>BSUD01000003.1:16005291-16074579 GCA_033239045.1 Fagopyrum esculentum
CCCGGCCTCCCCGCCACTCCCTGCTTCCGCCCGGCCCTATGGCTGGCTCCCGGAAATCTCGTCGTCGCACCATCAAGCTCTCGGAGATGCTACGTCCTCCTTCAACCCATCACTCAACCCCTAGTTCGCCACAAACACCGTCCTCACCATCCCCTGATAGCCCTTACGAACCCATCCCTGATGACCTTATCCAATCTAACAACATGCGCCTAACCACCAAGCCCCCAGCACCACCTGCTCTATCCTGCGACACACTCTTTCCCCCCCTCACACCCCCTCCTATGACTACTCAATCGGCCCCCCTGGTCTGTGATGATGAGACTACCAACGTCTCGTCTGAATCAGAAGTTTCTACCCCTTTACCCAACTCTACTGATACCCCTTCCGGTGTTCCTGTCTCGGCCTCCTCTCCTGGCCCTATACAGGCCACCACTAGTCTGCCTGTCATCCTTACTGATCCAATCATGCCAACCAACTCCGATCCAATCGTTTCAACTTCCCCGCCATCCATGAATGCCCCAGTTACCAATACCATTAATCACACTGTGAACCTTCCACATTCCCCAGTAACCGCATGCCTTAAGCAAAAAGTTACTTTAGCCGACACCTCGTATTCCTACAGTGAGATAGTCTCGCACAACGCCTGTTGGAATCACGTACCCCTCTCATTCACTCCTGGGCTGGATGCATGTAGCATTCACTTCACTCACGAGGACATTGCTGAAGCATCACACAAATGGAGCCTTTCTTTGGTGGGATTTCCACTTGGTAGTCCTATCTCATTTCAGAAGATGAATAAATTTGCGAAGGAACACTGGAACTCAATCTCTCCTCCAAAGATTCTCCGTAACGACAAGGGCATATTTGTCATCCAGTTCACCAATGAAGCCGAGCTTAACTCCATTCTTATTGGTAGTCCCTGGGTCACAAATGGTTCGACTACTCTTTTGCTCAAGCGATGGACCCATGGCCTCGAGCTGGACTACTCTTCACTCAGTTCCGTTCCTATCTGGGTCACACTTCATGACCTCGACTATAGATTATGGTCCACCCACATGCTGGCCAGAATCGGGTCGGCTATCGGAACTCCCTTACTCACTGACTCTTGCTCTGCCAATCAAGACAGGTTGGGCTTCGCCCGTATTCTAGTGGATATTCAAGCTACTAAACCACTCATTAGGGACGTTACATTGATTGGTCCGGATGGTTTAACCATCACACAAAAGGTTACCTATGACTGGATTCCTCCTAGATGCTCTACTTGCTTGACATTCGGTCACAGTTGCTCAGCCAACAAACTTCCATCCAGAGGTTCCTTTAACTTGATCAACAAGAAACACGTCGAGTTCAAATCCAACCTGAGGCCACGTTACACACCAACTGGGAACCAAAACCTGGCACCAATCCTCCCTACCCCTGACGTGTCTCAGCGTATTGATCTGGGTTTGCCTCCTCCTACTCATGCTTTCACCCAGGCGCCCCAAATTAACCCATCCCTAACCACACAATCAGCTTCCTTGCTCAAACCCAACCCCATGGATACTCAAGATTACTCCATGAATCCCAACTCCGCCAACCCTTCTAACCCTAATTCTAATGATACCAACACCTCCCAGGCCCCACCACCCAACCAATCAGCTGACTCCCTTACCCGCACAGCTCCCATCACTCTCAGTGCAACATCAATACCCCCCATGATAGCAAGCACTACCCAGGCTCCCTCTTCACCTCCAATCCCTAACCCTACTCAGGCCTTGTCTTCCAGCCAACCTTCTGACACCCATCCTTGTTTTGACTCCACCAGCCCCAGAGAAATCACAAAAGACTCCTTGATAGCAAGTGCTACCCAGGCCCAAAGCTACCGTTCCAATGAATCTTAAAACCTGTTCATGGAATATACGGGGGCTGAACGACCCTGTGAAACAAAAAGCCGTTCAAAGCTTTGTGAAGAAGAACAACCTAGACGTGTTTGCCTTGCTAGAAACAAGGCTGAAAAGCAACAAGGAGAAGCATCTCGCTAAAAACCTATTTCCCACATGGAATCATGTTTCCAATTCCTCAATCTCTTATAACTGTAGGGTCTGGGTCTGGTGGAACCCTAACCGTCTCCATCTCACCACATCTATAATCACCGACCAGCTCATCCATTGCTACATTACCAATCCCTTAACCAACCCTAACCAAGTCACTCTATCTGAACTGTCCTTTATCTATGCTCACAATGCGCCTGAAGATCGAACTGACCTATGGAACACTATCACAACAATCAGGTTGTTGAACTCTTCCAAGCCATGGGCTATCCTTGGAGACTTCAACGTTACACTTTCTCCTGACGAAAAATCTTCCATTCATGGACCTTGCTACTCTCAACAATCTACCGAGGTTGCTACCTGCTTTCAGATTAACAAACTGGAGGATCATCCCTACTCTGGCTGTAAATACACCTGGAATAATAGACAGATTGGTTCTCGCATTTGGTGTAAACTTGATCGTATCATCATCAATGAATGTTGGCATCGGGTCTACCCTCTCTCTTATGCTCACTTTGATGTGCCTGATATCTCCGACCATTCACCTAGCCTCCTTTTCTTTACACCAACTGATGCTAACCCTCGGCTCCCATTCAGATTCAATAACCACTGGGCTGAGCATGAAAACTTCCACAACTGTGTTACTGCAATCTGGGATACTCCTATTGAAGGCAATCCTATGTTTTGTCTTTCAAAAAAGCTCAAGCTTCTTAAACCCCAGCTCAAATGTTTTCGGAGCTTGAAGCTGGAAGACATTCATCGTAATATAAATGAGAGTAGAACTCTCCTTCATGGGATTCAGGATCAACTAAAGGATACTCTCCATGACCCCTTACTCCAGGCTGAGGAACGCAGACTTTCTACCACACTGTCTTCAAATATGACAGCTCTTCATGTATACCTTGCTCAGCTCTCCAAATCCAACTGGATCTCTAAAGGCGACCAATGCTCCTCATACTTTTTCAAATGCATCAAGGCAAGGCGCTGTGCTAATCGCATCCTATCCATTAAAACTATTGATGGAACCATCTCTTATGATCCACATACCATCGATAACACCCTTGTTAACCACTTCCAAAGCCTTCTCAACCCTCCCAGTACACCTACCTATGCTACCTTCCCTGATATCCCACTTCCCCAACTCAACCAGGAGGACTTTGCATCTCTTTGCTTGCAGGTCACCGAGGATGAAATCAAACATGCTCTCTACTCCATTGGAGACAACAAATCGCCGGGGCCAGACGGGTTTAACTCATTTTTCTTCAAGGCTTCCTGGGCTATCACACATGACAACCTGAACGAGGCTATCTTGGACTTCTTCTCGAACGGAAGGCTGCTTAAACAGGTTAACCAAACATCCCTTTCCCTCATTGCAAAAATTGATAACCCACTTTCACCTGCAGATTACCGTCCCATAGCCTGCTGTAATACTATCTACAAGGTGATTGCTAAAATCCTATCAGCCAGAATTAGCAAGACACTCCCTCACATCATTAGTTCCACTCAAAGTGCGTTTGTTGCAAAACGTTCGATCAAGCATAACGTTCTTATCTGCCAGGACTTACTCCACAAATATGGTCGAAACCACATTTCTCCTAGAGCTGCAATGAAGATCGACATTACCAAAGCATTTGACTTGATCAATCATGAATTCATCCTATATAGCCTGCTGAAGATGGGGTTCCCAACTAAATTCATCAGCCTAATCAAAGAATGCATCACTACTGCTTCTTATTCTATCAACATTAATGGTAGCCTCCGTGGTCACTTTGTGGGTGGTAGAGGACTTCGGCAAGGCTGTCCGCTCTCCCCGCTACTTTTCTCTATTGGTATCGAAGTGCTCACTCAAATGCTTCATAAAAGCACCATGGATCCTGAATTCAACTTTCACCCTAAATGCACCTCTCCAGCAATTACCCATCTGGCCTTTGCTGACGACCTATTGCTACTGTGTCGTGGAGACATTCCCTCTATTAAGATCCTGCTGACCACCCTTGATGACTTTGGTGACGCCTCTGGGCTCCGCATTAACCCATCCAAGTCATTTCTCTTCACTGGTGGAATGTGCTTGTCGGATCGGGATCTTGCTGCTTCCCTGTCGGGTATGTCGATTGGTATATTACCCTTTCTTTACCTTGGTATTCCCATTGGGGCCAAAAGGCTTACCATTCCAGACTACCTCCCCCTTATTCATAAAGTCACTTCGAGAATCCAATCCTGGAGTGCTAAGCAGATGTCCTATGCTGGGAGAGCACAACTCATCAAATCTACCCTTAGTGCACTTGCTATGTACTGGAGCTCGATGCTTTTGATTCCGGCTACTGTGCTCAACAAAATTCAAACTCTTATTAGATCCTTCTTCTGGTCGGGTAAGGACAACAGCAAACGTGCCCTTGTTGCCTGGTCCTCCATTTGTTGCGATCAGAAGGATGGCGGCCTTGGATTCCCCAATCTACTTGCTAGAAATAAGGCTGCCATGGCTCGTCTCATCTATGATATCGACAGAGGCGAGGACAACCTCTGGATTAGATGGTCCACTAAGCATATCCTCAAAAATTGTAGCATTTGGAGCTGTAATCAAAAGGCCTACTATAGCAGCTTCTGGAAGAGCCTTCTCTCTGTGAGAGACGAGATTCTTAACCCGCCCAGTGGAGTCACCAGCCCTTGGCCTTCACCCAACACCATGGTCACCTTCTCGGCCAAACTGGCGTATCAATTTTTCAACCACCACCCCTCCGTACCCAATCCTAATCCCTTCAAATCAATCTGGCTTAAGACTAACTCCCCTAAGTGCTGCTATATCACCTGGATGGCCTATCACAGGAAGCTCCCGACTCTCGCAAGGCTCAAGAGATGGAACCTTACTACTAACGACATTTGCATGCTATGCAGGTACTCAATTGAAGATGACGATCATTTGTGGCATCATTGCAGCTACTCCTCCCTTGTTCTTGACATTACTTCTAGATGGACAAGAGTTCCCTATCCTGCACCATACAACAACAATGTTTGGTCTTGGCTATGTTCGAGACCTAACCCAAGACATAACCTGTTGGATAGCGTCAGAATTGCTACCATCACTGCATACATCTACCATATTTGGAAGGCCAGAAACAACCTTGTTTACAGCAGCACCTTCACTAGAGCTGTGAATTGCGCTGGGATGATAATTTGTGATACCAGGAACTTCTTTGCTCACCACTGGAAGGACAGATCCACTCAAAGCCTTGCCGATGCTAGAATTCTAGGAATTCAATTTCATTAACCTCTATTCCACACTTTTAAACTGCTCTCGCACATGAACTTTCCTGTATATCCTCTACTATCTAATACAATTACACTTTCAAAAAAAAAAAAAAAAAAAAAAATGTCTCAAGAAACTCTACCCAACTTGCAAGAAGCCGATTACGAGTGGTTTGACCCTTGAGATATGAAAGAGCCGCATGATCCGAATGAATCACGAACTCCTTCAGTCACAAGTAGTATTACCACGTCTTTAAACAACGAACTAGAACATATAGTTCCTTGTCATAAATTGGATAGTTGAGTGAAGGACCGGAAATGTTTTCACTAAAGTAGGCAATGGGTCAATGCTCTTGTAGGAGAACCCCCCAATGCCCACATTTGATGCATCACACTCCACCTCGAAGGTTTCAGAAAAGTTTAGGAGTTGGAGTAGTGGTGTATTACAAGGACGGTCTTTGAGCACATCAAGCGCTCGAGCATGGGTGTCAAACCACTCAAACGTGACACCTTTGTCGGTAAGCTCATGTAACGGTGCATTTATTGAGCTAATTGATAGAAGTCCTCTAAGCCGAGAAAAGGCTCGAACCATGGTGGTCGTAGTAGGAGTATCGCGAATGACGCAAACTTTTAAAATCGTCCACTCATAGTTCGTCTTTAGACATGCCATAACCAAAAAAATGGTGGTGTCCGAGAAAAAGACTTGTTTATCAAAGTTAACATACAATTTTTATTGTCTAAGGGACTCGAGTATTTGACGAATGTGCCCGATTTTTCCATCCAAAGACTTACTAAATATCATTATATCATCAAAATAAACGACAACAAAAATACTCAAAAACCGGTGCAAGACATGGTTCATGAGACGCGTGAATGTGGACGGGGCAAATGGCATGGCAAGCCACTAATAGAAGTCATACTTCGTCTTGAATGTCGTCTTTCAATCGTCACCGTCGGCCATTCTGGTTTTGTGGTAACCACTCCGGAGATCAATCTTGAAGAAGATGGTGGCGCCGTGGAGCTCGTCCAACATGTCATCGAGATGCGGGATTGGGTGACTGTCTTGACGGTGATTTGGTTGAGGGCTCGGCAATCTACAAACGTCCGCCAAGATTCGTCCTTCTTGGGCACCAAATGGACCGGCACGGAACAAGGCGATAGAGATTCACGAACATGGCATCGGTCTAGAAGCTTTTGTACTTGACGTTGTAGCTCCTTTGTCTTTCCTTGGGCACTAAAATTATTTGAGTGTAGAGATAGATCAATGGTCTACAACCTCCACCTGATGAGCATCGAGTTGATCGTGTTCCAATATGTATGATCCGTTGATGTTTGGTCCGGTTGTGATATTGTGTCATTGGTATATCAAAGCTTTCGCTTGGCTCAAAATGCATTTATCATATTTCTTTTCCATTCGGGAAAGTTTGCTCACTTGAAAACCACCGAGAGAAGAGAAAGTGATGGATGATTCGAGTCATGCAAATAATATGGATCGATGATATTAAGAGCGGCTGATGTTGCAATGTTCAACCAATTTTATGGTATGAGGTTAAAATTTTAGGATCGTGTAAATGTGTGATACCTTGTAGGATTTTGGGTTTACAAATGCAAAGTATTACTTGATATAATAAATATATAATTACATATGTATACTAACTAGGAAAAAAAATATATGGGACACTTAAACGCTAACATAGGAAAACATTACAGACATAATATATATATCAAAGTCTAGTACAAATGGACCGTAGAGCGGGGGCCGTTTGCATACGAGCACACATGCACATTAGGCCCAAGCCCATCACAGTAGCCTAGCGCATCATCTTAAAACCAATTGACAATAGAAGAAGTATCCCATCGACATTATATACTGGGCTCGGAATGTCCACAACTTTCGATGTGGGAACTTATTATCTCCAACACACCCGCAAGTGCAACTATGGCATAGACCGAGTTGACACTTGTTCACAAGTTAGGATCGCAAGCCAAATGGAGGCTAACCACTCTGATACCATGTCAGACGAACCTAAGAGCGGGGGCCGTGTGCATACGAGCGCACATGCGTGTTAGGCCTAAGCCCAACACATAAGCGCAATAGGGTTCCATCCTAAAAATAGTTTGATGTGTCATTGGATAAGTTGAAGGATAAACTCCGGATCTAGATTGAGCTTAAGCTTCAACTACTCCTTTTTTGATGTGCGAGTGGATCCAATTATGGGTTATGGTTGGCAGAAGCTTTGATATGGATGTAGAAGCGGTTTGTTGATCCGATCAAGTTTGATCGAGCAAGTCATGAAGTGGATTGGATTAGTTGATTCTTGAAAATTCCTCGAATGTGAAGGCTTGTACCGAAGATCCAAGGAAGAACTTTGAGAGAAAAGATATATCTTCAACTAAACTTGATTAATTTGAACATGTTTTACAAATGTGGTCAAACATCCTTTATATAAAGGATGTGGCCGACATGAAAGGTCGGAATTAAAAGTCGGTATTAAAGCTATGAAATGAAAGGTCAAAACTAAAGGTTCAGAACGAGAGGTCTAAAAAGGTGGACCAATGAGAAAGCTTAGAAGGGAATATCCAATAAGAAATATCCTTTCTATTATTACATAGACAAAATATGAGAAATGTTGTTAACTTGTTGTCAAAACGGGCATGTCTCATGCCGTGGCGGAGTGGAGACATGACATGCAACTAGCGGGACCGAGACAAGCGATGGTGCAAGCGACGAGGGAGACGGTAGATTTGGCGATGACTTTGGCACGTGAACGTGTGAGTGGTCCATCGGAGTGAACCAGCAAAGCCTCGACTTCCTCCTCTACGGGCATGGTAGTCAAGGGAGCATCACAATTGACAATAGGATAGCCCCTTGACCTAATATACTAGGCTCGGAATGTCCACAACTTTCAATGTGGGAACTTATTATCTCCAACGATATATACATATAAAGGTATCGACCTAAACTTAGGAGTCTTGTAAACTTCTCAAACTCCTCAAAAAAGGTTGTAGTAATTTTACAGTCTTCACTTTCCGCTTCATTGATTCTTCACGGTCATACTGGATGGTATTGGTTCCGTCCCATCCCGATCAAGTCTGTGTATAATAGCTGGGATGGGACGTGAGATGCCCTCAACCTCGTCACATGCCCATGTGTATTCTGTAGGATAATTATTTGAGTTGAACGGGTGAACTATTAATATGTTAATGTTCAACTTGTTCATAATCGAGTTGATCAAGCTTAAGCTAAGTATAAATTTGAATCGAGATTAAAAACATACTCTAGGATAATTATTTTAGTCTGATTCAAGTATTTTGAGTTGAACCCGATACGATTTCGAGTAGCTTGCTAATATAACAACCATGCTCTAGGGTATATGATAATTTTTGTTTATGTCCGTCTCAATACCATACGACGTGGATGGTACGTGTCCAACGACTAGTGAGCCACACATATGCACCCGAGTTCCATCCTAAAACCAACTAGTAATAGAAGTAGCAGCTCATTGATTAATATATTAGACTCACAACGTCTTGTGTTATAATGTGAGGCATATTTCAACAGTATACGTGAGACAAGTTGTTAGGTAAAAAAAGTTAAACTGTGATTATGAGCTACCCGGGTTCCATCCTAATGAAACTGAACAATTTATATTTGATGGAAAAAAAAGATTGAACCAGTGATAGTAGTCAGTAGTCACTAGGCCTAGAAGTGAAGACCGGACATCAAAGAATGTTTGACGAACATATGATTACACAGTACGTTTAGGAATCTTTTACGAGGAGACATGCCTGCAACTAGTTTTGCTGAATTTACGTATGTCTAGCTTGTGAATTACAAATTAAAGAAAGAAATGCATGCAATGAAGCCTATAAAGAAGACCTAATAGCAGAGAATGGTCCTGCAATAGTGTTTGTATTGTCCTAATCCCATAACCCTACCTAGCTCCACGATGTTCACTTAAATCAATGAGAAAAGAAAAAAGCAATGACAGCAATTCATGGAGTACGTTGATCGAGGTTCTACTTTGTGAACAGATGATTGAACTGTGTAGTATAATTTTCTGTCGGAATTTCACGTACAGTTATGAAAACTGTTTGCAGTAAATTCAATAGAACAGCTAAAAACGCTGATGTGCATGACAATGTTTGATTTATTTCTAGTTGTGAAAGAAAATGACCAAAGCTCACATCTTATGAACCCAGATTGTTAGTGTAGCTGTGGAGAAAACGAGTGCCATTCAAATCATCTCAGTAGTTCTTAGACCAGTTTGACTCACTTCCAACCCTCGGCATCCCGCCCTGCTTACGTGGAGTTTCGGAGTCCACTATGAATATGGAGCCGAAAACTTCACCGGAGCTGTCCTTCCAAGGCTCCGGCTTTAGATCATTATGGGGATGCTCGAAACTCCTCAGTCCACCGGAGCTCGTAAAGAAGCAACCTGATCATCATGGGATAAAAAACACAAACAATTAAGACCATGATGTATACACCTGAGGACCTGTTCGGTATCCATATCAAGATATCAATGTACCTGTAGGAAAGGGTGCGAAAGACTTTCCGCAACCTTTCTTCATGATTTCTACGTCTTCCGACATGACAAGATGGCCGTCCGAATCAGTTCCCCAGTAGAAGGGGATACTCCCAGCAGCATCCTTCATTTCATCAAACATCAAACATCAAACATCAAACTAACATTAAACAGAAAAACAAAGAAACTCGACATGTTAGGTGAAGGCGGCCATGTTACTCACAGAAGCAATGAATGCGACCTTTGAGGAGTTGTCGAAGATAACGAAAGCAAACTTCCCTTGGAGATCATTCACAACTTGATGCGCAGGATAAGGACCTCGATCCCTCAAACTTCGGTATGCTTCTATGACAATATTAACTTCGCTTGTAGACTTGCCTAAGCCGTATTGCTGCTTTAGAGGTGCAATGTTCTCTATGTGTCCACGGAACAAGCAAAATATATCGTCCACAACAGCAAACATTCTGTTTCGGAATCAAGATAGATGACACATCAATGTATTCAAGTCTTCTTGACAAAAACGGTTAACCATTTGCTCATTGGATCAGGTATGTATCATCTGATTCATCTACAAGCAAACCGTTAACCGGTTGAAACACTGAACAACTAATATGCAATATGTGTTGTCTCTTTTCCTATTTTTGGATTTTCATTTCTGGATCAAATCCGACAACGCGTGATCTATTCAAGTATTCTTGATGAATAGACATGATAAAAAGCAAGAAAACAGCGTTGGCTTGAACTCGGGCATGATCTAACCCACATTTTCAGTCTATGAGCCGACCCGAAAGACCGGATACCCGTTTTTATCAGGTCTGTATCCGCAAGAAAACTAAACTCAGATAAAAGATCAATTAGAACACTCCAGAATCTTGTTACGAAATTTAGCGATGGCAAAATTAACGATAGAACGTCAAATCTCAAGAAGGCGATCCAATAAGATCAAAATACGAAAGATTTTCGAGAAGATGAATCGAAGATGTAGAAGAAAGAATTAGGAGCTTATACCTCGGGAGAAGTGGATTTTGTTGATCAGATGAGTAAGCGATGAGCCCGGAAGAACCAAAATTGAGAGTGATGCAATTGGAACGAACCGAAGAGAAATGATGGCTCAGATTTGAGTCTTTGAAGGCGCAAACGGTTTGTGAGTTTGGATTGTGCAATCCTTCTGGCGATTTTGCCACCGATTTGTCGAACACCGCCAACATTTTGTTTTGTTTATTACTCTGTCTGAATCTGAGGAACAGTCTTGATCAAATGAGAAGAGAGACAGTGATTAATAACTTGTTGATCCTCTATTAGGTAATTTTTTTAGGAGGTTGAAAATGGATTATGTGTAGGGTGAGGATTTTAGATCAAGAGAGACGATAATTCTTTTTTTTTTTTTAAATTATAAATTATAGAACAGTTAAGTGGATATTGTTATAATTTATGACTAACTCTATTTTAATAACATTAATATAGAAAATTAATTTTTCTAAAGTGCTTTATGAAGTGAGTAAAACACCATTAGTTTCAATAAATTGAAAAAATAAAGATAGTTCATTTATTTGATTCATTATAGCAAATAACCATAGTGATATAAGTCGTATGGACAAAGAACAAATAGAATATGTGATAGTCATCCAAATTGAGGATAAAGCTTTGTTACAATAATAATAATAATAATAATAATAATAATAATAATAATAATAATAATAACAATAACAATAACAATAACAATAACAATAATAATAACAATAACAATAACAATAACAATAATAACAATAATAATAACAATAATAATAATAATAATAATAATAATAATAATAATAATGGTAACTAAAAATCCAGGAATTTGTGAATTCAATGTGAAAAATGTTATGAATTAAATTATAAGAAATTGTTGAAGTAAAAAATGAGCATTTGTGATGAATGAATATATAATTTGAAAATGAGTAGTTAAGAGATAATTGAAACTCTTGATTGATCCTAGTATTTGGGAGTTCATGAATGCAGACATGGTCTCAGCGGATCCTATTGAACTTCATTCGGAGGAGGAACCCTATAAAAATCATATTAATTCTTACTAAAAAAAGAGACATGGTTAACCCACGTTGTTCAAACAGGTATAGCACTAAGGGCCCGTTTGGAAGCTCTAGGAATCATTCCCGGTAACGGAATGATTCCGAATCAATCAAAAAATACGTTTGGTTAAAGGTCTTTTATCACATGAAAGTAATTCCATCATTTCCATTTCCATTCCTAACCCTTATCCAATTCCATTTCGTTTCCATTCCACCGCTCCAACCAAACGGGCACTAAATGGTATTCCTGCAGCAATAAGGCTTGTGGATTTTCAGTTTATAGGGTAGTATGAGAAAATAACTCGTTTGGTTGAGTATGCTACCAATAAAAATCTACCCTTTATTTTATGAGGGGCATTATTCGCACGGTTCAAGATTTCGTTAACGCACCACTCATACGCAATGTGTGACCGTCACGGTCACGCATTGCGTAACCGTAAAATAAATAAATAAAAATATTTTTTTTCCTGACATCACGGTTACGGCCGTAACCGTGATGCTGTTAGAAAATTTTTAGAATCCATGTAGAAAATTATCACGGATCCGGAACTCATAATTATGACGGTTACGGGTTCCGTAACCGTGAACTTTTGATCACGGTTACGGGATCCCGTAATCGTGACCTTATGACGGTTACGGGATCCGTATGCGTGGTCCAATAACGAAATCTTGAACCGTGCGAATACGGCTTCCGTATTTTATTCTAGTGTGTGCTTCCGGCGCGAATGCAAGAAGGAAGTTTAAGCTTGATGGAAATGGCTAAAATTTCGTATGACTTTATTTGGTTGTCAATCAAATAAAAAGTTATTTTGTGTTAAATTTCCTTTAGTAGGGCAACTTGTTTTATTTTTAATTTCATTTCCTCATAGGATTCTTTTATTAAAAAAAACGGAAAGCGCTTAGGAAGAACTATCTTCTAGAGGTAGTCCACCCTTAGTATCCTTGCGGATGAGAACACGAAGTTCATGATCGTCAAAAAAGGGTGGTTTGGGGTTCGAAATTCTCAAATGGGTCAATCGGTCAGCAACACAATTGATTTGTTTGAACACATGCATAACCTAAACTTCCTCAAAGAAGCGAAGATTCAGTATCAAAGATATGATCATCTCAACCTCCCAGGGACAACACCAAAGTCCTTGAAGTGTCTTAATAACACATGAATTATCACCCTCAATTTCGATCTTTTTTTATATTTAACCTTAATGCTTCTTTTAGTACAATTTCCTTGTAGGATCTTGTGCTTTACTAAAGAAGACGAGTTTAAAAAAGTATATCAACTTCATTATTTTGACAGGTTTGTATATGCTACATGGTTCAATGACTCTGCACTTTCGTTTATTTATTTGCTTTAAAACTATGTAAACTATTTAGGACGGATTGAAAGGTTTTATTCAGTTTTAGCCAACAAGGGTGACAAGAAGCTACAGATGGACGACAGATCGGGTGAAGATTTTAGGGGATGGATCCATCCGCCCACAACCGTTGCCATCTGTCATCCCTAATATAGCCTGATAATATAACAGAGGAACACTCACAAAATATGTCAATTTTGTGAATTTGTGAATGATATCTCAGATTACATAAGCACCACCCCTTCATACATGTATCAGGAGTGAAGTTTATAACTGGTTTTCCAACCAAATGAAAGGCTAAAAGAACACAGGCAAAGAAAGTGGTTCAAGCTTCAAAAGGCAACTACAATGGTAGAAAGAAGTGTTGACAGCAAACTATGAGTCTATGTCATTGGTCTCAACAAAACTAGTTTCTGTGAATTTGTATACCAAGTTCTTAGTTTACAAAATCTCCCGAGAATAAATAAGAAGAGTTACAGTGAAAAAATTAAAAAATTCAGAGGACATAAACCCATAAGACACCCTCTTAAACACGATTGTATCCAACTGTCTTGCTAAATAAGCGCTGGATAATTAGTACCTGAACTCCACTCGCCACAACCAGCAACACGTATTCCAAAACAGTGTACACAATCAGCCTCTTTCTCGTGCTCTCATTTGCTGCAATTTCATCACATTGTAAGCAAAATGAAGAAAACATCAATCATTGAATTCTGGTTCGGACGTGATTAGAGGATTCATACTACTAAGGCAAGCCAAACTTCGTATTATCATGTATAATTCACACGAATTAGCACAGGAAAAGTATTTAATGCCCGTTTGGTTGGAGCGGTGGAATGGAAACGGAATGAAATCAATTAAGGGTAAGGAAAGGAAATGGAAACGATGAAATTGCTTTCATGTGTTAAAAGACCTCTAACCAAGTGTAGTTTTTGATTAATTCGGAATCATTCCGTTACCATTCCTAACACTCCCAAACGAGCCCTTAAAAGGCAAGCACGACATCATGTAATTAACAAAATCAAAGAAAAAACTTGAAGCCAACAACCTTATGATATTTTAAAGGCATTTGTAAACATCTACAGAGCCAACTAGCCCTACCAATTCAAGAAACAGTACATTTCAACGCAGTTGGCTGAAACCATTTATGCAGAGTAGATAGTAAGTCACATGGAGCTAAGTTGAAGCATGTTGTTTGTTGTTAGCAAGTCACATGGAGCTAAGTTAAAGCATGTTGTTTGTTGTGGCACCTATGACCAAATTATGATTGTATCAAAGCCATAATATAATGTACAAGGTAAGAACATACTATGCCGATGCCGCGTATCACGTGCCTTCAGATACTGCTGTTCATTGGTCACAGACTCTAATGCTTCCCTGAGCTCAGCAATCTTAACATTAATTGGGTCCAAATGTTCTGCAATTAAAAGTAATGATAAAAGGTCAGGTGATGACTGAAATTATTCAATCGTGACTCAAAAGCTTCAATCAAGAAAAAAGGAAAAAAAAACGTAGCAGTCAATCTTAGGTAATTAATTTACAAACCATCTTTAGCAAGATCGTGCTCAGTGGGAATATGGCCAGCGTGAATATGGAAGGAGACAGTATCTGGAGTAGACGATGGGTTATGGAAACAGAACTTATACATTCCACTACGTGGGGCCTTCAATTCAAACTTGTCCCCAGACGTGCCTTTCTGAGTATGCACTACATTACCGGCTGGGGATGTCACCTGCAGGAGTAAGAGAAGTTAGACATCAACATCTTCCCGAAACATGCTTCAGAAACAAATTGCATATGATCTAAGAGACTAAGCATTTGAAATCATAAATCATTGTGTCTGGTTGTGTTCTATACAAAACATTTCCTTCCTAAACAGATCGAGTCAACACAGAGGCTAACGAGAGATTTGTGAAGTCTTTTGTAACGTTGGCCTTTATTTAGTGTTATAACAGATCCTACACTCTTAGGAGAAGAGTATGCAAGTGTCAAATTTCTATATTAGCATTGACATAAGAGAGTAGTTATTTCTGGTACTCTTATCCCTAATCAGGTACAGAAGCTCATGGATCCTATGAAGCTCTTGAAGTTCCATCAAACCAATGACTGTTCTTTGAGTTTCTGAAAAAACCATTCAGGGTGTGTTTGGCACAATAATCGTCTTGGGTAGTGATAGCAGCTCATCGAGCAATTGCGATTCTTGGAGAAGTTTTAACTAGTGCTTTTGTACTTAAAGGACTGAAAAAGGGCGTGTGCCTTATCAATTATCATCCACATGCAGGCTCCCACGGCTTTCCAGTTTCCCCGAGTTGTCTTTCACTTTGCAGCCCCCTCCTCCCCCGGCCCCACCCCCCAAAAACACACACCCCATTTCGTCACTCTTATCAGTTTACACTTTGCAACTCCACTGTTAGATGACTTCTAGTTCTATCAATTTATATTTCAAATTACCTACTTCATGGGGAAAAAGTTCTCAACGATCCCAACAAATCGCAGATCATGGAATCCGGTGATTCCCTCTCCCAATTTTTCCAACATGTCCTCATTGCTTCAAACTACTTGTAGCCTAGTGTACATACGAAGTCAGGACCTGAATTTAATCATTGCAATGGCACTGGGGGTGGCAGTGATTTTGATTATCAACAAAGGGTTATCATTCTCCTCCTCTTAATTAGGTCAATTCGTATTTCCAGTTTTATATAATTTGTAGCAAGGAGAAGCAGCCTCTATAAAAATGTCAATCAATACCCTAAGGCTAAATCTGGCTTGACAAACACCTCTAAAAACATCAAAAGCTAAACTGTATCTCTATCATTACTATTTGAGAAAGAAATTTGGACAGCAAGAAGGATCACTCAACCCCTCTCCTCTGTGATCAGCTAGCAAAGTCTTACACAAGCTTTAATTTCAATGTGCAAGAGGATGAGAAATTAAAAACCAATGAAATCTAAGATAATCAATCTTAAAAAAATAATCGAATTCAAGGAGGCAAATTTTCATGATACTATCAATCCACAATTTACTCCAATAAAACAAAAACCCTGAAACTTCACTCCACGTTTTATAAATCCAATATCCAACTCAACTTGTCAAATTCAAGGTAAACGAAAGTTGCACAACATCGCATTCACAGGTCAAAGTATCAAACCCCAAACTAGAGAAACGCTTGACCTACAGGTCAAATCCATCAATCCACGTCTCCAAACAATTTCAAGCAAGATCTCAAAAAACAGGTTTGAGTTTGACACATTTCAAGTTAAACTAAACTCAAACTGAACCTTGGAAGCCCTAAATTGGAGCAAGTGCATGAAAATCAATCATAGGAGGAAAAGAAATCATACCGAGAAATCGATTCCAGGATGATCTGATCCCCAGTAAATGTCGTGATCAACAACAACGAAGTTACCAGAAATGGTGTCACCCTCGTAGAGGACGTACTCATAGACGCATTCAACATCTTCGACGGTAATAGAGAGAGCAGAGCTGTCACGAATGAAGCAGCAGCTCAAAAGCAGCCCTAAGAGCGCACAGATCTGCGCATGCCGCTTTCTCTCTCCTCTAACCTCCATGTTTTTCTCTCTCGGTTGTTCCTCAGAGTCACGATTTTCCGATCGATATTCTCGGCAACGAATTAAGATAGAAGAAAGTTTGACTTCACAAACTTGTAAGAACGACGTCGTGGCGTCTGCGTGGGTATACGTGGCAGGCCGTAATTGGGCCATACACGTCGTATCCGGTTTGGGTTTATGACACAGGCCGGTGACACGTCCTAACTGCTATTGAGGGAAAAATGAGTTATTATTACGTATAAAAACTTGTCTTTTTTGCCTATAAAAAATGCAGTGGGAGGGAATTTACTAATTCGGTTACGGCATATTGGCATATCATTCATATATGGTAGATTGTAATATAAATTTTTTTTCTTCTAAAATAAATCAAATTTTAAAGTAATAAATCGAACTAATTTATCAGATCATAAGTATAAAAAAAGTTAGTTTCGAAGAACATGTTTTTTGCAATTCCATAAAAGTTTATTTTATTTTCAAGATTATAAATTTATGAGGTTGGTTTATCTTTACGAGGTAGTACACCTTAAAACATTCTTACATTTGAGATACGAGGTTCAAGATCATCAGAAAAGTTGGTGTTGTGGACGATACACTCAGATGGGTTAAACGGTCAACAACACAGTTCTCTGAAAATATGTCTAATTTGGACTTCATCGAACGAACGAAGGTTCAAGCTAGAGTAGGAAATAATCATCTCGATCTTCCAATAACAACTCCACAAACCTTGGACTGCCTTAATAATACATAAGTTATCCCCTTCGATTTCAATCTTTTTAATATTGAGTCTTTTAGCCTCTCCAATGCCTGATTTCATGGCAAAAAAATTTCCGCTTAATTACTCTTTTTTACCTCGAGACTCGTAACCTTTACTCGTAACCTTTCCGTTATACTCCCGAATCACGTAACCAATATGTTTGGTGCTTTTTAAGTAAACTAAACTTTTTTGTGAAATGTTTATAAAATGTGTATATACTTGTGCTATTTTTTGAGTTATTATACTACACGTGTGAAGTATGGGCTCGCAGATTGGGCTCATAATGTTGTGTTGTGTGCGTGGCAAAGTCCATGAGAAGCTGAAGATCGGTCTTCAAGTGGAGATCTCGGCCAATCAATATAATCCTATAACTTTTATGTCTCTATTTTATAACATAAAAGTTCATTATTTTATAAACTGTATGTCCATAATCTCAATATAACTCATTTCATACTAAGGGCCCGTTTGGTTTTAACTCCGGAATCGGAAACGGAATGGAAACGAATCTAGTCAATACGTATACCCTTATTCATTAAAATTTTTGGAATCATTCCTTGTGGTTTGTAGTAATTAGATGAGAATTTGATTACTTTTGATACCCTATAGGGTAACAAAATGTGAGGAAGCAAGTACATTTTTCATTAAACCATGGGGAATGATTCCATAAAATTTCATGAATATGGATATACATATGGACTATATTCGTTTCCATTCCGTTTCCGTTTCCGGAGTTGGAACCAAACGGGCCCTTAATTTTGTGTGTATTGTTGAGCACACTTTTATCATTATTTCTTTGAAATAATTCATAATTTATAACATAATAGGTCATTTTATGCAGATCCGTGTACAATTATAACACGGTACAAGTTATGCACACAATGAGTATAAACTATACAGACGATGAAACACTATTTTTTAGAGGGTAAAAATATATGCTTAAGAAACTACAACCATTTTATATCATTGCCTGTGTAGAACATAAAATATGCACTTAATTTTTTTTTTTTTTTTGAAAGTAAGCTGCGTATTTATGTATTAAAAAAGATCAATATCCGCAAGGTCGGTGATACTCTGCGGGAAGTGATCAAACCATACATAATTGTTTTCGTTAGCAAGGGAGAGTCTTGCGGTGTGGTGTGCTACAACATTAGCCGATCTCCTAACATGGTTAAACGAGATATGAGAAGTACTAGGGAGCTGAGAGATAACATGATTGCAAACAGTAGACAAGTAGGAGATAATTGTGGTATCTTTACTCGCTAGCTGTTTGATGACGACGGAAGAGTCAGATTCAATCACCAAGTTGTGATGGAGGAAGTCTTTTGCTGAGAGGACAGCAAATTGGATTGCAAGTGCTTCAGCGAGGGAGGATGTGGTGTTTCCGGGGAAGCTCCTTGTTGCTACCATCAGTAGATGGCCGTCAGTGTTACGTAGTACAGCGCCCAAGCAGATCCGTCCATGGAGTATGGCAGCATCCGAGTTTAGCTTGAGAGATCCAATAGGGGGCTTAGTCCATGACAAGGTGGACGGCACAGCAGGAGGGAGAGTGTACCTGGGAGTTGGGGGTCTTCTCATGTAGTCATCCACCAGTTGTAGGAAGCAGTCACGTATAAGGGCAGCCTGACCTGGATTAGTATCAAACAACATTTTATTACGGTATGTCCATGCTATCCAGCAGCGGGTAATGAAGTCTACAGCTCCAGTCTCTCCCAGGGCTTCATGAATCTCAACAATAACCGAAGCTGGGTCATCCATTGATGAAACCATGAAAGTCGAGAGTGATACAGACCTTTCCCAGATCGGTGAAGACTCCGCGCACAGGATTAAGGCATGCCAGAATGTTTCATTTTCGTTTGAGCATCTTGAGCAGAGGGGTGACTGGATTGCGTGCTTTAGGTATAGTGTTGAAGCAACACTAAGATAACCATTGCAAAGGCGCCAAGTGAAGTGTTGTACTTTTGGCGGCAGCTTGTAGCGCCAAATGGATGACCAGAAAGGTAGAGTGGTGATGGAGGAGACACCCAGTTTGCCGAGCCAGTAGGCAGATTTTACTGTGAAAGCTCCAGTTGTGGAGCACGCCCATAATAGCCGGTCAGGCTTAGAGGACTCAAGCAAAGGGATGCACATGATTTGATCAATTGTGGGCTGTTGGAAGACTGTAGCAAGTGCAGCAGTATCCCACTCAAGAGAAAAGGGGTTAATAAACTCTGAAACCATTGTGCCATGTGCAGTCCCAGGAAGAACAAGCGGCTTTTGAAAGCCCTTGGCAGAAGGTATCCACCTCGCATCGGCTCTGATGGATCGACCGTTTCCAACAAGCCAGCCTAAACCCTCCAGTAAGAGAGATTTTGCTCCCCATATGCTTCGCCAAGAGAAGCTAGGTCTCCAGCCCCTCCTGGATTCATCAAAGGATGTATTCTTGAAATATTTAGCCTTCAGCACCTTATGGACCAACAAGTCAGGGAGGGTAAGTAGCCTCCAGCCTTGTCGTGCAAGAAGCGCCTCATTGAATACACGTAAATCCCGGAAACCCATGCCTCCATGGTTCTTAGGCTTGCATAATCCTTCCCACGCTCTCCAATGAATGCGTCGTTTCGAGTCTGTTGTCCCCCACCAGAAACGTGCAAGCAGCGAATGGATCTCATCAATTAGGCAGTCCGGGAGACGGAAGACCGACATAATGTACATCGGGATGCTTTGTAGAACCGACTTTATTAACACCTCTTTTGCTGCTTGAGAGAGAAGCTTTTCCTTCCACCCATTTGTTTTCTTCCAGATTCTGTCCTTTATAAAAGCAAAAACTGATTTTTTTGATCTACCAATAAGAGCAGGAAGGCCAAGATACTTTACGTGACGATCCACCTGTTTGACCCCCAAAGTGTTGGAGAGGAGAGCTTGTTGGTATCGGTCAATGTTTGAGCTGAAGGAGACCTCCGATTTTTTCAAATTTACAATCTGTCCCGATGCCCTTTCGTATTTGCTGAGGATTTCAGTTATCTCAGAGCATTCTCTCATAGTGGCTCTAGCAAACAGCAAGCTGTCGTCAGCGAAGAAAAGGTGTGTAATAGAAGGTGCTCCACGACAAACGGATGCCCCATGGATAGCCTTACTTGCCGAGGCGTGCGCAATAATATTGGAGAGTCCTTCAGCTCCTAGAATAAAGAGGATTGGAGAAAGTGGATCACCTTGTCGAAGGCCACGCGAAGGAGTAACATTACCATTCTAATTTTTGTTAGTCCAGGCTTGACGAGTTGTACACTTAATTTATTTTATAAATCTATACGGATACTTTTTTTAGAAAGAATTTGATGAAGTAAACTCTTTTTTATTACCTTTTATTTTGTTGACCATTCTAATTTTTGATTTTCCATTATTATTCTAGTAGAAATACATTTACTAAATGTGTTTATGCTATAAACATACTTAATAAATCAATATTTATAAAAGGCCTACTTAGTAAATTTAATTTTTTAATTATTTTTAAATCTCAAGTATTTACCTTTTAAGTTTTGCTAATCACTTTTTATAGTAAGAAAATTCTTACTTGATCATTTCTCTCTCTTTATATATTGTAAAGTTTAGATGGAAATCATTATCATGCTAAAAACTTGTCTAAGCCATCTACATGGCATCCAATGGTGGATGGAAAACATTGAGGGCCCGTTTGATTGTAACTTGAAAAACGGAAATGAAATGTAAACGAATTTAGTTCATATGTATACCTTTATTCATGAAATATGTTGAAATCATGTCTTGTTGTTTGTAGTAATTGTTGTAGAATTTGTTAATTTTGATACCTTATAAGAAGCAAAATGGGGAAGCAAATGTATTTTGTATGAAAGGACAAGGAATGATTCTATAATAATTCATGAATAAGTAAACATATGAACTAAATACATTTTTATTATGTTTCTGTTGCCGGAGTTACAACCAAACAGGGATTGAATTGCTCATCGGAGGGGGAGAAATTTATGGGAGCATTCAGTGTTTTTGAAAAATATTACAAAAATCTCACAATTTATTCCATAATGCTTATAATATATTGGCGTGAAGTTTAGAAAATATAAAATAGTGGTAAAAGATATAAATTTCCTTTGAAATATGCAAATTTGTTATCCTCCCACTACAAGCTTCTTCTTCTTTTTTTTCTCTTTCTCTTCTAATCAAATTAATTAGGTACCTTGTAACTTTTTTAGGATTATAAACTATCCCAAATTAAAAGAAATGAATGAAGGATGATAAAATTAAATGATTATAACAAGATAAAATCAAGTACATGCAATTCAATAATGAGATAATTCCATTATTTTTCACCCTTATATCGGATGTACAGTACCATGCAAACATATTTGGCTTCATCAAAAATACCACAATTTTTTTTTATTGGAAATGGTAAATAATGTTGGTGCTGCACAAAATATAGATTACAGCTTGGCCATCTTCATCTTCATGAGATAAGAGTACTTATAAGATGCCTTCTTAAGAATAAAACTAAGTTGAAGGCAAATTAAAACTGCTGAAATTCAAAGAGAAGTTGTAGACAGTAAATCATAAGCTAAGATCAAACCTCTAAAATCTGCGATGAGTTGTATCATCTTCATCTTCATCACAATCAACACCCAAGAAAGCATTACTATCTTCATGATTCGGCAACCCTTCCCAAAACACTTGATCAAGTGTATCCCCTCTACCACTTCCATACACATCATCTTCGTCTTCCATATCCATTGCAAGCACATCGATTTCATTTGGGATTCCAAATTCCGATTCACCCCCAAATTGTTCACTGTAATTTCCATACATTGAAGCTTCTTGGGTTTGACAAGGTTCAAATCCCACATCACAATGACCTTGATAATAATCAATAGACGTTCTCTTCTTCGTAGCTGCAGCTTCTTCGAGTTCTTGTCTCTTACCCTTGTCTTGAACAAGCTTCTGCAAGAATTCAGGGTTTTGGATGGCTTTTGCAAGGAAGCTCATCATTTGCTTTTGTTTTTGTTCAGTGCCTCTGAGCCTTTGCTCCATTGATTCAAGGTAAGCTTTGTTGTTCTGCTGTTGTTGTTTTAGCTTCACCAATTCGCCCATTAGTACTTGTTTGTCGCGTCTTAGTCGGTCAATCTCTACATCTACTCCAAACCTGCCCACTTCAACACAAGCATCTATTAGATGAGAAGTTTGGGGATTTGAACTTGTCTTTCTCCTCTTGATATTCTTCAATAGATGCTTTTTTCCTCTTAGAAATAGCTCATTTGTAAATTCCCATCTATCAGGATCAACTTTCCTAAATCCCTGCATATATCAATATCATCAACCTCCATCAAATTCACATAACAGATCTACTGTTATCTTGCTCTAGAGTCTAGATCATCACTTAAAATCAGAAAGTACAATATTATTAGGGTAAACCTACTTGGATAAATAAAAAGGGGCTTCAGGTTCTTAGTTAATTGTCCCAAAATTAGTAAAGAGAAATCATACAAAGGCAGATTGCTCTAAATTTTGTTTCTATATTTCTCTTTTTGTTCAACAAATCCACCCTAATTTGGCAACATATCTCTTTCAAGCATTTTAACAAACACGTTGTCCACATATTTTTAGATGGTGATTATATGCTATATAAATAACCATTAAAACCCATGGTCACAAATCAAACAAGAAAAATGTCAAAATCAATCACAAATATTAAACTGTTCATTGTTTTATTGGACCAAAATGACCAAGAAATAACAAAATTACTTACATAAGTATTGAGCTGTCTAACAAAGCTAGAAAAGTTGTTGTGCTTGAAATATCTTGGAAGAAGGCTAAAGGAGAACTTTTGAGGATCCCACACAATAAAACTGTTGTTTCCTCTACCCCAAGAAATCACTGGATCTGTAGAAGAATCATCCACCATGTCATAAGTCTTGTTCAAGAATGGAGGAGGACCGACTTCATGAACAGCCTCTAATGGTTGAGTATAAAACCCCATCAACGAAGGATCATCTGGGTATGAAAATGTAAAAGAGCTTCCTGGGATTTCCTCCTTCACTTTGCCTGTGAAGTTCATGATTCTTCAAAAACTCAACCCAGACCCGAAAGTGATTCACCTAAAATTGAAAGCTGAAAAGAGCAATAAAAACAACCTCTTCCTCTAAAATAGATCGAAATAGGGTTTTTTGCAGGTTGGAGATTGAGATTAGAGCTGGAAATAAATAGAGAAACTGCGAGGTTTTGAAGGCGAGGGTTTCTGCTTTGGGAAGTTAGTTTGGGGAACAGTTAACAAATTGGGGATGATGATTGGACATTGAAGAGAGGGGAGCTTTGTTTTTTATGAATTGAGATGATTTGTTTGTTTCCTTTTAGGGTGGGTGAGTAGCTGCACTTTTGACTATTTTAATTTCATGTATATATACTTAATTATTTTCTTAAGCATGTCGGCACATTGTTGATAATCATCATAAACCATTTGTATTAGAGTATTAGTTCTTGCTGGTAATAACTAATGAAAGTGTAAAACTCAAGATGGTCATATATGATCAGAAAGTCGACAACAATTAGGGCATGTATTGCACTAAGTTTTCAATGGATCTGTAATATATATTTTACTCGGAATATATATGATCACAAACTCGATAATAGTATTTGATAATCTTGAACTTATTAAAGTCGAAGCTTAAATTTGTTGGTAGCCGAAAATTATTGAGTTGTTAAAATTTGTAGTCAATTGAACAAGCTTATGTGTTTGAGAGAAATAATTTTATTGTAGTTGATATACTTGTAAAATTAGCTCAAAGGGTTTGAGTTATTATACTTGAAGTTGTTGGCAACTAAAGATTATTGGGTAGCTAAAAAAATTATTGTAGTTGATATACGTGTAAAATTACATAAAATTGTATTTTTGTTATTAGTATTAATTTTTGTAGGGTTATATTTATAATACATCATTCAATAACTTATTATAACATCCATGACACCCTCCGAGGGTTGGGGCTCCTAAGCCCCCTCAAGTCATCAAATTAGAGAGGGGCATAGGAGACCGTGGATCTCCTATCGGTTTTCTTTTCTTTTTTTTAAGCTGATGAAACAACGTAGTTTTGGATTACTGAGCCAAAACGGCGTCGTTTTAGCCCTAAAGTTGGGTTGGGCGCGCCATGTGGCAGGAGTTTTAATTAAATTTAAAACTCCATTTTCCGAATAAATATAAATTAAAAGAAAAAAAATTTTGAATAGGATTTAATTTTGTGTATACAATGACACCCCACTTTGCATATGTTTCAATAAAAAAATTGACTTCTTGAAACGTATATAGGGTTTTACGTAATGAACCTTTAACTTTTTTAAATTTAACCAATTCATAGTTTCACCTAAAAAAACACTATGATTTTAGGAAAACCCTCGGCAAACAGGTTAGACTGAAGTCCCATCAATTAGCGTTCTTCTTCGACTAGCAATGGAGGTTGAATCCTTGATTCCGGTCCTAGATGGTGGAAAAGTTCACATTGGCTCTATTGAAAGTGGTTAAAATGTTGTTGAGAATCTGGATATGGAGGTTGACTCGTCCATCCAAACGACAAAAGAGGTGATTGCTCCCATGAAGGCACCTATTGTGAAGTTTATCCCTGGCGTTGAAGAAGGTTTGTCTAGTAAGGCTTCATTGGCGGACATGACATAAGAGGTGGAGGCACCGCCTTTTGGGATTCCGGAAGGGATGCCACTAGCTTTTGTCTTAGGAAGCTAGAAAACTAGGAAATAGATATTTCTAGGTGCTTCTATGGATACTAATTGTGGAAGTCTTACCAAATGGTAACATCAACCTTACCCGCAAGGATAACGGGATTAAATGTAGTATATTATGGTAACGAATCACGGGGATTGTGTCTGTTTGGGTATAGATGATATAAATTATGCTAAGTAAAAGGGAGAAGAGAAAGAGTAGAGGAAAGATATGTCTTTGAAGAGATTTGAGAAAGCAAGAAAGCAATGATGGTAGTTATCAAGAATAAGGAGGGAGGTGATTTAAGGAAACATGAATTCCCACTATAATGAATCAAAGTAAGATTATATATATGAAACTCATGAACATGGATATATGAACATTATACATAACCATCTAAAATAGCATTTGGCATAGACAAACAAAGACCGTATTTTTCAACTCGCGTAACTCTCAATCCAGCGGTTCGGCAAGTATAGGAAAACTCATTCAAAACTTAGAAACCCGGAAAAGTCCAAGAACAACTTTCGCTTTTGGCTCTTCAATTAGAAAAAGGTACAAATACAAAAACTTTCTACGGTAGTTATAAATCCTTGAGACAATGATAAAATGTTACTCTCAAAACCAAGTTATTTTCAATAAATCTAATAAAACGCCCTTCTCTTGTGACTCTTCGGTTGTTTTATCTAAATCATTTATATACACCACTTCTTTAGAAGGTAAATAAAAAGATAGCAATGAAATACTTTGAAAAGAAGTATCGCAATCTCAATTCACACACATATATGCAATAATCAATCAAACCATTATAGGGGTATACCATCAATTCCTTATATCAAGAAGAACCAGCTAGACATGATAAAAGAATAGAAAAAATAGAAGAAGATATAATGTTCATATATCCATGTTCATGACGCGGACTTGGAACTGTGGAAACCCTAATCGACCGTTCTACAACGAGATAACTCTAATCTGACCTAAAAAGGTTTATACATAATGCTTATAGCAAACCCTAGGGTGGACACAAGCAGCCCGGCCCGTAAACATAAGATAAATAGAAGAAGATATAATTTCGGCCTCTCAAGAGAGAAATACGGTCTTCAGGGTAAAAATACGATGTGTGTGTAAATAATATATGTATAATAATAACACATCAATTGTATATGTGTTTGTACATAGGCGGTATTTGTCTTTTGACAATTTTTCGATAGTTTAGTAGAATTGACTTTCCTGTTGCTTTGGTTAGAACCATGAGACCCACGAGTACTACTTTCAAATCTCTTTCGAAGATTTACAACTTTGAAGTTGACACAATTGTCCAAATCCGAAAGGAAGATGTCGAAAACGAGAATCTCTCAGAGGTCATCATAAAATGGTGTCCAACGTTAATGATATTCACAAGGTTCTTCGATTCTTCTTCCTCCAACATAAATTTACCATGGAACTTCGATCCTCAATCAATATATGGTTCTTTCATGATGTCCTTGACCTTAAGGAGGATAGAAATCCAAATTCAGACATTATTTCATTGTTTTTGCTCATTTCTAGCCTCAAGCGCCTAAATTACGAAATAAACCAAAGTAGAGACCACAATACGCAATAGAAAGGATTTTAGCCTTTATATGAACACAAACCACACCAAATGAGGTAAAAAAAATGCATAAGTATGATGAATAAAAAGACGTATGTTTTGGAATTATCAATTACTAACGACACTATACCAACATGGAAGGATGTTACTACTGTTTCAATAGGGATTGTTGGTAGTGAGAAACAAAGAATAAAGATCGATATGGAGTATTTGAAGGGAAAGATGTCTTTGCGTTCCCCTTTGGTCTATAGGGAGATCCTTGTTTAGAGGCTGACATGGTTATTCTAATTCCCTCGAAGCGGAGCGGAAAACATCCATTGTTTTCAAAGTTTTGTGTTATCTCATTGCAATTCCTAGAATGGAACTAAATATCAGGGACATGTGGAAGTTTGGGGATAATATCCAGCTAATTAACCTTCATAATTTCTATTTTGTGGTATGTATACTAGGTATTCCAATGTAGTGGTTTAATGTAGCAATATTATGGAATCTAGCTCCAAGCATTGGAATTCCTATCACCATGGATCAAAAAACTCTCAAACTAAACCGAGGACGTTTTGCGAGAATCTATGTTGAACATAATGTCTTATAGAATATGAAGGTCTTCAAGTGATACGCTTCAAATGTGGTCGGTACGGGCACTATACATCCAACTGCTAGTTTAAGGCACCAGAGAGTGGACAAGTTGCATCAACTAAGAAGTCCAGGGCTTAAAAATTCATGCGTAAGTAAGGTGAATTACGGCCATACTACGTAGACGGAGTCGTCAATTCCGGTTGATAGTGTGGGGACATTTTGGACCTTGGATAATTGTTTGGAGAAAGAACAAGAGTTATAAGGGGGAAAAAGTAATGTGCAGTAAGCGGGAAATGGAGGAAATAATAATAGGAATTCTACTTCCAATTTTAAGGGTATCCATACTACCAACAAAGGTAACAATGGTAACATAACATGCAATGACAATTCCCCCTCGCAAGTATTCAAAGAGAAGAATATTAGTGGGAGTGGGAATAGCATCCCCAAGTGATTACTACTTCGCCCTTTTCTCATTTATATAAAGTTCGACAAGATGTGATGGAAACCATTAACTCTTCTTCCTAAAAAAAAAGCGTTTTAAAATTTGGTTTTTACAAAAGAATTTAATTTTGGCTTCTTGGTAATTAAAGTAGGCCGCTGTTATTTAGCGCATACTTAAATTACTAATAATGCACGTTTGTCCGTGACGGACAAACGTGCATTATTAGTAATTTAATAGAGGTTGTCCGTGACGGACAACCTATGGCTGTCCGTCACGGACAAAGTACGTTTGTCCGTGACGGACAAGCTTTATAATATCTTTATTTTATTTTATTTTATTTTTGGATAAATAATATCTTTATTTTATTTTAAATTAAATAAAAAAAATTATCTTTGGATAAATCTTATTTACGGATAGATAATACATTTATTTACATAAATTATATCTTTGGATAAATCTTATTTACGGATAGATAAATCTTATTTAAGGATAGATAATATATTTATTTACATAAATTATATCTTTGGATAAATCTTTATTTTATTTTATTTTTGGATAAATAATATCTTTATTTTAACAAGTATAAATCTTATTTACGGATAGATAAATAATATATTTATTTACATAAATTAAAAACCATAAATCTTATCTTTGGATAAATAATATCTTTATTTCCATAATTTAACAAACATAAATCTTATTTCCGGTTAAATAAATAATATCTTTATTTCCATAAATCTTAATTTTGGATAAATAATATCTTTTTTTCCATAATTTAACAACCCTAAATCAATATTTTTCATCCTATAAAAACCGTAGTCAATCCCCTCCAACCCTCATTCAGCCATCTATTCATAAAGTCTATTCTTATTAAAAAAGCAACTTAACAATGTCATACGAGGAAGATTATGATATTGATGATGAAGAAAGATCTTTGAGTTTTGAGAACGAAGACGAAGATAATGTTGAGGTAAGTTTTGTTTATTTTGATCATTAAAGTTGAAATCATTAATCGTGTTTGAACTTAGATATTTAACCATTGATCGAGTGGATTGATTTTGATTGTTACGTATATTTTGTCCGTTACGGCTGTTTGATGATTGTCCGTAACGGACAGTCACCATCTGTCCGTTACGGACAATCATCGAACAGATTGACCAAATTTTTTTTAGGGTTTGGAGGAGATAGATGCGGACGTTGATAATCTTAGCATTGATGAAGGATCAACAGATGGCGTAAATGCATCCGCCTCAGAAGCGACGAATAATGATTACTCTAGCCTGTTCACAACCGACATAAACTTCAATAGTCGAGAGGAGGTAATAGGATGGGTTCGAAAAGTGGGACAGGAAAATAAAATGGTTTTTTCTGTTTGTCGGGTACAGAAGTCCGTCCTCGGTAGTTTGGGAAAGACATGGTTGTCGTGCGAGAAATATGGAGCATACAACCCAAAAAAAGTTCAGCCAGCTCAGAGAAAGAATTCATCGACGAAGAAAAGCGGATGTGAATTCATGATTAAGGTTTTTGAGACTTACCAAGGTTTATGGAAAGTTCACGTGCAATGTGGTGTCTACAACCACAAGCTTGGAAGAAATTTAAAGGGTCATGCATTAGCGGGAAGGATGAACGAGGAGGAGAAGAAGTTAGTAAAGAACATGTGGACCAGTAATTGCACCCCTGCCCAAATTGCGAGTGCTTTGAGCATTGATAAAGATAACAACACCAGGATGAGACAAATCTACAACCAAAGGCAAAAATTACGTAAAGAAGGTTTGGATTAAAGGACAGTCGCTCAACAATTCTTTTTCGAATGTCGTAAAGAGGGCTATTTCTGTGAGCATAGGGGAAACAAGAACGGTGAAGTTACTGACATTTTTTTCGCACATCCGGAATCAGTTGCCCTCCTTAAAGCATTCCCTTACGTATTAGTAATGGACTCAACATACAACACCAACATGTAAGCTTTCACAGTTATTTACTTTTCCGTTAGATGTCCTTTTTTTATGTATGTAAAATTAACGCTTTGATATTATTTTTTTTTACAGATACAAGATGCCATTTTTTGAAATTATTGGGTTTACATCGACATGGCTAAACTTTAACGTTGCCGGTGCTTTTCTATCCACGGAGAAGGAAGAGAATTATGTCTAGGCGATTGAACAACTTGCAAAGCTTTGTAGGCGCGTCGAGAGGACACCAACTACAATTGTGACGGATCGAGAGAAGGCTCTTATGAACGCACTTGATCGTATTTTCCCAGAAACCCAGTTTCTTTTATGTCGCCGTCACATATTCAAAAACATTGAAGGAAGGGCTAGGAATAATCACATGAATAAAGAACTCGCTCGAATATTTGGCAATAGTTACTCGGGTTTATTTACATCCAAAACGGAAGAGTCTTACGAGAGACGGTTAAATGAACTTGAAAACAAGTGGAAGAGGAGAGGACATCTTCTGCAATATGTGAGGACGCAATGGCTAGATCCTTACAAAAGACGAATTGTTTCCGCGTGGACGGATCAATATCTGAACTTCAAAAGTAACACGACGAATATGTACGTATTTTAAAGCAATTTAAAATTTTATTTACCCGATTTGACGTTAACTCTTTTATTTCTCAACAGGGCAGAAACTGCACACTCTGTTCTGAAACAATTCATGAAAACAAGTTCTGCGAAGTTGGATACAATTTTCAGGTTCTATCACTCTTTGATGAGGATTCAGTTGGATAAGATCCTCGGTTCGTTCAACGAGAGCATTTCAAAAAAGATCACATGGACTTCTTGTGTTAAACAATTTCAGTCGTTGCACCACAACATCTCCCTCAAAGCTTTTTTACTTATTATCGATGAGTACAATAAAGCTCGTGCTAACAAGCCCGATGGTCCGTGCACATGTTCATTTCCGACGACTCATGGTCTGCCGTGTATGCACTTTATTTGGGGTTATATGAAGAAAGAAATGTCTATCCCTCTTACAGATGTGCATGAATTCTGGAAAAAGTTAGATATCGATGACGTGGTTCCGGACTCAGAAAAAGGACGAGACGTGCGTCGAGTTGCAAGAAATTTAATGACGGAATTCTGCGAGAAAGATTTTCCAAACCTGAGCCCTACTTGACAGTTGGATGTTGTAAATAAAGCTATAGAAACTGCTTTTCCGGAGAGGACCCGTTTGCGGGAACCTGCTAGGGTTGTGACTAAAGGAAGACCGAAGGACAGTCCAAACAAAAGATTGCCATCCGATTGGGAGTTAGCAGGTACCCCACCCAAAAAACAAAGAGGTCGACCTCCAAAGAACCCTATTCCAGTATCAAGTCCATCTCCTATTCCAGTATCAAGTCCATCTCCTAATACCGATTTACCACCCAAAACACCTTTAAAGAGAAGTATATCCAAGCATAACCCTGATATTTTAGTAGAATGGCCTGGAGCGATTCGCATTTGGATGAAAAAGTATGTAATTAGTTTGAATAATGTTAGAGGGGATGGAAACTGTGGTTTCAGAGCACTACATCATGCAATCTACGACACAGACACAGACGAAGGATGGCGGATGATTAGGCGACTGATGTTACAAGAGCTCCTTTCTCATCGCGAGTTGCATGAGGGTTTTTCTCATCAACGTAACATCGATCAGACGATTAAAGCACTTGGATGGAATGGAGACGGTTTTGCACCACCAGAATATTGGTTTAATGTGACGGACATGGGGTGTTTAGCTGCCACTGCATTGCAGTGTATTGTTGTAGCATACGGTGGGTGCGACTACACATATGTTCCACTATATCGTCGAGAAGAAGGAATTACTTCGAACTTAGAGTTTCCAGAGATCCATATATCAATAGTTCCCAACCAGTATCATTACATCAGGGTATGTCCTTTAAGATCTTTTCATTTATCATTTTCGGTTTTGTTCTTCACAACATATATGTACTAATGTTTTATTTTTCTATTTATTTTAGCTAACACTTGAAGAGGATTGTCCTTTACCAGAGATGCTTAAAACTTGGGCGCACTTTCGTAACGACACGGTTGATGGTATTGAAGTCAGATTAGCTCATCGCCTCACTCGTTGGAAGGAGTTACATTTAGAACATGAACGAATAACACGAATAGATTATGGCACAGTTGGTTGATCTTGTTTAGTTTAACTTGTTAATTTTAACTTTACGATCAGACATATTTTCTTAAAGTTTAGTCATTTATATTATGTTAAGGTTAAGTTTGCTTATATAGTTATCGTTTATATTTAGTTAAATATAACGCAAAAATTTAAGTACGAAGTTTAAACATACAACGAAACAAGTTTAATTATACACAAAACTGTAGACATAAGATTCAAAAGTTTAAACACACAATACAAACCCAAAAAAAGTGCATACACAAGTCTACTCGTCATCGTCATGACGAGTACCGCTACCCTGTCCATGATCGTAAGAATAATCTCGGAGATCAGGAAAATAATCTACATAACTGCGTAAGTCTTGATGCAGGGAAGTAGGGATAGAAGGATCACCAATATACTCCCTAAATCGTGTAGCGTAATCGTAAGGGTCCAACTGGCCGTCAAAGGTCGAAGGTGGAGGTGGAGGTGGAGGAGGAGGTGGAGGTGGAGGGATCTGCTGAGCACCTGGGCGTATAAACCGGTGCGATCGGTCTGTATACCACGCCATATAATCGTCGGTGGCGGTATATCCAGGGCCGTAACGTGCAGCCATCTCCTCAACCGTGACGTGATGGTGCTCCCATCTATCCCACGCCCAGCTACCTCGAGGATAGCCAACTCTGTAGCTCCTGGGATCCTCGACCCTAATGGCATAATCAGGCTGTATCAGCGGAGGCGGAATAGTCTGAACGTATCCAAAAGCCCTCATGTTCTTGTATGGATCGTAGGGCTCTGATATGTCCATGAAAGTCAACAGCCCGTGAAACAACAAACGTTGTAACTCTCTATCAGTGAAGTCCAACTGGCCGTATGGCTGCCAGTTCATCTGTTTAAAAAACAGACAACATTGTTAGAAAATAAACACGTTAGTTGACAAAAAGATTACAACTATTCAAATGTAGTGGACTTGCCTGATCAGCAGTCATCTCGTCAAGCATCCGTCTATAATCACGGGTGTCCCTCCTGACAGGCCTGATCTCAAATCTCGACGCCCAAGGCATCCCATACTCCCAGCCCTTGACAACCTCCGGTGCAAAGCATGGAAAATAAAGGTAGATCCATGCCTTTAACAAAAAAGAAATAAAAATTAGACAAACAATACAAATTAAGTTACGAGAATAATAATATGAGTATAGAGGATATATTTTACCTGCAGCAGCGTGAGACAACCGCACATCTGGCGACAGTCGACCCTAGTGGCCTCGCCCATACGCCTATAGAGGTAGGCGAGTGTCGCCGTACCCCAGGATGTAGTGATCACCTGATCAAGATCCTCCACCAATATCAGTAAATCTGGAGAAATCTTGTGCTGCGATTTGTCGGTGAACAGCGTCGATCCCAGCAGGTACAACAACCATCCGGACGCTGCAGTCGTCGGATATAGATGTGAATATCCGTCACACTGATCCAGTAAAAAATAATGTGACAGCCCTCGACGACGTACATCTCCGGCAGTCATCTGCTCATCGGTAAAATCAAAAAACTCCTGCACTCGGATGGTAGAATCAGCTCTGGCGATCACCTGAGTAACCGCCGTCCCGGATATGGGAATGCCTAGGATGAGCCGGACATCATGAAGAGCAATGGTCATCTCACCCCAAGGCATGTGCAGCTGGTTCACCTCGGGCTGCCATCTCTCGATAAAAGCGTCCAGTAGACGCACATTCAGATGCCTGTACATAAGACCCTGCAGATGGGTCAGTCCACTGGCGTACGCTAAACCCGACCAAGCCTCCTCATCCAGTGGCCAGGCGTCCAGCTGGCTGGCTCTGGTATGATAGTGAAGCGTATCACGATCCTACATAGAAAAAGAAATTTAATATATAACTAAAAATATTATAACATTAAAGATGCATTTATTAAACATATTTATTGCGTACTCACCATGCCATGCCAGACGTGGAGAGCGGTGTGAGCCTGGAAACTCCTAAGTATCTCTGATATACGAGGTCCCCCTCCACAAGGACCTCGAAGATCGGGCTGAAAGGCCTGCCGAGTAGGAGGTACTGGTCTAGGACGATCGCCCATAGCACGAGGAAGTACCTCCTCAAGTACCTCCTCCACAGGAGTTGGCGAAGGTGGCCTCCTCCCTCGGCGTCTCCTCTCAGCTGCAGGCTGCTGCTGTGAAGAAGAAGGAACATAATCCTGCTCCCGCTGGGAAGAAGAAGGAGCATCCTGCTGCTCCTGTCGGGAAGAAGAAGGAGCAAACTGCTGCTCCTGTTGGTAAGGAGTACTCAGATCCTCGATCTGAGAATAATATCCGGCACCAAACGAAGCAACACCTCCAGTATAGGAGCTATGTCTGGCTCCGCTAAAAGCATGGTGAGGAGGGCTCAGTGGAGCAATGTCACGCGCAATACCAGATGTACTACGCCGCGTGACTCCCGACTCCTGTGTCGAGAACTGCTCCTCACCTCCAGAGTAAGGAACTGGCTCTCGTGCCTCGTTTCTAGAGTGGACATCCCGTTGTCCCCTCAGAGAACACATGTCACTGTGGAATACTTTCCTGAAGTATCCCAATCCACTGAACCTCTTGGAGTCCTTGTTTGGGTTCCTTTCCATCTGCAAACAAAAACAACAAATGTTAATAAAAAGGAAAAGAAAAAAGGGGGAAAAATGAAATTTAAAAAAAAAAGGTAAGTTGTCCGTAGCGGACAACTTACTTTGTCCGTAGCGGACAAGTAAGTTGTCCGTGACGGACAACTTCTTCTTGTCCGTTGACGGACAAGCGTCTTCTTCGTTCAGCAGATCGCGAACGCCAACAATGGCGTTCGCGATCTGCTCAATCAACCTCTCTAAAACAACTAATTAACTTCAACCCTAACTCATATTCATCGATTTTAGTAACATATAAGCCCCTAAACCTCTCTAAAACAACCCAAATCGAACAAATTAAACCCTAAACCTAAACCTAACTAAAACAAACAAATTTAAACGAAACTAAAACGAGAAAGTTATGTTCTTACCTTATATAGCAGTAGAGAATACGAGAAATGTGGAGAGAGATTGAGAGAGATTGCAGCCGAAGATCGAGCGAGATCGTCGTAGGTGTTCGTCGCGGCGAAGAAAGGAAGAGGAAGAGGAAGAAAGGGAAAGAAAAGAGTGTGGCTGTCCTTATAGGGCAAATTGGGTTTGTCCGTGACGGACAAACCCAATCCGTCCGTTACGGACAGAACATTCCTTCAACCCTTGGTATTTACAACATATATTTGTATCTTTTAGATCAACCAATAATGTGTAAAACTTCATTAAATTAATGAGTTTAATTACCTGTAGTAACATTTTCGTTAAATTTTAATTTAGTAAGATCTTTGAATGAACATAACGAGTTGTAAAGAACATAATGAGATAAAAATATCAACTTAACGCTATTGCCAGGATTATAAATTCCTGTCAATCCAAAATTACGTAACTTCATATCAATAAACGTTTCTTTTGTTCAAAATTTATAGATTTCGTGACAAACAAATAAAGTTTCAAGAAATAAACGTAACTTCATATCATACATATCTACGATCCAATGAAGGTAATGTTATTAAAAGGACTTAAACTTCCTTTTACAAAAGAAGATCAAATCAAAGATATTTTATTCAAAGGATTAACATTTTATTTCAATAAAGAAACCAAACTTACTTACAAACATAACAATTACAAAGGAATCAAAGTTTCAAGATCAATGTTACATTTTTAAGAAATTCAAACATAAACACGATCAAATCAAAATGACGTTATTGAAAACATTTAAACTTTCTGTTAACAAAAGACAATCAAAAGGATATTAAATTTCTTTCAAACAAACCAAATTTTATAACTTTAATCCAAACACAATTTTCATTTTATACATGTCACTTGTCCGTGACGGACAAATATCACTTGTCCGTGACGGACAACGTCCATTTGTCCGTGACGGACAAATGGAATGAAATTACTAAATCACGCCCATTTGTCCATTTGCGCTGAAAGTTGAACTAAAAGAAGCAATAAGGCTAAATATTAAAAAAAAATCAAAAATGAGGATGATAACTTATTGTAATCAAGGCACTCCAATGACTTTGAAGTTGTTCCTGAGAAATCGAGATGATCGTATCCGACTCCAGATTGGATCTTCGTTTCTTTGAGGAAGTTCATACTAGACATGAGAGAAATAAACTGTGTTGCTGACTGATTGACCCATTTGAAAATTTCGAATCCCAATACACCCTTTTTTTACGATCCAAACTTTGTGTTCTCATCCGTAATGATGTTTTAGAGAAAGTACTGAGACAAAGACTTCTCTAACCGCTTTTCTTTTTTAAAAAATAAAAAATAAATATGTTGTTAATATCGAAATTTAAATATGTATTGACATAAATAAGTATCTATTAGTTTTTGGCTTCTTGTAACCCCATTTTCCGTATAAATATTGGTTTTTTTTTTTATTTTTAAGTTTTATTAAATTAAATTTATTTAAATTTAAAATTTATGGCTAGTATTTATTTATAATAATATTATTAATAATCTAATGATATATTAATATACAATTCATTAAATTATTGAGAATAAGTAGGAAAGTAAAAATAGGAGCCTGATGCGTATTGTTGTGGATGAAAAAAGATGAAATGAGACTACTAAGTTCACGTGGTAAGAATCTGGCTGATGTGACAAAAAAAAAAAAAAAAGAGCTCCGAGGTTCTATGTTGCACATTGTCAAAGCTTCCTCTATACAACAAATGAAATAAGATTTTTTTTATATATTTTGTATAAGCTTCCATAAGCTGGTCTTTCAAACTTGGTATGCTCCATAAATAGTCTAATCTTTTTCTTAGATGCAATAAGCAAAATTTAACAATGATGCAATCAAAGATCTTGGAAAATCTCAAAAAACGGTATTCCAACTAAAACAAAATTTAACTTAAGGTGAGTAAAAACTGCGAATTCTACAATTATTAACTCAAGGATCTTGGACACATTCTTATTGATTGCACTTACAACAAAAATGTGATCACAAAAATTGACAAAAATATCATTATCAATCTCAATACCATCAATACGGAAAATAAAAAAAGTTAACGAACTCTTACTGAAAATTAGAAAACAAGATCACACTAACTAACTTTTCATGCCTTGCAACTATATGGTGGAGTATTTGGTTCTTCATGAATAAAATCATTTTTAACAATGATGCAATCGATTGGATCACAACATCCTACATTTTATCATAAAGCAATTTCAAAACTGGAAAATTCACATTTTGGATGATGACGATCACGAAATCAAATATTCTCAAAAGAACAATATATCCAACACAAGGAAGAAAAATAATATTAAATGGGATAAACCTGTAATATCCGGAAATTTAATTCCGTTATTTTCGAGTCAAACCGCTTTCTGACCCCTGGACCTTTACATTGTACATAATGTTATGTATCATCACTACTTCTATCATTTTATGTGGGTCTTTTACTCACATAATATGATAAAAAGATCATTCAAACCCTAATCATTCAAACTTTTTCACATATCTTTTGACAAGACCAAGACAAGCCTTGACCTTCTTGACAAACATGCCACACTAGCCTTGCTTGCCCTTACTTCAGCCCATTTAACAACCCTATTCCGCAACCCACGCCACACTCTGCCCCAATAGCAGTAATGGACCTCCAGCCTGGCAAGGTGTACGGGTGATATGCACAATTCGCGTCTCTCTCTCCTATCACGCATAATCCCCTCTTTTACGGAATTGCAGCGTCACGTAACAACTCCTCTTAATGAGCCAGCCGTTACTTCTATACTCTGATTTCATAAGCTGTTTTGCGTTAACCTAGCCGCCCTATAATCTACACATCTCTACGTCTTCATCGCAAGTGCAAGAAGCCATCCTGATGCAGAATCTCTCGAGTTGTTGGGACCCTATTCGCAAAAGAAACGGGACAAGCTCCTCAAACACGCAACCACAAACCTTGGCACCTTTGCAGTCACGCACCAGAGGAGAAGGAGCCAACATCCCATCCTATTCTGCTTGGACGAGACCCGTTTGTGCCCTCGCAACAATCTGCGATCCTTCCTCCCGAACAGCTGCTGTCGCCGGCAACTGTCTTCAGCCAACGAGCGAACGGAGGGAGACTCTCCTTAACCGGCACACAGCGGACGTGGAACTCGCCACCCTTCCTACACGCATTAGACCACACGACTGAGATTCTCCCTTCCGATATAGAGCGGTCGGCAAGGACGCTCCGCCATCGACACATCACCGTTGCAGTCCTCAATACCCGATGTTGCCTCTCATCCTTCCCTTGTCTAGAACGGTTGTCGGGTGAGACGATCGAACCTGTGAGTCTCCTTAACTTGCAGACTTATATCTTTCCTTTGTTTGAGTTATGCAGTAGGTTGAAGTGTTAGTGTATGCATTAAGAATTAGTCAAGGAGCTTGAGCAAAGTAGGTTCTTGAATGAAATAAGTCTACAAGGTCCAGTGTACGTAAATGTATGTATATATAAAAGTAGGTTGTTGAATGAAATAAGTCTACAAATGTATAATTAAGTAACAGCGGGTACACATGTATATATATATGATCAGGTACAAGGTACAAGGATACGTATATATATGTATAGATTTACGAGTTGGATGATAAGTATATATATTTATGAATAGGTGCAGTGGACGTGTATGTGTATATAAATTTATAAGAAGGTATACGTGTAGGTTTATATATAAGTGTAAGAGTGGTATACATATGTAAGTATATATCCGTAGGTAAGTATAGTATATATATATATATATATATATGTGTGTGTGTAAGTATAGATAAGTGTAGAATATATATGTAAGTATATATATATAAGTGAATAGGTGTCCTTAACTAGAACCTGGTTGTATCCGGGTAGAAATGTGTGGTATAGTGGTAACTGAGATGAACTAAGGTTATAGTTAGTTAGTACGGCCGGAATTGTGTACCCTAGTTATGAGAGTTGCGGTGGTTCTATGGGTGAGCATATACTAACGTTGTTCTTGTTGACGAGTAAGATTATATTTTTGACCCTAGCTCTAGTAGCTTGAGTGTAAAGGTCGGACCTTAACAACCTTTGAAAAGTTTAGAACCTTGTTAACCTTATAATCGTTAGAAAAACTTTCCTTGAGAATCGAGTTATGGAAATAGGTTTTAAAAGAGAATAGTAGAATTTAATGATAGACTTTGAGAATTTTCGGCACTAAGGGTAAAATGGTCTTTTACGGTAAGAGAGCTTTTTCCGTAATTCCTTCCCATGAGGTTGGACATCTGGATGTGATTTTGATCCACATGCCTTATTTGACAGGCGTTTGAGTTACCACGGGTTCGGATCGAGTTGAGATTTGAGAAAGCGATTTTGATCAAGGTAAGTCCTTGCGACTTACTTAGCCAGTTTCTGGGTATTAGTTGAGTGATAGTGGTTGTGTGTGCTTTGTGCGTGTTTTAATAATAATAACTTGCTAGGACGACTGTTATTATTATGTTTAAGGCCCAAGTGTATGTATAACGGGCCGTGACATCACTGCCCAGCTCTGACAGGAGACTGGGAGGTTCTCTATACCCAAACCAGGCAAGTACAAGGTGAGATGCATCGGATCCATTCCTGATGGTTACACGGGGGCGGAGGCGAGGTTTGGGAATCCCTCGTGTCACAAAATAAGTATCATTAGCGTGAAAGAGTAATTTAACTCAAGATAATAAAACGGACTTGTTTGAAAGCATGATGGGTGTTTATATTTTTATGTGTGTGTTTGCGCTGCTATTAGTCTGCTAATATTTAGATAACTAGCTAACGGTTTCTCTTGTTGTGTTTTTAAATTTACCGCAGATTAGACCAGCAGCTGAGTGATCCGGAAGTAGTGGTCAGCCGGGTCTCCGTACTCCTTAGAGTGGGGTTGGGAGTTGTGTTTGTCTTTTCTTTCTTTTGGTTAAGACAGTTGTTCGTTCTTTTGTTTAAGTACTCTAGGCTGCTAGACAGTGTTGCATTCATTACCCTAAAAATACTATTATATGAATTTCGGTTTTCTTTATTTGTGTCTTGTTGCAAGATCCTAGTAATGTTGTTGTCAAACTGAGGTCGGGACCCATTGTGAGGTCCTAACTAGTAATGTCCCGAGTTTTGAGAATTCGGGGTGTTACAACATGGTATCAGAGCTCTAGGTTGGCAATAATGGCACTTGAAATCTTCTGAAAGACCGAATAAGTTTTAAGCAGAACCCGAAAAGGGGTCTGAGTTTTAAAAAGAGAATTTAGTTTTTAAATGCATGCATAGTCTGGTTGGGAATAGAAAAGTACGGCTGACCACCACTACTACCGTGGATCTCAATTTGCTTAGTATGGACTTTAGGTTTTACTGTAGTTGGACTTTTAGCCTGTTTATAAAGATATGTTATATAGATAGGTATATGCCGAAGATTAGCAGAATTGTAGTTATGTTATGTCCTTAACGGAGATAACAAAATGAGTTTCTCACTGTTTGGACACATCTAAATAGTTTTTGAAGGGTGTCAACGTGAGGATTAGTATGTACATCTTATGTGCATTAGGGTAGACGAACGTCGGACAACTCCTTCGAGCTTGTTGAGGAACGTCGAGACGGAAAGGTGAAGACTCAAAGACAACACCAATTACGATGACAAGAAGAGAATCCCGAATCAACTCAACGGGATCAAATGAAGGATATACAAGAGAGTAGTTCCGGAGAAGCAAGAGATGATCGCCAACTAGGGAATTTGAGAAAGACAACGGAGAGGCTCTTTCAAGTTGTGTAAAGTGACTTCACAAACAAAGAGGATGACGTCACAAATTTTCCATAGACATGAAAGTCAAAAGGGAGATATAGTAGCGATCAAGAAAATGGACATATAATTTAAGCTCACTGACAGACTAGGAAGTGAAAGTTGATGCCAAAAGCAAGGCGAAATATGATCACTCTCAACAAGCTAATTGCCACCACAATCCAGATTTATAACCGAGACAGTCAAAAGTATGGAAGTCAACACGAGATACATTATCCATCCAAATAGAAAGAATTAAAGAGCTGCACTTGGAAGCTTACGCATTGCCAAAAAGGGAAAGGTGGATTTCACCAACGTAGAAGAGGAGTGGTCTCGTAGAACACAGGAGAATTCTGACATAGACCAGGATACAACAATAACCAGCTTCTGTAAAGGCAGCATTACAAGCAACACCCAAGGAAAAAGAGTGTGTGAGAAGAGTATTGGTGAACCCGAGGGACCCCAATAACTTCTCATTCAAAAGGAATTTAAGCTAACAACACTACAAGTTCATAATAGAGAACCGCAAATAGACGATAACTCAGGTAAAAGAATCACGGAGATGTACCTACAAGCTACCCTAGAAGGATTGAGAAGTCTGTTGATGGAAGAAGAATGATACAACTGGACTCGTAAGAGTATAACAATCTTACAAAAGGGTAGATTGTAGGAGGAGCTAAGGAAGAGTAAACAGAGAGACTGGAGGAGATATATTTCACCAAGTATATCAAGCCTCAAAAGAGATGGAAGAAAAGTAAGTCTATGATGTTGTAGAAGGTCAACTACATCCTACTTGGACAACTTAAAAGTTACATGTGCGGGTTAGCTAGTGAAGGTTAGTTAACCGACAAGAAGAATAACCACAGGGTTATAAAAGAATTTTATCGACATCTAGTGAATTTCTTTCGGAGATCCACGACGAAAATGGTGAAGTTACATCAATACAAGTACGAGTAGCCTGGATGGTAACGTTAAATGAGTTCAATATGATAACTCTAATAAAGAAATTTAAGAGCAGCTCTTGACGGTCGATAATGACCCTTGATGATAGTAATGGTGAAAAGGGAATTGTTGGGAGTAGTTACTTACTACTGACTACGAAAGATACATATCAGAGTTCGAATGAAGGGATCCCTGTAAGAAGAACTAGAAGACTAAGAGGAAGTAGATGATTGGAAACATGTCCTATGTCTTAGCATCCCACACCAGTAAGATTGATGGTGCTCCTTAGAGAAAAATTAGGGTCAGACTGTCTAGATTGACAGGGAAAACCCTTGTGATTTAAGATGTGACACAGAATAATTGGAAATTCCGAGGCGGCACAAACATAAGGAGTATGATGTAAAGCCTTGGTGAAATGTGTGGTCGAGTTGTAAGGTGATTGCAGATAGAATCTACAGGTCGACTAAAACAGACATGAGAAGGAGTAAAAGTGAAAGACTAAAAGGTTGTTATATGGATCCGGTATCACACCAATAAGATGGTTACCGAAAGGACTAAAGACTGGTATTTAAGGAGAAATGGAGGTACTCCATGGAAAATTCAGCAGGACTGATGACCTAAGAGTTGATGAAAGTAATAAGACCAACCAACGCGGTTGTAAAGTGTGTACGAGAAAACTCAAAGGGATTTAACTATCTTACGGGGTGTAAATATCAAAGAAGGTAAAGCGACATGAGTATAAAGAAGACATAATAAATGCGATGCGAGAAATTTGATTGGTGGGAAAATCATATACACCTAATGTGTTGTATACAAATGGTACCATTGGATGTTTAATAACAATCATACCAACGGACTGATGACACTATGATGGATTTAGTGTAAACCAAGTGTATAACTTATCCAGTGAGAAGGAAAGTCAGGTATCAAAATTGCGGGTTATGATAAATTTTAAATAAAGTTTTGAGATGAGGATGTCCTTAGGAAATCTATGCAAGAGTACAAAGCAACTGAAGTTCCAATACAAAATGGGTAGTAATGATCAACAGACAGTTAGAGACCGATGCAGAGAAGAAAAATGTATAAGACGAGTCACCTAGTAGAAGAGTTCACAAGACAAGCTTGTAAGGCCAAAAGAGATAAAATGTCGACCAGGATATGAGGGTCTAAGGTGCATGGAAGGGATACCTACAATGGAGTGTAGATGCAAATGTAGACTGTACAAGTGTGGAGAGGTTTTAACCTCCTCAAAAATATAGGAATTTGAAAGAAATCGCAATGTCGGTATCAAAGAGTTGAAGCCCTGTAGCGGAAACAACGGAGTATCATGAAGGCAAGGTTGCCGGTAACACCAGCGAAGGAATGTATACATAAGAACGGCCTTGGTGGACTCAAAAGTCCAAGGTAACCCCAATTATCACGGGACCTAAGTCATCGGCACCGACGGTCCATGCAAGGGGAATTGCAAGGGGGATGATAACTAAAATCATCAGAACTACAAAGACACTTACCAGCTATTGTTGAAGACTTGGAATGATTATTTAGGTCAAGATGAATGACCCAGTTGAGCTAGAGAAGTAGAGTTAGCGTAAGAAAACAGAAGTGTGGAATAGAAAACGAATTAGTGAAGCATGAAAGGATTAATCGAGTAGATGATGCTCACCAAGAATTTAATGCCAGTATAGGTATGAGAAGAGCAGGTCCGGAATATTGAGATAAGTCAATTATAGAGTGACTGACATCAATTGAGGACGTACAAGTGTTGATTGGTATTGACGAGCAGGTACCGTTGAGAAGAGAGATTAGTGACTGCGAATTTAAGAGATAACTTTACCGATGACTTGGAGAAATCCCCAAGTAGGCAACGACAACTTTCTGGGGTGATCTAAAGATATAGAAAGAATCGGTTAGAGGTTGCTTACTAGTTGGTTAAGAACAGTCTATGGGTGAGTAAGAGAGTAAGGATCTGTTTGAGGAGGATCTTGATAGTAGTAGAAGAGAAGTATAGGCGGGAGTTGGGTAAATCATGTTGAGTCACGGAAATACGTCATTATGATTTTGGGGTGACAACAAATTATCAAAGTAGCGCAGCGGAAGCGTGGTAGACCCATGACCCATGGATGAAAGAAATCAACGTTGTATTAACTTTGATTTCAAGTAAAAGAATTAGAGATCGATATGAAAATCTCCGATGGAGGGTGATTTTTGGGTTATAGAAAGTTGGAAGCTCGAACTAAGGCAGGTGATAATTCATTGATGGAGAGACGATCCGACTAAGTCACATTAGAAAGACCAGACCAAGTGAGTAATCTTACAAAGAGAATTAGACATTTGGTAAAGTGCCGGGATATATCCAAGATCATTGTTTCATAATTGATGATTGAAATCATCAAAATGGTCAAAAGCAAGTGAATTCATCGGAAGGAATATAGTTTTACAATTTTTCCGGTAGAGTCACTAAGAAGGTTGGGAGTGAGTTTAGAAAGGAAACCGTTGACATTGTAAAGCGGATAGAGAAATTATCCACAACCCCTGTAACCATGAGTTAATACTCGGACATTGATTTGTATGACTTAATTGACTATTTGTTTTCTTCCATATTTGAGTGTTTAATTGTTGGTGTTGCAATACTATGGTCCTTGATTGATAATTGCATGTTATAAAGGTAGAACGAAGATTCTTTAGAAGGAGAGATAGATACTCTAGTTCTATTTATAGAAAGTTATCGGAGAGATATTCCTTATTCTAAGTTTCGGGACGAAACTTATTTTAACGGGGTACTAATGTAATATCCGGAAATTTAATTCCGTTATTTTCGAGTCAAACCGCTTTCTGACCCCTGGACCTTTACATTGTACATAATGTTATGTATCATCACTAATTCTATCATTTTATGTGGGTCTTTTACTCACATAAAATGATAAAAAGATCATTCAAACTCTAATCATTCAAACTTTTTCACATATCTTTTGACAAGACCAAGACAAGCCTTGACCTTCTTGACAAACATGCCACACTAGCCTTGCTTGCCCTTACTTCAGCCCATTTAACAACCCTATTCCGCAACCCACGCCACACTCTGGCCCAATAGCAGTTTTGGACCTCTAGCCTGGCAAGGTGTACGGGTGATATGCACAATTCGCGTCTCTCTCTCTCCTATCACGGATAATCCCCTCTTTTACGGAATTGCAGCGTCACGTAACAACTCCTCTTAATGAGCCAGCCGTTACTTCTATACTCTGATTTCATAAGCTGTTTTGCGTTAACCTAGCCGCCCTATAATCTACACATCTCTACGTCTTCATCGCAAGTGCAAGAAGCCATCCTGATGCAGAATCTCTCGAGCTGTTGGGACCCTATTCGCACAAGAAACGGGACAAGCTCCTCAAACACGCAACCACATACCTTGGCACCTTCGCAGTCATGCACCAGAGGAGAAGGAGCCAACATCCCATCCTGTTCTGCTTGGACGACCCGTCTGTGCCCTCGCAACAATCTGCGATCCTTCCTCCCGAACAGCTGCTGTCGCCGACAACTGTCTTCAGCCAACGAGCGAACGGAGGGAGACTCTCCTTAACCGGCACACAGCGGACGTGGAACTCGCCACCCTTCCTACACGCATTAGACCACACGACTGAGATTCTCCCTTCCGATATAGAGCGGTCGGCAAGGACGCTCCGTCATCGACACATCACCGTTGCAGTCCTCAATACCCGATGTTGCCTCTCATCCTTCCCTTGTCTAGAACGGTTGTCGGGTGAGACGATCGAACCTGTGAGTCTCCTTAACTTGCAGACTTATATCTTTCCTTTGTCTCATCCTTCCCTTGAGCAAAGTAGGTTGTTGAATGAAATAAGTCTACAAGGTCCAGTGTACGTAAATGTATATATATATAAAAGTAGGTTGTTGAATGAAATAAGTCTACAAATGTATAATTAAGTAACCGCGGGTACACATGTATATATATATGATCAGGTACAAGGTACAAGGATACGTATATATATGTATAGATTTACGAGTTGGATGATAAGTATATATATTTATGAATAGGTGCAGTGGACGTGTATGTGTATATAAATTTATAAGAAGGTATACGTGTAGGTTTATATATAAGTGTAAGAGTGGTATACATATGTAAGTATATATCCGTAGGTAAGTATAGTATATATATATATATATATATATATATATATATATATATATATATATATATATATATGTGTGTGTGTGTGTTTAAGTATAGATAAGTGTAGAATATATATGTAAGTATATATATATATAAGTGAATAGGTGTCCTTAACTAGAACCTGGTTGTATCCGGGTAGAAATGTGTGGTATAGTGGTAACCGAGATGAACTAAGGTTATAGTTAGTTAGTACGGCCGGAATTGTGTACCCTAGTTATGAGAGTTGCGGTGGTTCTATGGGTGAGCATATACTAACGTTGTTCTTGTTGACGAGTAAGATTATATTTTTGACCCTAGCTCTAGTAGCTTGAGTGTAAAGGTCGGACCTTAACAACCTTTGAAAAGTTTAGAACCTTGTTAACCTTATAATCGTTAGAAAAACTTTCCTTGAGAATCGAGTTATGGAAATAGGTTTTAAAAGAGAATAGTAGAATTTAATGATAGACTTTGAGAATTTTCGGCACTAAGGGTAAAATGGTCTTTTACGGTAAGAGAGCTTTTTCCGTAATTCCTTTGCATGAGGTTGGACATCTGGATGTGATTTTGATCCACATGCCTTATTTGACAGGCGTTTGAGTTACCACGGGTTCGGATCGAGTTGAGATTTGAGAAAGCGATTTTGATCAAGGTAAGTCCTTGCGACTTACTTAGCCAGTTTCTGGGTATTAGTTGAGTGATAGTGGTTGTGTGTGCTTTGTGCGTGTTTTAATAATAATAACTTGCTAGGACGACTGTTATTATTATGTTTAAGGCCCAAGTGTATGTATAACGGGCCGTGACATCACTGCCCAGCTCTGACAGGAGACTGAGAGGTTCTCTATACCCAGACCAGGCATGTACAAGGTGAGATGCATCGGATCCATTCCTGATGGTTACACGGGGGCGGAGGCGAGGTTTGGGAATCCCTCGTGTCACAAAATAAGTATCATTAGCGTGAAAGAGTAATTTAACTCAAGATAATAAAACGGACTTGTTTGAAAGCATGATGGGTGTTTATATTTTTATGTGTGTGTTTGCGCTGCTATTAGTCTGCTCATATTTAGATAACTAGCTAACGGTTTCTCTTGTTGTGTTTTTAGATTTACCACAGGTTAGACCAGCAGCTGAGTGATCCGGAAGTAGTGGTCAGCCGGGTCTCCGTACTCCTTAGAGTGGGGTTGGGAGTTGTGTTTGTCTTTTCTTTCTTTTGGTTAAGACAGTTGTTCGTTCTTTTGTTTAAGTACTCTAGGCTGCTAGACAGTGTTGCATTCATTACCCTAAAAATACTATTATATGAATTTCGGTTTTCTTTATTTGTGTCTTGTTGCAAGATCCTAGTAATGTTGTTGTCAAACTGAGGTCGGGACCCATTGTGAGGTCCTAACCAGTAATGTCCCGAGTTCTGAGAATTCGGGGTGTTACAAAACCAAAACTTGGGCTCCACAAACTCAACTTTGATGGATCAAAACTCGATTCAGGTTTAACATCTATTGATTTTATTATACGAAAACATAACGGTTATGTTATTAGCTTGGACGCTATGAATAATAACTTTAACTTTAAAGTATACGCATTTGCGTTGAAAGTTGGACTAAATAAGCAATAATGCGAAATATTAAAAAAATCAAAATGAGGGTGATAACTTATGTGTAATCAATACACTCCAAGGAATTTGGAATTGTCCCTGAAAGATATAGATGATTGTATCCGACTCCAGATTGGATCTTCGTTTCTTTGAGGAAGTTCATGTTAGACATGAGAGAAATAAACTTTGTTGCTGACTTATTGACCCATTTGGAAATTTCGAACCCCAACACACCCTTTTTTGACGATTTGAACTTCGTGTTCTCATCCGCAATGATGTTTTAGGAAGAACTACTTACACGATAAACTTTTCTAACCGCTTTTCTTTTTTTGAAAAAAAAATATAAAAAAATATGTGATTAATATCGATATTTAAATATGTATTAACATAAATGAGTATCTATTTAAAAAAATATGCCGTGCCGTGCATCTCAATACACAACTCAAGTATGCAATGGTTGTGTGATATCTCAAAAATATCATTGCTATTAATATTATATGTAATTGTACTAAAATAGATAATTAAATACTCGACCCCGATTATTTTACCTATTTGCAGATTGCACAAAGAAAACACTTCACATGGCATACGACTTTCTTTCAAAACTTATAGAACTAATTATTAGACTTAATTTTAAGCGTGACGTAAGATTGATTATGAATTTGTCTTTTCTCCCTTTTATGCTGTCATAATTAGCATCTATAGATGATTCTTCAAAAACTCTTAATTTATAGCTCATATTTTTTAACTAATAATTAATTTACTGAATTTTAAGCGTGACATAAGATTGATTATGAATTTACTTCGTTTTTAAACACAACAATTAATTTACTGAAAAGTTAAAACTTATTACAAACTAAGGGAAGTGCACGTATACCTTAATAGGTAAGAAATATACTTTTTCAACGATTTGCAGTGATAGTCTGTTAATTAGTACTATTATTTATAGGTTTTTTTAATAAGTTAAGATTGAATCGAACAAATCATACTACTTCCTATAAATTAGTACCTACTTATCTTCATTCCAGAAATACTCAAAAAATTTCTTATCTTATTTTTATTTTTTCTTTTATTCACAAAATGATTGAAAAACCTCTCTTTTCCATCCCAGAATTCATCAAAATTTCTTTAACGTATAATTATAACCAATAACCTGTTACATGTTGGAGATGTAGGGAAAAAGTCTCACGTCGACAATACGATATTGTGTGAACCTAATATATAAGCACTAGGATACTCCTCTTGTTGCCAATTGGTTTTAGGACGGAATCCCGTGTGCTTGTATGTGTGGTTCGCTAGACATGCGCCCTCCGCGTCATTTGGTCTCGGGACGGATATAAGAAAAAGTAACATGGTATCAGAGCAGGTCCGATCCGGATCCGGTTTCCTGACTTCGGGATTAGCTAAAAGAGAATGAGATGTGAAACCCGTCGAAAAACAAAATAAAAAACAAAAATTGTGGGCGAGCTAAAAAGAGATTGAGATGCTCGACCTGAGAAAGAAAAAAAATGTGTTAAGTGTTAACGGGTAGTTAACACTTGAGGGGGGTGTTGGAGATGTAGGAAAAAAGTCTCACATCGACAATACAAAAAAAAATTAAAATTTTTGTTGACAATTGGTTTTAGGATGGAACCCCGTGTTAACGGGTAGTTAACACTTGTGTGAACCTAATATATAAGCACTAGATTACTCCTACTATTGATAATTGGTTTTAGGATGGAACCCCGTGTACTTGTACGTGTGGTTCACTTGGTCCCGGACGGTTATAAGAAAAAGTAACATTACATCCTACATTTGGGCAATACAAAAAAAAAATAAATCAAAATTTTTCTTGATTTGTGTGAAGTGAGCAAGAACTTGTAGGGATGGATATCTCTGCAGAGAAACTTATCTCCACCAATTACATCTATTCTTTCTCCTAATTTAACATTTATTTTTATTTTTAATTTTTAATTACTAATAAAATTCAGAAAGTCTGGGAGAAAGATGCTCTTAAGAGTTCTACTTATCACAAACGACTAATTTGAAAGATTAAATGATTTTTTAAAAAAGTTTAATTAGTTTGATTATTTTCAATAGACTATTCGAAGTTTGAAACTGTATGTTGATTCTAATTACAGGTAATTAGGTAAGGTAGGAATCTTTTGTCCTACTTGATAATATTTTGTCTGGGGGCCTCAAAATATCTCATTTAGCCTCGAAATATCTTAATCTCAAGATTAACGTTTGGTTATTGCCTATAAGAAAAAGATTAGACTATTAAGATTGAAGATCGCTTGCTAATTAAGACTAACCACGAAATTACTCATCATCATCATCATTCTTTCGATAATTTAACGTGTTTTTTGTCGGATAGCTGCTAAAGTAGGCCACGTACCCACCTGACACCTGTAATTTAATATTCCAAAGTTATATTATATTACTACTTTTAATCACTTTAATCAAAAAAATTATAATTTAATCACACAAGCCTTTATATTCGGATCCCCTACGCAATATTTTATCATTTAAAAATGGTTAATGTGTGATGAACAACACTCGAACGTCTGCCTAAGCGTGAATTTTAATATTATATTTTTTGATTAGATTTGGAAGGTATTATTATCACGAGATTAAATTTGACGGGCTTTATTGGTCAATTTGGCCGACCAGGTATCTGTATTAAAGAAATTGATTTTGTTTAGTTACTAATCTCGATTATGAGTGGAGATTAACAAGGCGGTTGGGTCTATTTTTTGGATTCTCATACCGACATCGATATCACACGATTTTACTCGCATCACAAATTTTTACCGACAAATTTTACTGAGTAGATAAAAAAAGGTAATAAATAACACAGAGTTGTACGTACCAATTGTGTTTAGTGGATAAGTTTTAATTTGAGTGGTGTTTATTGATACAACTCACAATTTCCAACATAATTTTGGATTAAGTGCAACGTTGTGCAATCTATGAGTGAATTTTTGTGGTACCGAAAATTTTGTTGAAACGGCGATCAGTGACACTATAGTCTATACTCAAAGTACAAATTTTATTTTGGTCTATCAATGGTTCGTACAACTCCCACACAATGGGTTTAAACATGTTAATAACCACTCAAATTATTAACCATTAAAATCATGACAAAGAAACTTTAAATAATAACAAAATTAAAACTTATCTTGGATGAACTTCCAAGAAGAAGAAAAAAGAAAAGACATGTCGTGTGAAAATCGGATTGGTACAAGAATATTTAGATAACGTTTCTTTCAAAAGAATTGAATAAAAAGTAAAATTGTTTATATGCTAGAACTAATTTCACTAAACCGTACGCGTTTTGAAATGAAAGTTTTTTCGAAAATTTTTTTGGGGGTGAATCAGATTTGTGAAGTATGATGAATATTTATGATCATTGATGCAATGTACATTGTTGATATTTTTTCTTTTAACCGATAAAGACAATTTTATCTTTTAATTTTATGTTATTGAACAAAATTTTAAATTTAGTGGTATGGGAATCCCTATCCTCGTAAACTTAGAGCATCCCCAACAGCTTCTTCATTTTAAAATATTTTGAGAATTTTAAAGATTTTTTGGTCCAACAGATTCTCCATCTCATTCTCCAAAATGGAAAATAATGAGAAAAAGTGGGGACTCTTCCCTACATTTGAAGACATTCTTCAAATAAATGGAGAATTCTCCAAGATAGGGATTCTGTTGGATTTGATAAAAATATTAAGGGTAGATTTTTACTTTTTGATTCTCCATTTTGGAGAAGAGTTTAGGATGCTCTTAGGGTGTTCCCCGTAAGAAGGTTTATGGATTTATTAGATGAAAATTATACATATTTTTCAATCTCAAACTAATATATTACGATAATTATGAGTTTTATCAACCCCAGAAACTAATAAATTTCGATAATTATGAGTTTTATCAACCCCACACTAACACACGAAGCCTTAGGTCCGTCCGTTGCTCTTGGTTGAGGATGACAAAAAAAACCTATAATTCCCCAATTAATTATGAGAGAGGGTTTGTAAAAAAAAATTACATAATTGTTCATCTCATAATTCCCTTAGGGTCCTTGGAATGCGTTCGGTGGTTCAGATATATGAATTACACGTCTCATAACTCCCTCATAATTCTCCCTTCTAGGATGGGTAAGGGTTATTGGAGATTGTTATATAGGATGTGTTTGTGGGTAAGGGTTATTGGAGATCGTAAGATTATTGGGGATGAAACTTTCATCCTCTTCAATGGGATTATGGGATTATTGGGATGAAAGTCCTCAAAATAATCCCCAATAATCATACCAAACAGACCCGTAATTCCCCCTAGTGCATAGTAAAAGGTTTAAGAAATTCCGTAACTCCACCGTAATTTTCATCCTCCATAAGTCGTCCTTATCGAAGGGCCCTAAGCTGAAGGTTTCAACTTAAGTTTTTTGCAAGTGCATATAAACATAAGTACAATATTACATGGCTCAGCCACAAAAGTAGCAAGCAACGAAAGCACAGACAAGAGGTCGTCAGAGTATGTCCAAGACCAGCAATGCAGGACACAATAAATTAAAATTACATCTTTATTTTGTGTATATAGGCTGAACTCTGAAGATTCGTTTATTCTATGCAGCAGCATTCACAGCTTGATTTGCCTTCTCCTTATTTAAGTTAGCCAAATACTCCTTCCTGTAAGAAACAGATCAAAAACACTTCTTTTAGGCTTCTGAGATAATAGAGTTTATTTAGAAATGTACTAAAACGGTGTCAATGCAACGCCATACCTTGCATCTAGATCGTCATTGGGGCGGTTATGCGGTGTCCATACAGGGTCCCCAACAAAAAGCCTCATTGCCTGTGAGAGTGCACATTTAAGAATAACCACATTAACTGTCGGTATCTTGTCAATAGCTTTGGAGATGGTAGATACTCCATAATAGTCTCAAGGACGTATGAAGAGCATAATACACATAACTCTAACGTGGATAAAGACAAGATGATCCCATGATCAAACAGAAACTTCCAACACAAGTGCAGAAACTCGGATTTAGGATCAATCTCATGGTAAAAAAAAAACATAAGGTAGTAGAAAAACACAACTGTGAGGCGATGACCTGATAAAATAACGCAGATGTAGTGCAATATAAGGAATAAAATCAACTTTGAGGATACATGTGTATAGAATCATATGCTGTATGTTCAGTTTCAGCAATTGGGTAGTATAGCTCAAAGTGTTAACACATTCGTACATTTCAGTTGTTACATCTAATTATATTGAAACACCCCCGACGTGAATTATGACACTGAGTGTGTAATTGTGAATATCCCCCAAGTATTAATTTTTCACATTTTACTATGCCTATGTGTTTGCCACCCAAGTGATACTTTAAATAATTTCCCTAGGAAAAAAGGCAAGGAAGAACTCAATGTTTTATATATACTAAGCATGTGTAACTTGATGCAAATAAATATGAATTTGATACCTTAATGTAGTTATCAGTGTCCAATGTGAAACGGTGGTAAATTCCAGCTGGTAGGACAATCATACCCCCTTTCTTCACCCACACACGAATCCACTTGTCATTGTGATCCCTCACATCAAAGTAACCTTCATCAAAGGGGAAAATGACTTTTCAGTAGACAGTCATTCACGTATCATTATAAAGGAAATCTACTATGCAAGCTAAATTGACCGAAAAATGAGTGTTCAATCTTACCACTTCCAGCAACAGCATAACGGATCTCCTCATCAGTGTGCAGGTGTTCCTCGAAGAAATTCTTAATTTTCTCCTCATAGTTTGGAAGCTTTTCAGGACAAACCTCACAAAAGTCCTGCGATAAAGATGAGCTTGGATCAGCAGAAGATATAACAGAAGAAGGTTGTTTTTGTATTCTACTCTATTTTTCTTCTGAAAAAACTTGAAACAATATGTAGTGTGACTTAAAGAAAACCAACCACATAGGAGTATCCTCGTTCTGCACGGATTTTCTTCAATTCCTCATCTGTTTCATAGTTATCAGCATCTAAACGCCAGCTGAGAACTCCAAGTTCTGAAATAATTTGGAAACCAGTAATTATTTGTAATACGTAATTACTTTGATGAATCATGAATGTACATCCGACAATCAAAGGATACACACCATCAAGTTTATCAAGAGATACGAATTCCTTAGGCTCACGATGATGAGGAAGTCTCTGATCCTCATCACTGTCATCCATGTACCATGCTTGAATCACTTCTTCTCTTGGATCCTAAAGACGAACATTCAACCAGAAATAAAATACTAAGCAGGTCTTGAATTCATTAAAAAGTACTTATAGTTGCATCCAAAGAGTCTTAAGCAGAACACTATAGGAAAAATACATATATTCCGAACTATCCTTTGCTGCACAGAATGTAGGTTTTATTCCATGTTAGTGTTACAAAAACAATTCATACATAGGGAATATCACCTTAGCGATTGCCACCCTAGACTATAAAGTGTGGATTCCAGACGCTTCCGAGACCAGTACATAAGTGCAGTGGCAGCTTCATGCTAAAACCAATTGGTGATAGGAAGAGAAATCCGCCAAGCTTCTATACTAGTCTCGTTATGACATATGCTCAATATGTTATCATTCACATAAGGTTATAAATCCATTTAATATCCGACAGAAAAGACATCAACAAGAACAGAAACTTGAACAACCAATGTTCCTTAACACTAAAATGAGTAAAAGAGACAGCAGGTATACCCTTATTCAATAATCCATAGAAAACAGTCGGCAGAGACATAGTTTAGTTCAAACAAACTTCACCAAAGGATGAACTCGAATCGGTTTTAATGTCACAGTTGATCATAGCCATATAAGGTGTAAAACATTACGAACAGATCTTACTATTCCACTCACAGTGAATTTAAGTTGGAATTATATAGCACATCGTAAAAAGATTAGAAAGGGCATAAAATTAATCCAAAACCACAAGCTGCACAAAAAGCAGCTGCTTGCGAGAATCAAACCCTAGAAACAGTAATCGTACAAAGAATACAAAAGGCTTGGACAAATTAACCTACCCAAAGATGAAAATAGAGCTGATTAACAAGATTAATCAAATAACCAACAAGCAAAGAGCTCAAATAAAAGAGTTACAGACGTTCATCGGAATCAAACTGGAATTCTGTGAAATTGATTTAGGAATACGACAAAGATGGATCACTATTCGCTACTTAATCGGGGAGGAAGTTGAAGAAAACTTTACCTTGTTCGAAGAGACCATCTTTGTTCAATCTAGGTTTCACCCTTTTTTCCTCTCCGGCAAGTACAGCCTTCCCTGGAGGTCTCGGTTCAATTCGACGCGAACAACTCCCAGGCAACTATATACGAGTGTCCAATTTATATCTTATGATTTTATTCTTTTTTTAGTCAACGTAGACCCAAGGAAAATACATAATTACCCTTCAGCTCTTGAACTTGGACTATTTTCGATCTTCATTCATCAATCCCTCCGGATTTTAGCTTTTTTTTTTATACGCGTTTGTTAATAAAGATAGGCTAAATAGTAAGCATACGAGGATAGTCCGCCCTCTCACATCATCAATTAACGACTCAACTACACTTTTCAAATTGGATAACAAAACTAGTAATAAAGTTCGTTACTCTATTCGCCTCGCGGTAAGCATGTCGAAATTGGATAACTCAATCTCTTTTCAAATAGTCTTAACACATACGTACTATACTGACAAGAGGATGATAAGGAGAGATGTGCTTTTTGAGGAGTTGAGTAACCAACTAGGAATCAGTTTTCATAATAACCGAGCGATAACTCAAATCTCAAACAAGCTTAAAGCCATGTATCATTCCTCGTATCACATCCATGGAAAGTTGGGAATTGAATAAATCCCTAAATTTACACCAAACTCACTTAGCCATTCTCCTGCAGTATTTCTAACCACAGCTGGCGCTGGTGCTAACCCTTCATTATTCTTCACTCCATCCACATTGACCTTGACAAAGCCTTCTGGCGGGAGCGCCCAAACAACATGAATGACTCTTCCTGAGTTACTTCTTGAGTGCTTGCCTCTTATATTCCATAGTTCGATATATTCCTTAGCTCTATCTTGAACGAAACGACTTCTATCTCCATTGGTGGTAGCATTATTGAAAATCTTATTGTTTCTCCATTTCCAGGTCCACCAAATTCCAACTGCAAAGAATTCACTCCAAAAGCAAGAGTTACTATAAAGAGCAAGAGCAAGAAGATTACCTCTTAACCATGTTGCGAAAGGTGTGTAGAAAAATATGCAACCAAACGGCCAACTTGCACAATACTCCACATATCACGTACTCTTGATCATTCCCGAAACAGATGCAGTAGCGTTTCCGATGACCGGTTACAACAAACGTAGGTATCATCAACACTTAGGTGTTGGCGTTTCCTATTAGTATTGGAGAAGATGCCCCCTTTCAACAACTTGCATATGAAAACCTCAATCCTCTCTTGAACTTTGAGATTCCAAACGGGTTTGAACACTTCCCAATCAATGGTCTAGAGAGTTGTAGCCTTCGCCAGCAGCCTATACACCGATGTAGTGGAATAGTTACCATCATGTGAAAGGTTCCAACCCATATCATCTTCAACAGTGGTGAGTTGATTGCTAATACCCTTGTTAAGCCCAAAATCACAAGGTTCAAGAGCTGCTAGTTTCAGCAGCGTGACCATAGCCAGTTTGCCTCCGAGAACCTGTCCGCCCCCTCCCTCTCCATCGATCCAATACTCCCTAACATTTTCACTAAGCTCGGACGCATCTAGGTTTGTGAGAGACTCGTTGGATAATGGTTCTGATCTAATCAATTGTCTAACCAGAATCGGATTGTCATACCGTCCCCCAACCTCCACCGGGCTCCTCTAATGACAACTTGATGAACGCCCTTTACAATACCATTCCAGATGTGGGAGGAAACTGGCTTAGATCTCTCGTTGGACCTGAGATAAATTTAACCCGAAGAACCCTTACCCAAAGACTCTCAGGGTCTTTCAATAAACGTCATCCTAGATTGCCTAAAAGCGCCATATTGGTGTTACGCATATTACGGATGCTTAACTCTTCTTTGTCTTTTGGGAGACAAATTTTGGTCCAATTGACTGTATGCATCTTCCTTTGTCCATCGGCATGTCCATATACAAAGTTCCGGCATATCTTATCAATGTCATTGGAAGTGCGATTGCAGCCATCGAATGGACAAGTATAGAGGTGAGAACAACCTTAGTTAACGTAACTTGCCTAGCAAAGTTAAGGGTTTTACTCCTCCACCCATTCAATTTTCCGTTGATCTTATCTAAAAGGGACGAGAAATTTTCTTTAAATACTCTACCTTGGAGAATAGGGACACCAAGGTAGTTACCAAGATTTTTTGTCACCTCCACTCCGCTAAGCCTTTCAATATTGTCGTAAAGATCTCTAGAGACATTAGGCGAAATGAAAATCTTAGACTTTTGAATACTAACCTTCTGACCCGATGCCTAGCAAAAAATATCAATACAATTCATAATGACTATTATTTGTGACAAAGAAAACTCCGCAAAAAGGGTGATATCGTCAACAAAAAAAAAGACGTGAGAGTGGGACCTGTTAGTAAATAAAATAGTCTTCAATATTTTGTAAATATTACTGTTAGTATTATCCCTACTATCTAGTTAGCCTTATCTCTTTGTATTTTGTATATTAGATTGTTACCTATCTTTACGTTATTTCCTTGTATAGATTATTGAGAGAATGAAAGCCCAAGGGAGGGGATTCAGTTCAGCTACTTACATGGTATCAGAGGGTTTTTGATCCAAACCTATCAATACCTCACCTCTTCCATCGATCCACATGGCTGCCAATGTTCCTCCACCAGCTGCTGCTGTCACAACCACCGACAAATTCCACTCGGCTTTAGCCGTCACCAACATCAAGAACCAAATCTCCATCACCCTCAATCAAAATAAGATACAGTACCACACTTGGTCTGCACTATTCACAATCACAACCCGTGCACATGATGTTCTTCTGCACATTGACGGTTCTTCCCGTCCCGTTGATATAACCGAGCAAAAATGGCTACAAATTGACTTCGTGGTCATGTCCTAGATCTACGCAACAATCTCCGAGGAAGTGTTACGCACGGTTCTCAAACCAGATTCTACGGCGCGAGATGCTTGGCTCCGTGTGAAAGGTTTATTTCACGATAACCACACAGCCCGAGCGGCTGACCTTGAGAGTCGTTTCATCAATGCTCGTCTTGACAAATGCGAGAATGTCTCTACCTACTGTCAACAATTGAAATCTCTTGCTGACCAACTCGGTGATGTTCAATACCCAGTAAGTGAAGAACGTTTAGTATTACAGTTGATCAATGGTTTATCTACTGCCTTTGATGTGGTGGGGGATCATTAGTCAAACGACCCCTCTACCTTATTTCTCAGTTGCTAGGTCCATGCTTAGCAGGGAAGAGGCCCGTCGCGCTCGATCAGCGTCCACTGAAACCGCGTTGGTGGCGTCTCAAACAATACAACCTCCACCTCTTGCTCCTCAGCCTGAACCTACTCCTAAGCCAAACAAAAAGCGTAACCGGAATCGCAATAAAAACAGCCAAGGCTCTCACAGTGAGGGTCATAGCTCTCGCAACCAGCAACGTCCACCTTGGTCACAATATTGGCCTTCTCCTAGTTATAATCACGGTTATTGGCCTCCTCCTCAGTGGGCTCCCCCTCCATGTCCATATCCGACATCAGCGCCCTCTCGCAACATGCCCCGCCCACCGCAGGCATACTATGCACATGCTCCGACGCTCAGCGATTACGGTTCTGCATTCAATGCTATGACGCTAAGCCCACCTGATGACAATTGGTATATGGATTCGGGAGCAACAACGCAGATGACGAATAACCCAGGTACCTTTAGTACCTATTTTAATTCAAGCATTTTACCATCAATTAGTGTCAGTAACGGAAACACCCTTCCGGTTGTCGGTTCAGGAAATGCCTCCTTACAAAACTTTCGTCTCAACAATGTTCTTTATGCTCCTAACATAGTTAAGAACCTTGTCTCCATTCGCAAATTTGCCAAGGATAATAGCAAATCTATCGAATTTGATGAATTTGGGTTTTCTGTGAAGGATCTGCACACGGGGAAAATCAATCTGAGATGCAATAGTTCGGGAGACTTATATCCTTTCACCAACAACACTGGCCACATTAAAACCCCTCAATCGGCTCTTCTCGCCACTCCGTCCACTTTATGGCATGCTCGTCTCGGTCACCTTGGGGAACATGTTTTGCAAGTTTTAAATCATCAAATGTTATTGTTTTTAATAAAGCCACGTGTTCGGCTCTTTGCCCTTCTTGTCAAATGGCGAAACATAAACGTCTTCCTTTTGTTGACTCCACCACTAAAAGTTATGCACCTTTTGATCTGATTCACAGTGACTTATGGACATCACTAGTTGCAAGTATTATCAGTTTTCGATACTACCTTGTTTTCTTGGATAATTTTTCTAATTTCACTTGGGTTTACCCTTTAAAGCATAAGTCCGAAACTTATGCTAAATTTTTCCATTTCCATACCTTTGTCGAGACTCAATTTCATCGAAAAATTAAACAGTTTCAAAGCGACATGGGTGGTGAATACGATAATCATACTTTTCGGTCTTTTTGTCACCGTCAAGGAATGGCCATTAGGTTTGCTTGTCCACAAACTTCTCCACAAAATGGAAAAGCTGAAAGAATTCTCCGAACCTTAAATGATATGGTGTGAACTCTTTCAACGCATGTGTCAATGCCATTAACCTATTGGGTGGAAGCCTTACATATGTCTTGTTACCTCCACAACATTTTGCCGTTAAAACCTCTTGTCTTAGCCACACCCACCCTTGTCCTATATGGCCGACAATCATCATATGTCGATATTCGGGTATTTGGGTGTCTTTGCTTCCCAAACCTTACAGCCACTTCGAAACACAAGTTATCCTTTCGACCAACCCCATGCGTCAACCTAGGCCTATCACCGAACCATAGAGGTTTCCGATGTCTTGATCTTAACACTAAACGGGTTTACATATCACGACATGTTAATTTTGATGAGCATAATTTCCCTATTGCAAAATTAACAAGTCCACCACCTACTACAGGAACTCCTGATAATGATTTATCTCCCATCATCATCCATCAAATTTTGCAGCCCGTAACTCCAGGACTGGCAGCCCCTGCACCAGTCCCATCCTCATCCTTGTCTCCTCAAACAACAACCCAACCAATACCACTACAAGTCTACTCTAGACGCCCACGCCCTCCGCTTCCCCTGCCACCCCGATCGCATGCCATGACCACACGACATCAAGTCGGTACTCTTAAACCGAACCCACGGTATAACTTGAATGTCACCACCCAATCAATCTCGCCCCTCCCCAAATCCCACCTCAAAGCCTTGCATGACCCCAATTGGCAAGCCGCCATGCTTGATGAGTATAATGCTTTAAATAAAAACGGTACTTGGGACCTCGTTCCAAGGCCTCATGCCACTAATATAATCCGTTGTATGTGGCTCTTTAAGCATAAATTCAGGTCAAACGGAGCACTGAAACGTCACAAGGCTCGCTTGGTGGTAAATGGCAAATCACAAGAAGTTGGGTTGATTGCGACGAGACTTTTAGTCCCGTGCTCAAACCAGCCACTATTCGTGTTGTCTTGAGCATTGCTTTGTCTCGAGCTTGGCCAATACATCAACTTGACGTTAAAAATGCATTCCTCCATAGCCATTTGAAAGAAGAGGTTTATAAGTACCAGTCCCCGGGTTTTGTCAATGCCTAGCGTCCTAATGATGTTTGCCTCTTACGCAAGTCCTTGTACGACTTGAAGCAAGAACCAAGGGCATGGTACCAAAGGTTTGCTTCTTTTCTCCATCAGCACCATTTTACTAGCAGCAAATCCGATCACTCTCTGTTTGTGTACAAGAATGGCAGCAACGTCGCATATCTGCTCTTGTATGTAGACGATATTGTCCTAACAGCTTCGTCAACACGTCTTCTTCACACTATACTTGTTGTTCTCAAATCTGAATTTGCTATGACAGATTTGGGAAAGCTCAGTTACTTCCTTGGTGTGTCTGTGAAGCATTGCACAAAGGGTCTTTTCTGTCACAAACAAAGTACGCACAGGAGATATTTGCTAAAGCAGGAATGACATGTAACACCCCAAATCCACGGGACTTGGAGTGTCACATTGGATTAGGATCTCACAATGGATCCTGACCCTAGCCTGACAACAAGTTCACTGGATCTTACAACAAGGCACAAGTAGATTAAAACCAAATACATAAAAGCTGTATATGATACATCTAAAGAGTTTACAAACTCAGAGCCGAGTACAAAACATCAAACCACAACATCTGATACAAAAGATCCCATATCCCGCGCATCCTATTGTACAAAAGTCCTCGGCTGGCCACACCATCTGTCTCACCCTGCAGTCTTCCTAACCTGCAGATCATCTACAACACGGTATGAAACCGTTAGCTACAACAATGAAAAGCATGAAGGTAATAACACAAGCACACATCAACATCTCATACATGCAATGCCACACACATTCATTTATTATCTTTCATTACGTTATTCCATTACTAATTCAACTTCTTTTGTAACACGAGGAACCTACAGAACCTCGTCCCTTTCCCCGTTAACACAGAGGTTTGCATTGGGGGTGATCGTCACTCGTCCCCCCTGTGTTACTGGCTTCCAGGGACCTCCTCCTAACCAGTAGGCGGAGACCGGTGGTTACCACCCGTTATAATACACTTGGGCCAAATAAATATAATAAATGGTCTTCCTAGTCTGGTTTAGGTTATAAATGCACAATCATATGAATACACACAACCATCACAATCATACAATCCAAAGCTGCACGCTAAGTAAGTCCTATGGACTTACCTGATATACTCGTAACCAGTACCACGTCACAGCTTCCCCTTGGGGAAGTAATCAACGCCTGCAATAGCAAGACACACACAATCACATACTGCAAAGGTTAGGAGACTCGTCTAACTAACCACAACCAACCTATATCTCAAATCTAAACCTCAGATCCTCAACACATTCATAAATGCCTAAGACATATCCTCAACATAACATCTCATCAAACTCGTACACATACTAAACCTTAAAGCCATAACCGATATCCATAACATCATCATGATCCTCAACTCATTCTAACACCTAGCATGCTTCTAATCAGTATTCCTCAGTCTCAAATTTAATCCTAATTTTAATTAACCTTTAATTAATTAATTAAATTTCACCAGAATAACGTTTTGCCCGCAAGCCATTTCTAAACCCATCTGTCATCAGATTTCATCAAACAAACAACCCATAAACACCAGAATAATGTAATGATCATAATGGAATTTCTAATTATCCATTTTGAAAAGCCTAAGGTAAATTTAGGCCAAATCGCAGTACGGAAAATGAATAAATTCATAACTTATTCGTTACTAACCCGATTGACGATCTGAAAGAAGATTCGGAATCACAACGACGCAGGCTACACATGTACAACATCAAATTCACCGGAATCTGAGCGAGGGAACTGTCCTGGTGACATATATGCTCGACCAAGTCTTCATCTGCTCGGAAATGCAGAAGCTTGGTACCGATATAAAGAGAATAAAGAGAGGAATCCAGAAACTCAAACAGAATTGAAATCGGATTAGAAACGGAGAGTAGATTTGAGTTTGAAGTTTGAGAAAAATCAAAGCTTTTACGAGGAAACGTGAAAGGAAATGAATTAATAAACGATTATCCGCTATTTATAGTGAAGTCGATAATTATCCTTTAGCGAAGTCGATAATTATCCTTTAACCGATCCAATGGCGGGTTGAACCCCCTTCTCCAAACTTCTCGAAATTGGAACAATAAATCTTGAATATTGTAGGGATAATTATTCCACAATTGCCTCGGAAAATGTGTATTTCTAAGCCGTCTTTCTTAGCCGTTAAAAAACGAAATAGCGACTCTTTTGGCCGTTTTGTCTTTCAATGTTATTTCATATCTAGGACATGTCCGATGTCCTGATCATTTCTCTCAACTGCATTTTTATTAATTGGAGCCCCAAATGCTCCAAATAATACCGGAGGGTAAAAATAATTACCCGGGGGAAAAGTGAAAATTTCACCATAAGCCCAAAATTACGTCAGGAACATAACGGTGGGACTTATACTCAACACTTGCGCAATCTTCGCGAGTTATATGTCAATTACTATCACTGATTAAGTTAATTAACATTAATTAGAATTCGGAAATCCTAGCTGTTACATCACACACCCCTTAAGAAAAAGTTTTGTCCCGAAACTTGAACAATTCCCAAATCCTCTCGGACCCATACGCCGATGTATAGACACTCTCTCTATCGGAGGTATCACATCTCCGTTCAAACGTATCAACCTATAATACTCTATAACCTCAAAACACAGCATGGAGGAATCACCAACTCCAGCAACAAGATCATAATGCTATCCAAAGGAATAGAGGAAAAATCATATCTAGCCAACTACTAACCACGTCACAAGGCATGGAGGAAAGCCGTCTCCATCCAATCGTACTCGTAACACAACTATGTGGAGAAAAACCGTCTCCACTCACACTATGTCCATCAATAATAGAATGGAGGAAAGAACCATCTCCAACTAATCCTAAACATATTACAATAGCAGGGTGGAAAGAACCATCTCCAGTTATACCTATATCGTGCTAGCAAACAAGATCTAACAGATCAGATGCACATATCAAAGCTAGCACGAAAACACATCATATCACATAAGCACATAACATACAAGCACTCACCAAAAAGGCACTAAGATCTACTCGTGGATCCTACGGGTGCCTCTAACTCCGCATAGAACTCTGGATAGTTCCTTTGGATACTATCCTCTGTCTCCTTGGTAGCCTCATCCGGTCCTCGTCTCGACCACTACATCCTCATCATAGGAATATCCTTCGAATACAGGCGTCTCACACCTCTCTTTCTAGAACTGCAAAAGGTTGTTCTGCAAAAGTGTGGTCCGACTCAACCACTAGATCATCATAACTCACAATGTGCCTCATGTCTGGTATGTACTCCCTCAACTGAGACACATGAAACATAGGGTGAACACCCTCTAACTCCGGTGGCAAAGCCAATCTGTGCACTGCTCTCCCAACTCTATCCAGTATCTCGAAAGGACTGACATATCGGAGACTCAACTTCCCCTTTATGCCATAACGTCTGACGCCTCGCGTCAAAGTTACTCTCAACCAGACATGAGCTCCTACCCTGTACTCTAGAGGTCGACGTCTCCTATCTGCATACAACTTCTGGCGACTCTGTGCAGCCAACATTCTCTCTCTGATCAGCGTTACTCGAGCCATATCATCCTGAATCTGTTCTGGCGCTATCCCATTGGTACTTCTAGGCTCCTCCCAGCATAAAGGTGTATGACACCTATGTCTACACAACGCCTCATAGGGGTCATTCCTATAGATGCATACCAACGGTGGTGGTATAAGAACTCAACGAGTGGGAGATAAACATATCGTCCTTGTTCCAAATCCATCCCACAAGCTCACAACATGTCCTCTACGGTCTGGAGGGTTCTGTCAGACTGACCGTCTGTCTGAGGTAAAACTCAATCATGATATGTGGACGTGTTCCCCAAGCAGTCTGAATCTGCTATCAAAACATCAAAGTAAACCGTCTACTACAATCATAGTCGATCGTCCTCGGTACACTTATGGAGTCCCACCATCTGTCTAGTGTACTCCTTTGTTACTTCATTTACTGGCCACGTCTCTCTATAGAGATGGAACGTGTCGCCTTTGTAAATTTGTTACTAATAATCTAGATAACACCAAAACTCTTATTAGGTCTCAATCCCATCACAAGTCCACAGAAAAGTCCTCTCACTTCCACTACAACACTAGTAGTGGATGAGCTCATCTCCAGGTCAGTAACGCTTTAACCTGATTTATTACTTCGTGGTACCTCTTATTCCTACATGGATGTACTAAAGAAGGTGTACTATGAGTGTACTGTAATCTTCTCCACTCGACTCCGCATAAGCGGTTATACTGACGTAGTTGTGGCGTCTCATACTCGTTCTGCTCCATTAAAGAACCGTGGTGCCTCGCCATGAGGCATCCTTCCATCAAGTTCCCTCATGGTCAGGCAAGTCCCCTGTTTTGTTGGACCTCATCCAACAAACTAGGTAAAATCCCTAAACATGAAACTAACGTCCTTGTCAGCAGTTGTAGGTCCAACTCTAACCAAGCTAGATCATTTTGAAACCGAGATTGTATAGCAATTCCAACAATCGCCTTTTCTCGAGGTGTCTTCTTATTCAAGGCATCAGTGACCACATTCTCCTTGCTAGAATGGTACAAATCTCAAGGTCAACGTCCTTGATCAACTCAAACCATCGACGCTGGCAGTTATTCAACCTTTATTGCATAAAAATATGCTTCAACCTCCTATGATCTGTGAAACTTGTTCGCTCAAAAGGTTATGCGTCAAAGTCTTAAATTTATATCTAGAACTCAAAGCAAAGCGAACCCGCAGTGTACGGATAAGTTGTAGTAAGGTAAGAAATTCCAGAGTCGAACTCAGGGATTTGGTGAGAATAAAATCGAATTCAATTATCTAACAAAGTGCAAAAGCTTTTGTGATTAATAAAGGGAGAAATGATTCCAAGGATTCAAGTATCCGACTGCGGCTTTCGATTCAAGACACTTCTAAAGATATAAGGACATAGTTTATTATGCCAAGGTTATGTGTTTCAAAGGTAGATATCGTACGGTGAAGTTTCAAAACCTATTTGTCTAATTCAAAGGTCCTCTCTATAAGGGTTGTTGAGGTTGCAATATAGAAAGATCCAGGGATAAGAATTACGCTTAAACTAACTATCCAAAACTTCAGGATATGACTCTCCAAAGTGAAGATATAAAGCACACTTAAAACCTTAATAAAGGATGTTGAGTCTCTCTGTTACCCAAATCTTGTAATCTTAATCTATTAAATGTAGAATCAATGATGAAGTCTCTTCATACACTCAATTAGAGGTTAAAAAGGTTAAGCAAGGTTGGGATTTAGGCAAGAATTAACTTTGGTTAAAGAATAAATCAATTAAAGATCGTCAGGGAAATAAATCGTGCTGTTCATAGATAAATCGGACGATTTATTCAAGAACAAGTCGATTTTCCTGTTGTCGCAAAGTTAAAATCTAAACTCTCAGGGTCCAAATGTTTGAATGACTTCAGTCTATCATCATCTAAGCCTCAATCATCTACTATTCTCTCAGAAACACAATGGTTTTATCCAACCATTTTCAAAATCAATTTAAAATGAAGATTGAGTGAATAAATCAAATAAACCCGAATCTTGAATAAAAACTCAATAACTTTCAAATCTGTAAACCAATCTCTAAAATAATCAAAGTATCTCTCAATCAACTCAGTATTATGTTCAAAAACCATAAAGATCGCAATGGAAATAAGAAATCTCACAAATATGATCAAGATTAACTTCCCGGCAATAACCCTTCAATCCTTCTCCAAGAATCTTCAATCTCTCTCAAACGTGTAAAGATTTCCCGCTACGGAACCCCTGTTTTCGTTCCTAGGGTTCCAATCTATAGTTCCTTGCTAATGGGCCGCTTGGCAAAACACTTCTCTAGCCTAAAAGTGATGGGTTTTGAGTCGTCTTTACCATTGGGCCGAAAAACAAATAAATCGTGCCAGCCGATTTACATACAAAACCGTTCGATTTTTAGTGATAAAAATCGTCCGATTTATATTGTAAATGGCACGATTTTCTTCAACAGAGAATGGTCGTCTTTTGGCTTGTTTCCTTCCTCCTTTTTGTGACTCTTTTACGCAACTCCTTTGCTCTTTGTGATTCCTCTAAGACTCCTTTAGCTTCCCTAATGACCTTAGATGCTCCTTACTCCACTTTTACTTCCAAATCCATTGGATTTACCTACAATTCAACCGAAACTCGTGTAGACCTCTATTTCCGAAATATAATTGAATAAAGCCTAAAAGGTACACAAGTTTCCTCTAAATGCAAGGTAAATCGAGGTAAACCTCTACAATATGCATGATTATAATGGTATATAATTCATGTCATCAAAATACCACATACTTGCCCCTTGCTTGTCCCCAAGCAAGACTCAAACTTAGGATACAAGATGCCATGGATTATATATGTATGAAAACTCAAAAACTTTTCATTTGATAGTGCTTCTTCTTATTGGATCACCCTCAAGGTGATATTTCAAGGCATAGGAAGACAAGACATGTATCAATGATAATAATAACATGAACTCACCCTCTTTTCTTTCTCAAAAACACAAATAAAAGACATGATAAAGATGTAGAGACAATTAAAATCAAACAAATCTAAGCCATGAAGTCTTAAATATATACATAAAAGTCTCAAGGTCTTCTAATCAAAGAAAGGTCTAAGAAACGTGTTAAAGGATGAAATTCTTTTAGGGAATTGTGGTGCTAATCTAAGAAAGAGGAATAACATAATACCTTCAAGAACTTTACTTCACCACACATGCTTTGCATGTAAAAGCTTTGCTTTCTTTATACTTTACTTTTTTGAGAGTATGGACAGCGGTGCACAATAACCGAAGCCTAGGAGATCGGCGTTTCTCAATTTTGAGATGCCTCAAACCCTTGATGCACATACCATATCCTATTAGGACTTGTCGTTCAATCGGACTTTGACAAGACACAAACACCCGGCTATGTGAATGGTGTCGAGTTACTCATCCTCGTGTTCAACGTCCCCAACTTATAATTTGCAAAACTTTCACTTAACACATTTTTATTGGCCCTCCCACATCAAACATGCCTTTTTCAATCACCTATCCTAATTCCCGGATGGTAAAAAGGAGGTCACATATTTCATTGAGGAGCTAGCATGAACAAGATATGAATTAGAGAAGAAGTGAATTGCCTTGGTCATTCTTATATGCTGCAAAAGAACTTATAATATAGCTTCGACTATTATTTAATTCTCTTATCAAAACATCAAAATCATATAAACCATGTCATCTTTTTGCCTTTTCCACATCACAATTCTCATCATAGAGGTCATTTCCATCATAAGAAGCACAAAATTTTTTGAAAATTCATAAGTTTTGAAAGAAAGCATGCAAATGCGAATGTCATAGTGGAAAGCAAGTAGTGCAAGAGTTATTACAAGCCAAATCATCAAAAGTAATACAAAGTGCATAGAGTGCTAAAATGAAGTAAAAGAGATTGTAAGTACCCCCACCCCATACTTAACCTTCACATTGTCCCAATGTGAAAAATTCAAGAATAAGATGGAGAAAAATACTTACAATGTAAAAGGAGTGGAATCTCAATCCTCGTTCGGTGGTGGTGGAGGTGGAGGATATGGATACATCGGCGCGCTGGGATCATAGAAGTGGCCGAACTGATGTAGTACATGTCTCTCATCTGGCCGTCATAGGAGGAGTGTCTAGCATCCGTTTCATGCCGGTATTCCTTGAACTGAGTGTTCAAGGTGTTGTAGTCGGTGTGGAGGGCCTGATAGTCGGAGCGTAGATCATGGTAGTCGGTGCGTAGACCCTGGAAGCTAGAGACTAAGTCTCTAAAATGGCGGGGAAGTCTATGTCCTCGTCCATGTCCTCTACCGTGGCTAGGAGCATGTGCAAAGGAGTGGCGAGGTGGCTGCATGTCATCCTCTGTCTCCTCGGTGCCTCGACTAGTCCGGCTAGGTCCTGCACCATGAGTATCGGTATCCATGGCATCCGTGGCGTGACCACTATAAGTGTCACTCAAACTCGAGCATGGTCCCCTGATGTACTCCAGCCTCATGATCCTCATCCTCAGTGTCACCTGCATCATCATCATAATAACAAGGAGGATCTATCTCCTCAATCATCAGTACAAAAGTCTCCTTCCAATTCCTCTTGTTCTGAATGGTGTATTCGGACTTCCACACTATCTCGGATGGCTTCTTTTTCGGATCCTTTGCCCACGGCATGGGCACATGAAGAGTTCCTCTCCCTCGAGGAATCAAGACCTGTCTCGCTATCAATCTCTGTGATCCTAAGAGCTAGCCACTCTCAACTAAGGTGCAATCCGAGAAATCTAACTCCAATGCCTTTGCCACATGAGTGACAAGGCCTCCAACACAAATGTCACCCTTTGCCTTGTTGGCTATCTTTCCTAGATAGTCAGCAAGCATAGAGGTGACGCTAGCACTAACTCCTCTCGCGGAGTCTCCGTCCGTGCAAACAAGCTCTCACTAAGGATCCTATGCACTACCTTAAAGGAAAGGTTGTACATGCTAGACTCTTTCGAATTTCCGGGTCTTCACTTATCACCACCATACTCTCCCACTGAGATGATTTCCCAAAAGGCGCTAGCACTAACTCCTCTCGCGAATGTGCCTGCAGAAGAGTAGGGAAAACCAAACAAATCCCCAAATTCATCAATAGTCATAGCATGGTTTTGGTTCATGAGGCAGAAAGAGACCATCCTGTCTCTAGGATCATGCTCAAATGTGCTAAGGAATTCTAGGGTGATCTCGGTATAAGCGTCCTCCCTAACCATAGCAAATTGGCTCAACCCAACTCTATCTAACATCATGTCCACATCCCCTCGAACAAACAAGGAATCTAAGTCATCAAGAATAATGTATCGAGGAGGGGTGAAGGGACGATCTAAGAGACGTTCATATCTCTTCTTATGTTTTGAGAGAGGAGGGGGAGTTTTGGTTTGGCTTGAGAGGGTGGTGGTGGGGGGGGAGGAGC
>BSUD01000003.1:16079500-16128088 GCA_033239045.1 Fagopyrum esculentum
TTTTTGTGTTTCTTGTTTGCGTTGATATACTTGTGATCCTTGTTTGATCACCCAAAACCATCCAAAAATATTGTGTTTTGCACTTTCTTTAATCCTTATCTCATCTTAGCTTAGATTTGCACTATCTTTGATCATTGAATGACTTGATTTCACCTCAGTCCTTGTGTTCGACCTCGGAATACTTTCCTTTCTACAAAACGACCCGTACACTGCGGGTTTCGCTAGGTAGTTTAGGATTTTAGTTCGAGTTTATAAATGTAAAGCTTTTTGTGCTATTTCCTAGCGTGACAAGTTTTTGGCGCCGTTGCCGGGGACTAGGTTAAGATTAAGTCATTTACTTTTGATTGTTTTTAGTGTTTATCTTTCTTGTTACTTTTGATCTTGTGTTGTTTTTGTCTTTGCCTTTTCATGTTTGCCATGGACGGATTGTACTTCCAAGACGACCTTGACAACATGGAGTATGAGGGATGGATGGAAAGCCAAGATCTAGGACCTCTCCATGATGAGTTTGAGTATTGGGAGGAGTTTAATGCCTATCATGAGTCCCATAATCAAGCTCACATGACTATATTGCCTCATGAGGAACCTCACCAACAACCTCACAATGATAGGGTATAATCAATGCTAGAAGAAATGTTGAGGAAGATGGATGATCTAGAAAGCAACATTGCTTCCATTTCGAGTTCCAACATGGAGCTCGAAGCGGATGTATCTCAACAAGAGGAGGTTCGCCATGAGGAGATCCAAGGATTGCCCGAATCAACCATGATCATTAAGGAACTTCAAGGAGAGTTGGATGAAGCTTGGGAGCAAGTGAGGCTAAGGGATTTGGCCCTGAAGTATGAAAGAAGATTGAATTTCGAGAGGGAAGAACAAATGAGGAGGGAGATTGAAGAGATTAGGAATGCTCTTATGCTAGGAGATCCTACCATCCTTCAAGATCTACCTCCACCTCCTTCACCTTTGGAGGAGTGCAATGAAGTACTCTCACCCCCGGATATCCTTGCCATCAACCCCGGAACCACACTTGAAGAGCTCACGTGGAACGAAGACAACAGAGAGAACCACGGCCGTGGAGGACAAACCACGCCCGTGGAAGGTTCTGTCATAGACAATCCTAAGCTAATTTCAACCCCTTCCAATCCTTTCTTGCTTGCCCGGAGTACACACGAAGATTGGAGCCCCTTTCCTAAGGATTCTCCATTATTGAATGAAGAAAGCAAGCATGATGGATCCATGATGTTCAGGAAGCACTTCAATGAGGGATTCTTTCCAAGAATCGGCTTTCTTCGGATCATAGAGGATGAGGATGACAAGCGTTTCACCAGAGTGACCGCGGAGTATAAATTGCCTAAGTATGGGGTGGAATCTATGGTTGCAACTCCATACTATCATCAAGGAAGCGGTGATGAAGGAGTCTACTACTCACCGGTGAAGAGAGAACCTAAAGCTTATTTGGGCATCAAGTGGCCCTTGCTTGTCATCATGGATTCCGGAAAGAGATGGTTTCTTGGACTCCTCAAGCAAACCATGGTATTCGAGGTGGATTGACATATCCACGGAGTTTGGTCAAGCTAATGACCTAAAAGAAGCGCTTAATGGGAGGCAACCTATTGGTACAACTCTTTCCCTTTTCTCTTTCGTTTTTGCTTTTCTTTTTGTTTTTGTGTGTTTTTGTGTTTGTGTGGAAAATCTTAGGTAATAAGGAAGCCTTGCAAGGCGAGTTGATGATGATGATTTCGTTTTCAACCATGGGTGGAGCGGACGTGAGACTTGGACGGCTTGAGGTGTCTTTGTTGGATGAAAGAGCTCCCATCTCACATACACCTTGGCGCGGGTCTCGACGCCGGAATGACTATGAAGAGCTCTCTACCATGCTTGATCGATCATCCACACCACCACTCCACACGAGTTAACCCAAATACCGAAAACGCCACATTTTTACATTGTGAGGACTTCTTTCACTCTTCTTTACTTGATTTGCACATTGGGACAATATGTTTTTAAGTATGGGGTGGGGTCTTCATGATCCTTAGCGTGGCATGTTCGCATCTAGGATAGTTTCGTTTTAGTTGTCACACGTTTCTTTTCATGTTTTGCATTGTACATATACATTTCAAAATTCCAAAAAAATCGAAAAATTTCAAATTTTTTGTGCTTCTTAGGTTTGGATATGACCCTAATGATGAATCTTGTCTTGTGAATTGGCTATGGATGGCCTTGTGTGTTGAATGGATTTATGCATATGTGGACTTGATGTACTTCTCTTGAATCCTATGTATGAATTGTGATTATGATGCTTGCCTTGATTGGATTGAGGATTGAAAGTCGAAATTACATGCTAGTTCTTGCACATCATGTAGGAATAATTAAGGCAATTCATCTTTCTCTACTTCTCATCTTGATCATATTGTTTGAGCACCTCAATTGATATAAATTTGACCTCTTTTGACCCATCCGGGAATAGGAGCATGTTAGTGTGTTGAGTGTGTGAAAAGCAAGTGTGGGGTGAAGTTGTTGATTGATGAATGTTATGAATGAAGTGCTGAATTTGTTGTGAAAGTGTAGACAAAAATATAGGTTTGGGGACGTTGGTTTAAATGACGAGTAACTCGGCACCATTCACATAATCGGGTGTTTGTGCCTTGCCAAAGTCAAATAAACCGATAGTCCTAACGAGCTTTGGTATGTGTGCCCGGTGTGGATGCACCTCGAAAAATAAAAAAGCCCAAGGACCGCTAATCACCAAGGTTTCGGCTTTTGTACACCAATGCCATTGTCTCAAAAATAAGTGAAAGAAAAAGAAGAAAAAGAAAAAGAAAAGAAAAGAAGGAGAAAAATACACTTTGGTGGATGAAGTATAAATGTAAAAGTTGTGGTTGTTTAGTTCCTTCCCCGGATTTGCACCATATCGCCTTAGAAAATTCCCACCTTATCATCACGTTTCTTGGCCTCTTCTTTCCTAAGTCCTTAAGACCTGTTTGCTTATGTGTATGACTTAGTGATCTAGATTGGACATTCTCATGATCATCTTGACTTCATCATTCTTACCTTTCATGCATGCTTTCGAGTTAAGTATGATTGTCTCTTCGTGCCTTCATTCATTTAATACATGATTGCTTGTCCATTTCCTTGAAACATCACTATGAAGGTGATCCATCTTTAGAAGCACAATTCCAAAAATATTTCCGCTTTTTCTGCATTCATAAATCATGCCATCTAGTAGCCTATAATTGGACCTTGCTCGGGGACGAGCAAGTGCTAAGTATGGGGTATTTTGATGACACAATTTATGACGTTAGAATAGGCATTCATTTAGATAGCTTTTCCCATTTTTCATGCATGGTTTGGCATTAGTTCATGACGTTTGCGCTTAATTCATGCATGTTGTCGAGATAGACGTCTACACGGACTTTTGTCGGTTTTGTAGGTATCTTAGGGGAGCTTTTGAACTTAATCGACACATTCGAGGATCATTCCTCGTGATGGCACACTTCCGGACTCGTTAAGGAGCAAGCTAGGAGCAAAGGAGAACACATAGGACCTAGTTGGTGCATGCCTTGCACCAACTCATGGCTTAATGAGCCTAGGAGAGATTCTGGAGCAAAACCACGGCCAGAGACCTTTCCACGGCCGTGGAATCTGCCCGTGGTTCCTGCCAGGACCACGTTGACACGTGGCCCACGGTCTCTTTGATGGCTCTTGCTCTTAGTGGGTATTTAAAGGATCTTGCAGGCTGTAATTGGGGATCTCTCTTCCTCCTTTTTGACCTATCTTCTTCCCCAAAACACTTTTCCATTGTTGCCTCTCTTCCAAGCACCCATTGTGGGTGTTCTTGGAAGGGATTAGTGTAGATTCTCGTTTTAGAGTGAGATTAGAGTGGTTTTGAGTGAGGTGTCCATTGTAGACAACTTGTAATAGCTCTTGGAGCCTTGTAAGATTTGGTAACTTCTATTCTATGTTTTTAATGTCTTTTCTTGGGATTGTTCTTTATTATCTAACCATGACTTGCAAGCATGCTTTATTTGTGAAGTTTGATCTTGAAATGTATACTGTTGGCTGAATAGATGTGATTATAGGGTGAAGGAATGATGTTTATGCTTTGGACTATGATTGTATGACTTCCATGTTAGCTTAGGATCGATTTGTGTTCAAAATCCCAACTCAGAACCAAACCACGGTCTGTTCTTCATGCTTCCACGGCCGTGGTCTTGCATGATCCACCCGTGTTTTGCTCTGTTGTTCTTGAATTGATTGAATTTGGATGTTTTGATGTAGATGTGTTGAAATCCTAGTGTTTGTTGAGCTTAACCTAACTTAGGGTGACCTATTGTTAGCAACCTAATTGAGGAATGAGACCTACCCGGTAATTTCCCCTCATAGATACCTAAGATGATGAACTCTAGGTAGTAGTGAGCCTCACAAGCCGCTATTGGATTGAGTGTGCTAGGATCGTTGCCTAAGACTTGCCTCTTCCGAGACTTACCCGGTAAGGAGGGGTTTGACCCTTAGGTAGTGGCCGGTTTGTGTAGAATTCTCGTCCTTAGGTTCCTTGAGACTTACCCGGTGATAGGACCTTAGGTGCGAGACTAGTGGAGCATGAGACTTACCCGGTAATTGCTCCCATTTGAGAAGCACCCAACTCCGAACAACCACAACCTTCCTTTGACCTTTAGAAATATGAGTCCAATGTCATAATCGGAATTCCGAATCTCTAGAATCCGCTTTCTTACCTCTTATCTCTCATCTTTGTGTTTGTGTTTTTGTGTTTCTTGTTTGCGTTGATATACTTGTGATCCTTGTTTGATCACCCAAAACCATCCAAAAATATTGTGTTTTGCACTTTCTTTAATCCTTATCTCATCTTAGCTTAGATTTGCACTATCTTTGATCATTGAATGACTTGATTTCACCTCAGTCCTTGTGTTCGACCTCGGAATACTTTCCTTTCTACAAAACGACCCGTACACTGCGGGTTTCGCTAGGTAGTTTAGGATTTTAGTTCGAGTTTATAAATGTAAAGCTTTTTGTGCTATTTCTTAGCGTGACAGTCTCCATTTCTGCAACAAAAAATCGGGCTGTTCTAACAGAAAATCGGACGCTTTATCTGGGCTGGGTCGATTTTTCTGTCGAATTGAAAAAACCTGAATTCCGGGTGGATGAGTCGATTGCCAAGCTTGTTGTTGCTAGATCCTTGTTCCTTGTCGAAAATGCTTCAGTTTAGGGCCAAGAATCGTTCAAAACGATTAAGGAATGAGGAGATGAGAGGGTGGGCGATTGGGCGATTTTCGGTTCTTTGAGAGAAGGGAAATCGAGAATGGAGAGTTTGTGGAATGAGAGAATCGAGTGGTGAAGGCTTTATATAGGCCGGAGATTTAATGAAGAAAATCGGACGATTTATGTGGGCGATTTATTTGTCGGGGCGATTTTCCTTCATTTTCTCAGCTCAAAGAAGAAAATCGGACGATTTTTTTTCAAGGGGTCGATCTAGTGGTCGATTTATCTCCCTGTTTCCAAAAATCGTCTTGCTCTGTTCCTGAATCGAACGATTTGCTTTGTGTAGCTCGATTCCTTTCCTTGTTTTTCTTGAAGATTGCAATTTGAACTATTTTATGTCTCCTATCTTCATTGATTTCTCAATTTGGACCTAATTTCCTGCGATTATTGACACAAACAAACCAAGAGTGCATCGAGGAACAAACAAAAGCAAAAACAAAAGAAACAAAGCAACTAAACTAAGCTAAACTAAGTGATAAAAGAAGAAAAGAGTTATACTATCATGGGTTAACTCCCAAGAAGCGCTTGATTTATCGTCTTTAGCTGGACGGTGCTTGTTTTGGTGTTCAATGGAGGATGATAGGAGTTATCTCCTCAACCGGAACTTCCGGTGTGTATTTCTTCAACCGTTGGCCATTTACTTTGAAACTTCCACTTTGTTCACCCCATACTTCAACTGCACCATGGGGGAAAATTCGTTTAATTACATAAGGTCCTGTCCAACGGGATTTAAGCTTACCTGGGAATAGTCGAAGCCTTGAGTTGAATAGAAGAACTTGATCTCCTTCTTTCAAATCCTTTGGAATGATGTGCTTATCATGCCAACGCTTCGTCCTTTCCTTGTAGATCTTTGCGTTCTCATACGCATTCAGCCGGATCTCGTCCAGCTCATTGATATCCAAGAGCCGCTTCTCTCTGGCTCCTTTCATGTCAAAGTTGAGCCACTTGACAACTCAATATGCTTTATGCTCTAGCTCTACAGGAAGATGACAAGATTTACCATAAACGAGATTATATGGAGTCGTACCTATCGGTGCCATGGGACACTCAGAGCACACAGGATCTGGATAACCACAGTTGAGACATATACGTCTCATCCCTGCCACTAGTACGGTGGCTCCTCTGCACTGCCCAACTCAAAGGCTCTACCTTGAGCTCTTCTAGTATCTGTGGTACTCCTACCACGACCCTTACCTCTACTCAGCCTGGGAACGGATTCCTGAGTAGGCGAATGATCTGGGACTCTCTGCTGCCCCGCGTCTGCTGTTGAGGTGTCTTCTGACCACCTCCCGTCACACTAGTAGAAATAAAATCCTGTCGTGATGCCACTCCAGTTTGCTTACAAAAAACAACTCTATGACCCTGTCTACCACATGTAAAGCAAGTCACTAGCGATCTTGGACACTGTGGTCGTACATGTCCAAGCTTCCCACAATTGTAAGAAGTCCTCGTTTCACCAGAAGTCCGTGTGACCGAGAAGTACTCAAACGTCCACAAGTCGGGCTCGGTTTGCAACCTGGATATCCAACCTCATCTTTCACTGATTCAACCCGTTGTTTCTTCTCTAATCCAGAAGCTTCAGACGATCTCACAGATGTTGGTAAATCCGGTGTAGATCTACCCGCTATCACCACCTCATATACTTGCTGCATATACTCTTGAAACTCGAATCTACTCATGGAGACACGATCAACCTCTTCAAACTCGTTCTCTGTCATAGGCAACACAAAAGCGGATAATGGTCCCTGACTTGACGCTACTGGAGGAAGAGGGGGTGTACCGCTATCTCGTCCTACTACAGATACTGCTCTAGTCTGAGCCATCTGTAGAATATACGCTCCTAACTCATAAGGCTTATATATATATATATATATATATATATATATATATATATATATATATATATATATATATCTACACTGTCGAGATCCTCGGATAGGTGACGACTTCTGTACATACTATCCCAAAACATCTGTACTCGCTTTAAAACCAAAATCCTTTAAAAAGTCAAATCCCATGTGGGTTCTGTTTATTTATCCACTCTACCTTTATTGCAGATAACAAGTGCCATTGTTGTCAACCTAAGGCTCTGATACCAACTCTGTAACACCCCAAATCCACGGGACTTGGAGTGTCACATTGGGCTAGGATCTCACAATGGATCCTAACCCTAGCCTGACAACAAGTTCACTGGATCTTACAACAAGACACAGGTAGATTAAAACCAAATACATAAAAGTTGTATATGATACATCAAAAGAGTTTACAAACTCAGAGCCGAGTACAAAACGTCAAACCACAACATCTGATACAAAAGATCTCATATCCCGCGCAACCTAATGTACAGAAGTCCTCGACTGGCCACACCATCTGTCTCACCCTGCAGTCTTCCTAACCTGCAGATCATCTACAACACGGTATGAAACCGTTAGCTACAGCAATGAAAAGCATGAAGATAATAACACAAGCACACGTCAACATCTCATATATACAATGCCACACACATTCATTTATTATCTTTCATTACGTTATTCCATTACTAATTCAACTTCTTTTGTAACACGAGGAACCTAAAGAACCTCGTCCCTTTGCCCGTTAACATAGGGGTTTGCATTGGGGGTGATCGTCACTCGTCCCCCTCTGTGTTACTGGCTTCCAAGCACCTCCTCCTAACCAGCAGGCGGAGATCGGTGGTTACCGCCCGTTATAATACACTTGGGCCAAATAAATATAATAAATGGTCTTCCTAGTCCGGTTTAGGTTATAAATGCACAATCATATGAACACACACAACCATCACAATCATACAATCCACAACTGCACGCTAAGTAAGTCCTATGGACTTACCTGATATACTCGTAACCTGTACCACGTCACAGCTTCCCCTTGGGGAAGTAATCAACGCTTGCAATAACAAGGCACACACAATCACATACTGCAAAGGTTAGGAGACTCGTCTCACTAACCACAACCAACCTATATCTCAAATCTAAACCTCAGATCCTCAACACATTCATAAATGCCTAAGGCATATCCTAAACATAACATCTCATCAAACTCGTACACATATTAAACCTTAAAGCCATAACCGATATCCATAACATCATCATGATCCTCAACTCATTCTGAAACCTAGCATGCATCTAATCAGTATTCCTCAATCTCAAATTTAATCATAATTTAATTAATTAACCTTTAATTAATTAATTAAATTTCACCTGAATAACGTTTTGCCCGCAGGCCATTTCTAAACCCACCTGTCATCAGATTTCATCAAACAAACAACCCATAAACACCAGAATAATATAATGATCATAATGGAATTTCTAATTATCCATTTTGAAAAGTCTAAGCTCAATTTAGGCCAAATCGCAGTACGGAAAACGAATAAATTCATAACATATTCGTTACTAACCCGATTGACGATCTGAAAGAAGATTCGGAATCACAACGACGCAGGTTACGCATGTACAACATCAAATTCACCAGAATCTGAGCGACGGAATTGTCCTGGTGACATATATGCTCGACCAAGTCTTCATCTGCTCGGAAATGCAGAAACTTGGTACCGATATGAAGAGAATGAAGAGAGGAATCCAGAAACTCAAACGGAATTGAAATCGGATTGAAAACGGAGAGTAGATCTAAGTTTGAAGTTTGAGAGAAATCAGAGCTTTTACGAGGAAACGTGAAAGGAAATGAATTAATAAACGATTTTCCGTTATAAAGTCGATAATTATCCTTTAGCGAAGTCGATAATTATCCTTTAACCGATCCAATGGCGGGTTGAACCCCCTTCTCCAAACTTCTCGAAATTGGAACAATAAATCTTGAATATTGTAGAGATAATTATTCCACAATTGCCTCGGAAAACGTGTATTCCTAAGCCGTCTTTCTTAGCCGTTAAGAAACGAAATAGCGACTCTTTTGGCCGTTTTGCCTTTCCATGTTATTTCATATCTAGGACATGTCCGATGTCCTGATCATTTCTCTCAACTGCGTTTTTATTAATTGGAGCCCCCAAATGCTCCAAATAATACCGGACGGTAAAAATAATTCCCGGGGGGAAAGTGAAAATTTCACCATAAGCCCAAAATTACGCCAGAAACATAATAGTGGGACTTATACTCAACACTTACGCAATCTTCGCGAGTTATATGTCAATTACTATCACTAATTAAGTTAACCAACATTAATAAAAAAATTCGGAAATTCTAACTATTACATGACAAATTACAAAGTAGCCAGAACACCAGCTGACACATGCTCTAAGCTGGGCCCGGACTCAGGAGAGAGGGTAATTGATCCTACCTTGTATCGCAGCTTAGCTGGTGCCCTCCAATACTTGACCTTTACCCGCCCCAACATAGCCTACGCCGTTCAACAGGTGTGTCTCTTCATGCATGACCCAAGAGAACAACACTTCAATGCTTTAAAGCGTATCATCAGATATGTAAAAGGCAGTTCAGACCATGGCTTAAGCTTGTCCAGTTCACTGCTGTTCGCTCCAAACGGTGTGTGCAAGCTTTAAATTTATAACCCTAGACATAAGCTTAAAACAAGGATGCGAACCCACAGTATACGGGTCAATCGTAGTAAAAAGCAAGGAATTCCAGGGGTCGATCACAGGGACTTAGTGAAACAAAGTCCAATTACGGTAAGCTTTAGCAATCACTAACCACAAGTAATTAAAACAATCAAAGATGATAAAAGTCAATAAAGGAAATATGCAATTCTAGGGATTAAAGCATCTAGTTGTGGTTCCAACTCAAGATCTAAAGATAAGCGGACAAAGCTGAGGTTTTTGCATAGGGAAGGTGTTACTAAAGTGGAATAGATCACCGGGTAAGTCTCACTACTCACTAATCCCAAACTGTAACTCCTATTACCGGGTAAGTCTCAAGGAATTAAGATAAATAACTATAACCTCAAACTAACACACCATCTAAGGGAATAGAATCAACCTTTACCGGGTAAGTCTCAGGCTAACTCACAAGGATGGGATGAAAGCACACTCAAACCCCAATAAAGGATAAACCTTTATTACCTACACTTATGATCTTAGGTAAACAAACTAAGGAATTACCGGGTAAGTCTCATCCTAGGCTTGCATTGAACTAGGAAAGGTGTAATAAGAATAGGATTTGGCAAACTCTAACACTTAACTCTCAATTTCGGATCAGATAAGTCACCACGGTCAGAAGAATTCCACCCCGGCCGAGATGTTCATCGACTGAGCGAGATGCTTAGGGTTAAAAGACTCGAACTTTCAGGGTCCTACTGTGATTAAGATCATTCTATCATTGTTTTTCCCACAACCTTCAGCCAATCACCCTAGAATCACACAAAGAGATTAGCCACTCATCATCATGAAAGTATTAATCAAATATATGGGAAGAAAGTGAATATTTGAATCAAGAAGAATTTAATGAAAAGACTTCAATAACTGAATCAAATATCACAACAAAGCGTTCCTTAGATAGAAATCCAACAAGACAAGACAATAATGAAGGGAATCTAAGATGATCTTACAAAAACCTTCACAAAAGCTATAAAAGCTACAATCTTCCTTCTTCAACCTTCAAAAAGGTTCTTCAAATCTCCCAACTGGAGTATGACTGCTGTGGTGTAGTAGGTGTAAGCGAGGTGATAGCGGATATAGCGGGTGTCGGATTTGTGGGAAATCCGACCCTTTTTATAGGAAAATTACTCTCCAAAGATAAGATATCTTAGAAAGATCTCTTCCCATAAAAATAGGTAAAATATATGATCTAGCATATCTTCTTCCTTCCAGGAGTCAAGCCCAAAAATATAAGATCTCTTTCCAAAGATAAAAGATCTCAGCCAAGAATAAAATATTCTCGCCGCGTCCCAGGTGTTCGCCTCGGTCGAGTCGACTTCTCTGGATCACCTCGGTCGAGGTGAATCTGTGGTCAACCGAGGTGAGTCACAACTGAATGTGAAATCTCTCAAATCTGGTCCAAAGTAAATCTCTAATCCATGACTATGCTTCCTGGATGGTTCCTTATGTTCCTGAATGTAGCTCCAATGACTCCATAGCTCCTTTTGCTCCTTTTTTATGCAAAACGTGCCATTTTACCTACGATTACAACAAAACTAGGTGTAGACCTCGATTCCCGCAAAGGTAGATGAAATGGTAATATAATCACATATTATACATACAAACACGCAAATTATTGAAGATAAAACGTCCAAACAAACCCCAAAATATAGACTATAATTCATGCTATCAAAATACCTCATACTTAGTCTTTGCTTGTCCCCAAGCAAGTTCTGTATATAAAAGGCAAGATAGAATGGATTATAAGTCAAGAAAATCAATGAAAAAATCTTTCAAAAACATTTTTATGGTGTGCTACAACCATAGATCACTCTAAGAGGATACTTCATGGAATTTAAAATCAAAATATGATCAAAACATTTTATAAATATAAGAAAGTTGTTCATTTTTGCATAAAATCATAGAATGCATAATAAGTCATAATTATCGAAATTAATCATGCATAATCCAGTTTAAACCGCTAAGTCAATCAACAAGCTCGAGGTCTCAAGGGCTTCCCAAAAGAAAGGTCAAGAAATGTGTAGGGTAGGGATATATGTAAGGTAATGTGGTGCTAGAATCCGGAAAAAGGATATACTTCACTTTCACTTTGACTTTCAACATCTTCCACCAATAAGCTTTGCTTATTTCACACTTTTTCTTTTACTTTACTTTTTGGGATGCATGGACAGAGGTGCACAATAACCGAAGCCTAGGAAATCAGCAATCATCAATTTCTTGAGATGCATCAAACCCTTGATGCACATACCATGACCCGTTAGGAATATCGCTCAATCTGACTTTGGCAAGACACAAACACCCGGCTATGTGAATGGTGTCGAGTTACTCATCATCATGATTGACTTCCCCAAACCTATTATTACTTTCTAACACTTTCACTTCCAGCCAACTTCTCAACTTTAACTTCACTTGCTTTCAAATTCCCGGATAGGTAAAGGGAGGCAAAATGTATATGAGGGGCTAAGCATGATCAAGAAGAAGAAGAGAGAAGAATGAATTGCCTTGGTCTTTCCAGGAAGAAAGTGAGAGAACTTATCTTGCGGTGTCAACCTTCAAATTCAACATAATTTAGATAAAAACAAAGTATTAAATATGCCAATAATTTCAAACAAAGCATTTAGCAACTTAAACATATTATAAAACCTTTCAAACACGTAAAGATTTCAAAACCAGTCAGTAAGCAAGATCTTCACTGAGATCTTATCCAGATAAGAAGCACAAAAATCGTTTTCGAAAACTCTCAATTAACCCACCTCGGTCGAGGTGTTCTTAGGTCAACCGAGGTGAAATACCTCGTTCGCCCAGAACTGCCCCGGTCGAGGTCAAAATTTTTTTTTTTAAAACCAGTTTTTTTTTTCAGTTTCGACGTTTTTCTCAATCAAATAACCTGTATGTATGCATGCAGTCTCAGATAAACTCATAGAAGCAAACTGAAGCATAAATATAAATAAATATCCGATCAAGTTGAGTCATGCATCACATAAGTGTCAAATAATACATCAATAAACACCCCATACTTGAGACACACTGTCCCAGTGAGTCAAAATAAGTCTAAGGAATAAAATACTCACCGGACAATAAGCTGAACTATATAATAATAAGAAAGAAAATCCTGCAGCTCTCAGTAGTCACGATCCGGTGGTGGTGGTGGTGGCACATATGGATACTGAGACGGGTCGAACGGGTAGCCCATGATGTGCTCAAACTGGATCTGAGCCATCATATGCTGGTAGTGTTGTCGCTCCTGCATCTCGCGGATATCCAGTGATAAGGCGGCATATGAATCAATCATCTGATCCGTCAGATCATCGATCCGACGGTGAGCGTCTGGATCTCTGTGTCGGCGTGCTCTACGCCTAGCAGGTCTCAGTGGAGATGTGGCTGATGCAGGCTCAGTATCATCATCATCAAGATCAATAACTTGCGCACTCGTCCCAGCAGTATCTATCCCTGTATCCATCGGGACTCCACCATCCCTGTCATCAACAGTCTTCTCATCATCTACCTCCTCCTCCTCAGCTGGTGCAGCTGCTGCCTCTCTATAATCCTCCATCAGTGGGGCCCAAGCGGTCTGCCAGTAATGAGGGTCATAAACTGTAAACTGGGCTGACCACCTGATCCCCTACGGTGCAGTCAGCTCCCATGGCATAGCCACGTATGGTGTAGTCAGTCCTCGGGGAACCAGAATCCGCCGAGTGATCATCTCCTGCAGCCCTAGCGGCTTGGCAGCCGCCACCATAGTGCAAGCGCTGAGATCCATATCCTGATAGCTGGTGATGTGGGTCACAAGTCCTCCGCAGCAGATGTCCCCCTTCGCCTTGGCCTTGATCTTGTGCAGATCCTTTGCTAACATTAAGCCAAAGTTGGGGATCCCTCCAGTCACCATGCAGTATAGGCTAAAAAGCTCCCCCTGTCGGACCTTCTGGGGCGTCTCAGTACGCGCCAGAAGTGTCTCACTGAAGATACGGTGAGCTAACCTAAAAGCTAAGTGAAAAATAACCTTCTCCCTGCAGTCTCCAGGGCGCCACCTGTCTGCGTGCTCAACCACGTGAGCAATTTGTCCCCAAAATTCCCTAGCTACAGTCCGGGAAGGGAAGTCAACAGCGGTCGGGGCTGGAAAACCAAAAATATCCCTCCAATACTCTAGTGGCACTAAGAAGTTCCGGTTCATCAACCGGTACTTCACAGAATGCTCTGTGGGGAGGTAGGTAAAGGAGCTAACAAACTCTAAGGTGGGCTCCAAATAGGCAGGTGCACGGATCTCAGTAAACTGATCCAGTCCTACCGTCGATATCATCCGTCTAAGGTCTCCATCCACATGGAGACAGTCAAAGGTTGACACGTCCAGGAAGCGATGTGCTATCACTGGACGGGCTGCTATACGGTCGTAATCGACCTAGTGTCGCTCGTGGATCACCGGTCGATAGGGTCGGGAAGAAGAGGAAGAAGGGGAAGGGGAGGATCTATCCCTAATGGCAAGACGTCTGTCAGAACTCATTTTCAAAAAATTCCTTCTGTCAGGTCACCTCGGTCGGTCTAACAACACTCAAGAACACCTCGGCCGAGGCACAACACGTCTGGACTGAGGCGAAAACTGCGTAACTAATTTCCTCAAAAATTCCAGTTCTTTTCCCCCAAAATCACTACAACTGGTTCCTATGGGGTACTTAATCCGTTTCTCAGCAAATGCAGGGCAATCCAAGCCCATGCAAATTGAAGCGAATTCAGCGAGGTTAGGGTTTTGTACTCGTTTTACCTCGTTCGGCCGTTTCGGTTCGATTTCTTCGCAGATCGACGTTGCACTGGGATCCTCTACGCTTTAATCGCAGTTTGGAAGCGAAAATCTTCGAAAATGAGCGAGAATCGAAGAGGCGAGGTGAGATGGGTCGCCGCGGTCGAGGGGGTAGGTAAAGAGGATAAAAGAAATTTTTCCCCTTTTTATACCCTTTCTGGAACTGCTGTCACCTCGGTCGAGGTGGTCTCGACTGGACCGAGGTGGTACGGACCGAGGTGGATCTTCTGAAACCCTAGTCGCCTCGGTTGCTCAAGAATCATCTCGGTCGAGGTGCTCTGACAGCAACCGAGATGTGTCTCAGTCAAACTTCGTCTTCTCAAATTCTCGAACTTCTGTCCTTCCAGTTATGCTCCTGGTTTGTTCTCCTTCCTTAGATGTCACCTGTTATCTGTCTAGGACGCCAAAAACAAAACAATACAAAGCAAAAGCAAAACTATCTAAGCTAGACTAGAAAAAGGGAAAAGAAAGCAATACCTTGGGTTGCCTCCCAAGAAGCGCTTGGTTTAAGGTCGCTAGCTGGACCATAATGCGTCTCAAACGAGGTATATTGGTGCAACCTCCTCAACCGGAGTTTCCGGTTTGTATTTCTTGAGTCTATGACCATTGACCTTGAAGCTTCCGCTCGTTTCGCCCCATATCTCAACTGCACCATGAGGAAAAACATGTTTCACAACATAAGGTCCGGTCCATCTAGATTTTAACTTACCTGGAAAGAGGCGGAGGCGGGAGTTGAAGAGTAGAACTAAGTCTCCTTCGTTAAGCTCCTTTGGAATGATACGCTTGTCATGCCATTTCTTCGTCCTCTCTTGATAGATTTTGGCATTCTCATAAGCGTTCAAACGCAGCTCCTACAGCTCGTTGATATCCAATAGCCGCTTCTCGCCGGCCTCCTTAATGTCGACGTTCAACCATTTGATCGCCCAATATGCTTTGTGTTCTAACTCAACGGGCAAATGGCAAGACTTCCCATATACCAAATTATAAGGGGTGGGACCTATGGGAGTCTTAAATACGGTCCTGTAGGCCCAAAGAGCGTCATCCAATTTCATGGACCAATCCTTCCTCGTCCTAGAGACGGTCTTCTCCAAAATTGCCTTGATTTCTCTATTCGAGATCTCGACCTGTCCACTAGTTTGAGGGTGATAAGGGGTTGATACCTTGTGGGTTACCCCATACTTCGATAGAAGTGCTTTGAACTTCCGGTTGATGAAATGCGTTCCTCCATCGCTGATGATGATGCGTGGAGTTCCAAAACATGGAAAGATAGTTCTGTTTAAGAACTTCACAACCACCTTGGCGTCATTAGTTGGAGAAGCAATGGCTTCAACCCATCTAGAGACGTAATCAATTGCAAGAAGAATATAGAGGTTTCCACCGGAGGATGGGAAAGGTCCCATGAAGTCTATCCCCATACATCAAAGATTTCCACCTCTTGAATGTTATTAAGTGGCATTTCGTTCCTCCTTGATAAATTTCCTGTTCTTTGGCACGCATCACAAGAGACAACAAACGATTGCACATCCTTAAATAATGTAGGCCAAAAGAAACCGGAGCGTAATACCTTAGCGCATGTTTTATCGGTGCTAGCATGTCCTCCACAAGGAAGTGAATGACAATGCCGTATGACGCTATTAACTTCATCTTCCGGAATGCATCTTCGAAGCATCCCATCCGGTCCGCGCTTAAATAGCAACGGCTCGTCCCAGTAGTAATGGCGTACCTCTTTGAAGAATCTTTTATTTTGAGAGTACGTCAATCCGGACGGTATTTCCTGGCAAACAAGATAATTTACAATATCAGCATACCAAGGTCCTTTATTATCAGAAAGCTGGTGGATAGAATGTTCCACCAACTGAGGATGAATGTCAGAGAAAGGAGTAAGAAGTTTGTTATTTTCAGCAGTCTCAGTTGACATCATCTCGCCATCGACCTCGGTCGAGGCGCAGAGGCGTTGACCGAGATGTTCTTCGGTCGCCTCGCTCAGTCCAGAAAGTGCCTCGGTCGAGGTACTGTAACTGGTTACGAAACTGGAGATCTTCGTCTCCTGGATTAGCTTCTCAGTTTTAGTTTCTGGATCTTCTTCCAGTGCTTTTAAGCTCCGTATATCTGCATCACAAGAAGCATCTATACCTTCCTCCATTAAACTGAAACTAATAACTCTTTCGAGTGGATCGTTAATAAGGATAGAGCTCACCAATTCTCTTGATTCTTCTTCATCGTAGATGTTGAAGATATCATCGCTTAGCTGCTCCCCTTTCATGGCTGCAAGTAATGCGAACTCCACCTCATCGCCACCAATGTTGAATTTCAACTTGGCGTTCTTGCAATCCACGTTGCAACCCGAAGTTGCTAGAAATGGCCTCCCGAGAATAATAGGAACAGGATAATTTGCGGGAATGTCAAGTACAACAAAATCTATTGGTAAATAGAAGTTACCTAACTTGACCGGAACGTCCTCCAAAATTCCCACGGGATGGGTGATGGAGCGATCCGCCATGTATAGTCGAATCTTGACCGGCTTGGGCTCTCCAAGTCCGATCTTCACACATAGCTCCAGCGGAATGATGCTCACGCTGGCTCCTAAATCACAAAGGGCTTCACAAGTGACATCCCCAACTTGAATGGGAATGCAAAATGAGCCGGGATCTCTCAATTTAGGTGGCGTCTTCTCCTTCGTGATTTGAATAAGCTCCGAGGATTTAGATGTCATCCTAACTTCACCAAAATCTTCCAGTTTTCTCTTCCTTGATAGGATCTCCTTCAAGAACTTCCCATAGGCGGGCATCCCTAGAATAGCATCAAGGAAAGGAATGTTAATGTGCAGTTTATTCATCAAGTCAAGGAACTTACCAAAGTGCTTGTCTAGATGTGCTCTGGCCCTTGACTGGGGGAATGGAAGTGGTGGTTTGTATGCAGGAGGTGGAACATAAACTTCAGTTGTCCCCTCCGCTTTCTGTGGCTCCACCTCGGTTGGCATCTCGGTCGAATTGTTCTTCGACTGTACCTGGACCGAGGTGGTCTTCGTCGGTACTGGCACCGACCGAGGCACTGGATCTGTAGTCTTCAGTCCACTCCTTGTAGTTATGGCCATGATCTGGCCCTTAGGGTTGCTTTCCGTCCTTGCTGGAAGCTTCCCTGGATCTCTTGGCGCTTCATTCGCCCTACTTGCAAGTTGTTGTTCAAAGGCTTTTTGGGCCTTCGAAAATGAAGTCATAGAAGCCTCCATAGCACTAAGCTTGATCAAGATAGCCTCCAACACTGCGTCTTTCTTTTCCGGCTGAGACAAACTTGATCCTTGCCCCTGGCTCTTTAATGGAGTAGAAGAAGAAGAAGAAGGGGAAGAGAGGAAAGGATTAGAGGAATTGTTAGAATTGGAGTTAGAATGATTATTACCAGAATTTTGGTTGTTCGCCCTCCAATTGTTGCTATTGGATCCTCTATTGTTGTTGTTGTAGTTGTTGTTCCGGGAACCGTTGTTGTTGTTACGGTATTCATTGTTGTTATTCCTTTTCCCTTGATCTTCCTTCTTGGTTTGAGCACCCAAGAGTTCCTTCAATTGCTTCACGTCATTCTTCAAAGACGTGAGTTGATTGTTGTTGGGCTGAGTTTCTTGGAAGTTAACTCTTTTAACTCCACCTTCAGCTCCTTGATGGGTGTACTTCTCCATATGCAAAGCTTGCTTTTCGATGAAGTCCCAAGCTTCGTCAATCGCCATGTCCATAAAGGTACCGGCGGAGAGTAGTTGGAGGTTGAACTGGGTGCTTCCGTCCAGTCCCTTGAAGTATATCTCCAATAACTCTATCTTTGGAATCCCATGATGTGGGCAATCCAAAAGAATGTCCTTGAACATCTCCCATGACTTGGACAAGCTCTCCTTGTCCTTCATAATGAAAGCATTGATCTTCCCTCTCATTTCAGCGGTCTTTGAGGGGGGAAAGAATTTGGTCAAGAATTTCGTAGTCATCTCCTCCCATGTGCTAATTTTTCCTGGAGGAAGAGATTGATACCAAGTAAGAGCTCTATCTTTCAAAGAAAAATAAAAAGGTCTTAGCTTGTAGTTGTTATTTTCAATCCTTGAGGGTCTCAAGGTCTCCATCAAGATCTCGTAGTTTTGAAGATGTTGATGTGGGGATTCCTTCTCTAGCCCTCTGAACTGGCATTGGCGAATCATGGATAGAACTTGCGGTCGAAGTTCGTAGTCATGGTCCGCTGGATCTCCTAGGTTAACTCCTGGACGCCTCAGTTGTTGATTGGGGTCCATCCTTTGACCTAGGGTTTGTGGGATTCCTGCAAGAAGAACGCCTCGGACTGGCATCCGAGGTGGAAGCACCTCGGCCGGGGCGTTAGGACTGGAACCTGCCTCGGTCGAGGGTCAGCAACTAGGACCTGCATCGGTCCAGCATCGGGAACTGGATCTTCCCTCGGTCGAAGTAGATATTGGTCTCTTAAGGCTGCCATATCTGCTTCGATTGCCTCAATCCTGGTGCGAGTTTCTTCTTTCTCTTGTCTTAGCTCTTCCCTGCTGAGGCGTAGCTGCTCTAGCGCTTCTTTCAACTCGGTCTCAAGATCGCGATTGTCTTGGTTGGCCATCTTCGCTTCTCTTAAGCGTCGTTTGTATGTCTTTTCTGGTTCGGGATCGTAAGGAACGATTTCCTTCCCAGTGCGGGTTCTTCGCATAAACCTAAGAAAGAACCTGCAAAAGTCACTCAAGTAGAGTGGTTAGTAGACACGGGGGCAAGTGCCCCAAAAGCAAACCGTAACCGGCTCGGTCTAGACCAAGTCCCCGGCAACGGCGCCAAAAACTTGTTCTCTCCAAACGGTGTGTGCAAGCTTTAAATTTATAACCCTAGACGTAAGCTTAAAACAAGGATGCGAACCCGCAGTGTACGGGTCAATCGTAGTAAAAAGTAAGGAATTCCAGGGGTCGATCACAGGGACTTAGAGAAACAAAGTCCAATTACGGTAAGCTTTAGCAATCACTAACCAAAAGTAATTAAAACAATCAAAGATGATAAAAGTCAATAAAGGAAATATGCAATTCTAGGGATTAAAGCATCTAGTTGTGGTTCCAACTCAAGATCTAAAGATAAGCGGACAAAGCTGAGGTTTTTACATAGGGAAGGTGTTACTAAAGTAGAATAGATCACCGGGTAAGTCTCACTACTCACTAATCCCAAACCGTAACTCCTATTACCGGGTAAGTCTCAAGGAATTAAGATAAAGAACTATAACCTCAAACTAACACACCATCTAAGGGAATAGAATCAACCTTTACCGGGTAAGTCTCAGGCTAACTCACAAGGATGGGATGAAAGCACACTCAAACCCCAATAAAGGATAAACCTTTATTACCTACACTTATGATCTTAGGTAAACAAACTAAGGAATTACCGGGTAAGTCTCATCCTAGGCTTGCATTGAACTAGGAAAGGTGTAATAAGAATAGGATTTGGCAAACTCTAACACTTAACTCTCGGTTTCGGATCAGATAAGTCACCTCGGTCAGAAGAATTTCACCCCGGCCGAGATGTTCATCGACTGAGCGAGATGCTTAGGGTTAAGGTTAAAGACTCGAACTTTCAGGTCCTACTATGATTAAGATCATTCTATCATTGTTTTTCCAACAACCTTCAGCCAATCACCCTAGAATCACACAAAGAGATTAGCCACTCATCATCGTGAAAGTATTAATCAAATATATGGGAAGAAAGTGAATATTTGAATCAAGAAGAATTTAATGAAAAGACTTCAATAACTGAATCAAATATCACAACAAAGCGTTTCTTGGATAGAAATCCAACAAGACAAGACAACAATGAAGGGAATCTAAGATGATCTTACAAAACTCTTCACAAAAGCTATAAAAGCTACAATCTTCCTTCTTCAACCTTCAAAAAGGTTCTTCAAATCTCCCAACTGGAGTATGGCTGTTGTGGTGTAGTAGGTGTAAGCGAGGTGATAACGGATATAGCGGGTGTCGGATTTGTGGGAAATCCGACCCTTTTTATAGGAAAATTACTCTCCAAAGATAAGATATCTCAGAAAGATCTCTTCTCATAAAAATAGGTAAAATATATGATCTAGCATATCTTCTTCCTTCCAGGAGCCAAGCCCAAAAATATAAGATCTCTTTCCAAAGATAAAAGATCTCAGCCAAGAATAAAATATTCTCGCCGCGTCCCAGGTGTTCGCCTCGGTCGAGTCGACTTCTCTGGATCACCTCGGTCGAGGTGAATCTGTGGTCAACCGAGGTGAGTCACAACTGAATGTGAAATCTCTCAAATCTGGTCCAAAGTAAATCTCTAATCCATGGCTATGCTTCCTGGATGGTTCCTTATGTTCCTGAATGTAGCTCCAATGACTCCATAGCTTCTTTTGCTCCTTTTTGATGCAAAACGTGCCATTTTACCTACGATTACAACAAAACTAGGTGTAGACCTCGATTCCCGCAAAGGTAGATGAAATGGTAATATAATCACATATTATACATACAAACACGTAGATTATTGAAGATAAAACGTCCAAACAAACCCCAAAATATAGACTATAATTCATGCTACCAACTGCCCACATCTTTGACAACATACTCGGACGCAGATTGGGCTGGATGCCCGGCCACCCGGCGTTCAACATCAGGTTCTTGTGTGTTTTTAGGTGACAACCTTGTCTCATGGTCTTCTAAGCACCAAGAGACCTTGTCTCGGTCAAGTGCCGAGGCTGAATACAGGGGAGTGGAAAACACAGTGTCGGATACTTGTTGGTTACGCAACTTGTTGTGTGAACTTCATGCACCCCTCCAACAAGCTACTCTAGTATATTGTGACAACATCTCAGCCATATGCATGTCATCCAACCCCGTACAACACCAAAGAACAAAGCACATCGAAATTGACATCCGCTTTGTACGGGAAAAGGTATAGCTTGGCCAAGTTCGCATTCTTCATGTTCCATCGGCACATCAATATGCCGATATTTTTACAAAAGGACTGCCTACAGCTCTATTTGAAGACTTCCGCTCCAGTCTCTGCATCCGTCCAACTCCAGCTTCAACTGAGGGGGAATGTTAGTAAATAAAATAGTCTTCAGTATTTTGTAAATATTATTGTTAGTATTATCCCTACTATCTAGTTAGCCTTATCTCTTTGTATTCTGTATCTTAGGTTGTTACCTATCTTTACGTTATTTCCTTGTATAAATTATTGAGAGAATGAAAGCCCAAGGGAGGGGATTCAGTTCAGCTACTTACATGACCACCTTTAGAAAGAGTGATAGGCTTCCCATGCCCTCTCTCAATAGCTTCAAGAATGAGGTGGTTTAGTCTTTCTACACAAAGAATAAACATATAGGGGGAGATTGGATCCCCTTGTCTGATACCTCTCTCCGGGACAAACTGTTTGGTAACCTCACCATTCCATAATACGTGCATCCTAGTAGTGGTGACACATTCCTAAATCATCTTGCCCCAATTCGACGGGAAGCATGCTTTAGTAATCGTATCCTCTATAAAATCTCATCTGAGTCTGTCATACGTCCTTACAAGATCTAGTTTTAGAAGCATTCATTGCTTATCCGCTTTCTTTCTCCTCATCGAGTGGACAACCTCTTGCATGAGAACAATGTTTTCACGTATCAACCGCCCTAGAATAAAACTGCCTTGAGTAGTTCTCATGATCTTCCCTATAATACTCTGCATATGTTGAACCATCACCTTAGAGATGATCTTATAGTTGACATTACAAAGAGCTATGGGTCTGAACTGACTAATAAATTCCGGTTTTCCAACTTTGACAATGAGGGAGATAAGAGTATCATTGCTCCCAAGCCTCCCATGATATAGCTTCTGATTGAGAAAGAACCGAGACACTTCTTCTTACATAGATTGACCCACAGAGCTCCAACACTTTTCATAAAAGACAGGTTGAAAACCATCAATTCCGGGAGTTTTGAAGGCTCTCATGCTTTTGACAAATGACCACACTTCCTCCATGATGATTAGTTTCTAAATGATGGACCAATCAAAACTATCCACTTTGGGAAAATCAAGGGTATTGAGATGATAGTCCTGCAATACTTGAGAGTTATCAAAACTATATAGACCTCTGAAATACTCTACTGCATAATATTCCATCCTTGATTGCCCTTCTATTCATTCCCCACTTTCCAACTGAAGACCCGTCACTCTATTCCGGATTCTTTTAATAATTGTGGAGGTGTGGAAAAAAGAAGTGTTCCGGTTGCCAAATTCGAGCCATTGTTCCCGAGAGTTCTGAAACCACACCAGCTCTTCTTGTTCGAGGATCATTTCAACCTCCGCTTGCATGCGTTTCTCTTCCTATACAAGCCTAGTTGAATCATATGACACCTCCTGGCTTGAATCTTAGGAAGCTTATCCATAGACTCCTATTTTCTGCGAAAAATATTGCCAAAAACAAACCTATTATAGACAGCGAGTTTTTGAGAATAGGAAGAGCTTGACTAACCTCCGGATTACTAAACCAGCACATGTCCACCATATGGTAAAAGTCATTGTGAGCCATCCAAGCTGCCTCAATCTAAATGGTCTTCTTTCTTTCCTACAAGTAAAAGCAGGATCTAAAGATACAAGAAGGGGGAGAGTGGTCAGAAGAGAACCTTAGGAGGTACCGAACTTGAGCATTTGAGTAAAGAAGACGTCCTTCCTAATTCATAAAAACCCTATCTAATCTCTTGAAGATGTTCCTTTTTGCCGATTTACCGTCATCCCAAGTAAAATCCCCTCTAGTGTAACCTAGGTCTATAAGACATGTGCCAATATTACATCATTAAAGTCCTTTGAATCTCCATGAAGCTTACTGACCCACCTTGTCGTTCATATAAGAACCGGATGCAATTAAAGTATCCTCCGATAATAAGAGGATCAAATATGGTGGTCAATTCCTTGTCAATATATGTCTAGAAGATTTTCTTCTTACTATAGACCGAGGAAGCATAAACGACAATAAGGCTAAACAACTTGGCCCCTATAGCAACTTTAGCATGGATGAAACATTTGTTACTGTTGACGATGGATATATGAACCTTATCACTCTTCCACGGTAACTACAATCCTCCTTCAAAGCCAACATCTTCAACCCGGAAGCAACCCGGAAAGTTCAATCGGTCACATATGACTTGAGCTCTAGCCCCTGATGTTCAAGGTTCAAAGATAGCGAGTATATCGACATTATGGTTTCTACAAATGCATTTAATGGCACGCTGGAACCCATTCTTACAAGCTCCGAAAACATTCCAGAATACGCAATTTAGCATAACAAATGATAAGAGAAGATCGAGACAAGAGATTCTTACATATCAGCCTGGACATGCTCTTGTTGAGTCTTCTCATCCGGTTTCTCCACCATCACTACTTTATTTGATACCTGCTATTCCACTTGGTGAGTAGCTACTAGAGTGACACTAATGTCGACAAGTACAATACTTGTTTGCATAGATAATGGCTTGTTGTAACAACCGAAATTTTCGTTCCGGTTTCGAGCCTTGAGACTTCTTTCGGAACCACTTAAGTGGTGCCGAAAGAGTGTCTCCGCACCTGCGGCCCAAGAGCCCACGAGCGCGGCGACCAGGTCGCCGCGGTCGCGGTAGAAACATGCCGCGGGTCCAATTTTTGTAATAGATCACGTGCGATCTTTTGTAACCGACGTCCGTCTTTCCTTATTTGGAAGATCTTATCTTCCGTGTGGGTCGTTCCTTCCTATGCTTCAAACCCTAGCAACCTACTCTTCTTTCTCTTTTTTCAACCTTGCTCTTCTTCTCTTACATAACTCCCTCTTCTTCCTCTTTTCCATTCTCTTCTTCCATTTGTGCTTCCTTCATCCAAGATCCTGAGTTGTAGCCTTCATTACGTGGGATTGATATTGCAGATCCGATAATAAGTCTCCCCCTCTCTTTTTCTTCTTTTGCAGTCCTTCTTCTTCTTCTTCTTCTTCTTGGCAAAGAATCAAGATGGAGTCTTGATTCTATGTATGCCTTGTATCTGTTGTTGTTAGGTGAACCCTGGTCCTAGTGGTGGTTGTGTTGTGAGAAGCGCAGAAGAGAGTAGAGCCGTCATGGAAGAGTTGTTCGTCAAAGGACTTCGACGTTCACCCCTATAGCATTTCCGCACCCACGCATGTACAGACCCGCACCCTCGCTTTTCCTTAAGCCGCCACCCCGCGCCTCCTTGTCACCGCGGTCGCAGCATCCGTGTCCGAGCCACCGTAGTCGCGCCTTGAGTCACCGCGGTCGCAGCATCCGTGTCCGAGCCACTGTAGTCGCACCTTGAGTCACTGCGGTTGCAGCGACCATCCTCCACGGGGTCGCGCCTTCCTCCATCCGCAGTTGCGGATTCCTCTCAGTAGGTTCCTTTAGTTGGGTTCTTGACTTAAGGACTTGTTAAGTATATATTTATCCCTTCCTCATGTCCTTGCGTATGTTTAGTTTACGGGGTTATGTGTTGTGTTGTGTTGGGTTGTGTATATGATCTAGGGAAGATTATTGAGACTAGAAGTCGAGGAATTCTAGCAATGTTGGTTAGTGTTTGATCATGTGCCTTGTTTGATTAGGCATAAAGTACCTTCATGCGGGAAGCCGAGCGTGATACCTGAGCTGAGATTTACCTTTGATACAGTAAGTTGATGATATAAAGTACCTTCCTGTGGAATGGAAGTTTTGTTTCCTGTCGGTAGCCATGAGTAGGTCGGAAGGAAACAGTAGAATTCGGTGTGTTGGAGGCTGGTGTGGGGTAGCCGAGATAGCATCCGGAAGGAGGGCAGTAGCCTCGACAGGGACGACCGGAAATTATAGGCTAGGGTTAGCCGTCGGGGAAGAGAGCGTGCAGAAGAAAGTTAGAAGAAGTAAGTGTGATACCATGTGAGAATATGGATAAATTTCCCTTAGGGTTTCCATCAGAGGATGAGTATTATTGCTTGACAAAACGTATTTAACATAATTACAAAGGGAGACTTATATCTACATAATTTTACATAATCTATCATTCGGGATTAATTATTTCGTTGAACTGGGAATTTATTATGTAGTATTGTTTATTGAGAATAATATATGGTTATGGGTGAGTTAGATATTTGATTAAGGAGAGGATATAGGTTCGGTTGTGATGCAATTGACGATTAGAGTTGGGAAATTGTATTTTACTTTATTTATGTGTTTATATCGGTGGATCTTAATGGTTCTAAAATGTTACTAGAGGTGTTTAAATAAGTTTAGGTGTTAAAGAGAATTGACTAATTCGATTTAGGTGGTTAACATGTCTAAATTCTGGCGGAATGTGTGCTTTCCCTCCGGCAACGACCTTGAGGGCAAGTATGTTTCCCAGTTTTCTTCAACGTGATGGGCGGGGTTAGTAAAGGTATTCATTTGAGGGTGGAAGAGTGTGAAACTCTTCAAGTTGAGACGGTTGACGCTGCTGCGGCGGCTGTACCTACACCGATTCTGGTGGGGAAAATGCTAACTACAAGGCCGTTTAATCCATATGCTCTACGGACCTCGCTGAAGGGGGCTTGGAGACTTGGTAAGGGTTTACGTTCCGTGAATTGAAGTCCAATTTATTCATCTTTCAATTCACAAATCATTTGTTGGTGATTTTACTGTATGAGTGGATGCCAAGTTTCTGTTATACTATGGAAGAATTGGCAGGGGCCTGTACGGCTAATCATTCAAAGGCTTTTCAGAGTGTTAGAGTATGGGCCTAGTATATTGGATTATATGTTGGGCTTATCATTTATTTGTTAGTTAATCATTTGATCTTATCTTTTAGTATTAGTTTATTATTTTCCTATATAAACATTGTTTGATCAATAGTTTAGTTCACAAATCTCTAAGCTTTCGATTCACAACTCTCTTCACGCATGAAGAGATTTATCAAAAATTTATTTATTTTTTTATAAGTCCAATGTTGATCGTTGATGCTACCATCGGAAAAGGTTCCGAAATTCGGAATTGTGTCGGTTCCTGAAGATGCATTCATAACCATTAATCCATTATACACAATGTTGATTGTTGAGTACTTTGTTGTTTTGAAGCAAATTTGAATGCATGGTATTCACTCTAACATGTACCTGTTGGGAAGTCATATGATGGAGCTTCGGGCTGTACGGCATTTGACGAACCTGTCGGAGTATCTGCAAGAGGCGTCATTGAAGGCGATATGGCTGGTGGCGTTGTTGATGGAGCTTCGGAGTTGCTGTAAGCTACTGAATTAGAATTATGCACTCAAAATCTGGAAAATGGTAAAAGATAAACCGAATATTTGACTAAAATTCTATGATAATAAGTATATATATAGAGATGAGAATGATATCTTGGGAAGCTTACTGCATAAGCTTATCAAGTAAATCAAGTAAAAAAATAAATAAATGTATTTAGAGATCCAATCAGAACCTAAAAATAGGGGATATAAAAAAAATCGAAAAACGTAGATAAGGATGAATTTCAAAATTATTGAGTCACACATTAAAAAAAATAGAATGAATTATTTTGAGTTACAAAAAAAAATTTATAACAAAGAATTTGAAAAGTAAATCATTTCAAAATTATTAACTGGTTTTTTTAAAAAATCGGGGATATAAATTTACTTAAAAACAATACATGTGTTTAATTCAATGAATATTTTTTATAAGGCAGTTTAACTTATAAAAAAGTTAGTATGTTAAAAAATTCGTATAATAAAATATATTTTTTTTAAATATAAATTAATCACACCATCAAGCAAAATATGACTTAAATAGTTATACCAAAAAATTACGTATAAATTTAACAAATTTAGTTGTTTGATTGTTTTTTTTCCTAGTTATATAAGTGTGTGTATATATTGTATTAAAAATATGTTTACTTATGATAAAGTGAGGTTCAGAAGATAAAAAAATAATAATAATATATTTTATCTTAAAAATGATGATAATTATTGTTATATAACTCTTTTTGTTATCTTTATAATATTTAAAAATGGTGATAATTCTTTTTCTTGTTTTATTATTGTAAATAATCTCAATCAAAATTATCAAAATAATCATAATTATAAAATATATTAAACGTAATAAAATATACTTGAGACCTCAACAAATTAAAAAAAACATTAAAAATACATCGTCGCATAAATACAACTTAGTAACAAAAAAAAACTAATTCATATATAAAAATGATCAATAATGTTGTAATTTATTAAATAGATCATGTTTATAGTATACAATAACAATAGAAATAAGATTGTTAAAGTGATAATTAAATATTAACTATTTTAATTATATAATATCAAAAAAAATTATTGTTATATATGTGTAAAGAAAAAATAGAGTTTGTTAGGATCTTAAATTTATATGGGAATTGTTAAAGTATTGATTAATCAAATGTTACTGTGATGTGGATTACGAATAGACAACACGTGTAAAATTGATGAGGTGGTTGCACGAAACTGCGTCATATATCAATTCACGAGTTACTTTAATATTAGATATAAAGATATAAATTAATAGTTTATAAAGTTTAAATTATTTTATGTTTAATATAATAATATTGATAATTTTTATTGATTCTTTTTTAAATATCCTTATTTTAAAATTTCGTCCTTCGGTAAAATGGGCCTACCCTGGCATGCTGTCCAGATCTTAGAACAAAAAATAGATACATAAACTTTAATAAAATGGGTCCAAGTAGGGCACCCACAGATTGAATAATGAAAGGTTTGGCCTCTTTTGCTACAACTATTCCTCCATTTTAGAGATCTTGCTTATTCTCTTTATTTATTTTGCTTATTATTATTGGTAAGAAGATACAAGTGAGACAAAATGGAATACAAGTATGACAATAATAGCATTGAAGACGAACCTACAAATGAAGTGTCATCTATGGCTCTCACTCGTTTTAGCCCTTCACCCGAACCCGCTGTCGGGCCCGGGTTATTTATTCCTTCTAGTAAGATAAAACTACAACAACAAAAAATTAAAATGTGAAATTGTTGTTTTGATGGTTTGTCGGATTAAAGTTTTAATTCAAAATTCATGATAAATTTCAGTAGAACATATAATATACGTGTCTACACATCCGTTTAAGTGTTGAACGTCTAACACATAAGCACACCGACTTTTTTTTTCTTTTTTTCTTTTTTCTGTGAGCATTTCCACGCTTACACGTAAAAAAATCACTTTCAAGGAGTCGTACAGAATGTCACGCGTTGAGTTATACATATAAATGCATAGAGTTTGTGTAAAACACCCATTTTGCCGTATAATTTACAATTTTAATTACAATTCTTTTAGTTAATACATGATTATTTAATATGTATAATAATAATAATAATAATAATAATAATAATAATAATAATAATAATAATAATAATAATAATACATTTTTTTTTATCATTTATATGCAAATTGTGGATTTGTTGGAGCAGATTTTCATGTCTACCTCAAGGTAAAAGTAAGCGGGAATTGGTTTTAACTTTTAGGCCTAGTAGCCTTGTAAATCTTGTTATCTAGGTCAGACTGCTCATCAAACCAACCAACTTTTTTTATTTATTACAAAAGTGATTTATTTATTTTTATAATAAAAGTCAGTTATACGTATTAAACGACACACCGTTTAAAGGATCGAAAAATCAAAAAAATATCAAAATGAAGGGTTTTATTTGTGTTGTTGTGCAAGTTCATTTATTGGTGAAGTTAGAATGATAGAATCCAATTCTTAGGATGAGTCCTATATTTTTTAGATGCCAAAATGCCGATTTTTCCATTAATCTGTACACAACTTCAAGTTTCATGAAAATCTGCACATTCAAGTTCTAGCTTCAGGTAAAAATAAACTTAAGATCCGAGGGAGAACCTTTTCTCACTTTAATTAAAATAAATATTACTATGAAACTTGATTTACAAGATGGGAAAAGGAGTGTGTAAAGTGGAAGATTACATAAGAAGCAAATCAAAATTTCCAAACAAGTTACAACCAAGCCCAACATAAAGTCATATTTATACATTATATTATTACAAAAAAACAACACAAGAGTAAAATAAATGGCATTAAAGGGTGTCTTTTAGTGCATTATTCTTTGCCCACAATGGGATTTTTCTCTTTGCTTTTCTTCTTTTTGACTGCCTCAGTCCAAGATATTCCTTTTCTTCTTATATCTTCTACAGTATTGGGTATATTTCTGAATCACATGCTATCTTTTGCCTTTATATCCATAATCCACTTTAACCAAGGTAACCCAAAACCAAAGATTATTACACAAAACAGCACCTCAAGTACCATTGTAATTTCTCCCCTTTTTTACATTGTGAAACCATCCCAAAATAACATTACAAGAAGCAAAAACCCAAAAGAACCAACCAAGGCATCATATTTTAAAACAGATATGGTTAGCAAGTACTTGGTTGTACCCATGAGCTAAAACCCTAATGCCCATTAATAATATACCACAATTACAGAACATACAATTTCACATTCTATATCTATTGTTACTCTTATCAGCAACATAGCTTAGCAACTTTGAAACCCCTTCTGTCCACATATCATACTCTCTTTGGTTCTTGCACTCGAACTCCACCAACCCTCTGTCAATCGTCCTTAGACCGAAATACCGCCTGTTCTCACCGCCTTCCAGTAAGTGGCGCCCCGCCCAGGCCGGCATGCCCTTTACTACCTCCAGCACCACATCTTTCAAAGAGAACCACCAAAGGAATCATCAGATTATAAGGAATCAGTGGATGCCTTTTGAAGCTTTTATATTTATCACTCATTATCATGAACCTCTTTCTCAAATCCCTAGATAAAGGAATGTTGAGGTTGAGCCCACCTTAGACCAACTTTGGTTCACATTATGAAAGTGAGACAAAAGCAATCAAGAATCTGTAAAAAATAAAGACTGCTACTACTTACTCTTTTTCTTCTTAGTGATGGTCCCAGCTACATGCTTGCTCTTCATCCTCAAAATTACCTAGAGGGAGAGAGGGGAAACAATCATGGCAAGTTCATCTAGATTCATTATGAATTGCTTTTTTATGCTTTTTTACTTTCTAGCATCATGTTATGCTAGACCTATAGTTAATCACAAATGATCAACTAATCAATACTCACTATTAAAGACAATTGAACCTTTTTTGAACCATCTAATTGATATGGTACTAAGCTAAAAAAGCCACTCAAATCACTAATCATCTTGTAGGTCACTTCAATCTATTCAATCCAATAGATAATGAAGCCAATAATTAATGTTACATTTAGATGGTCTATATTACTTACTTGATTCGATCTGTTGACATAGACTGAGATTATCTTCCAGTGAAGATCACCTGCAAAGGTAATATTTAGCAAGAGTGATACTATTAAGTAAACAGAACATTTCAGGTTTGGGATAAGAATTTGAGTTTCAACCTTTCCTTGTTCGCTTAAGCAGCTCGCTTCCTCTGGCAAGCAACTCTCTGCTGCATATACCAAGGAAGTTCTCATCTGGAATTAGCTCATCACTATGGCTGCCACTGGAAGCAGTACTGACATTGCCATTACCACTAACCATGACTTTCTCCATGGGGAGAACAGCTGCTATGTTCCAAACATCCTTCAACACCCTTGCTTTTAAGGTGGCTGCCCCACGCAATGCTGCAAACAAATTAGTGCAAGTTGGGATGATTAATAGCAAAATCATACACACCAAACATGTCAATCTTTAACTTTTTAGTTTTTACCCACCAAAAAACAATCAATTAATGCTTAAAAATGACCACCATACTCAACAAAGACACCACACCCACAATGAAAAAGTAACTCTAAAAATTTACTACTTACATGTTTAAATCTCAACTTTCATGAATTCGTGACAAATATACTTACCAGTAGCAGCAGCTGCAGTTAATGTCATAATATCGCCAGCAGACCGAACATTAACAGCTGAGCTAACGACAGAAGCCAAGTGCTCGCGCTCAGCACCCATGGCTTCAGCGGCTTCAACACACTGAGCAGCCACCAGAGTAGCTGCAGAAGCCACAGCCATGTCGGTTCGAGCCATCTCTGGGTCCTTGCCAGACCCAGAGGAAGCAGCAGTAGCAGCAGCTATAGCGGCCACAGCAGCCGCCACTCCAGCAACCGACACAGCTGCATGAAGCTGAGCGTTTTGGGCTCTCATCTCTTCCTTCTTCTTCTCCCTCCTGTCTTTCAACCACCTCCCCACCGTCTTTCCACCACTAGGTGCAGTGGCGGTTATGGCGGTGGACGTGGCTCCCCTGTACTGGCTGCTTGATTGGTTGTTCAGACGGCAATACTGCATCATCAAGATAAGATAATAATCGTGAGTTGTTGGCATACCTACCTCATTTAATTCGATAGATTGCAACAGGTCCATTTTTCATGTGTGACATGTTCATTTCTACAATATTCATTGACTAATTGTTACTGTTCATTATAATTTAAGATTGTTTTACAAGGAAGTTTGGAATCTATCTCTTACCGAAACAGGGGATGTATCAAAATATCATCACCATCCACTTCGTGTGGTGTTGGATTGAAGAAATTATTAATTAAATGGAAGAAATTGAAGATGAAAGTGGTTGTCAAAGTCGTTTGTCATCTCCATATTGCTAGTCTCGAGGTTATAATTAGGGCACAGTGGAAACCCACAAATCTATCAATCAAATGCAAAGTTATAGTGAGAGAACGGGGGAGTGTTGAAGAAGCACGAACCTAATTTGAATCTAGTACGGCTACTACTGCGAAATGCCAAAAATGATTAGTTTCGAGTGATCAACATAGAGCCAAGAAGCCGAAGATCTAGTACTATTCACTGAACAGGGAAGACCCTAGTTTATTTATTTTCCAATCAGAAAAATATGCTTCCATGGGGAGTCAGAAAATAGTTGGGCATAGATTTATTGAACAGAGTATTTCATTAGAACTGAGACGACAGAAGAATAGTATTATAAACTAGTGACATAAATAAAAACAGTCACAAGGAGCTTGTTTATTTTTTTAATTTCTATTTTGGGGGCGTGTATTGAAGAAAGCAAACATAGGGCAGAGAACTGCAACTTTCACTCTCTGGGTAAAGTGTCCTTCTGAAAACAATAAACAAGAGGAGAGAGGCATAAACGAGAGAAGGGAAACTGAGAAGAAATCGAACATGGATCCGCTCTGTTTCCAACTGTTCAGTCATCGTGCTTTGTATCCCTTTCACAGAACCACTACAATCGACCTCTATTTCCATAATCAGCGTGCTTAATTGTTTAATTAGAGAGAAAAAAAGAGACAAACAAGACCTTGATCTCGTCGATTTCGGAAGGGGAAACCGGTGGGCTGTCTGTTAAGGATCCATTCAAAGGTCCACTACTGTGCGATAATCTGCCTGATGTCCTTGGAGACGCATCTTGCTGTCAAATTCAATTGCAAATAGAACAGAATGCTTCATTAGCATACAGTATTTTTACTAGTACAAAAACAGAATCAAGAGAAAACATACAAACAGAGACCGCCAACTTCTGAAAAGAATCCTGTTAGTACGGTTTTGAATACAAACAAATCAACCTAGCGAAGAAAACGGGAAAATGAAGTAGGATGAAGAAACATTTTACAGAGGCGGTCAGGAAAGAGAGATATCGTAATAGTGTAAATTTGTGCTTGAAAACGCCAAATCATATAATTCCAAATAATAAGCATCTTCTCGTCGATCCAAATTCTTATTTACACTTTTTCACTTACGGATTGTGACATGATTCGTTCGATTATGAGTTGCGAAGTCTCTGACGAAGCGAACGAGAACGGATTCCCAGTGACCGATGAATACACCGACGGTTCCTCCGGTACAGATTCTCCGACGACTTCCTCCAGTATTGTGACGTTGCTGGAGGTGGGGCTAAGGCCAGGGATCATGGATTTGGAGAGCATTACTCTAGAAGGAGCTAGCGCTTTGGAGACTTCATCTGCGGAGGCGCTCCATGAGCGAGAGAGGAACTCCATGGGCTCTAGTGGAGTTTCTGGAGGCTTGAATCGGAAGCCGGAATCTACCGAGTCTGTGTGTCTCCATGGGTCGCCGACGGCGAGGGTTTTGTCCATTTTTGGCGGTGGTGGGAAAGAATTGAAGGTTGTGAAGTGAGGTGGTGGAAGAAGGTGAGAAATGGAGTACTTGATTATGGCAGTGACAGATTTATATAGAGAGAGAATATCAAGTAAACAGTTGGGTTGTTTCTGAAAAAAGGATAAAGATAAAAGAGTAGTATAACATTTAATACTCAGTAAATATGTCACTCGATAATAAATTGGTTATAAAATGGGGAAATTACATAAAATACCTTACTTTTTAGGAGTGTTACACTATTTAGCCTAACTTTATAAAAATGTGGATTATAGTCAAACTTACTCTACACATGACAAACGCTACTACTCTGCTGATGAGATATTTGGTTGGTGGTGATCCTCTAATCTAAATGTTTGGATAAATTACAAAGAATTGCACATCATTAAAGTTCTAAATACGACTTAATTCGGATATAAAACAGGTTAATTATAATAGTGAATATTTAATTTAAGAGTGTGTTTGTTGAGACGGAATAAAAATAAAACAAAATTTTCTAAATATTGAAAAGATAGTAAAATTTCATCTTTTTATTCATCTTTGTCCCATTATTTCTTTTTCTTTTATTAAACATATTTTGAGGTATAATAAGGTATATGAGTGGGATAGGAATCAAGAATACTGAGTTTGGCAATTTGGATATTCAAGTTTATGAGTTAACTCATCCATAATATATTAAAAAGAAAATATTAAACTTTTGTTTTTATTAAAGAGGTTAGGTGTATGCTATGGGATTTTTAATTCGCTTTATTGATAAAGAAAATAATTTAAGTTTAAAATATTTTTTTTATTAATGTATGTTAGACTTTTAAAAAAAAAGTTATTTAAATTTGGAAGTATGTAATAAAAAGAAAAACAACCCAAAATAATATCAACTATCGACATTGGAGCGAAAATAATACGAATTTTAAAAATTACTATAAACGGTACAAACTATCAATGTATTTACCAATAATAATACGTTATACTTTTTCGGCAAAAACCCTTACTCCGGCGATGATGAGGCAGCCGGATTGTAACATGCCATCAAATAAATGGATTAAAAGTGTGATGTGGATTTTATTTTTTGAAAAATCAATTTAATAATATCTAAAATATTAAAAATTAAAATATTAATATTTTTAAAATTTTAAATAATAATTTTTTAAAAACATTTTTTGTAAAAAAGTTTTAAAAATACAGTTTGAACATTTTTTAAATAGGTTTGTAAAAAAAATGTTTTTTATGAATTTTTTATATAAATTTTTTTAAAAAAATAAATCGTTTTCTTGCGAATTTTTTAAAAAAAATGTTTTTTTGGGGTTTATTTTTATTATATATTTAAAAAAAAAGTAATATTCGAATCTTTTTTACAAATTAATTTTTTTAGAATTAAAATTTTATTTTATACAAAAATCCGAAAATAAATTTGATTAAAAAAAATTATTATATTTTTATATTTAAAAATAAATATTTTTGCACTTTTTTAGAAACCTGTTTTTAAAAAATTATTTTTTTTAAATAAATATTTGTACAATATTTTTAAAAAATTATTATTTAAAATTTTAAAAATAATTATTTTTATTTTTTAATATTTTAAATATTATTAAATTGTTTTTTTTAAATAAAATCCACGTCACAATATATCCATTTATTTAATGACATGTAACATTCCGGCTGTCACGTCATCGCCGAAACTAGGTTTTTGCCAGAAAATATATAACGCATTATTTTTGGTAAATACATTGATAGTTTGTATCGCTCATAGTTATTTTCAAAGTTCGTATTATTTTCAGTTCAATGTTAATAGTTGGTATTATTTTGGGTTATTTTTCAAAAAAAAAAAGTATTAGTACATAGGGGTGCTTCAATAGGGAGGATTAATGTAGTGTGGAATTGTTGAGTACTTGCGTTATTAAATTGATTCAACCGTTCAGATTAGTTCATTTAATAATTTATGAATAGTGCGGTGATATTTTGTAATTTATAGAAGGTGCGGTGAAAATTTTATCATTTTTAAAATAAGTTTGGATGCATTACTATATTATAATTTTCATGAGAAAATATTATTACAGTTATAAAACGCCGTGAACACTATGAGAAATTTCGTATAATTAACATAGCGGGATGTAGCGTGGATTAGTGATCCCACGTTGGGTTCCAAAGTGTGTTTAGATCCTACATTTTGTTCCGACAAGTGTTTAATGATCACACACTATGTTAAAGCATCGATTTAGGGTGCATTCGGCATGTTAGATCCTACATTTTGTACTCAAATTAATTTTGAGATTAATTTGATCGAGAAAAAGGTCCAACTGCAAGTAGATTATCAGAATATTGGAACATTGTTGAAAATTTTCATCCCTCAAAATAATCTTCAAGACTCACCATACGGACTGTTATGTTAATTGATTCTTGTTACACGTTGTATCATAGGACTTAGAGATAAAACTAGCACCTTATACTATGGTCTAAGTAGAGAGTTATAAGATGCTCATATGATAGCTTGCTATGTGTTTGATCTTGATGCCTATCATGATCCAATGTTGCCACTTAGTTAGTCTAAGTGAGGTAGCTTGGTGATTGATATGGTGACTAGGTTTATATACATGTGTATGCTATTATGAGACTTAGGAGATAATTAGTAAGTAATGTGTGTATTTGTGTATTGTGTACTTATCCGGCTGAATCTGAAAGTTGGGCTTGACGGCCCAATATTGAATCCCATCTCCTTGATATGTTCTTTGAAGCCTTCTTGATGATGTGTTGTTGAACCGGCCGCTTGATGTCATTAACCCGGTTCATTGGTTCACTTAAAGTCGTAGCAAAACGATGCGTTTGACCTTGACTAAGCTTTGGTATTTAAGCTTTCTGAGGCAGCTCTCCAAAACCCTAAGAATGGAGAGGGCGACAACTTGAGTGTTCTTCGTCCAAAACAAGAGAGAAAGAAAGAGAAAAGAGAAGAAGAAGAAAGGATCGTCCAAATCTCGCTTTGAGTGAGAAGGATCCTTAGAAGAGAAGATAGATATGTTATCTCTCGGTTGTCATCTCGTCTTAGCTTCGTTGGTTTGCAGAAGAGACGAAGATCGATCTCAGATCTTCGTCGAGGTGCCTTTGAGGGGGCTTTTCTTCACCTTTACTTCTTTGTATCTCCTGAGTTCTGTTGGTTTGCTTTCTTTGCTAGATCTTAGGAAAGGTGCTAGTATCTCTTGTCCAGTGTATGTAATCAGTGTTCTTGGAAACCTAGTGAAACCCGGGACCGGATCTCCCCTCTTGAGGTCTCGCAGAGTAGGAGTATTTTACATACTACCGAACCGCGTTACCAAATCGCTTGTGTGCTTGTATGTTTGTATCTTTAGTCGATTCTACAACTAAGGTGTTTAGATTTGTTAGATATTACATTCACAAATTGGTATCAGAGCATTTTGTGAGTTTTTTCTTTCGAATCTGTAAAACCCTAATTTTTTGGGGGGTTTTCTACATTGCTTGGTATCTTCGTATATCTTGCTTTCTTATCTTGCTTCCGCTTGTTGATTTGCCTTGTGTGGTTAAATCTTTTGTTTGGTACTTATGGTGCTCATCTTAGTTGTTCTTGTTATTGTGTCTATCTTTGTTTACTATACCTATCATTTACGTGTTTTTTCTTTGGCTTGTATAACTATCTCTGACGTCTTTCTTTTCTTGTTTACAGGAAATAAATGACAGAAGCCAGCATCATACTTAAGCCATATGATGGAGTCTCTGACTTCATCATGTGGTAGGTCAAAATGAAGGCCATCCTGAGAAAGGAAAAGTGTTGGAGGGCCATAACTGGTGACTACCTGGCAAAGACATCTGCAGCCAAAAAAATGGAAATGGATGAACAAGCACATGCTGAAATCATGATAAGGTTGACTGACGACGTGGCTCGTCAGTTTGTAAGTATCTCATCTGCTAAGCCTTTGTGGGATACTTTAGATAAACAATATAACAAAAAATCTTTACCCATTAGGATATCTACTTTACATAGGTTATTTACATTTAAGATGGATGTGAATGTGACCTTGAATGATAACCTAGATAGATTTCTAAAAATGGAAATGGACTTAGAAAGATGTGATGACACTATTAAAGATACTCATCTTGTTGTTATCCTGCTTGGTTCTTTACCTTCCCAATTTGACACTTTTAGGGATGTAATTCAGTATAGTATTGAAACTTTGACTAAAACTAAGATCATTGAATCTATTGTTGATAAAAATGAATCTATGAAAATTTTTAAGACTAAACCTAATGATAAGAAATATGAAGTTAAGTCTGAAGTCTTAGTGACTAAAGGAAAGGTTAAAAAGAACAACAAATCAAATAAAAAGATAAGAAAGATGACTTCTATGATAAAAACCCTAATAGTGAAAATGACAAGAGAAATAAAAAAATGTTTTTACTGTCAAAAACTAGGTCACTTTATAAATGATCGTAGAAAGAAAAAGAAAGATGAATCTAGTAAAGGAACTATTGAAAATAATGTTTCCTTGTTTGAAAATATTCATGCTCAATATTCATGTGAATTGTTGATGTGTGCTATTCCTTTTAAATGCAAATCTGATGATTGTATATTAGATTATGGATGTACCATGCATGCTTGTCCTGATAGAACTCTTTTTTGTTCTTTAGATTTTTTTGATGGTGGTGATGTTATGTTAGGTGATAACACTGCTTTAAAAATAAAAGGGATATAAAATATACCTATGTGCATGTTTGATGGAAAGATTAGGGTGATACAAAATGTTAGATGGGTTCCTGGCCTAAGGAGAAACCTGTTGTCTGAATCTATGTTTGATGACCTAGGTTGTAATATAAATACTAGTAATGGTATAAGAGAAGTTGTCAACAATGGTCATACTCTTATTAGGAGTTCTAAAAAGGGTGGTTTGTACTTTGTAGAACAATCACCTGAATTAAATCCCTCCACTACTGATATTAATAAAAACAACCTAGAACAAACTACTCTATGGCATAGCAGATTAGGGCACATAGGAAATAATGGCTTGCTTCAGTTACATAAACAAGGCATATTAACTAATCAACTGACTAATCTTAACTTTTGTGAAAACTGTGTGTTTGGTTAAGCTAATAAAAATAGTTTCAATAGATCTTCATATAAAGCCAATAAACCTCTAGAATATATACACTTAGACCTATGGGGCCCTGCTCATATAGAAACTGTAGGCAGAAAGAAATATTTTATTTCTTTATATATTTGTTGAGAACTAAAGATGAAGCTTTTGAAAGTTTTAAAAACTGGAAAATTGCAGTTGAAAATGAAACTGATTTAAAAATTAAATGCCTTAGAACTGATAATGGCTTAGAGTTTTGTAATGCTAGTTTAATTGAATATTGTAAAACAAATGGCATTAAAAGACATCTAAATGTCCCCTACACCCCCAACAAAATGGTACTGCTGAAAGGATGAATAGAACTCTTTTGGAAAAGGCTAGATGTATGCTTATAAGTACTGGTATGAAACATAGTCTATGGGGTGAAGCTGTAACTACAACAACTTACCTCATTAATAGGTCTCCCTCCTCTGTAATAGACTTTGAGACACCCCAAGAGTTATGGACTGGAAGGAAGCCTAGTATTACCCACTTAAGGCCCTTTGGGTGTACTGCATATTCCCATATAATACAAGGGAAGTTGCACCCAAGAGCACAAAAGTGTGTAATGCTAGGCTATCCTGAAGGTGTTAAGGGCTATAAACTTTTACTCATACAACCACATGGCTATAAAGTGATAACATTTAGAAATGTGACCTTTAATGAAAGAAAATTCTATTTTAAAATTAGAAACACTAATACTGTTGATAATACTAGCAACATTGAAATAAAATTGAATCTGCTAGAGACTTTCACTTCTACACAAATGACCATAATAGGGAAAATCAAATCATAGATGAAGACTTTGACATAGGATATTATCAAACACCTAGTACTAGTGAAGAGAACTATGATGTTGATAATCTTCCTAACAATGATGAAAATGTTGATGAAAACACTGCTATAGGCAGTGAGAACCATAATTCAGAATCAAGGGGGGTAGAAAATATTGGTGATATCTTTGCTGCTCCTTCATCTCACTCTGATAATGTTTTGCATGGTAATGATTACAATTCTTTGCATGATAATGATGATTACTTGCATGAGAATGATGATCATGACTATCAGTTGACTAGAGATAGAAATCCTAGGGTTAGAATATCTAAAGGAGATACAATGATTCTGAATATGTTCTGTTTACAAATGACTTCAATTTTGTCGAGTATGCTTTCCTGACTGGTTATGTTGTTGATAATCCATATACTCCTGACACATATAAGCAAGCTATGAATTGTTCTAAATCAAAAAATTGGAAACTAGCCATGCAAGATGAAACAAATTCCATGATTGTTAACAAAACTTGGGTGTTAATTGCTAAACCTGAAAATGCTAAACTTGTGCCTTGTAAATGGATTTATAAACTAAAGGAAGCTACTAAACTAAATGAACCACCTAGATACAATGCTAGGTTAGTTGCTAAAGGTTTTACCCAAAGAGAGGGAATTGATTACACTGATATATTTGCCCCTGTTGTCAAATATAAAACCATGAGATTGTTGCTTGCTTTTGCTACTGTGCATGATTGGGAGATAGAACAAATGGATGTAAAAACTGCCTTTTTACATGGTAATTTGGATGAAACTATCTATATGAAACAACCTGAGGGTTTTGTAGATAAATCTAAACTTGATCATGTTTGCTTGCTTAAAAAATTCATATATGGCTTAAAACAGTCACCTAGACAATGGAACCTTAAGTTTGATGAATGCATGAAAAACTTAGGATTTTTAAGAAGCAATTATGATTAATGTTTGTACTTTAATGGCATATCTTCCATGAATCCCTTATTTTTGCTATTATATGTTGATGATATACTACTCATTAGTAAGTTTGCTGTGTTGATTGCTAGTGCTAAAAGGGATTTAAAATCTAATTTTGACATGAAAGATATGGGTCCTATATAAAATATTAGGTGTTAAAATTTTAAGGGATAGAAAGCATAAGAAGATGTGGTTATCTCAAAGTTGATTATATTGAAATAGTTTTAGAAAAGTTCAATATGAAACATGCTAAACCCACTTCTATACCCTTAGGAGGACACCTTGATTTAACTAAGCAACATTGTCCTAGTAATCAAGCTAAAATTGAAAAAATGGCAAAAATTCCCTATGATGTGGTTGTTGGTTCTATCATGTATGCTATGTTATGCACTAGACCTGATCTTGCTTTTGGTATAAGTGTGTTGAGTAGATACATGTCTAATCCTGGTGAATTACATTGGACTGCCATGAAATATATTCTTAGATATATCAGTGGAACTAAAGACTTGTGTTTGATGTTTTCTAAGCATGATAATATTGGTGAAGTGTTTGGTTATGTAGATTCTGATTATGCTAGCAATAAGGATAATAGAAAATCTACCACTGCTTATTTTTACACTAGGACTGGTAATTGTGTTTCATGGAAATCTCAACAACAATCTTTGGTTGCTTTATCTTCTACTGAAGCTAAATATATTGTTGTTGTTGAAGCTTCAAAGGAAGCTATCTGGCTTAAGGGTCTTGTTAGTGAAATATCTCATAAACCTTGTGTTCCTGTAATTCATATGGATAGTCAAAGTGCTTTGTATTTGTGTAAAGATCCCGTTTATCATGAAAGATCTAAACATATTGATGTTAGAAATCATTTCATTTGAGATAGGGTTAAAAAAAACACTTCTTAGTTAAGAAAATTAAGGGTGACTTGAATCCTGCTGATTTTGGAACAAAAATAGTAACTGCTGATAAATTTGCTTTCTGTAGAAATTTTCTGCATACTTTTGATGTCCCTTGAGTGTTGTACAGGTCATGGACTGATGACGGACAGGAATGATGGTCTTAGGCACACTATTGGAGGACAAAACCAGATTACAATGATACAAGAATCAGGAGGGCATTTGTTATGTTAATTTATTCTTGTTACACATTGCATCATAGGACTTAGAGATAAAACTAGCACCTTATACTATGGTCTAAGTAGAGAGTTATAAGATGCTCAAATGATAGCTTGCTATGTGTTTGATCTTGATGCCTATCATGATCCAATGTTGCCACTTAGTTAATCTAAGTGAGGTAGCTTGGTGATTGATATGGTGACTAGGTTTATATACATTTGTATGGTATTATGAGACTTAGGAGATACTTAGTAAGTAATGTGTGTATTTGTGTGTTGTGTACTTATCCGGCTAAATCTGAAAGTTGGGCTTGACGGCCCAATATTGAAGCCCATCTCCTTGATCTGTTCTTTGAAGCCTTCTTGATGATGTGTTGTTGAACCGGCCGCTTGATGTCATTAACCCGGTTCATTGGTTCACTTAAGGTCGTAGCAAAACGATGCGTTTGACCTTGGCTAAGCTTTGATATTTAAGCTTTTTGAGGCAGCTCTCCAAAACCCTAAGAATGGAGAGGGCGACAACTTGAGTGTTCTTCGTCCAAAACAAGAGAGAAAGAAAGAGAAAAGAGAAGAAGAAGAAAGGATCGTCCAAATCTCGCTTTGAGTGAGAAGGATCCTTAGAAGAGAAGAGAGATCTGTTATCTCTCGGTTGTCATCTCGTCTTAGCTTCGTTGGTTTGCAGAAGAGACGAAGATCGATCTCAGATCTTCATCGAGGTGCCTTTGAGGGGGCTTTTCTTCACCTTTGCTTCTTTGTATCTCATGAGTTCTGTTGGTTTGCTTTCTTTGCTAGATCTTAGAAAAGGTGCTAGTATCTCTTGTCCAGTGTATGTAATCAGTGTTCTTGAAAACCTAGTGAAACCCGGGACCGGATCTCCCCTCTTGAGGTCTCGCAGAGTAGGAGTATTTTACATACTACCGAACTGCGTTACCAAATCGCTTGTGTGCTTGTATGTTTGTATCTTTAGTCGATTCTACAACTAAGGTGTTTAGATTTGTTAAATATTACATTCACATGAACCCTTAGTAATACCATACGAGGATTTAATGTGGAACCTTATTTGACACCATTTTACACCAGCAATTTTTATTTGACGTTATTTAAATAATTTATTGACCATATTTGATATTAAATAATATCAATTTATGTATTCATAATACGATTAAAGATTTAATTCTGCATAAATTTCTAAAAGTTTAACAAAATAAAAACTTTACTTTGAAATCGGTAATATACTAAGTGTTTTTTTATTAAGAGAAAATTGGAGGTGTTGTTTTGTGTAGTGTTTTCCTACTTTGTCCCTCTTAGTCTTACATTTTTTTTTTTTAAAAAATAAAGAAATTTGATTCACTAGTTAATCGAGAGGCCATAAAGTGGACTAGCCGTCATGTTTTGACAAACCAAGGAATACAAAAGGAAAAAGAAGACCAAACAAACACAATGCACCAACCGACGTGATTTTAAAACACCGATCATCCGACTAAAGATAATTGCAGGACGAACCATCAAACAACTAAAGTAGAGAGAAGTAGATAGACCTTGTTGGTCGAAGATATGCACATGAAAGCTCATTTTTGGACTCTCTTGGCCTTCATATTTCGATCACCTATCCACGACTCCTCTAGACAAAATAGAGTCAACCCATCTTCGGGATGAAGCTCCATTTACCAAGAAGTGCATCCAACTAAATAATCAATGAGAGCAAAACATAACCTTGAGTGATGCAAGGGATTGTCAACCGGCTCATTTTGTTAGTTTAACACTTTGTTGTTTAATTATAGTTCATAACTTTCGATGTTTGTCGGATTATATGGTAATTGGAAAGATTTAAAACAATAAGTGTTATAAAGGCACCAGAATTGTTTAAGTTCACAACAGTTTTATATCTGGCAAAGAAGTCGGATACTACCTTAATCGGACAACCAAAGTTTAAGAAACAATCAGATTTTGGTCAGGAGAGAAAAGACTATATAGTCGCTCACAAATTTGGCTCTATGAGCGATATGAGTTGACAAAGAGCTAGGGTTTTATGTAGAGACAAATTTTGGGAATTCCCTTTTTTGTTCATGTTTTTGTTGAATCAACACAAGGTCAATATTGAATTGAAAAAATGTGGATTCTGGAGTCGATCACAAATTAGATCCGATCTCTTAGTTGGTTCCGGACACCAAAAGGCTATCTAGAGCCATAGTCTCGAGAATCGATGTCAAAGAAATCCGATTTAATTTTTGAATTTTTGATGGTAGAACTATCAAATTGATTTAGCTTGATTCGATTCCAACAAAATCTCATTAGAATAAGAAGTAAGAGAAGATGTAGAAAAGAGGTTTGGTTGTAACATGAAGAAGAAGGATTTCCTTTCGTCTAAAACAATGTAATGTATTGTTAATGGAGATTCTCATTGTTGTTGGCGTTAGACTCAGAAGATGATGAGTTTAGACACTCTTTGGTTTGCCAAATTTTTTATTCTGTAGCCGTTGGGTATAGAATTGGGTAAAAGGTTTCTCAAAATGTAAAATTTTTTTGCACAAGAAAGGGTTTTCCCATCTCTTAATCATTTCAAACAACATACACAAAAATGCTACTTTGCATATTTTATTATTACTTAAAGAGTAATGTTATTTGCAGGCCGACAAAAAGCCCAATCCGACGGTAGAGGCGCAACCCGAGTGCGCGAGGCCCGGCATCGGAATGAGGCCCAATTGTGTGCCACAGCTGGGGCGCATGCAGACTGGCATCTTTGCGCAGGACACGGAAAAGGGGAAGAAAGCGGCTGCATGCTGCGCGCCCAATAAGTAGGGTTTTTTGTCGGGGAGCTCTAAATATCCATTAGGACTGCCGGCCAAGAAAGCAGGTTGTTGAATGCAAGGAAATCAGGTATAATGGCAATAGGAGAGAAGAATGAAAATTGAAGAAGACAGGTTATACCCACCAGTGATGGAAGAGAGCAAGTTGCCATGGGAAGCAGAGTGCAAGCTCCCGTATGTGCGCCTCTTGAGACGCACAGTGGGATAACGCGCCTGTCCAGTGCGACTGCGCCCCTGGGAAGACGCATACGCACTGCGAGTTTTTGACGTATTCGGAACTCCTGAATAGTAGTCCTGTTACTTAAAGTGCTATGACTCAAGAGAGATCATGTTAAGGCAAACCCAATAAAAAAAAACCAACGAAGAAATTAAAATCCAAAATATCGATTTTGAGTGGATTAGATTGAGATCTTAAGTTTGTGCAAGAGGTTTTGACGAGATATTAACATAAGCAATATTTGTAATTTTAAGGGACGAGGCTTTCTCGTATTGAAAAAAAGAGTGGTGGTTGACGTGGAGATGGAGACGGATCATCTATGCATTTTTTGTTTTAGAATTTTCATCTCTATTTGCTGTTGAGATTTTTGGAATTTCTTCGTCTCTTTGATAAATAAGTTGTCTGTTTTTAGTCTTATATTTTTGTATACAAATTTGCTTCTAAATTATTATACAAGATTTTTTATATATTTTTTGAATATCTTGTAAATCTTATATTTTATAAATTAATTTGTTTTGTACTAAAATATAATTCCTCGTTCATAATTATACATCTCATCTACAAATTATCGCCACAATCAATAAAATTCTTTAATTATTTGAACTTTAATCTGGTGGAATATCTATATGAAAAATGATATAAGAAAAACATTGTCCGATCTAATACAAAAAGTATTTATTACAAAATAATATTTATTTTATATGTTTCGAAAATGGAATACCAAAAGAAAAATATATAAAATAAAGAATGATTTAATATGATTAGTGTAAGAGGTTAAAAAGTAAGAGGAGCGGAGAAGAAACAAAAGTGAAGGCTGTGGTGAATAGAGTCTGTGTCAAATTTTGTCTTCAAGTGTTTACGTACGAATAGGATCGTAAAAAGATTATGCTTATACGCGCCTTGACGCGAGTGATAATCTTCATTGTTTTTACCGCATAATCAAGTTATTCACATACTTATCTCTCTTTAAAATTGGATATTCTGTATGTTTCGAACATTAGCCCTACATTTTTTCTAAAAAATAAATGTAAGAGAAATAAGAGGGGTTATCACATAAAAGTTGACCGTACTATAGCATCTTTTCGGATGAAATTTTTAACGTTTTGCGGAAAGTTCTTGACATCTAAATTGGAGTAACGACTGTGTGAGCTTATGTGCGACGATGTTGACTTCCCTAAAAATATGCTAGACTCTAACTTGTCTAAACCTTAAAATCAAAATGAATATGTCAGAACTGATCAATCCGCTTGTCATGGCGATTTATAGATCTAATTGTTTGAGTAGATGAGTTCAAGGTTATCACCTCGATTTCAATGGCGTCGAATCCTAAACTCATGAACTTTTGTAGGCTTTCTCTTAAAGCATAAGATTTTGCTTATTGAATAGTTTCTACTCTACATCGACTTATTTCCGTAGCAAGCGTTAAAACATTGTGTGGTCTCGAATGATGAAGTCAAAGGCTCATTGATCATTAGAGTTTTTAAAAGTATCAAAATTAATTTTGACAAGTTTTATGCTTGGTCTTGCCATTTATTTATTTATTTATTTTTTTCGTCTTTGTTTTGGAGGCTCTTATTACAGTTTGGTGTTTTGAAGTAGCCTCATCCCAATCTTTAATTTGTTTTTGGATCAATTGATTTGAATCATGTTGTATTTTTTTTATTGTTAAAGATTGTTTGGTTTCTTGTTAACCAAATATTCCGCAATGTAACCACTATTTGTCTTAATTTTGTTGGGTTGCATTTTCCTTTATTTCCATGATGATGTTCATAACTCTTTGGCATGTTGAATCAAAGTTGTATAAGAAAATTTTTAATTTTATCAATTTTGATGTTATGTATTGTATACGAGCATTTAAAGAAGAAGTGAATATCACTCTCTATCGGGTGCCAATAAAGTTCCTAGTGCATTAGAACTATGACTTCTTTTTTTTTATATATAGGTTATCTTTTTGTTGTGATGCCATCTAGGAACCATTTTCACAATTTTTTTTTTTTAAACTTTTGACATCATATTGATTTCACCAATCCATATTTTGTTACTTTATGTTGTTCTCTTATTAAGTTTTTGATAAGATCCATGAAACACCCTTTTTCACTTGACGGCCAATACAGTCTGTCTTGTATTACATTTTGAGGTAAGTTGTACTAGTTCAATTTTATAATAATCTCATGTGGTAATAGACTACCCAATTAAAAATTTTCTTGCTGGTCACATTATATACTAGAATAGTAGAATATCCATGTTTACAATTTTGTCATTCAAACATTCGCTAAGTGTTCTAAAAGTTGGTCAGTTATTCATCGGTCTTTTTAAAATCTAATTATTTTTCATCACCTACTATCTATCTAAAATGAAAACAAAAATAATAATAATTAATATATATATATATATATATATATATATATATATATATATATATATATATATATATATATATATATATATATATATATATATATAACGAGCGTGGAAAAAGCGTGTCTAGAAGAGGCTTGGGCAAGTAAACACTAAAATATGTACGGAATTGGAATTGTACAGCTTTGAACATGTCTCCTGAGTCCATACCCACCAGGCCACCACCACCGGTCCACCGCTACGACCACCGTCCGGCTAGCGGGGAATATGGACAATGTCTTTTGTAGGTCCACTTCAATAATTTTTTCCTGTTTCATTTGTAGCTGTATTTTTCATATACCTTATCTATATACTTTCAATATTGTTTATTATATTTATATAGCATCGGTTATCAAATTGCAATATCACATCCTCAAAATTAAATAAATTTGAAGGATAAATACAAAATGTATTAAATACTTGAGATTGACTGGATAGAGAAAGACACATCGCATGCCACCAAAACTATTACAATTCTTCAATTTAGATTTGTCCAACTAATATAATATCCACTTGGAAAATAAGATTTTCTGCATCTTAAATACCTAAAATATATTATAATTATTATTACTATTAATTTTGGTAGATCTTGGTACAAGGTGTTATAAACCCCTACAATATCAACAAAATGCTTTAAAATAACAAATTATTATAGAAAAAGTTTTAAATATGTTTTAGGAAACCCGACGCACAATTTTACTATGCATCAAGTTGATATAAGTAAAATCGGTGCCGTGAAAATAACATAAAATTATATAAACGTGCACCGATTTTAAATGTTTAATTGCTCATAAATAAAGTTCAGTATTAATATTTAACGATAAAAAGTAAATACGCGTGGTTGACTTGTTTATGCTACATTGTAAATCTTATGTCCCCTTCTATGCAGAGTACATGATTCGTTTGATGAGATGAGTCGGCAACATCTTGGGTATGTGACAATCGACGGTGACGTCATTGATGTACCGTGACTAATAGATCCTGACTAATGTGACAATCAACATAGTTGTCTTTTACGTAACAATAGCTTACATTCAATATTGTGGAATTGTCAATTGAGTCCTATTATATGCATGTTGTGATAATTTGTATTTTGAAATACTTTATCCAATCCATATTTGTTGCTTGCCTATTCTACCATCTTAATTTGTTTTCAAACGTTTTAAAGATCTAAATTTTTTTCACGCCTTTCCCTTATACTTTATAAATTGGTTTATGAAGTAATAAAAAGTTTTTTGTGAAGGAGATCGGAGGACCTATCCTACCTAAGATGGAATTCTGCTCCGATTTCAATTCTGGTTGTATCTTGGTTATGTGCTAGTGATTTAACTAAGATTCCCCTAGTGGACCTGACCTAAGTAAGCCCACATGGACTCTCTCTTTTTTTTTTTTTTTTTTTTTTTTTTTTTTTTTTTTTTTTTTTTTTTTTTTTTTTTTTTTTTTT
>BSUD01000003.1:16128174-16154432 GCA_033239045.1 Fagopyrum esculentum
TTTTTTTTTTTTTTTTTTTTTTTTTTTTTTTTTTTTCTTTTTCTTTTTTTTTTATTTATTTTAGTTTATTTTTTTAATGAAAAAAGCAGTTAAGCTCCCTGCCGAAAGGCATTTATTAAGCGGAAAAAGCGGGCTACAACAATGTAAAATGGGGGTACGTAACACCCCTCATGTCCTCAGAAATGAAATTACTAATACTAATCGGGGGCACTTGGAGGCGTTGAACACCAAACTCGTAGGAAAAAGCAAGGTTCGCCAAAGAGTCTGCGACTCGGTTACCTTCCCAGAATATATGTTTAAAGCAAATACTCCAATCATGAATGACAACCTTGACAGCGCGCCACCAGGCTAGAAAGCGAGTGAGCGGAGCTTACTCCTTTCTCTAAGAAGCCGATCACAAGCAAAAAATCGATCTGCACCTCCACTCTCCTCACCCCCATTTCCCATGCGAGTTCCAGGCCAATGATGACGCCCCATAGCTCGGAAGCTGGAGCATAACAGGCACCTAAGTTCGCTAGGGCCCCTCGCATGCAGTTCCGATCTTCATCCCGTATAACAGCTCCCGTTGCTGTCAGGTTCTGAGTGCCCTTAGACGCCCCATCACAGTTGATTTTGACCCAACCCTCCTTGGGTTTACTCCAACCCACATGGACTTCGCGCTTCAGCCTGTGATCCAGACCATCGTGCCTTTCCATTGCTCTTTTATATTCATCATAGTATCGGTGAATCCAACTAGTCTTATCTACTGGAACATGGTCATCTTCAAAGGTTTTGCAGTTCCGCCATCTCCAGATACACCATACAACAGTGGCGAAAATATCTCTCCAGATCTTGCCTAGACTCGTCACCATACCAATACTGACATTTGCAAAGAGTTATTCATCCTAGTGAAGAAGATAGAACGTATTCTGGAGGTACATTGGAACCAAACTATCCCACACATTTCTAGCAAAGTTGCAGTCTCTAAGAACATGCAGTAAAGACTCCCTCTCCTCTGAGCAAGCCAAACAAAAGGGAGAGAGGGTTAACTTACGTCTAGCTCGTTCCTTGTTAGTAAGGGGTACCCCCAGGCGAGCTGCCACAAAAAAAACCGGGATCTTTCATGTACACGTAACTTCCAGACTTGAGCAAATAAATCCTCTCTCACATGTCTTCTCGGACGGGCTTCTTTAAGTTGCCTCGCTGCTGAAGCTATAGTGAAGTTCCCATCCTTGGTATGGAGCCATCTTATAACATCTCCTCCACTGTGATCCCATAGTCCCGTAGCTAGAATTCTGAGTAAGCTGGAGTTATTTAATCGGCAAGTAAGGTAAGGGATGTCCCACGAGCTCTCCTCCCTCCAGACTTCCCTGAATTTCATCTATAATTCATGGGCCGGCAATCGCATCTGACATGACTTAGCTAGGGGCTTCGACAACAGTCAAGGGTCGCTCCAAAATCTCGCAGATATTCCATATTTAACTTTCCACCCCAAGTTTGGTGCGATTACCTGGTTGTATGCTTTGACAACCCCTCTCCATATGTACAATGAGCCTCCCTTGTAGATCAAGCATGCTGGCCATTCTTGCTCTCCCACTGTATATTTACGTAACAGCTCTTCAGCCCACATCTGGTCTGTATTCTGGAATAACCGCCATGCAACTTTGCTCACTACTACGAGATTTGAATCTGATGCCGATCGAATCCCTAATCCACCCAATTATTTATGTTGACAAATCTTGTCCTAGCCGACCAAGTGTACCTTACGGCCTCCAACATTTGAGCCCCATATAAAACTGCGACAAATCTTATCAAGCTTGCTCGTAATACTAGCTGGTAAGAGCATCACATTCATGCGGTAGAGGGGTATAAAGGACATGACTGACTTGACCAAGGTCACCTTCCCTACCAAGTTAAGTTTGAAACAGTGTCATGTACAAAAGGGATGCCCAAATAGGAGCCCAGATTCCGGGTATGGGGGATACTGCAAGCGACACTCAATAGTTCCTCCAGTGCATGGGATAAGAGAAGGATGCCATCAACAAAAAACAAGTGTGATATGGAAGGACCTCCTCTAGACATAATCATTGGTTTCCATTCTCCATCTTCAATTGCTTTCTCAATTAAGTGATCCAACCTTTCTATACATTGTACAAAAATATACGAAGATAGAGGATCTTCTTGTCTCAATCCCCTCGGCATGTGGAATCCCTCCGTACACTCCCCATTCCAAAGAACTCGCATTGAACTAGATAAAACGCATTCCTCTATTCTTTCAACCCAGTTCAAAGGCAACTGAATATCACGAAGGGTATCAACAACAAACTCCCACCGCGATCTGTCGTAGGCCTTCTCGAGGTCCAACTTCGGAACCATTCAACCCTTCCTCCCTCTTTTCCTCTTCATTGAGTGGATAGCTTCTTGGGCCAAAACAATGTTATCCGAGATTGATCTTCCAGGAATGAAACTCGCTCGAAGAGGACTAACGAGCGAGTTCATAACCGGTTTGAGGCGATTGGCAAGCATCTTAGTAATAACCTTATAAGAAACGTTACACAAGCTAATGGGCCGAAATTGATGAATTGACTCCAGTTTCACTACTTTACCGATAAGGACGATGAACGTTTCGTTCACCGTGGTTGGGAGATTCCCTGTGGACAAGAAATTACGGACAAAACGGATGAGTGATTGCCCTACGATACCCCATTTTCTGGTAAAAGATGTGTTGGAAACCATCTGGCCTTGGAGCTTCGAGCGCGCCCATACTCCTAACGGCTTCCTCAATCTCGAGGTCGGAAAAAGGGCGACTCAACGCCGACTGCTGCATCCTCGTGAGTTGAGGGAAGCCTCCCCTGGGTAAGAGCTGAAGAATAGGAAGTTGTGCAGGTCCATACCAGGATTTAAATAAATCAGTAGCATGTCTTTCCAGCGATTCAACATCTACACACCATTCTCCATTCTCCAGTCTCAACGCCTCGATCCTATTTTTCTGTCTCCGAATAAGGGTCGATAAATGGAAAAAGGCCGTGTTCCTATCTCCTCCTTGGAGCCATTGTTGCTTCAACTTCTGTTGTCACAACATTTCCTCCTATTCAAGAGGATCATCCGTCTCCCTAGTCAAATCATTCTCTTTCTACAAGATTGCGTTTGAGGGACATCGAGCTAGCTCATCCATCACTTCCTCTAACTTCCTTATCAATTCCTCTTTTCTCTGCAGAATGTTGCCAAAGGAATCTTTGTTCCAGTGTCGAAGAACTGTCTGTAGTTTCTTAAGGGCTATAGGCAAGTCACTCAGCTTCTCCCATGCCTCTCTTTCACCAGCGGATCAAATTTTGGGTGTGATAGCCACGCAGTTTGGAATCTAAGCGGCCTTCTCTTCGGATTATTCGTATCAGATCTTTCCAAGGTGAAGAGTAACGGGTTGTGGTCCGAAGATAGACGAGGGAGGTGGCGGACCGACGCCAACAACCATTTCAGTTTCCCCATTGGGTTAACCAAGATTCGATCAATTCTCTTCATAATTCTCCGTTGAACTTCTCTACCCTGGGCCCATGTGAATTTAGACCCAATGTGTCCCAAGTCAATTTATTGATTACGTTCAATCCAGTTTCCGAATGCTACTGACGGCTGGGATAGTCTCATAGACCCTCCTTGACACTCCTCCAGATTCCTAATGACATTAAGGTACCCTCCTATAAAAACTGGAGTAACAGAAGACGTAATAATGGACTCTATTTCCGTCCACACCTCTCCTGTTCTACTGGGGTTAGGCACAATATATGTTACAATTAAAGCAAAAGAGTCTCACCGCTGCATGAATGAATTGGCGATTCTTAGTGACAACAACTAACGAGCAACTTACTAAGTCCCATAAGATCCAAATACCACCAATGTATCCTTCGGCCTCTACTATTTCCCCTTAATCGAACCCGATATTCGCACAAATATCATCCGCTACTTCTCCAGAGTAGTGCGTCTCAAAAAGAGCTACAAAGTTTGGCATCTATTTTCTGAGCATATAACGCATAGAGCTTTGGAAACTCCTTTTCACCGTTCCACAACTATTCCACATAGTACCTATCATTGATACCTAACAATGAGGGGTGATACTCCCCAGATTTACTGTTGAGAATCCAGAACAATGAAGGTTTGTGAGTTTGGTTTAGCACTGCCATTATTCCCGTCATGCAGATCTACTATAGCCTACAAACGTCTCTCACTACCCCATTATCTGCACTAGGCATCATCCCAAAAACCACATCTTGAGGCTTTGGCTCAATTCAGTATCTGGACCTGAGATGAGGTACCAACAACTGTCTGGACTAATGCTCCCTGGATACTAGTACCCGACTTATCATGCCCATACGCTATGTTACGTTGTTGCATGGTTTCTCCTTTGTTTGCAAAAGGTTTTACATTAAACCGAACCCTCTTTCTATTCTGGATCCTATTCCCACTCTCTGTCCTACCACTAGCGATGTCCCCTACAACTTGTTTACCCGTCCCATAAGCCCTATTCCCTCCTCCACTGATTTCCTTAGCGTGCCCTACTCTCCTTGATTGGCATTTTGATTATCCTCTACTCTTCGACTCTCATATCGGTATCTGGTTGTTGTTGAGTGTTTACGGCTTGGGACAATCATCCAAGTGCCATGGCCATCTTCTTCCTTACTATGATTCTCATTAATTCCCGCATCTCCTCTAGACTCCGTTGTAGGATCTTTCTCCCTCATTTAGGTTCCGGAAGCTTCTCTTGTATCTGGTTGACAATCTCCACTTCCTTTGGAGCGTAAATACAAGTCTCTTGCCTGTGGACATAGCAACCACATGAAAAGCATATAGTATGAACGTTTTCATACTCCAGAAGAAGACGTTTTCCGCTAAGGAAAACGTCGCCTTTCAGAGGCCAAGTTAAATCCACATTCACACAAACTCTCGCATATCGTCCTCTTGAAATACCCAGTATATTTGCATCTATTCGAAGAGGGGAGCCTATAGCCGACGCTATAGCCTTAAGAACATTAATGTTATACATAGCGACAGGGAGTCCAAAGATCCGCACCCAAACCCCGTCGACTTCAATACTAAACTCATCGGATCAAAACTCTCCTCCCACTTTTGCATCATCAAATAATGACCAAACACCTTCCATGGTCCTCCAGTTAGGATATCAAGAAGATCCGCCTCTTTCTCAAAACGAATTAGGAAGAACTCATTTGGTGAATCTAGAACCGTCCATCCACCTTCAACTTTCCAGATTTACCTAAGAGCCCTATCCAGCGCCGGCAAAGAGATCATTCTCCCAAGAAGCTTAACTACTACCGAGTTCCGCCATGGAGCATTTAAGACTTGCACCATATCATGGGCGATATTAATTACTAGCGTTGAATCTATCCCTTTAGGATATTCAACGCTGATCTTTCCCAGTTCAACAAGATTATCCGGAATGATTGGAGGTCTCTTCCAGGCGTCTTCGCTGAAAAGCATCTTGCTCCAAGACGGTATCTTTTTGGGTGCAGCATCTTTTGAGATTCTGAACCATTATGAATATGTGTCATATTGTTCGCTCCAAACGGTGTGTGCAAGTTTTAAATTTATAACCCTAGACTTAAGCTTAAAACAAGGATGCGAACCCGTAGTGTACGGGTCAATCGTAGTAAAAAGCAAGAAATTCCAGGGGTCGATCACAGGGACTCGGTGAAACAAAGTCAATAACGGTAAGCTTCGTGAATACTAACCACAAGAGCAATTAACACAATCAAAGATGAATAAGAAGTCAATAAAGCAAACATGCAATTCTAGGGATTAAAGCTTCTAGTTGTGGTTCCAACTCAAGATCTAAAGATAAGCGGACAAAGTTGAGATTTTTGCAAGGGGAAGGTGTTACTAAAGTGGAATAGATCACCGGGTAAGTCTCACTACTCACTAATCCAAAACCGTAACTCCTATTACCGGGTAAGTCTCAAGGAATTAAGATAAAGAACTATAACCTCAAACTAACACACCATCTAAGGGAATAGAATCAACCTTTACCGGGTAAGTCTCAGGCTAACTCACAAAGATGGGATGGAAGCACACTCAAACCCCAATAAAGGATAAACCTTTACTACCTACACTTATGATCGTTGGTACACAAACTAAGGAATTACCGGGTAAGTCTCATCCTAAGCTTGCATTGAACCAGGAAAGGTGTAATAAGAATAGGATTTGGCAAACTCTAACACTTAACTCTCAGTTTAGAATCAGATAAGTCACCTCGGTCAGCCAAATTCCACCCCGGCCGAGATGTTCATCGACTGAACGAGATGCTTAGGGTTAAGGTTGAAGACTCGAACTTTCAGGATCCTACTGGAATCTAAGATTATTCTATCATTGTTTTTCCCACAACCTTCAGCCAATCACCCTAGAATCACACAAGGAAATTAGCCACTCATCATCATTATGAAAGTATTAAATATATGGGAAGAAGGTGAATATTTGAACAAGAAGAATTTAATGAAAAAGACTTCAATAACTGAATCAAATATCACAATAAAAGCGTTCCTTGGATAGCAATCCAACAAGACAAGACAACAAGTGAGGGAATTAAAGACAATCTTACAAAACCCTCCAAAAAGCTATAAAAGCTATGATCTTCAATCTTCCTTCAACCTTCAAAAAGGTTCTTCGGATCTCCCAACTGGAGTATGGTTGCAGCGATGTATGCTGGATCTCGCAGCCTTCAATGGTGTATAACGTGCTAAGCGGGATGATAGCGGATGTTTAATCCGAAGATCTGTGATCCGTAGATCCGATGATGGTTGAATTGTGGAAAATCCAACCCTTTATATAGGAGAATTATCTTCCAAAGATAAGATATCTTAAAAAGATAATTTCCTAATAAAATATATCTTATCTCCTAAAATAAATATCTTCCTAAGATAATCTTATAGGAAATATCTAAAAAGATAATTTCCTAATAAAAATATATTTTATCTCTAAAATAGATCTCCCAAATATATGATCTTTCTTCCAGAAATCCAGCCCAAAAAAAAATATAAGATCTCTCCTTCCAAAAATAAAAGATCTCAGCCAAATAAAATATATCTCGCCGCGTCAGGATATTCGCCTCGGTCGAGACGCTCTCTTAGATCACCTCGGTCGAGGTGAATCTGTGGTCAACCGAGGTGACTCTCAGCTGAAGGTGAAATCTCTTAAATCTGATCTAAAGTGAATCTTTAATCCATTTCCATGCTTCCTGGATTCTTCCTTAAGCTCCTGAATGTAGCTCCAATGACTCCATAGCTCCTTTTGCTCCTTTTTGATGCAAAACGTGTCATTTTACCTACGATTACAACAAAACTAGGTGTAGACCTCGATTCCCGCAAAGGTAGATGAAACGACAATATAATCACATAATATATATACAAACATGCAGATTATTGAAGATAAAACGTCTAAACAAACCCCAAAATATAGACTATAATTCATGCTATCACATATCTACCGCAATAGCCGGTACATCTGAAGAGGGAGAGACCACCGACAGGGGAGCATTGGGATCAGGGGCCTCAGGGGGTGGGGGGCGTGTCACCTCAGAGATCTCCGCATGCGTCGCCGTACTAGGGTATTTTGTGTAATTGTTGTTTTATTAACAATGACCGTTATCTAATCTTCGCCCACATGGACTCTTTATCTTTGGTTTTTGGTTTATGTAATTCTTCTTCTTTTTCTGTATATATCATGCTTTGTTTATTTCTATCTTTTGGTTTCTTAATTAACATGTAAAAGCGAGATATCACTTTCCTCGTTGTCAATCTTGACCCCCTTTACTACAATGTGTCTTGTAAGTATTTGTGAGACACGAGGTTAACACTCCAACTTCATCAAGTGCTAAGGAGGATACGTTGGATTTGAGGACGAAACATTTTCAAGAAGAGGAGTTTGATGCTGGCGTATCTATGTAATTTAGCTCGACTTCATACCACAATCATGCAACCTAGAAGAAAATTGGTGAAGAACACTCTAAGAAAGATAAAAAGAAGATTGATGCTCATTCCTAGAAGGAGAAGCGGAAGGACAAAACTCACTTAAGATGAAAAGAGAAATGAAGACCATTTATGGAGAGTGAAGGCATCAAGGGTAAAACTATCCAAGACTCGAGTCAAGCCAATCCGGTCTAACTCTACACATTCGGACATATATATGAACGTTTGTTGAGGAGAGAAGATGTGCTCCATTATTGTATTTTGCAACCCAAGCATTATTTTAATGTCAACCTAATTACTCTTTTAATGAGTCTTGGGTTATGTCTTATTAATTGAGCCGTTTAAGCTAGTTATAAGCTCGTCATATAATTAAGTCTCTTAGATTAAATTAGGAACGATTAGAGAAGGTTCTAATCAGTTTTCAGCCTAAAGATTAACACATTCGATTCACTAGAACAAGTGTTATATGTGGTTGATTTTCTCCATATACGTTTTAGAACATTTTGAATGCAAAAATACATTTACATGTTTAACATGATTTCCTTTCTTCGTTTGAAGAGTGCAAGTGATATTATCTTCCTCATTGTCTATAGCTTGCAGTGTCTTGCGTGTGTGTTAATTCCAATTGCGAAAATTGGTGCTATTGAACATTCACAAGTCTCCTTTTGTGCTTCATAGGATGTATCTAATAGTGTGTAAGATTGTAAAAGAAGGTATTCTTGACCAATATTAGTTGTGTTTTAGGTTTAATATACCTAAGGTTCTCTAAGTTGATGCAAGGGGTTCGACCTTAATATATCCATTACCTTTATTCCATCCCACACCTTATCATTTTGAGTCATCTAGTTGAAGACGAGATTTTGGTGTCGAAGATCGGGATAATCTACGGCTACACCCATATCACACAAGGATAAGGATGGCATTTTTTATGGTCTCTTGTAATACTTGTACATAATAAGACACATAGATATCATGACATGCTTGTAGCACAACACTATAGGTAGAATAGAGATGATAACTTAAATGTCAATTTCTCATATTAGGAGATCTAACATATGTAACCCTCTAAATAAGGCACATAGTTATGGTCTCCTCCTCCCTTTTTTTCTAAGTCTTACAAATCCGAGAGTGCTACCCAAAAGCAGTCCACTATATTTCCAAAGTTATTACATGACTTGGATATAGTGTAGGTTTATCTGGAATTCGGAACGTCATTTCAGTCGTCGTAATTCAGGGTGTTTTCAGAATTACGAATAGAGGTCTCCTATCTCGACTTTGCACAGACTCACGATATCGTTTTTTCTTGTTTTTCGTTGTCTTAACAATTTAATCCGAAGAATCCCCGAAAAACGTTTGATGTGGGGCCATCCTTGATAGCCTTTACATTACATAGACCCATAACCGAGCCAAGAGCAGGAGAGACTCAAGGAACGGTTGCTAACAAGTTGCATCCATGGGATGATCCGAGAGAATGGAGGATTGCATGGAAGATGTAAAATCTCGGCTAACACTCAAGAATCTCGGCTGAGATTCCATCCGAGATTTGGTCTTTGGCGCATGCTAGAAGATCCCACCAAAGATCCTTTAAATTTAATAACTATCTTTTATTTTCTTACCTTATAAGCTCTCAAACATTCTTGAAACAATTTGGTTTACTAGGCTTTTTCTAGTTTTGTGTTTAGTAAATGTACCTCTTGAGAGAAGAGTGTGTAGAGTTTGAGAATAAATACAAAAGATTGGGGTATATTTACTTAATTGAAACATTAAAAAGCCTAGTTACTACTATAGTTTTTTAGAAAAAACCTAGTTACCAAAATTGCCCAACATTCTTTAAGGTAATTGATAGTTTTGATCCTATTTTTGAGATTATTTTTATATTTTTTCTCGATTATCTTTTAAAGATATATTTCTTAGATTATCTTTTAAAAAATATCATTCCTAGTTTACATAGGAGAATCTTCCCTATAAATAGTCTTAAAGGGGTAGATTATTAGGTAGCTTAGTTGTGATTATTGAATGCCACATTATTGTGAGATACTTGTAACTTTGCTCACGGGGTTTGCATTTTATCATATCTATTCAATCAAAAAGAAAAGTTTTTTATTAAAAAGTTGTGAGTCTTTGCTAGGTTGTTATTGCGTGTGTTAATCTTGTTGAAGGTTGGTGCTACAAGTCAAACTGGTCCCTCCCTGTGCTTGTCTTATCTAGAAGGCTTGTGTAAGGTTTAAGAAGGAAGGGTGAAAGGTAATTCTTTGTTAAGGGTTTTGATCCAATTTAGAACAAGGTTCTTTGCAAGTCTTAACATAGTCCTATCTTCCTATATTTATCATATTTCATTCCATTGATCATCTTCTTATCTATCCATATCATTTGTACTTCCGCATTTTGAGTTCTAACAAATCTCGGGATGTTCTTGAGTAAATCTCGGCCGAGATTTCCTTTATTTCATCTGAGATTTCTTTCTGTTGTTTGATTTCAGGACTTTCAATCTAGATCGGGAACTGTTAGCATGAAATATGACGGTATTTTAGGCACTTATTCTAGTTGTTTTTCCCTCTTTTATGTTTACATGGATATAGTTTTGAAGAAATTGTGAGCTTGTTCACCTATTTTGTCGATATAGAGATCTACACTAGCTTTGTTTTGTTTATAGGTGAATAAGAGCTTGAATCGGAGCAAATGATGGAAGAAAAAGGGTATTTGATCATGCTCGAAGACAAGGAGATGCATTAGAGAGGCTAAGGAAGGAGCATGGATGAAGAATGACACGAAACAAAGACATTTGCAATTCCACGCCCTGAATTACGGCCGTGGAGAAGGAATTTTGAAGTCCACGCTCTAATCCACGGCCGTGGACTTGGCATCATGAACGTGGAGAAGAGTTTGGAGCATTACAGAAACTTACAGGGTCTATTCCACGGCCGTGGAAAGTTGTACATGGCCGTGATTTTGGCAATTTTATGACGTGTCATATCTACCACGTCATCAACGTTAACGGGCTTTTATCGTAACCCTTCCTCGCTCTATAAAAGGAGTGAAGAACGGAGTTTCGAGGATCCTCGCTTAGGGCTGCTTGAACGCCGCTTAGAGCTTTGAAGACGACGGCTAGGATTGAAGATCGAAGCTTACTTGCGGCGGAAGTTGGAGATTTCTTAGGTTTCGATATCGGAAACGGATTTACGCCCGTTTTCCGTTGTTTGCCTGAGATTATTGTGAGGATTCTTATTCCGTATTCTGAATCCATTTAACATATCATCTTTTGTGTCGGATTTGAGATTGATTTGAAGTGTTTATTGAGTTTTTGAGGGTTTCTATCTTTCTATCTTTCTTATTTGAATATTGAATCAATGATAATGATTGTTGGCTAAAACCCTTTAGCAATTCTAAGGTGAAGAGTTGATAGTTGTGGCTTAGATGATGATAGATCGATCATAAACAGATTGGACCCTGAGAGTGTGAGAAGATTCGTCGACGCCCTAAATCATGACCTGTTCTTGAGTTCCACGGCCGTGGATCCTCAAGAACTACCCGTGATTTTCCCTGTTTTACGACCATTGCTTTTGCTTTAATCCAAAGTTAAAGATTTGCTTTAACCTAGCCTTGGCTTGCCTTTCCTAGGTAGTAGTGAGACTCAACTGTAAAGCTAGAATTTTCGAATCCTAATAAAGGATGATTAAGGGTGGTTAAGTTAATCATCGATAACAATTGACTCATAACTCGCAAATTGTGTGTAGATGACGAGTATGAATTCCACCATTATGATTTTGGCGTAAATTTGGACGTATGGGGGAAATTTTACTTTTTCCTCCGGGGAATAATTTTTACCCTCTGGTATTATTTGGAGCATTTGGGAGCTTCAATTAATAAAATTGTAGTTGATAGAAATGATCATGACATTGGGTATGTTCTAGATATGAAATAACATGGAAAATAAAAATGACCAAAAAAGTCGCTATTTTGTTTCTTAGTGGCTAAGAAATACGGCTTAGGAATACGCGTTTTCCGAGAAAGTTGCGGAATAATTATCCACACAATATTTCAGATTTATTATTCCAATTTTGAGAAGTTTGGGGAAGGGGCTCAAACCGCATTCGGATCGGTTAAAGGATAAGTATCGACTTTGCTAAAGGATAACTATCGACTTTGCTAAAGGATAATTATCGTCTTCGCTATAAATAGCGGAAATTCATTTATTAATTCATTTCCTTTCACAATTCCTCGCAAAAGCTCTGATTTCTCTCAACCTTCAAATTCAGATCTACTCTTCGTTTGTAATACGATTTCAATTCCGTTTGAGTTTTCGGATTCCTCTCTTCGTCCTCTTCATTTTGGTACCGAGTTTCTGCGTTTCCGTTGAAGTTAAGGTTAGGTCGAGCCTCCCCCTTATATGGCCGGTTCCGTCGCTCAGATTCCGGTGAATCTGATGGTGTCCGAGCGTAGCCTGCGTCGTTGTGATTTCGAATCTTCTTTCGGATCGTCAATCAGGTTAGTAACGAATAAGTTATGAATTTATTCGTTTTCCGTATTGAGATTTGGCCTAAATTGACCTTAGGCTTGTCAAAATGGATAATTGGAAATTCCATTATACTCGTTATATTATTCTGATGATTATGAGCTAATTGTTTCATGAGATCTGATGACAGTTGGGTTGAGAAACTGCATGCGGGAAAAACGTTATTCTGATAAAATTTATTTAATTAATTAAGGATTAATTAATTAAATTAGGAATATAGAAAACGCTATAAGCTAATTAAATTCAAAGGAATGAATTTATTTGATGTTTGAAGCAAGAAGTTTAATACGAGGAATATGATATTCTCGACAGGTGGTGTTGAAGATGGTAGTCTAACTATAACTTAGTTGCCCAGTGAGTGTATCCAGGTATGTCTTCGGACTTACTTAGGTTCGAGTGTGATGGACTTCAGGCTCGGGTCACTTGCGTTTGTATAAGAATGACACCGAGTGTGATGGACTTCAGGCTCGGGTCGCACACCTAATGTATATGGTAAATGTTTGCATTAACATGAATGGCAAAATGTTGCATGTAGTTAGGGGTTAATACCATAACCCACCACGAGAAAGCCTAGCCCGTAGACTTGATCAGTCTGGCTACGACCTAAGAGCAAATGTCTGAATTAACCTAATTTGTGCAATGGTGAGCTCACACCAAAGCCAGAACCGTATAAGAAATGATTCCGGATTTTGTTCGGGATCGTAAAATTGTAAATTTCATACTGCATTCACGTGCATCATTCATAAAAGCATGATATCATCTCATGAGAACGGTATATGGTATCTGGATATATTTGTTGTGTTGTGATGTGTGGATATAATCTCTCGTGGATAGATTATGATCGGTAGCTAACGGTTTTAAACCGAATCTTTTTAGGTAATGTCGATCATAGAAACGCTTCAGGGATGTCAGCTGTAGGAAGTGGACAGCCGAGACAGTGTTAACCCAAGGGTTGGTTGAACTACTTTTGAAACTAATCGCTTGCAAGCGAGTCTTTTGTTGGTTGTGTGCAACTGTGTACACATGTTGATTTCAGGCTGAAGTTTTAAGACAACTGTTCAGGTGTCATGTTTTGAAGTGTCGTTTTGGGATATACATACTAACTGCATGCAGGGTTGTTATGTAAATGTTTTCTAAATGACAAGTTGAATGTTTTTATTATTTCTTTGTGCTTCTTGTTGCAAGGTCCTATTTGTGAAGTTGTTGTCAGGCTAACTGATGAGACTCACTGTGTGGTCTTAGTCTAGTGACGTTTTGGGTTACTTAAAACTCAGGTCGTTACATCAACATCCTCTATTTCGGTTTCGAGTGTCACAACATTAACCGTTGTGGCTTGTCTTTGCTTACTTGGGTTATAAGTTTGGGTATTTGAGATCAATTCTTGTCCTTAGATCCTTTCTATACTACAGCCTCAACAACCTTTATAGGGAGTGTTCTTTGGGTTAGATATATAAGGTTTTGGAACTTCACCGTACATTACCTTGCTTTAGTAGACCTTTGCATTTCTCAACTATGTCCTTACATCTATAGTATATCTTGAATCGATTGCCACAATTGAATACATGGATCTTTAGGGTTGCTGTTTTCTCCAATATTTGCAAAGCTTTTACACTTTACTTGCTTGACTACTTGAGACTGAATTTGACTCACCAAATCCCTGAGTTCGATACTCTGGAACACTTGCTAATCTACGCCGATCCGTACGCTGCGGGTTCGCTTGCTTTTATTTCAGTTTTATAAATTTAAAACTTATTTGCACGCACGCTTTGAGGTGAACAGGAACTACGACGTCAACCCGTATCAAAGTGGTATCAAAGATAACTAATTGAAGTCAAACCATACACCAAATGTTTGATCTATATGTGAGTCTTCTTTGAGTCACATAACAATCGAGTCTTTTGTCTTTTCCATCTCTTTCGAGATTATTTGAGCTTAACGGGCGTTGTCTTGTGTCTACTGGAAAAGAGAGAAAGCAATAGCCCAAACACAAGCCAACTATTACCTTGAAACCTCAAACGATATTCCATTACAGAGATAATTCTCGGCCGAGATTCCTGAAGATAACCTGAGATTTTCTGTAACCGAAAATATCGTGATTATTCTCGTCAAATCTAATTAGATCCAAAGTTATATTTGGAAGATATCTTCATGTGAAGATCATATCAAACTGCAAAGGAAAGGAAGAGATATTTGGATATATTTTATTGAGGCTTTATCTACTAGATAAAATCTTATCTTATCTTCAAGCGTAACCGAATATCTTCACAAAGTGCGACAATATCTATTATTCAGCAGCAAGATATACATCATATACCTTGGATTCATGTTCATACAACATCAAAGGTCCTTTCTTGACTTCACCTTCATAATATATCAACGATTATAACCTAAAGTTTCGGTGAGGCCATTCGGACAAGAGTTACTGCGATTCAAGAGAATATATAACAAGAAGGCAACAAAGAAGAAGCTTACCCCAAGCCCCAACTAGTTTGCATTGCAGAAAACCTTGCCTTTTGACAAATATCGGCCTGTTCATACAAAAATTTGGCTCGAGATTTCCTGGAGTTACCAGAGTTATGCTACTATCGAGCCTTAACCTTAACTAGCTAACTCTCGATCCAATTTTTGCAAGTGCGAGGTACGCAAAGCTCTCTTCTTAATCTCTTGTGTGCCTTTTCTTGACTCTCTTCGATCTAATCAAAACACATTGAGTCAATTCTTTGGGTGTGTTAGTTAGTGTATATACTTTCTTTCATACTAGTTGTGTCATACTTGCTATATTCTTTCTATCATTGTATCATTGTGTGAAGAGACCTACAACATAAATCCTTTCACTATCTTTCAACACAAGAACCTTTCTTCCGAACACCAGTTGACTACTTGAGGCATCCAAGGAAGTTCCAGTGGAAGCTAAAAACTAATGCATCGATTGGTAAAGAAGCATTAATTCATCCAAGGCAATTACATCAAATTAGCTTGTGATTCACAACAGAGTGTAAGTGCGAGATAAAACAAGTCAGAAACCCTCGTTTTCACTTACTTCACGCGTTTGTTGTTACATTATGTGATTGTGCAGGATGTATAACCCGGAATATCATTCTAGGGAAAATCTCAGCCCCAGAGCAAAATCTTGCCCGAGATATGCCCCAGTTAAGGCTTAATCAATACGTTCCTTAACGGAGATCAGTGAATGAGGATGATAGACGTTCCCGTGTTCCATGCCCGACCTCGAGCACTGAATCATTCCCAAGAATATACCATGAGCAAGGTATGAGATATTAAAGGTAACATTATAATATGCCTAATGCTCCGCAATTTGATAACTTTCAAGAGCTTGAGGATGAGAGGAGCATGTGGAGGAACTATCCTAGACGGCAAATCCCTAGTTTCGAGGGAAGGAGTGATCCGGACGTTTTTATGGAATGGGAGAGTAGAGTTGAACAAATTTGGTCTTGTCATCAAATTGATGAGTAAAGGAAGGTCCAACTTTATATGCCTTAGAGTGGTGGAACTAGCTTGTCAGAAAAAGGAGAAGCATGCTAGGCCCGAACATCAGTACATGGAGGCAAATGAAGGCAATAATGAAGGCCAACGTTATAGGAGTGTCGAAGAGGTTTACACAACCATACGAATGGCAATGATGAAGGCCAACGTTATAGAGGATGAGGGAGCAATGATGGATCGTTATTTACGTATTTTGCATCCTACTATAATGAATGAACTTGAGTTATATTCTTATAATTCCATGATATATCTGTTATAGTTGGCCATAAAAATTAAAGAAGAATCAACGGAAGAAGGCCAACAACTAGTTCCAATGTTGGAAATACAAATTCATGGGAGCAACAAAATCTCGGTCCCAGTCACCCGAGATATTCAAAAATCGAGGAGTTTTCATCAAGGGAGACTTCACTAATCATCTAGGCCCGGAGACCTTCGATTAAGATTGATGAACCTGAAAAGGAACTCAGAAATGGGTTGGAGGAAATACGTAACCAGTTGATCGCATTAATGGGGGGCTATACAAACTGAAAAGGTTAGTGATTCTAAACCTTTTGTTCCTATTAATGATCATGTGGAGTTATCGGAATCTGATTTGATAAGTGAAATTGACAATGATAAGCATGGCATAGATATAAGTATTGAAGATCTTTCTCTTGAATGTGATGTGCATGATCATAAGTTGTTGCATTCCTCTTTGGATTATTCTTTAGTACAAAGTCCTAGTAATCAATCTTCTGATGTGGCTTTTCTCCCATACACAAAACTTCTTTAAATTTTATGTAGTGCATCCTCAAGTTGTGGCATTATTAGATTACCATAGAAGTATGTGATGCATCGGATTTTTAATGAAAATTTAAGATGTCATGGAGCGTTGTATGCATTGCACTGCCATGACTTTGTCCTAAATTGGACCAAAAGGAGAGTTTTTATTGAAAAGTTGTGAACTCTTTGCTAGATTGTTCTTTTGTGTTAATATTGTTGAAGGTTGGTGCTACAAGTCAAATTGATCCCTCCTTGTGCTTGTCTTATCTAGAAGGCTTGTGTAAGGTTAAAGAAGGAAGGGTGAAAGGTAATTCTTTGTTAAGGGTTTTGATTCAATTTAGGACAAGGTTCTTTGCAAGTCTTAACATAGTCCTATCTTCCTATATTTATCATCTTTCATTCCATTGATCATCTTCTTATCTATCTATATCATTCGTACTTCCGCATTCTGAGTTCTAACAAATCTCGGGCTGTTCTTAAGTAAATCTCGGCTGACATTTCCTTTGAATCATCCGAGATTTCTTTCTGTTGTTCGATTTGAGGACTTTCAGTCTAGATCGGGAACTGCGGCACCAACCTCGCATCAATGTACCTACATCTTCAACCTAACAAAACAAAGGTCAATGAAGGGAAAAAGGGTACATCAAACCTTCATTTTAATCTATTTGTATCAACTCCCTAGGATGTTAATCTACGTGCATCCTAGGTCCCAAAACCTACCTAGGATGTTAATCAACTTGCGTCATAGGGCCAAAATCCTACCCTAAGACGCTAATCAACTTGAGACTTAAGGCCCAAACCTACCCTAGGACGCTAATCTACTTGTGTCCTATGTAAATTAAAACCTACCCTAGGGCGCTAATCAACTTGTAACACCCCAAATTTTACAACTTAGGGAGTTACTGGTTAAGACCGCACAGTGGGTCCCGACCTTAGTTTGACAACAACTTAACATGATCTTACAACAAGGCACGGATAAGGAAAAGCCAGAAATCAAAATAGTTTTTAAACAATGCATCAATGTGACCAGATTAACTACAGCCGGAAAAGTAATATATCAAAGTACGAAAGGAAACAATGTTCAACTACAAAACCCACAAATGCAAAAACTGCAAACGTCCTAAAGTACGACACCCCGGCTGACCACTACCATCTGGATCACTCGGCATCTGCTCTAACCTGTGTCAAATCTAAACAACATATCAACAGTTAGCTAACTAACCAAATATAAGCAAAATGATAACAGCACAAACACAAGCAGAAACAAAAATAAACAAACATCATGCTGGCACTCAACCAATTATTATCTGTTATTTAAGTGATTCACATTATTCAATTTAAGTTGTGGCACGAGAACTATTATTAGTTCTCGCCTCCGTTCCTTATCCAACTGGTGTAGGTATAGCTGACTTCCTTTGGTAGCATCACTACAAACCATGTGTGGACTAGTCCCGAAAGAAACCCCCAGCGCCCTGCGAGCTACTGAGCGGAATGCCACCGCCCGTTACTCTTAGGCCAAAAATACAGGTCGGTATTTATATATCACAACCTATCTCTCTAACATGTCAATCACACACCACCATCATCATTTATACTCATATTTAGCAGTCAGCTAAGTAAGCCCAAAGGACTTACCTGTTATCACGCTCGACTCTTTAATAACCACTCGCTCTGTAAACTGTACCCACTCAGTTGCCTGTCAAAGGCGATAAGTGTGTTAGCACACTTTTACGTAGATAGAAGTCTAAAGCTTCTAAGATCAAATAAGTATTAAGACGTACTAGTTACATTATTAGTTTTAGGGTAAAATGACCATTTTACCCTTGGTTCCGATTTTCTCGAAAACCCTAAAATTCATGTCCAAACTCCTATTTGAAGTTCTAAAATATATCCTAACTCTTAGAATTTTATTAGGTGCGAAACTGACATTTTTCCTATGTTTCTATTTTTCGGAAGAACCGAAAAAGGTTTAACTTCGGCTCTAAATATAAAATTCTTAACAGCTTATAAAATTTCCGAATTAAATCTCTAGATCATCTATGAGGTTCTATCTACCCTTAGAAGAAAGAAATTCTCCAAACTGTTCAGCCGATATTTTTATAATAATTCCCAAAGTCGGTTCTTCACTCTACTTTCCTATACTTAGGTAAATTTTAAGTTTATTAAAACTGCTCAACTACCTAACTTCGGGAGCTCATAACTTTCAATCCGACCGTTCATTTCTCTCCAAATTTTAATATGCTAAACTACATATATCCGTCTACAACATATCCAAAATTCAACGGTGGATCTTTACTCAAACGTTTTATAATTGATCGACAAGATGGGCTGTTCGGAGCCTACGAGCTGAAGGAAATTAAAATGAATTACAGCAGCCTTTTATCTTATCATTTCATGTGAAATTCCAGCAGCTACTTAACACTTATTTTATCTAAGCTGAAGGCCAAACAACAGTAGCCTAAATACATTCTGACACAATATAGCTAGAGACATTACAATCTAGTTGTAAAGGGAGCAACAACCAACATACAGAAATATTTACTCGCTGCAGTAGGTTGGCTCTGCGTTCTTTGATTCCTGACTCGCAGCCTCACAATGGACTACGTTGCTGAAGCGAAACAAAAGAAGGGAGATCACTACTCCGATTGATTAAAAAGTGAGGAAAGGCGAGTAGAGAAAGACCTACCGGAGAGTGTATGCAGAAGGTTTCCGTAAGGTCCTATCTCGTCTTAAGCAACTGGATACTCGCTTCCGTGGCTGCAGTTTGGGCACAGCAACGTCGATCGAAGAGGCGAGAAGAGAAGGATGGTGAGGCTGTACGCAGATGGGTCAGCACAGAGATTGAATTGAACCCGGAAAACCAATAAAAACGCTGCACTCACTTGGTTCCGGTAGGGAGATCATAACGTAGTCGGATGATTTGGAGCGGCTGATTATGTACCGAAGAGGGCGGACCAGCCGTGCAGAAGAAGGGACAGCAATGGTGGCTATGGCCAACGAATGGGACGTTTCTGTATGTGAAGAGGGGATCGATTGCAGCAATGGTGCTAGGCGGATCTTTGAGTACGTGCAGCAGTTCGTGAAGAGGGAATCAGATCGTGATTTGGTGCAGTTAAGAGGGGAGAGAATCTCTCACTTGCCTGTTACAGAAGATAGGAGGGAGAGGGGCGTCCACGTCCGTCTGGCTTTCCTAAGTTGCTGGCTGTTCACCACGGAATGGGCTGGACAACTGCAGCTTCTGTTTTGCTGGGCTGCGCAGGGGCTGGCGGACAACTGCTGGGCTATTGGCTTCTGGGCTGGAGCGGACAGCAGCTGGGCGACTGGCTTCTGGGCTGGAGCGGACAACAGCTGGGCGGACAGCAGCTGGGCGATTGGCTTCTGGGCTGGAGCGGACAAGGCTGCTGGCGACTGGGCTGTCAACAGCTTGTCTGGGCTTGTCACAGACTCGTCACAGCCTTGTTTGGGCTTGTCACAGACTCGTCACAGCCTTGTCTGGCCTTGTCACAGCTTCGTCACGGCCTTGTCTGGCCTTGTCACAGCTTCGTCACAGACTTGTCTGGACCTTGTCACAGCTTCGTCACAGACTTGTCCGGACCTTGTCATATTCTAAATTAGAGCTAAACTTATTATTTTATGTGAAGGTAAGCTACCTAAAAAGATAAATTTTATAAAGATCCTATCATTTTATGTGAAGGGGAAGCTACATAAAATGATAAACTTTTAAAGGATTCCATCATTTTATGTGAAGGAAATCTACATAAAATGATAAATTTTATAATAATGTGTCTAACTAAGTAGACGGATATGGATCAACTGATCGAGATCTAATTTATAACGGAAATAGACGGAATAAAAATTCCGGATTTTACATCAGTACCCCCTTAAAATAAGTTTCGTCCCGAAACTTAGGATAAGGTATCTACCCCATACATTTCCCCTCGAGAAATATATTCTAGCAAGCAACTACTCACGTCATCAAGCACATAGACATAAACAATCATTTAAACATATAATCACAGAAATCATATAAAGTCTCGTCTTAGTACTAACCCGTCGGTACTGAGGTAGCGGCTAACTCCGCACAGAACTCAGGGTAATTACGTCTAATGCTCTCCTCTGTCTCTCAGGTAGCCTCATCAACTCCTCGTCTAGACCACTGAATCCTCAGCATCGGTATCTCCTTAGAATGCAGGCGCCTAACGCTACGCTCTAGGACGGCTACTGGATACTCCACAAAAGTGTGGTCTGGCTCAACTATCAAATCCTCATGACTGATGATGTGTCTAGGGTCCGGTATGTACTCTCGCAGCTGAGATACATGAAAAACTGGGTGTACTCCCTCTAGTCTCGGTGGTAGTGCTAGTCGGTAGGCAACCTCTCCGACTCTCTCTACGATCTCAAATGGGCCGACATACCGGGGACTCAGCTTCCCCTTAATGCCGAAACGTCTAACTCCTCTCGTAGGTGACACTCTCAACCACACCTGTGCACCTACTCTAAACTCTAAAGGTCGACGCCTTTTGTCGGCGTAGGACTTCTGACGACTCTGAGCTGCTAACATCCTTTCCCGAACTAAGGCAATCCGGGCGATGTCGTCCTGTATCTGATCTGGTACAACTCCATCAGCCTTGCTAGGCTCATCCCAACATAGCGGTGTACGACATCTCCGCCCGTACAAAGCCTCATAAGGTGCCATCCCAATAGACGCATGCCAGCTGTTATTATATGAAAATTCTACTAGTGGGAGGTGATCTGGCCATACCTGTCCCCAGTCTAGCACACATGCCCGCAACATGTCCTCTAAGGTCTGGATGGTCCTCTCTGACTGACCGTCTGTCTGTGGGTGGTAGGCAGTGGTAAAGTGAAGACTCGTACCCAGAGCAGTATGTACCTGCTGCCAGAACCTCGAGGTAAAACGTCCATCTCTGTCGGAGACGATAGTCCTCGGTACTCCATGGAGTCTCACAATATGCCTGGTGAACTCCTCTGCTAGACGACTTACCGGCCACGTTTCCTTAATCGGAATGAAACGTGCGGTCTTCGTCAGACGGTCTACTACTACCCAAATGGCATCAAAACCTCTGCTGAGCCTCAATCCGGTGACGAAATCCATAGAAATGTCTTCCCACTTCCAATGTGGTACTGGAAGTGGGTGTAGCTCTCCTCCGGATCTACGATGCTCAATCTTGACCTGCTGACAGGTCGCACACTGAGCTACATAACGGGCCACATCGGGCTTCAAACCACCCCACCAGAAGGAACGTCTCACGTCCTTATACATCTTACTCGCTCCTGGATGTACGGAGTACGGTGTAGCATGAGCCTCACCTAGTATCCTCTGTCTCAGCTCACTGTCTGATGGCACACAGACACGGTCCTGTCGTCTCATTACTCCATCGGCACCAATAGTGAACTGAGGTGCCTCATCACGTGACATCCGGTCTCGGATCCGGGTCAACATCGGACAGGTCTCCTGCTTCTGTCGGATCTCACCCAACAGGTCAGGAAGTAACTCTAAGGTGGCTAACTGATGAGCTGTATCGGGGAACTGGATCTCTATCTCCAACCAAGCTAAGTCTCTCTGTAACTGTGGCTGTACTGTAAACCGAGCTATCGCCTTCTCCTGAGGCGTCTTCCGACTCAAAGCGTCGGCAACTACATTCGCCTTTCCGGGGTGGTAAAGAATCTCAAGGTCAAAATCCTTGATCAACTCTAGCCACCGCCTCTGGCGGTTATTCAACTCCCGCTGAGTGAATATGTACTTCAGACTCTTATGGTCTGTGAAGATCTGACAGGTCGCTCCATAGAGATAATGACGCCAGATCTTAAGAGCGTGCACTACTGCTGCTAACTCCAGGTCATGAGTGGGGTAGTTCTCTTCATACGTCTTCAGCTGTCGAGACGCATATGCTATAACCTTACCCCTCTGCATCAAGACACACCCCAAGCCCAGCTTGGATGCATCACTGTACACTACGAAGTCCTCTGTACCCTCAGGTTGTGCTAAGATCGGAGCAGACGTCAATCTTCTCTTCAGCTCATCAAAACTCTGCTGACACGGCTCAGACCATACGAACCGAGTAGTCTTCCTTAGGAGGGAAGTAAGTGGTCGGGCGATCAGAGAAAACCCTTCTACAAACCGACGGTAATAACCTGCCAATCTTAGGAAGCTGCGAACCTCCTTAACATTCTTCGGAGGTTGCCAAGATGACACTGACTCAATCTTCGCTGGGTCGACCTTAATCCCCTCAGCAGTCACCACATGGCCTAGGAAAGCCACCTCTGACATCCAAAACTCACACTTGGATAGCTTAGCATATAGCTGACTATCCTGTAGAATCTGCAGTACTGTCCTCAAGTGCCCGGCATGCTCCTCTCGACTTCTAGAGTAAACTAGAATGTCGTCGATGAAGACCACTACAAACTGGTCTAAGAAGTCGATGAAAATCTCATTCATCAACTCCATAAATACTGCTGGCGCATTAGTGAGCCCGAATGGCATCACTACAAACTCATAATGACCATACCTAGTCCGGAATGCCGTCTTAGGTATGTCCTGATCTCTCACCGTCAACTGGTGATAACCCGATCTCAAATCTATCCTCGAGAACACTGACGCTCCATGCAGCTGGTCCAGCAGATCATCTATGCGAGGTAATGGATACTTATTCTTGATGGTGACCTTGTTCAACTCTCTGTAGTCGATACACAGCCTCATCGATCCATCTTTCTTCCTCACAAATAACACTGGTGCGCCCCAGGGAGAAACACTAGGGCGTATGAAGCCCTTCTCTGCTAACTCCTCTAACTGCTTCTTCAGCTCAAGCAGCTCTATCGGGGCCATGCGGTACGGAGCCTTCGAGATCGGTCTCGTGCCCGGCTCTAACTCGATGCTAAAATCCACACTCCTCTGTGGGGGTAGCCCTGGTAAGTCGTCCCTGAAGACCTCTGCAAACTCGCATGCGACTGGTATCTCCTCTACTGTCAGGCTCTTGCGCTCCTTCATGGCATAACACTAGAAGGCCTCGCAACCCTGTGCTATCAATCTGGCTGCCCTCACTGCACTGATGACTGTGCCGGACTTTCCGAGGTCCCAACCTCGGAATATAACTCTGTGGCCCTCCTCCGTGGCAACAGTCACAGTCCTCCTACCAATATCCAAGACGGCTCCGTGTCTAGTCATCCAATCTATCCCTAATATCATGTCCTCATGTGCTAGGGGCATGACTAGAAAAGTTACTAACCAAATCCGGCCTCCCAGGTGAATAGGGCAGTCATAAATCTCTCGAGATCCTCTAACCTTACCCCCATCTGGTAACCCAACCACAAAAGGTACACCCTCTACTGTAGCTAAGGACAACCTATCTACACATGCATCTGATATAAAGGAGTGCGTGGCACCCGTATCAAATAAAACACGCACAGGTAAGTCATGGATACAAATAGTACCTGTGGTCGCAGGTGCTGCAGGCTGCTCAGTGTTCCTCAGCTCAAACACTCTCGATGGTCCTCCTCTGGTGTCAGTGGTACTACCACGTCCTCTGCCACGACCTGATCCCTGTGCAGTACTGTATGAAGCAGGATGTCCTGGAGCCCGGTACTGCTGCTGCTGCTGACTCGGAGCTCGGTACTGAGGGGGTCTCTGTACACTCTTCTCAGCACCTGCAGGAGAAGATCCCTGCTGAGAAGAAGCCTTGCCCTGTCGGCAGAAAGTAGCCCTGTGTCCCGGCTTCCCACAAGTGAAGCAAGTGACCGGTGGTTTCGGGCAGTCCGGCTTAATGTGATCACGGCCACCACAGTTAAAGCACTGTCGATCTCCACTGGGCGTCCGAACTGTAGAGTGGTAGCTGGACCTCCCCTAAGTCTGTCCTCGACTATAGCCTGCTACTGCCCCACTGCTACCAGCATGTCCTGTCCTCTGCCGCTTATCCGGCCCACTAGACTGTGCTGCCTTCCTAGAAGCTGGCCTATCTCTCTCATAAGGAGAGGCCCTATCCTGATAATCAGACAAGGTCTCACAGCGGAATCCAGCCAGGTAGGATCGGGTACTCTCTCTCAACCTCCTGGAGAAAAGATAAACATGCTGCTCTTCTGGAGGTGCAGACGGTCCAAGCAAAGTCAACTCTTTCTGAAACTTCTTTATGGCTGCAGCAATCGGGATATCCTCGAATCCCGCCTCAATGAAATCCTGGAATCTCTCACTCCTCAGCGAAACTGGGCAGTACCTGTCTCTAACAATGGTCTTCATCTGCTCCCAGCTGGTGACTCGGCCACGAATGGTACGCCACCATGAATGAGCATCATCTGTGAAGCAGGTATGTATCAAATCCACCTGTCGGTCCACGGGGCAACGTATTGCCTCCAAAGCAGTCTCAATCTTCCCTATCCAGTGCTCCACCTCTAGCCCTATCTCCCCGCTGAATGAGGGAACCTTCTAAGAGTTGAAAGCCTTCAACCACTCATCCGGTCTCGGTGCTCTGACCCCAGTAGGTGCTCTATCAACATCAGCCCTCCTCTCAGATACAGCCGGCACCTGAGACACTCCCTGTGTCACCTGAGCTGACCTAACCGGCTCCACTGGTGGTACCTGAGTAAGCCTCTCCACTCTGGCAGCTTCCTCCCTGCGCTCAACATAGGCTCTGAACTCCCTATACTCCGATGCTCCAATAGAGACACGTCCCGACTCAGTAGAACGAGCTCCCTGCGCTCCAGACCTAGCGGCGGTCACAGGTCTGACCTCGGGGCCTACACTCTCAGCTACTTCCTCTACAGCAACCTTTGGTACGCTTGCGGCAGGTGGGTCATCTCGAGGAACTCGTCCTCGACCTCTCCCTAGTGGAGGTCTACCCCCACGACCACGCCCTCTAACAGTAGGGGTGCTATCAGCTCGATCCTGTCTGACTGGGGGAAGGGGGGGAGGGGCGACCCCTACCTCGGCCAGTCACTTGTGCAGCCCTAGTACGTGCCATCTGCACGAATAGTAATAACTACAGTTATAAACTAGCTAATCTATCATAACATTTCAAGTCCATAATTATTCTAAGATTACCGAGATCCGCAGAGGTAGTGGTGGTCGTCCGTACTTTCTATCCCAACCCGACTCTGTATGCATTTTAAAACCAAAATTTTTCTTTGGAAAACTCAGACCCCTTTCGGGTTCTATTTATTTACTTATACGACCTTTTTAGAAGATTCAAGTGCCATTGTTGCCAACCTGCCTCTGATACCATGTTGTAACACCCCAAATTTTACAACTTAGGGAGTTACTGGTTAGGACCGCACAGTGGGTCCCGACCTTAGTTTGACAACAACTTAACATGATCTTACAACAAGGCACGGATAAGGAAAAGCCAGAAATCAAAATAGTTTTTAAACAATGCATGAATGTGACCAGATTAACTACAGCCGGAAAAGTAATATATCAAAGTACGAAAGGAAACAATGTTCAACTACAAAACCCACAAATGCAAAAACTGCAAACGTCCTAAAGTACGACACCCCGGCTGACCACTACCATCTGGATCACTCGGCAT
>BSUD01000003.1:16154653-16167665 GCA_033239045.1 Fagopyrum esculentum
GGCTCTTGCGCTCCTTCATGGCATAACACTAGAAGGCCTCGCAACCCTGTGCTATCAATCTGGCTGCCCTCACTGCACTGATGACTGTGCCGGACTTTCCGAGGTCCCAACCTCGGAATATAACTCTGTGGCCCTCCTCCGTGGCAACAGTCACAGTCCTCCTACCAATATCCAAGACGGCTCCGTGTCTAGTCATCCAATCTATCCCTAATATCATGTCCTCATGTGCTAGGGGCATGACTAGAAAAGTTACTAACCAAATCCGGCCTCCCAGGTGAATAGGGCAGTCATAAATCTCTCGAGATCCTCTAACCTTACCCCCATCTGGTAACCCAACCACAAAAGGTACACCCTCTACTGTAGCTAAGGACAACCTATCTACACATGCATCTGATATAAAGGAGTGCGTGGCACCCGTATCAAATAAAACACGCACAGGTAAGTCATGGATACAAATAGTACCTGTGGTCGCAGGTGCTGCAGGCTGCTCAGTGTTCCTCAGCTCAAACACTCTCGATGGTCCTCCTCTGGTGTCAGTGGTACTACCACGTCCTCTGCCACGACCTGATCCCTGTGCAGTACTGTATGAAGCAGGATGTCCTGGAGCCCGGTACTGCTGCTGCTGCTGACTCGGAGCTCGGTACTGAGGGGGTCTCTGTACACTCTTCTCAGCACCTGCAGGAGAAGATCCCTGCTGAGAAGAAGCCTTGCCCTGACGGCGGAAGGTAGCCCTGTGTCCCGGCTTCCCACAAGTAAAGCAAGTGACCAGTGGTTTCGGGCAGTCCGGCTTAATGTGATCACGGCCACCACAGTTAAAGCACTGTCGATCTCCACTGGGTGTCCGAACTGTAGAGTGGTAGCTGGACCTCCCCTGAGTCTGTCCTCTACTATAGCCTGCTACTGCTCCACTGCTACCAGCATGTCCTGTCCTCTGCCGCTTATCCGGCCCACTAGACTGTGCTGCTTTCCTAGAAGCTGGTCTATCTCTCTCATAAGCAGAGGCCCTATCCTGATAATCAGACAAGGTCTCACAGCGGAATCCAGCCAGGTAGGATCGGGTACTCTCTCTCAACCTCCTGGAGAAAAGATAAACATGCTGCTCTTCTGGAGGTGCAGACGGTCCAAGCAAAGTCAACTCTTTCTGAAACTTCTTTATGGCTGCAGCAATCGGGATATCCTCGAATCCCGCCTCAATGAAATCCTGGAATCTCTCCCTCCTCAGCGAAACTGGGCAGTACCTGTCTCTAACAATGTTCTTCATCTGCTCCCAGCTGGTGACTCGGCCACGAATGGTACGCCACCATGAATGAGCATCATCTGTGAAGCAGGTCTGTATCAAATCCACCTGTCGGTCCACGGGGCAACGTATTGCCTCCAAAGCAGTCTCAATCTTCCCTATCCAATGCTCCACCTCTAGCCCTATCTCTCCGCTGAAGGAGGGGACCTTCTGAGAGTTGAAAGCCTTCAACCACTCATCCGGTCTCGGTGCTCTGACCCCAGTAGGTGCTCTATCAACATCAGCCCTCCTCTCAGATACAGCCGGCACCTGAGACACTCCCTGTGTCACCTGAGCTGACCTAGCCGGCACTACTGGTGGTACCTGAGTAAGCCTCTCCACTCTGGCAGCTTCCTCCCTGCGCTCAACATAGGCTCTGAACTCCCTATACTCCGATGCTCCAATAGAGACACGTCCCGACTCAGTAGAACGAGCTCCCTGCGCTCCAGACCTAGCGGCGGTCACAGGCCTGACCTCGGGGCCTACACTCTCAGCTACTTCCTCTACAGCAACCTCTGGTACGCTTGCTGCAGGTGGGTCATCTCGAGGGACTCGTCCTCGACCTCTCCCTAGTGGAGGTCTACCCACACGACCACGCCCTCTAACAGTAGGGGTGCTATCAGCTCGATCCTGTCTGACTGGGGGAAGGGGGGGACGACCCCTACCTCGGCCAGTCACTTGTGCAGCCCTAGTACGTGCCATCTGCACGAATAGTAATAACTACAGTTATAAGCTAGCTAATCTATCATAACAGTACAAGTCCATAATTATTCTAAGATTACCGAGATCCGCAGAGGTAGTGGTGGTCGTCCGTACTTTCTATCCCAACCCGACTCTGTATGCATTTTAAAACCAAAATTTTTTGTTGGAAAACTCAGACCCCTTTCGGGTTCTGTTTATTTACTTATACGACCTTTTTAGAAGATTCAAGTGCCATTGTTGCCAACCTGGCTCTGATACCATGTTGTAACACCCCAAATTTTACAACTTAGGGAGTTACTGGTTAGGACCGCACAGTGGGTCCCGACCTTAGTTTGACAACAACTTAACATGATCTTACAACAAGGCACGGATAAGGAAAAGCCAGAAATCAAAATAGTTTTTAAACAATGCATGAATGTGACCAGATTAACTACAGCCGGAAAAGTAATATATCAAAGTACGAAAGGAAACAATGTTCAACTACAAAACCCACAAATGCAAAAACTGCAAACGTCCTAAAGTACGACACCCCGGCTGACCACTACCATCTGGATCACTCGGCATTTGCTCTAACCTGTGTCAAATCTAAACAACATATCAACAGTTAGCTAACTAACCAAATATAAGCAAAATGATAACAGCACAAACACAAGCAGAAACAAAAATAAACAAACATCATGCTGGCACTCAACCAATTATTATCTGTTATTTAAGTGATTCACATTATTCAATTTAAGTTGTGGCACGAGAACTATTATTAGTTCTCGCCTCCGTTCCTTATCCAACTGGTGTAGGTATAGCTGACTTCCTTTGGTAGCATCACTACAAACCATGTGTGGACTAGTCCCGAAAGAAACCCCCAGCGCCCTGCGAGCTACTGAGCGGAATGCCACCGCCCGTTACTCTTAGGCCAAAAATACAGGTCGGTATTTATATATCACAACCTATCTCTCTAACATGTCAATCACACACCACCATCATCATTTATACTCATATTTAGCAGTCAGCTAAGTAAGCCCAAAGGACTTACCTGTTATAACGCTCGACTCTTTAATAACCACTTGCTCTGTAACTGTACCCACTCAAATGCCTGTTAAAGGCGATAAGTGTATTAGCACACTTTCACGTAGATAGAAGTCTAAAACTTCTAAGATCAAATAAGTATTAAGACGTACTAGTTACATTATTAGTTTTAGGGTAAAATGACCATTTTACCCTTGGTTCCGATTTTCTCGAAGACCCTAAAATTCATGTCCAAACTCCTATTTGAAGTTCTAAAATATATCCTAACTCTTAGAATTTTATTAGGTGCGAAACTGACATTTTTCCTATGTTTCTATTTTCCGGAAGAACCGAAAAAGGTTTAACTTCGGCTCTAAATATAAAATTCTTAACAGCTTATAAAATTTCCGAATTAAATATCTAGATCATCTATGAGGTTCTATCTAGCCTTAGAAGAAAGAATTTCTCCAAACTGTTCAGCCGATGTTTTTATAATAATTCCCAAGGTCGGTTCCTCACTCTACTTTCTTATACTTAGTCAAATTTTTAAGTTTAATAAAACTGCTCAACTACCTAACTTCGGGAGCTCGTAACTTTCAATCCGACCGTTCATTTCTTCCCAAATTTTAATATGCTAAACTACATATATCTGTCTACAACATATCCAAAATTCAACGGTGGATCTTTACTCAAACGTTTTATAATTGATCGACAAGATGGGCTGTTCGGAGCCTACGAGCTGAAGGAAATTAAAATGAATTACAGCAGCCTTTTATCTTATCATTTCATGTGAAATTCCAGCAGCTACTTAACACTTATTTTATCTAAGCTGAAGCGAAACAAAAGAAGGGAGATCACTACTCCGATTGATTAAAAAGTGAGGAAAGGCGAGTAGAGAAAGACCTACCGGAGAGTGTATGCAGAAGGTTTCCGTAAGGTCCTATCTCGTCTTAAGCAACTGGAGACTCGCTTCCGTGGCTGCAGTTTGGGCACAGCAACGTCGATCGAAGAGGCGAGAAGAGAAGGATGGTGAGGCTGTACGCAGATGGGTCAGCACAGAGATTGAATTGAACCCGGAAAACCAATAAAAACGCTGCACTCACTTGGTTCCGGTAGGGAGATCAGAACGTAGTCGGATGATTTGGAGCGGCTGATTGTGTACCGAAGAGGGCGGACCAGCCGTGCAGAAGAAGGGACAGCAATGGTGGCTATGGCCAACGAATGGGACGTTTCTGTATGTGAAGAGGGGATCGATTGCAGCAATGGTGGTAGGCGGATCTTTGAGTACGTGCAGCAGTTCGAGAAGAGGGAATCAGATCGTGATTTGGTGCAGTTAAGAGGGGAGAGAATCTCTCACTTGCCTGTTACAGAAGATAGGAGGGAGAGGGGCGTCCACGTCCGTCTGGCTTTCCTAAGTTGCTGGCTGTTCACCACGGAATGGGCTGGACAACTGCAGCTTCTGTTTTGCTGGGCTGCGCAGGGGCTGGCGGACAACTGCTGGGCTATTGGCTTCTGGGCTGGAGCGGACAGCAGCTGGGCGGACAGCAGCTGGGCGACTGGCTTCTGGGCTGGAGCGGACAACAGCTGGGCGGACAGCAGCTGGGCGATTGGCTTCTGGGCTGGAGCGGACAAGGCTGCTGGCGACTGGGCTGTCAACAAATTGTCTGGGCTTGTCACAGACTCGTCACAACCTTGTTTGGGCTTGTCACAGACTCGTCACAGCCTTGTCTGGCCTTGTCACAGCTTCGTCACGGCCTTGTCTGGCCTTGTCACAGCTTCGTCACAGACTTGTCTGGACCTTGTCACAGCTTCGTCACAGACTTGTCCGGACCTTGTCATATTCTAAATTAGAGCTAAACTTATTATTTTATGTGAAGGTAAGCTACCTAAAAAGATAAATTTTATAAAGATCCTATCATTTTATGTGAAGGGGAAGCTACATAAAATGATAAACTTTTAAAGGATTCCATCATTTTATGTGAAGGAAATCTACATAAAATGATAAATTTTATAATAATGTGTCTAACTAAGTAGACGGATATGGATCAACTGATCGAGATCTAATTTATAACGGAAATAGACGGAATAAAAATTCCGGATTTTACATCAGTACCCCCTTAAAATAAGTTTCGTCCCGAAACTTAGGATAAGGTATCTACCCCATACATTTCCCCTCGAGAAATATATTCTAGCAAGTAACTACTCACGTCATCAAGCACATAGACATAAACAATCATTTAAACATATAATCACAAAAATCATATAAAGTCTCGTCTTAGTACTAACCCGTCGGTACTGAGGTAGCGGCTAACTCCGCACAGAACTCAGGGTAATTACGTCTAATGCTCTCCTCTGTCTCCCAGGTAGCCTCATCAACTCCTCGTCTAGACCACTGAATCCTCAGCATCGGTATCTCCTTAGAACGCAGGCGCCTAACGCTACGCTCTAGGACGGCTACTGGATACTCCACAAAAGTGTGGTCTGGCTCAACTATCAAATCCTCATGACTGATGATGTGTCTAGGGTCCGGTATGTACTCTCGCAGCTGAGATACATGAAAAACTGGGTGTACTCCCTCTAGTCTCGGTGGTAGTGCTAGTCGGTAGGCAACCTCTCCGACTCTCTCTACGATCTCAAATGGGCCGACATACCGGGGACTCAGCTTCCCCTTAATGCCGAAACGTCTAACTCCTCTCGTAGGTGACACTCTCAACCACACCTGTGCACCTACTCTAAACTCTAAAGGTCGACGCCTTTTGTCGGCGTAGGACTTCTGACGACTCTGAGCTGCTAACATCCTTTCCCGGACTAAGGCAATCCGGGCGATGTCGTCCTGTATCTGATCTGGTACAACTCCATCAGCCTTGCTAGGCTCATCCCAACATAGCGGTGTACGACATCTCCGCCCGTACAAAGCCTCATAAGGTGCCATCCCAATAGACGCATGCCAGCTGTTATTATATGAAAATTCTACTAGTGGGAGGTGATCTGGCCATACCTGTCCCCAGTCTAGCACACATGCCCGCAACATGTCCTCTAAGGTCTGGATGGTCCTCTCTGACTGACCGTCTGTCTGTGGGTGGTAGGCAGTGGTAAAGTGAAGACTCGTACCCAGAGCAGTATGTACCTGCTGCCAGAACCTCGAGGTAAAACGTCCATCTCTGTCGGAGACGATAGTCCTCGGTACTCCATGGAGTCTCACAATATGCCTGGTGAACTCCTCTGCTAGACGACTTACCGGCCACGTTTCCTTAATCGGAATGAAACGTGCGGTCTTCGTCAGACGGTCTACTACTACCCAAATGGCATCAAAACCTCTGCTGAGCCTCAATCCGGTGACGAAATCCATAGAAATGTCTTCCCACTTCCAATGTGGTACTGGAAGTGGGTGTAGCTCTCCTCCGGATCTACGGTGCTCAATCTTGACCTGCTGACAGGTCGCACACTGAGCTACATAACGGGCCACATCAGGCTTCAAACCACCCCACCAGAAGGAACGTCTCACGTCCTTATACATCTTACTCGCTCCTGGATGTACGGAGTACGGTGTAGCATGAGCCTCACCTAGTATCCTCTGTCTCAGCTCACTGTCTGATGGCACACAGACACGGTCCTGTCGTCTCATTACTCCATCGGCACCAATAGTGAACTGAGGTGCCTCATCACGTGACATCCGGTCTCGGATCCGGGTCAACATCGGACATGTCTCCTGCTTCTGTCGGATCTCACCCAACAGGTCAGGAAGTAACTCTAAGGTGGCTAACTGATGAGCTGTATCGGGGAACTGGATCTCTATCTCCAACCAAGCTAAGTCTCTCTGTAACTGTGGCTGTACTGTCAACCGAGCTATCGCCTTCTCCTGAGGCGTCTTCCGACTCAAAGCGTCGGCAACTACATTCGCCTTTCCGGGGTGGTAAAGAATCTCAAGGTCAAAATCCTTGATCAACTCTAGCCACCGCCTCTGGCGGTTATTCAACTCCCGTTGAGTGAATATGTACTTCAGACTCTTATGGTCTGTGAAGATCTGACAGGTCGCTCCATAGAGATAATGACGCCAGATCTTAAGAGCGTGCACTACTGCTGCTAACTCCAGGTCATGAGTGGGGTAGTTCTCTTCATACGTCTTCAGCTGTCGAGACGCATATGCTATAACCTTACCCCTCTGCATCAAGACACACCCCAAGCCCAGCTTGGATGCATCACTGTACACTACGAAGTCCTCTGTACCCTCAGGCTGTGCTAAGATCGGAGCAGACGTCAATCTTCTCTTCAGCTCATCAAAACTCTGCTGACACGGCTCAGACCATACGAACCGAGTAGTTTCCTTAGGAGGGAAGTAAGTGGTCGGGCGATCAGAGAAAACCCTTCTACAAACCGACGGTAATAACCTGCCAATCCTAGGAAGCTGCGAACCTCCTTAACATTCTTCGGAGGTTGCCAAGATGACACTGACTCAATCTTCGCTGGGTCGACCTTAATCCCCTCAGCAGTCACCACATGGCCTAGGAAAGCCACCTCTGACATCCAAAACTCACACTTGGATAGCTTAGCATATAGCTGACTATCCTGTAGAATCTGCAGTACTGTCCTCAAGTGCCCGGCATGCTCCTCTCGACTTCTAGAGTAAACTAGAATGTCGTCGATGAAGACCACTACAAACTGGTCTAAGAAGTCGATGAAAATCTCATTCATCAACTCCATAAATACTGCTGGCGCATTAGTGAGCCCGAATGGCATCACTACAAACTCATAATGACCATACCTAGTCCGGAATGCCGTCTTAGGTATGTCCTGATCTCTCACCGTCAACTGGTGATAACCCGATCTCAAATCTATCCTCGAGAACACTGACGCTCCATGCAGCTGGTCCAGCAGATCATCTATGCGAGGTAATGGATACTTATTCTTGATGGTGACCTTGTTCAACTCTCTGTAGTCGATACACAGCCTCATCGATCCATCTTTCTTCCTCACAAATAACACTGGTGCGCCCCAGGGAGAAACACTAGGGCGTATGAAGCCCTTCTCTGCTAACTCCTCTAACTGCTTCTTCAGCTCAAGCAGCTCTATCGGGGCCATGCGGTACGGAGCCTTCGAGATCGGTCTCGTGCCCGGCTCTAGCTCGATGCTAAAGTCTACACTCCTCTGTGGAGGTAGTCCTGGTAAGTCGTCCCTGAAGACCTCTGCAAACTCGCATGCGACTGGTATCTCCTCTACTGTCAGGCTCTTGCGCTCCTTCATGGCATAACACCAGAAGGCCTCGCAACCCTGTGCTATCAATCTGGCTGCCCTCACTGCACTGATGACTGAGCCGGACTTTCCGAGGTCCCAACCTCGGAATATAACTTTGTGGCCCTCCTCCGTGGCAACAGTCACAGTCCTCCTACCAATATCCAAGACGGCTCCATGTCTAGTCATCCAATCTATCCCTAATATCACGTCCTCATGTGCTAGGGGCATGACTAGAAAATTTACTAACCAAATCCGGCCTCCCAGGTGAATAGGGCAGTCATAAATCTCTCGAGATCCTCTAACCTTACCCCCATCTGGTAACCCAACCACAAAAGGTACACCCTCTACTGTAGCTAAGGACAGCCTATCTACACATGCATCTGATATAAAGGAGTGCGTGGCACCCGTATCAAATAAAACGCGCACAGGTAAGTCATGGATCCAAATAGTACCTGTGGTCGCAGGTGCTGCAGGCTGCTCAGTGTTCCTCAGCTCAAACACTCTCGATGGTCCTCCTCTGGTGTCAGTGGTACTACCACGTCCTCTGCCACGACCTGATTCCTGTGCAGCACTGTATGAAGCAGGATGTCCTGGAGCCCGGTACTGCTGTTGCTGCTGACTCGGAGCTCGGTACTGAGGGGGCCTCTGTACACTCTTCTCAGCACCTGCAGGAGAAGATCCCTGCTGAGAAGAAGCCTTGCCCTGACGGCAGAAAGTAGCCCTGTGTCCCGGCTTCCCACAAGTGAAGCAAGTGACCGGTGGTTTCGGGCAGTCCGGCTTAATGTGATCACGGCCACCACAGTTAAAACACTGTCGATCTCCACTGGGTGTCCGAACTGTAGAGTGGTAGCTGGACCTCCCCTGAGTCTGTCCTCGACTATAGCCTGCTACTGCTCCACTGCTACCGGCATGTCCTGTCCTCTGCCGCTTATCCGGCCCACTAGACTGTGCTGCTTTCCTAGAAGTTGGCCTATCTCTCTCATAAGCAGAGGCCCTATCCTGATAATCAGACAGGGTCTCACAGCGGAATCCAGCCAGGTAGGATCGGGTACTCTCTCTCAACCTCCTGGAGAAAAGATAAACATGCTGCTCTTTTGGAGGTGCAGACGGTCCAAGCAAAGTCAACTCTTTCTGAAACTTCTTTATGGCTGCAGCAATCGGGATATCCTCGAATCCCGCCTCAATGAAATCCTGGAATCTCTCCCTCCTCAGCGAAACTGGGCAGTACCTGTCTCTAACAATGGTCTTCATCTGCTCCCAGCTGGTGACTCGGCCACGAATGGTACGCCACCATGAATGAGCATCATCTGTGAAGCAGGTCTGTATCAAATCCACCTGTCGGTCCACGGGGCAACGTATTGCCTCCAAAGCAGTCTCAATCTTCCCTATCCAGTGCTCCACCTCTAGCCCTATCTCCCCGCTGAATGAGGGAACCTTCTGAGAGTTGAAAGCCTTCAACCACTCATCCGGTCTCGGTGCTCTGACCCCAGTAGGTGCTCTATCAACATCAGCCCTCCTCTCAGATACAGCCGGCACCTGAGACACTCCTTGTGTCACCTGAGCTGACCTAGCCGGCACCACTGGTGGTACCTGAGTAAGCCTCTCCACTCTGGCGGCTTCCTCCCTGCGCTCAACATAGGCTCTGAACTCCCTATACTCCGATGCTCCAATAGAGACACGTCCCGACTCAGTAGAACGAGCTCCCTGCGCTCCAGACCTAGCGGCGGTCACAGGCCTGACCTCGGGGCCTACACTCTCAGCTACTTCCTCTACAGCAACCTCTGGTACGCTTGCTGCAGGTGGGTCATCTCGAGGAACTCGTCCTCGACCTCTCCCTAGTGGAGGTCTACCCACACGACCACGCCCTCTAACAGTAGGGGTGCTATCAGCTCGATCCTGTCTGACTGGGGGAAGGGGGGGACGACCCCTACCTCGGCCAGTCACTTGTGCAGCCCTAGTACGTGCCATCTGCACGAATAGTAATAACTACAGTTATAAGCTAGCTAATCTATCATAACAGTACAAGTCCATAATTATTCTAAGATTACCGAGATCCGCAGAGGTAGTGGTGGTCGTCCGTACTTTCTATCCCAACCCGACTCTGTATGCATTTTAAAACCAAAATTTTTTGTTGGAAAACTCAGACCCCTTTCGGGTTCTGTTTATTTACTTATACGACCTTTTTAGAAGATTCAAGTGCCATTGTTGCCAACCTGGCTCTGATACCATGTTGTAACACCCCAAATTTTACAACTTAGGGAGTTACTGGTTAGGACCGCACAGTGGGTCCCGACCTTAGTTTGACAACAACTTAACATGATCTTACAACAAGGCACGGATAAGGAAAAGCCAGAAATCAAAATAGTTTTTAAACAATGCATGAATGTGACCAGATTAACTACAGCCGGAAAAGTAATATATCAAAGTACGAAAGGAAACAATGTTCAACTACAAAACCCACAAATGCAAAAACTGCAAACGTCCTAAAGTACGACACCCCGGCTGACCACTACCATCTGGATCACTCGGCATCTGCTCTAACCTGTGTCAAATCTAAACAACATATCAACAGTTAGCTAACTAACCAAATATAAGCAAAATGATAACAGCACAAACACAAGCAGAAACAAAAATAAACAAACATCATGCTGGCACTCAACCAATTATTATCTGTTATTTAAGTGATTCACATTATTCAATTTAAGTTGTGGCACGAGAACTATTATTAGTTCTCGCCTCCGTTCCTTATCCAACTGGTGTAGGTATAGCTGACTTCCTTTGGTAGCATCACTACAAACCATGTGTGGACTAGTCCCGAAAGAAACCCCCAACGCCCTGCGAGCTACTGAGCGGAATGCCACCGCCCGTTACTCTTAGGCCAAAAATACAGGTCGGTATTTATATATCACAACCTATCTCTCTAACATGTCAATCACACACCACCATCATCATTTATACTCATATTTAGCAGTCAGCTAAGTAAGCCCAAAGGACTTACCTGTTATAACGCTCGACTCTTCAATAACCACTTGCTCTGTAACTGTACCCACTCAAATGCCTGTTAAAGGCGATAAGTGTATTAGCACACTTTCACGTAGATAGAAGTCTAAAACTTCTAAGATCAAATAAGTATTAAGACGTACTAGTTACATTATTAGTTTTAGGGTAAAATGACCATTTTACCCTTGGTTCCGATTTTCTCGAAGACCCTAAAATTCATGTCCAAACTCCTATTTGAAGTTCTAAAATATATCCTAACTCTTAGAATTTTATTAGGTGCGAAACTGACATTTTTCCTATGTTTCTATTTTCCGGAAGAACCGAAAATGGTTTAACTTCGGCTCTAAATATAAAATTCTTAACAGCTTATAAAATTTCCGAATTAAATATCTAGATCATCTATGAGGTTCTATCTAGCCTTAGAAGAAAGAATTTCTCCAAACTGTTCAGCCGATGTTTTTATAATAATTCCCAAGGTCGGTTCCTCACTCTACTTTCTTATACTTAGTCAAATTTTTAAGTTTAATAAAACTGCTCAACTACCTAACTTCGGGAGCTCGTAACTTTCAATCCGACCGTTCATTTCTTCCCAAATTTTAATATGCTAAACTACATATATCTGTCTACAACATATCCAAAATTCAACGGTGGATCTTTACTCAAACGTTTTATAATTGATCGACAAGATGGGCTGTTCGGAGCCTACGAGCTGAAGGAAATTAAAATGAATTACAGCAGTCTTTTGTCTTATCATTTCATGTGAAATTCCAGCAGCTACTTAACACTTATTTTATCTAAGCTGAAGGCCAAACAACAGTAGCCTAAATACATTCTGACACAATATAGCTAGAGACATTACAATCTAGTTGTAAAGGGAGCAACAACCAACATACAGAAATATTTACTCGCTGCAGTAGGTTGGCTCTGCGTTCTTTGATTCCTGACTCGCAGCCTCACAATGGATCACGTTGCTGAAGCGAAACAAAAGAAGGGAGATCACTACTCCGATTGATTAAAAAGTGAGGAAAGGCGAGTAGAGAAAGACCTACCGGAGAGTGTATGCAGAAGGTTTCCGTAAGGTCCTATCTCGTCTTAAGCAACTGGAGACTCGCTTCCGTGGCTGCAGTTTGGGCACAGCAACGTCGATCGAAGAGGCGAGAAGAGAAGGATGGTGAGGCTGTACGCAGATGGGTCAGCACAGAGATTGAATTGAACCCGGAAAACCAATAAAAACGCTGCACTCACTTGGTTCCGGTAGGGAGATCAGAACGTAGTCGGATGATTTGGAGCGGCTGATTGTGTACCGAAGAGGGCGGACCAGCCGTGCAGAAGAAGGGACAGCAATGGTGGCTATGGCCAACGAATGGGACGTTTCTGTATGTGAAGAGGGAATCGATTGCAGCAATGGTGGTAGGCGGATCTTTGAGTACGTGCAGCAGTTCGTGAAGAGGGAATCAGATCGTGATTTGGTGCAGTTAAGAGGGGAGAGAATCTCTCACTTGCCTGTTACAGAAGATAGGAGGGAGAGGGGCGTCCACGTCCGTCTGGCTTTCCTAAGTTGCTGGCTGTTCACCACGGAATGGGCTGGACAACTGCAGCTTCTGTTTTGCTGGGCTGCGCAGGGGCTGGCGGACAACTGCTGGGCTATTGGCTTCTGGGCTGGAGCGGACAGCAGCTGGGCGGACAGCAGCTGGGCGACTGGCTTCTGGGCTGGAGCGGACAACAGCTGGGCGGACAGCAGCTGGGCGATTGGCTTCTGGGCTGGAGCGGACAAGGCTGCTGGCGACTGGGCTGTCAACA
>BSUD01000003.1:16180876-16268303 GCA_033239045.1 Fagopyrum esculentum
GGGGGCGCAGCCTGGGGGCTGCGCTAGGGTGGTTTGCCTCCTTCAGTGGCACCAAAGAGAGAAGAGAGCGCGAGTTGTTTCATACATATTATTTAAGGTTTCATCTAGATTTAAGCAATTGTTCATCGAGTTTAATGTATCAAATAGTTGTGTTCAAATAAATTAAGGTTTCATCTAGATTTAACATTTTCAGAATGTGAACTCTTATAATATATATGTTAACATATTTTAAAACAAATTAGAGATGATAATAGTAAATTTGTTTACAAAGATAGTAATGCAAAGGGCACAAATAATAGAGTTATGAGGTATCTATGCATTACACTTTCTAGCATATATGAACCTCAACTCCCCCTCCCCAAGCATGTAATGAATGGTGTAGTGGTACAAACATACACACGCTTGGGTTATAAAAAGTGATTATATATATATATATATATATATATATATATATATATATATATATATATATATATATATATATTTGCTTAGGCAGTGGGTGGTTGTATCACTTTCATTAATCGGTCTATACTACACAATCGTTCACTCGAATCACTATCAACTCAAGCTCCCCTTCATCCTAAACAATAACGCAGTTGATCGGGTAGGTCGGGTTTTTTTGGGTTCAACCGACAAATTAAGCTTGTGATTACCGAAGGTTAAACGTGTAACGACCGGATAGCGGACCAACGGAGAGTAGAGAATGGAACCTGAAGTGACGCCGGAAGGAGCAACTCGAGCGTGAGTGTGTAACCTGCGTTAGACTTAGGGCTTTCCCTTTGGTTGCAACTCGAGCGTGGAAGCATGGAATATCAATGTTACCGATTAACCTACGTTGGAGTGTTGTTTCTTTTGTTTTTTTTGAAAGGAATACACGTTAAGAGTTTAGGCTTATGAAATAGAGTTTGTACATTTAAAAGTTAAAGTATATTTTATTTTATTTTATTTTTATTTTAGTTCAAATGAACTTCGGGTGAAATTAGATCGGGTGGTGAATTTTAATATTCTTATCCTAAACTGTAACCGGACCATCAACTAATCATTCATCACCAGCGTTTTATCAAATTTTCGACCATCAAACAGATCAAATTATCGGTGATGGGTGAGATTATCATACTTGTGTAACGCAATGTATGTGTATATAAGGGAGAAGTATGCAGTAGAAAAGTAGTGGAAGAAATGAATGAAAGAGTGAGGCCGACAAACACGTTATGAAGAGCACTGACATCTATAATAGGCGTGTTCTTACTTTTTCCTCGATCGTCTAAAGCTTCCTTCACGTCATAGATGTTCGATTCAAGGTTAACATCCTTTACCATCTTTTTGTCTTTCTACATCCCTCCTTTTCTATCGTTCCATTTTCACAATCATTTCTTAGATATTTGAGTTAACCGTTGAATTTTTTTATACGTGAGTTATGGTAGTTAGGGTTGTGGGAGGCAAGTAAGCGAATGACCCTTAATAGTTACAATAATTGGTGTTGAAACGGTAAAAGTACAGGAGTTGATGGAACTAAATCAGCGAAAACGACACAAATAGTCATTCTCGATTATTATCTTTCAAATTTGTAGTTATACGATATATTGACGGCCAACTTTTAATCCAAGGACTTTGGTTTGAATTAATCGTGACACGGTTAGAGCTTTGTTGGCCTTATCAACATCTTATGTTGTGACAAATTTGTTTTTTTAATATAGGACATTTCACGAGCATTGTTTTTTTATAGCATTCATCATTATATTAGTTCGAGACTGTTGTGGTAAATTTTGGAAGAAATTACTACAAATTTGCTCAATAAGTGTCGAGAGCTTATTTAGTGATATATTGGTTGATCGAACTACACTCGTTTGAATTAAGGCAGTGAGCTAGTAATGACTTTAGAGATTCTCCTAGCTATTTAAACCCACATAGTGTGGTTCGAAAGCTCAAATGCCAGGCTAAGTAAGCCAGCTTCATTTGGGACACGTTGGATGTCACATGGCCGGCAAGGGGTGGGCAAAGCCAATCCGATTTGCCAACCTTTTGAAAATCTATTGATCCGATCCGGAAACCCCCTTTTTTTGTACCCGATTTGTTCCGGTCCGAATCTGATCCGGGAGATTTTTCTAGATTACAGGATCGGATATGTATTAGGGTTTTAGACATCCGGATATCAGCGAATACCCAGGAAAAAACGAAAATTTGGATACTCACGAATCACCGGATATCCGCATATATTCAGCGATTCAAGACTTTTTGGATTCCACGTATACACGGTCATCCGCAAATATCCAGATAGTACTGGATCAATAGATATCTGGATATCCGGATATTGAAATATTTTTATTATAGTATTACATGTATATATTTTAGGAAGGAAAATAAAATTTGAATATTACAATTTTGTACTAATATTTATATTTGAAATATATTAAATGAGAAAATATTTGAGTTAGGAAAAGAATTCTTGGATACCAATATTTGACCAGAATGATCTGAATGATCGGCCGGATATCCGCTGGTAATTATCCTATCCTACCTAGTTAAATCAAATTCGAATACCAATATTTAATTTTCAGATCAAATGGATCGGCCGGATATCCGTGGGTAATTATTCTATCCGATCCGACAAAAACTCTCGGATATCCGTCCGGATCCGAATCGGACTTTATGATGATATGACTAGCTTGTTACACTTTCCCATTAAGGTGTACCTTTTTAAGATTGTGCTAACCAAAAGATACTTGGCCATCCTATCCGATCCAGCAAAAACCCCTTAGATTAAAAGAGACTTAGCCAGACATGGATAGAGAAGAGAAACGAGATGAAAAGAAAAGTGATGCGGGATTGATGTCATAGTTTCAGATCTAGATTGAAAGTCCACGAATTGAACAACAAAAGAGAATCTCGGTCAACGTAAGTATATCTCGGGCGAGATTTCGTAAGAATAGGCCGAGATTTCTATAAACTCAAAATGCGAATTATGGATGATAACGAAAGATAAGAAGATGATTAATGGGATGAATTATGATAATATAGGAAGATAGGACTAATTGCTAGACTTGCAAAGAACTTTGAACAATTATGTGTCAAAACCCTTAACAAAGAATTACCTTAAATCTTCCTTCTTCAACCTTACACAAGTCTTTTATCTAAGACAAGCACAATGAGCGACTAGTTTGACTAGTAGCACCAATCTTCACCAAGATTAACACATACAAGAACAACCTAGAAAAGATTCACAACGATTCAACCAAAATCTCCCTTTTTATTGAATAAAAATGATAAAATGCAAACTCAATGAGCGAAGTCACAAGTATCACACAACAATGTGGAAATCAATATTCAAAACTAAGTTTTCAATTAATCTCGTTCTCTAAGACTATTTATAAAAGAAATTCCTCTAAAAGATAATTACTAAAATAATCCTATCCAAAGCCAAAAGATATATTCACAATGTATGAGAGGTTACAAGGTACTAAAAATAATTAGAAGATAAGTTGATCTGATGAGATCTTCAACGGATCTTATAAGTCTCGACAGACACGAAATCTCAATCTATATCTCGGGTGAGATTTTGTCTTAGGGTCGAGATTTCTTCACTTCCTTGGTAACTTGATTGTCTTCGATAACATCTACTCTCGGATCCCTCTTGCCCTTTGATCTAGTGATCGGTCCTTGTATATTTGGTGTCGAGAAATAGTCCCGCATCAAAAAGTCTTTTCATAGAAATTAGAGTTGAAAGTATCAAAGAAAGTGATAGGTGATGGAATCACTATCAATTTAGGTAGTTTTTAGAGTCTTTTTAGTGTCTTTGAGTCATATTATGTTACTAATCCCTTGATCCAGATGAAGAAGATCAAAATGAAGTAAAGTAGGGTTTAGCACACTTGGGAGTTGAAGAAAATCAACGAAGATAAATTGTTGGTGCCACACCGCCCCCGTGGAGTAATTTCACTGCCCCAGCGGTGACACTACACTCCGGCAATGCTGCTTGTGCCTCGCCAGTGTCCCGAGAGAAGGGTGTCACCATCCCTGCGGCGCCACCTAGCCGCCCCTGCGGTGACACCCTTGAAGACCCTGCCTAATGCCGCAGTCAACGCCTTCGCCAACGCCCACGAGAAGCTTGTAACCGCCGTTGTGACCCTCTCTAGCTGCCCCTGCGATGACTCAACTTGAAGAAGCGAAGCCGACGCCCATGTGCCCCTGCCTGCGCCCTTGCCAGCGGATCTGTGAAGTCGAAGAGCCTGTGTCACCGTCCCTGCGGATCATCATCAGAAACAACACGAAGATGAAGAGTCAGGCGTTTAAGAGAATTAAAGAACCCGCCCCTGCAGGATTGCTAGGCCGCCCCAATGGCGAAGACGAAGTTGGAACGTTCTGGCTAAGCCGCCCCTGCGGCCCTGAAGCCCGCCCCCGCGGTTTAGCGCCAGAGGACATGACTCCGGCTGTTTGTAGCACCTTTATGACATTTAAGATGGTTGTTTAGTCAACCCATTTACTCGCTTTTAATACATTTTGTAGTATAAATAAAGCCATTGGCTGATTGCTAGAATCATCCACATTTTCCCCAAAAGCTCTATATTTCTAAGTGCCATTTTGTAACGAGTTTCTAAGCTTCCTTTACTACATTGGGTTGATTGAAGCTGCATTGCTATTTGGTTGTAAGTTCTTTTAATATAAGTTTCATTCAGTATCCTTTGTGTTATGTTTCCTTGATCTCTCACTCATGTTTGCATGTCTTTTATCACTTAGATTAATCAGCTTAAGTGTACATTTGCATGCAAAGTGATAGGATTAATCGATTCTGGTTCGGGTCTTTAATCTAGTAGTAAACTTTTAGGTAAAAGCTGGTTGTGATTATCTAAGGGAAAGGAACATAAGTATAAAGTAAGATTAACGGTTTGTTTATTCTTCTTTATATCTCTTAAACTTTACTGGAATGCTAACTTGTGCTTTGTTCCTGTAGGTTTACGGGTCAATAATCTAGTTAAGTTGTGTTAATGCCGGTTGACTTAACACATATCTAAGATCAAGCTAGATGAGAACATTGGTGAATTGCTTCTAAAAAAAACAACCAAGTAGTTTGCATGCTAAGATCCAAACTAGTGTAGCTCTTTAATCATACATATTACCACCATCTTTGCTTACTTTTTAATCACTTTTGTTTTGTTTGTTCTACAATCCAACCCCCCTGGTTACAATTCGTTAATTGAATCTAAACAAAACTTTGACTAAAACTCTCTTGGTTCGACCCTTGCTTGCACTATACAAATCGGTTAAGTGTAATGTTAGGTATTGTACTTTGACCAAAAGATCAAAGACAACGACCATAGGTTTTTAGCCTCATCAGCAAGAAAATAAAAAAGCGGCAAAAGAATCTAACTGTAACTAGGGTTCCGAAATTCGGAATCTGAGTATCTACCCTAAAAGTATGAAAATAATCAATATATAGACGAGAATCTTGGGCCAAAAAACAAAGGAAAATGCCTAATAAAAGTTAGATTCTAGATCATAATCTAAAAGTGTTATAGAGGTCTAGACGGCCACGCCACGACATGACATGCCATATGGACTTGGTATGGAATCCCAACCTGGGCCAAGTCTGCTGAAGCTAGGTGTGGGATAACCCAGACGGCCATGAGATGTCATAGGAAACGGTCATGAGATGGCCTAGGTGCCCGTCTGGATCCCTTTTTACCCCGTCTAGATGCCATCCGGTATGATTTTATGCTCCTTTTGAGCTCGGTTTTTAGCTCGAATTCTAACAAAATACTAAGCAACTTGAATAATCGGTCTTCAATAATGATTGATGTTGAATTGTAACTTCTGACTTCATGGAAGAGGAATTTCTCATGATTGTAATAACCGGAATTTTGAACCTCCGTTAAACCTGAATTTAACCTATTTCCGAAACGTCAATCATAAATAAATAAGTACATAAATTAAAATACGGAATTTAATTTACGTACTTTAAAAAAAGAATAATAATAAGTTATAAAATACGGAATTTAATTCCGTATTATATATAAATTTTCCGCACTTAATTAACGAGTTCCGGATCCTATTTTAAAGAGAGAGACTGGATATAACCCGCTACCAGGCCCAATTACCGGTGTCACGCTAGGAAATAGCACAAAAAGCTTTACATTTATAAACTCGAATCTAATCTCCTAAACTACCTAGCGAACCCGCAGTGTACGGGACGTTTGTAGAAAGGTAAGTATTCCGAGGTCGACACAAAGACTAAGGTGAAATCGAGTCAAGCAATGATCAAAGATAGTGTAAATCTAGACTAAGATAAGATGAGAAACAAAGGAAATGGAAAACTCAATGTTTTGTTGGTTTTTATGGTGATCAAACAAGGATCACAAGTCAAGCAAGATAATAAAACAACTAACAACTCAAGCTAGCAAAGAAACAAGTAACACAAAGCGCAAGTATATGATCAAGAGAGAAAAGTAGATTCTAGAGGTCAAGATTTCCGGTTATGGCATTGGACTCAAGGTTCTAAGGATTCTAAGGACAAGTTGCGGTGTTGGAGAAAAAGTGTTTCACTAATGGAAGCAATTACCGGGTAGGTCTCTCACTTCACTAATCCCGCATCAAACTCCTATTACCGGGTAGGTCTCAAGGGGTTAGAGTAAGGAATTCCGCACAAACTAGATGCTACTTAAGGGTGACCCTCTCCTTACCGGGTAAGTCTCGAATTAGGGGAATCTCAAGTAATAATCCTAGCACACTCGATCCAATAGCGGCTTATGAGGCTCACTACTACCTAGCATTCATCATCTTATGTATCTAAGATCGGAAATCATCGGGTAGATCTCTTCCCTCACTTAGGTTGATAGCATTAGGTGTTCCTAAGCTAAATTAGGCTTAATAAACACTAGGATTTGACAACCTAACACCCCAATCATACAGATTTATCATTTAGAAAGCAACAGAAGAATAAATCGGGTAGATCTTAGTAAAAATCGGCCGATCTTCATGATGAACAGCCCGATTTTTCTCCCTGGAATGGGTTTCGTGCATTCAAATCATCCTAAACTAACATATAAGCCCATCCTATCATCACCCTAGCCATAACCATTAATCCATCACTCTAGAATCACAACAAACTAGCCAACAATATGCATATCAAGATCCAAAATCATCAAACAAGCATACATGGTGTTCATGATGGAAAATGAAAGATAAACAAGTAAAATCAATAAATCTCAGCCAAATCCAAGTTGTAGCAAGACTTACAAACTCTTAAATGAAGATTCAAAACGTTCCTAACAATCCTTGCAATCGTTCTTCAATCCAAGATTACAAAAGTAACTCAAAATCACTCAAAACCTCACTATTCTCCTACTATGGTGTTCTTCTTCTTCCTTCAATCTTTGAGAGCTTTTCTTCTCCTCCAATCTTCCTCCAAAATCAATGAGCTGTGAATGAGAGTGTGGGAGAGGAGAGATCTCAGCAACCACCTGAGGGACCACTTATATTCTCCACCAAGAGCAAGGACGGGCAAGAGATCGTGGGACACGTGGCTTTAAGCTGTCAAAGGCCTAAAAATCGACCCAGAGAAATAAATCGGCCGATTTAGCTGCTACTTGGTCCGATTTTCTTCAACAGATTCATGCTATGATCGTCTAGCCACTAGTTGCTCCATTGCTTGCACCATTAGTGGTCTTTGTGTCCTTTGTTGCTCCAATTATGCTCCTCCAATGCTTTGGATGTGTACCATCATGAGGCTTGGCCCTCAAATGTATCAATTAACGTCCAATAGATCCCCGAATTACCTACAAAACCGATAAAAGGTAGTGTAGACGTCTTTTCTAGAAATGTGCATGAATTGAGCGAAGACGTCATGAACCAATGCCAAAACGTGCATGAATGAGTGAAAATTCTATCTAAATGATTACCTAATCCTAAGTCATAAATCTTGTTATCAAAAATACCCCATACTTAAGGTTTGCTCGTCCCCGAGCAAATTCTCAACTATAGACTAAGAGATGACATGATTTATGCATGCAGAAAAATGGCAAAATCTTTTGGAGTTGTGCTTCTAATATTGGATCACCTTCATAGTCATGTTTCATGGCAATGGACAAGCAATTATGTATCAAATAAATGAAAGCATGGAAAGACAATTGCACTTAACTTGATAGCATGCAATGAAATGTAAAGATGAAGAAGTCAAGATGATCATGAGCATATCCAATCTAGATCACTTAGTCTTACACACACGCAAGTAGGTCATAAGGACTTGTGAAATAGAAGGCCAAGAAACGTTGTGATTAGGTGGGGATTTTCTAGGCTATGTGATGTTAATCCGGGAAAGGAACTAAACAACCACAACTTCAAATTTTCTTATCAACTTCCCTCAAGTGTATGTTTTTCTTCATTTTCTTTTCTTTCTTTTATTTTTGAGACAATGGCATTGGTGTACAAAAGCCGAAACCTTGGTGATTAGCCATTCTCGGGCTTTTTCTATTTTTCGAGATGCATCCACACCGAGCACACATACCAAAGCTCGTTAGGACTATCGGTTTATTTGACTTTGGCAAGGCACCAACACCCGATTATGTGAAGTGTACCGAGTTACTTGTCATTTAAACTAATGTCCCCAAACCTATGTTTTTGTCTACACTTTCACAACAATTTCAGCATTTCATTCACATCATTCTTTCATCAACAACTTCACCCCACACTTGCTTTTCACACACATCAACACACTAACATGCTCCTATTCCCGGATGGGTCAAAAGAGGTCAAATTTTTCATCAATTGAGGTGCTCAAACAACATGATCAAGATGAGAAGTAGAGAAAGATGAGTTGCCTCAATCACTCCTAATTGATGTGCAAGAACTAGCATGCAATTTCGACTTTCAATACTCAATTCAATCAAGGCAAACATTCATGATCACAAATCATTCATGGGATTCAAGATAAGTATTTCAAGTCCACATATGCATCATCTATTCAACACATGAGGCCATCCATAGCCAATTCACAAGACAAGATTCATCATTAGGGTCATATCCAAGCCTAGAAAGCACAAAAATTTTAAAATTTTCTGATTTTTTGGATTTTTTCGAAATATGTATGTACAATGCAAGACATAATGAAACATGTGACAAAAATTGAACTATCTAGATGCTAATCATGCAAGTGATCATGAAAACCCCACCCCATACTTAGAAACACATTGTCCCCAATGTGTAAACTAAATAAAGAAGTGAAAGAGAGTCCTCACAATGTAAAATTGGTGATGCCTTGGTATTTCGGGTCACATTGAATGATGATGGTGGATGATCGATCAAGGATGGTAGAGAGCTCTTGATGTTCATTATGGTGTTGGAACCCGCGCTTGGCACCGCAAGCCGTCCAAGTTCCACGTCCGCTCCACCCATGCTTGATTGGAGATCATCACTTCCCTTTATACAGAGGAAAAATCGACCCAATTGCCCAGAAAATCGGACGATTTTTGTGATGAACAGTCCGATTTTCCTGGGTGCTTTCTTCCTTGTCCATGTGCTCGGATCTTGCACCTTCTTCTCGACAGTTCCATGAGGTTTTCACATGACCTCCAGCCTCTCATAACTCATGACAATCAACAAGATCTAGCACCCAAAAACACAAAAGAAAAACAAAGCACACCAAGAGTAAGATCAAGCAAAAGCAAGAAAAAGAAAGGGAAAAATATGTACCAATGGGTTGCCTCCCATTAAGCGCTTCTTTAAGGTCATTAGCTTGACCAAACTCCAAGGATGTGTCAATCCACCTCGAATACCATGGTTTGCTTGAGGAGTCCAAGCAACCATCGCTTTCCGGCATCCATGATGACAAGCAAGGGCCACTTGATGCCCAAATAAGCTTTAAGTTCTCTCTTCACCGGTGAGTAGTAGACTCCTTCATCACCGCTCCTTTGATGATAGTATGGAGTTGCAACCATAGGTGCCACCCCATACTTAGACAATTGGTACTCCGCGGTCATACCGGTGAGATGCTTGTCATCCTCATCCTCTATGATCCAAAGAAGGCCGGTTCTTGGAAGGAATTCTTCATTGAGGTGCTCCATAACCATCATGGATCCATCATGCTTGCCTCCATCATTCAACATGGGAAACTCCTTAGGAAAGGGGCTCCAATCTTCGTGTGTACTCCGGGCAAGCAAGGAGGGATCGGGAGGAGTTGAGGTTAGCTTAGGGCTCTCCCTCGTGAGCTCTTCAAGTGTGGTTCCGGGGTTGATGGCAAGGATGACCGGGGGTGAGAATACTTCATTGCACTCCTCCAAAGGTGAAGGAGGTGGAGGTAAGCCTTGAAGGATGGTAGGATCTCCTAGCATAAGAGCATTCCTAATCTCCTCAATCTCCCTCCTCATTTGTTCTTCTCTCTCGGTATTCAATCTCCTTTCTTCCTTCAGGGCCAAATTCCTTAGCCACAATTGCTCTCGAGCTTCATTCAACTCTTCCTCAAGGCTTCTATTGGTTATGGTTGAATCGGGCAATTCTTGGATCTCCTCATAGTGAACCTCCTCTTGATGACATACTTCCGCTTCAAGCTCCATGTGGGAATTAGAAATGGAAGCAAGGTTGCTTTCTAGATCATCCATCTTCCTCAACATTTCCTCTAGCATTGATTCCAATCGATCTTCATGAAGTTGATGGTGAGGTTCCACATAAGGCAATGTAGTCATGTGAGCTTGATCATGGGACTCATGATGGGCATTAAACTCCTCCCAATACTCAAACTCATCATGGAGAGGTCCTAGATCTTGGCTTTCCATCCACTCCTCATACTCCATGTCGTCAAGGTCGTCTTGGAGGTACAATCCGTCCATGGCAAACATGAAAAGGCAAAGACAAAAACAACACAAGATCAAAAGTAACAAGAAAGATAAACACTAAAAGCAATCAAAATCAAATGACTTAATCTAGACCTAGTCCCCGGCAACGGCGCCAAAAACTTGTTACGCTAGGAAATAGCACAAAAAGCTTTACATTTATAAACTCGAACTAAATCCTAAACTACCTAGCGAACCCGCAGTGTACGGGACGTTTGTAGAAAGGTAAGTATTCCGAGGTCGACACAAAGACTAAGGTGAAATCGAGTCAAGCAATGATCAAAGATAGTGTGAATCTAGACTAAGATAAGAAGAGAAACAAAGAAAATGGAATACTCAATGTTTTGTTGGTTTTTATGGTGATCAAACAAAGATCACAAGTCAAGCAAGATAATAAAACAACTAACAACTCAAGCTAGCAAAGAAACAAGTAACACAAGCACAAGTATATGATCAAGAGAGAAAAGTAGATTCTAGAGGTCAAGATTTCCGGTTATGGCATTGGACTCAAGATTCTAAGGATCCTAAGGACAAGCTGCGTTGTTTGGGAAAGGATGTTCACTAATGGAAGCGATTACCGGGTAAGTCTCTCACTTCACTAATCCCGCATCAAACTCCTATCACCGGGTAGGTCTCAAGAGGTTAGAGTAAGGAATTCCGCACAAACTAGATGCTACTTAAGGGTAACCCTCTCCTTACCGGGTAAGTCTCGGAATAGGGAAGTCTCAAGCAACAATCCTAGCACATTCGATCCAATAGCGGCTTATGAGGCTCACTACTACCTAGCATTCATCATCTTAGGTATCTAAGGTCGGAAATCATCGGGTAGATCTCTTCCCTCACTTAGATTGGTAGCATTAGGTGATACTAAGCTAAATTAGGCTTGACAAACACTAGGATTCAAACAACCAAAGACCCTAGCATGCAGATTCATCAATTAAAGAACAACAGAGAAGAAAATCGGATGGATCATACAAAAATCGGACGATCTAGATGAAGAACAGGTCGATTTTTGTCTCTGGAATGGGTTTCGTGCATACAAATCATCCTAAACTAACATATAAGTCCGTCCTATCATCACCCAAGCCATAACCATCAATCCATCACTCTAGAATCACAATAAACTAGCCAATAATATGCATATCAAGATCCGAAATCATCAAACAAGCATACATGGTGTTCATAGATGGATAATGAAAGATGAGTAAGCAAAATCAATAAATCTCAGCCAAATCCAAGTTGTAGCAAGACTTACAAACTCTAAAATGAAGATTCAAAACGTTCTTAACAATCCTTGCAATTAGTTCTTCAATCCAAGACTACAAAATCACTCAAAATCACTCCAAACTCTTAGAATGGTGTTCTTCTTCTTCCTTCAACCTTTGAGAGCTTTTCTTCTTCTCCAATCTTTTCCCCAAATTGATGAGCTGTGAATGAGAGTGTGGGAGAGGAGAGATGCCTCAGCAACCACCTGCAGGACCACTTATATTCTCCACCAAGAGCAAGGACGGACAAGAGATCGTGGGACACGTGGCTTAAGCTGTCAAATGCCCAAAAATCGACCTAATAGGAGAAAATCGTCCGATTTAGCTGCTAGCTGGGTCGATTTTCTTCAGCAGAAACATGCTATGCTCGTTTAGCCATGAGTTGATCCATTGCTTGCACCAATAGTGGTCTTTGTGTCCTTTGTTGCTCCAATTATGCTCCTCCAATGCTTTGGATGTGTACCATCATGAGGCTTGGCCCTCAAATGTATCGATTAACGTCCAATAGATCCCCGAATTACCTACAAAACCGATAAAAGGTAGTGTAGACGTCTTTTCTAGAAATGTGCATGAATTGAGCGAAGACGTCATGAACCAATGCCAAAACGTGCATGAATGAGTGAAAATTCTATCTAAATGATTACCTAATCCTAAGTCATAAATCTTGTTATCAAAAATACCCCATACTTAAGGTTTGCTCGTCCCCGAGCAAATTCCCAACTATAGACTAAGAGATGACATGATTTATGCATGCAGAAAAATGGCAAAATCTTTTGGAGTTGTGCTTCTAATATTGGATCACCTTCATAGTCATGTTTCATGGCAATGGACAAGCAATTATGTATCAAATAAATGAAAGCATGGAAAGACAATTACACTTAACTTGATAGCATGCAATGAAATGTAAAGATGAAGAAGTCAAGATGATCATGAGCATATCCAATCTAAATCACTTAGTCTTACACACATGCAAGTAGGTCATAAGGACTTGTGAAATAGAAGGCCAAGAAACGTTGTGATTAGGTGGGGATTTTCTAGGCTATGTGATGTTAATCCGGGAAAGGAACTAAACAACCACAACTTCAAATTTTCTTATCAACTTCCCTCAAGTGTATGTTTTTCTTCATTTTCTTTTCTTTCTTTTATTTTTGAGACAATGGCATTGGTGTACAAAAGCCGAAACCTTGGTGATTAGCCATTCTCGGGCTTTTTCTATTTTTCGAGATGCATCCACACCGAGCACACATACCAAAGCTCGTTAGGACTATCGGTTTATTTGACTTTGGCAAGGCACCAACACCCGATTATGTGAAGTGTACCGAGTTACTTGTCATTTAAACTAATGTCCCCAAACCTATGTTTTTGTCTACACTTTCACAACAATTTCAGCATTTCATTCACATCATTCTTTCATCAACAACTTCACCCCACACTTGCTTTTCACACACATCAACACACTAACATGCTCCTATTCCCGGATGGGTCAAAAGAGGTCAAATTTTTCATCAATTGAGGTGCTCAAACAACATGATCAAGATGAGAAGTAGAGAAAGATGAGTTGCCTCAATCACTCCTAATTGATGTGCAAGAACTAGCATGCAATTTCGACTTTCAATACTCAATTCAATCAAGGCAAACATTCATGATCACAAATCATTCATGGGATTCAAGATAAGTATTTCAAGTCCACATATGCATCATCTATTCAACACATGAGGCCATCCATAGCCAATTCACAAGACAAGATTCATCATTAGGGTCATATCCAAGCCTAGAAAGCACAAAAATTTTAAAATTTTCTGATTTTTTGGATTTTTTCGAAATATGTATGTACAATGCAAGACATAATGAAACATGTGACAAAAATTGAACTATCTAGATGCTAATCATGCAAGTGATCATGAAAACCCCACCCCATACTTAGAAACACATTGTCCCCAATGTGTAAACTAAATAAAGAAGTGAAAGAGAGTCCTCACAATGTAAAATTGGTGATGCCTTGGTATTTCGGGTCACATTGAATGATGATGGTGGATGATCGATCAAGGATGGTAGAGAGCTCTTGATGTTCATTATGGTGTTGGAACCCGCGCTTGGCACCGCAAGCCGTCCAAGTTCCACGTCCGCTCCACCCATGCTTGATTGGAGATCATCACTTCCCTTTATACAGAGGAAAAATCGACCCAATTGCCCAGAAAATCGGACGATTTTTGTGATGAACAGTCCGATTTTCCTGGGTGCTTTCTTCCTTGTCCATGTGCTCGGATCTTGCACCTTCTTCTCGACAGTTCCATGAGGTTTTCACATGACCTCCAGCCTCTCATAACTCATGACAATCAACAAGATCTAGCACCCAAAAACACAAAAGAAAAACAAAGCACACCAAGAGTAAGATCAAGCAAAAGCAAGAAAAAGAAAGGGAAAAATATGTACCAATGGGTTGCCTCCCATTAAGCGCTTCTTTAAGGTCATTAGCTTGACCAAATCCAGGAGCGTTTCAATCAAGGTGAAGCGGGGCAATCACTTCCACCGGGGCTTCCGGGATGTACTTCTTCAAACGATGCCCATTCACCTTGAAGTTACCACAATGATCTCCTCCTATCTCTACCGCTCCATGAGGGAAAACTTTCTTCACCACATATGGCCCGGTCCATCTTGATTTGAGCTTTCCGGGGAATAGCCGCAGCCTCGAGTTGAAGAGAAGGACAAGGTCGCCTTCACTCAACTCCTTTGGAATGATCCTCTTATCATGCCATCGCTTGGTTCTCTCCTTGTAGATCCGAGCATTCTCGTAAGCATCCAACCGGATCTCCTCAAGGGCGTTCATGTCTAGCAACCGCTTTTCTCCGGCCTCCTTGAGGTCAAAATTTAGCCATCTTATAGCCCAATATGCTCTATGCTCCATCTCTACCGGAAGGTGGCAAGACTTGCCATAGACCAACTTGTAAGGAGTGGTGCCAATTGGTGTCTTGAAAGCGGTCCTATATGCCCACAAGGCATCATCGAGCTTCATAGCCCAATCCTTTCTCGTCCTTGATACCGTCTTCTCAAGAATGGCCTTGATCTCCCGGTTGGAGATCTCCACTTGGCCACTAGTTTGGGGATGGTAAGGTGTTGCCACCTTATGGGTCACCCCATACTTAGCCAAAAGTGCTCCAAAGTTCCTATTGGTGAAATGCTTTCCTCCATCACTTATGATCACCCTTGGTGTTCCAAACCTAGGAAAGATCACTCGGTTGAAGAACCGCACCACAACCTTGGCGTCATTTGTAGGAGAGGCGATTGCCTCCACCCATCTCGAAACATAGTCAACCGCCAATAGGATGTAAAGGTTGCCACATGAAGAAGGGAATGGCCCCATGAAGTCCACACCCCATACATCAAATATTTCTACCTCTTGGATGTTGTTCAAGGGCATCTCATTCCTCCTTGAGATGTTGCCCGTCCTTTGACAAGCATCACAAGCTACCACAAAGCCTTGCACATCCTTGAACAAACTTGGCCAAAAGAAGCCCGATTGCAACACCTTAGCACACGTCTTGTGTGCACTAGCATGCCCTCCACATGGCAAGGAATGGCAATGCCGGATCACACTCTCTACCTCATCCTCCGGTATGCATCTCCTAAACATTCCATCCGGCCCTCTTTTGAACAAAAGTGGCTCACTCCAATAGTAGTGCCTCACATCCTTGAAGAATTTCTTCCTTTGGGCATATGTCAAGCCGGGAGGCACTTCCTCACACACCAAATAGTTCACAATGTCGGCATACCATGGCTCACTTCCTCTAGACACTTGGAACAAGCACTCCTCCACCATTTGCAATTGCTCATCCCGGAATGAGTCATCAATCGGGATGTCATCTCTCTCAATCTCTAAGGGAGGTAGTCTACTAAGGTGATCCGCCACGGAGTTCTCGGATCCCTTCTTGTCCCGGATTTCCAAATCAAACTCTTGAAGAAGAAGGATCCACCGAATCAACCTAGGTTTGGCATCCTTCTTTGTAAGGAGATAACGGATCGCAGCATGATCCGTATAGACTATGACCTTTGCTCCAACAAGGTATGACCGAAACTTCTCAAAGGCATACACTACCGCTAGCAACTCTTTCTCGGTTGTGGCATAGTTGAGTTGGGCATCATCTAGCGTCTTGCTAGCATAATAAATGGCATGAGTGCGCCCATCTTTCCTTTGCCCCAAGACAGCCCCAACGGCTACATCACTCGCATCACACATGATCTCAAATGGTAGACTCCAATCCGGAGGTTGCATGATAGGTGCGGAGATCAAAGCGTTCTTCAACCTACAAAAAGCTTCAAGGCAATCTTTGGAGAAGACAAAATCAACATCCTTCATTAGTAGGTTAGTGAGAGGCTTAGAAATTTTAGAGAAATCTTGAATGAACCTCCGGTAAAAACCGGCATGCCCCAAGAAACTCCTTACCCCTTTCACCGAGGTAGGTGGTGGCAACTTCTCTATCGTTTCAATCTTGGCCCTATCAACCTCAATGCCACGGTTAGACACCAAGTGTCCTAACACAATACCTTCACTTACCATGAAGTGGCATTTTTCCCAATTTAAGACAAGATTTGTCTCCTCACATCTTTGCAATACTAAGGACAAGTTAGCCAAGCAATCATCAAAGGAAGAACCATAAACAGAGAAATCATCCATAAACACTTCCATGATATTTTCTATGTATTCCGAAAAGATAGCCATCATACACCTTTGGAAGGTGGCGGGTGCATTACACAACCCAAATGGCATCCTCCTATATGCAAAAGTACCCCATGGACATGTAAAGGTTGTTTTCTCTTGGTCATCGGGGTGGATAGGGATTTGGAAGAATCCACTATAGCCATCTAGGTAGCAAAAATGGGAGTGTTGGGCTAATCTCTCTAGCATTTGGTCAATGAAAGGAAGAGGGAAGTGATCTTTCCTAGAGGCCATGTTAAGCTTTCTATAATCAATACACATCCTCCATCCCGTAACCGTTCTAGTGGGGATTAGTTCATTGTTCTCATTAGGCACTACGGTCATCCCACCCTTCTTAGGTACTACATGAACGGGACTAACCCACTTACTATCCGAGATAGGGTAGATAATCCCCGCATCTAGCAACTTAATGATCTCCTTCTTAACTACCTCTTTCATTATAGGATTTAGTCTTCTTTGATGTTCAATAGAGGGTTTATGATTATCTTCCATCATTATCCTATGCATGCACAAAGATGGTTTGATGCCAACAAGATCATCAATGGTGTATCCTATAGCCTTTCTATGCAGTTTCAATTCATTCAACAATCTATCAAGTTCATCATCATTCAAAGATGCATTCACAATCACCGGATAAGTTGAATTTGAACCAAGGAAAGCATACTTTAAATGAGAAGGAAGAGGTTTAAGATCAAGTTGAGGAGGACCTTTTTCGGTTGGAGATGATCCATACAATGTAGGTTGAGATGATTGCAAAGCCATGGAAGCCTCCTTGAAGTCCCTTGATGATTGCTCAAACTCAAGTGGTTGATGCTGAAAAGACTCAGGAAAATCGACCCAGGAAGAAAAATCGGTCGATTTTTCAAGCAGTGGGTCGATCTGAGTTTCTGTTTTGGCAAATCTGGCTGAAATTTCAGCACAAGTAGAAAAATCGGCCGATTTTTGCCAGGCAGGTCGATTTTTCTGGCAGTTTTCCCTTCCTTCTAGCACTTCAAACCCAACACTTGGTTGCTCGTCCAATGCATTCAAGGCCTTGATCACTTCATTGCTACTCTCCTCAACTCCTTCCTCCATCAAGCTTGAGCTAAGAACCCTCTCAAGTGGATCCTTGAGCAAGATTGAGCTCACAACTTCTCTAGACTCTTCCTCTTCAACTATGTTGAATACATCTTCATCAAGGGTTGGCCCTTTCATCATTGTTGATAGCTTGAATTTGATGTTCTCTTCTCCAATGTTGAAGGAGAGAGTCCCATTCTTGCAATCTACTAGACATCCGGAAGTAGCTAGGAAGGGTCTCCCCAAAATGATAGGAACCGGATAGTCCGCCGGGATGTCCAAAACAACGAAGTCTATGGGCACATAGAACTTCCCTAATTGCACCGGGATGTCTTCCAAGATCCCAACCGGATGAGTGATTGAGCGGTCCGCCATGTAAAGGGTCATCTTGACCGGCTTTGGCTCTCCTAGCCCAACCTTGTTGCAAAGTGCAAGCGGAATGATGCTCACACTTGCCCCAAGATCACATAGGGCGTCATACTTCACTTCTCCTACTCCGATTGGCACACAAAAGGACCCCGGATCCCTTAGCTTAGGAGGCATCTCTTCCTTCATCGTTTGAATCAACTCCGATGATCTCTTAGTCATCCTTATCTCACCATACTCCTCCAACTTCCTTTTGTTGGAGAGTATTTCCTTCAAGAATTTGCCATATGCCGGCATCCCTAAAATGGCATCCATGAACGGAATGTTAATATGCAATTTAGACATTAGTTCAAGGAACTTACCAAAATGATTGTCCAAACGAGCTCTTGCTCGTGATTGAGGGAACGGTAGTGGTGGTTTGTATGGAGGCGGTGCCACATAGGTTGGCTCTACATCCTTGCTCTTGCCTCCATCTCCTTGCAAAGTCTCTTCTTCATTCACCACTTGCTTCCCTTTAGCATTCTCCTTTGGCAAAGGATCCTTCATGCTTAACCCACTTCTTGTTGTAATAGCCAACACTTGGCCTCTTGGGTTTTCTTCGGTTCTTCCGGGAAGCTTTCCCGGATCTCTTTGTGCTTCACCCGCCTTTTGGAACACTTGTGCTTCCAAAACCTTTTGAGCCTTTGAGATAGAAGTCACCGTGCTCTCAAGACCACTCAACCTTCCAAGCAATTGCTCAAACATCATTTCGGTTCTATCCTTTGGAGGTTGAGTAAATCCGGGTGGAGGTTCTTGTGAAGCTCTTGGTGGTGGAGTTGTGCTTGTAGAAGCGGGAGGGTTCAAGGCTCCATCCGGGTTAGAGTAAGAAAACCCGGGATGGTTATGGTTAGGCCGGTAATTGTTGAATTGCCGGTTGTTGTTGAAGTTCCTTGGGCCTTGGTAGTTGTTGTAGTTGCCCCTTCCCATGTAATTCACATCCTCCTCCTTGGAAGATAGGTTGGCTTGTGGAAGCACTTGAGGAGTTGCTTGGTTCTTCAAGGTTGTAGCACACAACTCCCTCAAGGACTTTAGCTCGTTGTTGATGGCGTCGAGCTTGAAGTTGCTCATGGTGACCTCACTCACCTCATATGCTCCCGCCTTTCTCCCTTCACTCTTCCTATGGGAGTATTTCTCAATCACAAGAGCTTGTTTCTCTACAAACTCCCAAGCATCATCCACATGCTTCTCCATGAAAGTCCCACCGGAAAGGGATTGAAGCTTGAATTGGCTATCTTCATCAAGTCCCTTGAAGTAGATCTCTAATAGCTCAATTTTCGGTATGCCATGGTGTGGACAATCTAGGAGAAGGTCTTTGAATCTCTCCCAAGACTTGAACAAACTCTCTCTATCCTTCATCACGAAGGCATTGATCTTCCCTCTTAACTCGGTAGTCTTGGAAGGTGGGAAGAACTTAGTCAAAAACTCGGTTGTCATCTCCTCCCAAGTACCAACTCGCCCTTGTGGAATAGATTGATACCAAGCTAGAGCTTTGTCCTTAAGAGAGAAGGAGAAAGCCCTTAGCTTATGGTTGTTGCTCTCCAATCTTGGCGGTCTAAGAGTCTCCATCAAGATCTCATAATTCATCAAGTGTTGATGAGGAGACTCTCCTTCCATCCCTCCAAATTGATTGTGCCGGATCATTTGTAGAACTTGAGGGCGGAGCTCATAGTTGTGGGCTGCGGGATCTCCTAAGTTCACACCCGGACGGTGTGCTCTTTGTGCCGGATCCATACGTCTACCCAAAGTTTGTGGCTCCTCAATAGCAATGGGTACAACCCTAACATTAGCCGCCGGCTGCGGTTGCTCCATCGGTGGTGGAGGAGGCGGAGGTTGTCGGCGATTAAGCTCTCCTTGAACAAGGGCTTGCCTAATCTCCTCAATCTCCCTCCTAGTTTCCTCTTGCCTCTCATTGGCAAGTCTCCTTTCTTCCTCCAAGAGCTCATCTCTTAGCCTTATTTGCTCTAAGGCTTCATCCAACTCAGCTTGGAGGTTTCTTCCGGCCATCTCTTTCTCTTTTCGGATGTTCTTGGATCTAGATCGAAGGGTTTTCTCCGGTTCGGGATCGAATGGAGCTAAATCCTTCCCACGAGATCTTCGCATACACCTAAAGAGAGAGACGATGTCCTGAAAAGCAAAGACACACACCAAAGAGAGATCAAAAGCAACAAGAAAGATCTACACTATAAACAATCACGAAATGACTCAATCTAGACCTAGTCCCCGGCAACGGCGCCAAAAACTTGTCACGCTAGGAAATAGCACAAAAAGCTTTACATTTATAAACTCGAATCTAATCTCCTAAACTACCTAGCGAACCCGCAGTGTACGGGACGTTTGTAGAAAGGTAAGTATTCCGAGGTCGACACAAAGACTAAGGTGAAATCGAGTCAAGCAATGATCAAAGATAGTGTAAATCTAGACTAAGATAAGATGAGAAACAAAGGAAATGGAAAACTCAATGTTTTGTTGGTTTTTATGGTGATCAAACAAGGATCACAAGTCAAGCAAGATAATAAAACAACTAACAACTCAAGCTAGCAAAGAAACAAGTAACACAAAGCGCAAGTATATGATCAAGAGAGAAAAGTAGATTCTAGAGGTCAAGATTTCCGGTTATGGCATTGGACTCAAGGTTCTAAGGATTCTAAGGACAAGTTGCGGTGTTGGAGAAAAAGTGTTTCACTAATGGAAGCAATTACCGGGTAGGTCTCTCACTTCACTAATCCCGCATCAAACTCCTATTACCGGGTAGGTCTCAAGGGGTTAGAGTAAGGAATTCCGCACAAACTAGATGCTACTTAAGGGTGACCCTCTCCTTACCGGGTAAGTCTCGAATTAGGGGAATCTCAAGTAATAATCCTAGCACACTCGATCCAATAGCGGCTTATGAGGCTCACTACTACCTAGCATTCATCATCTTATGTATCTAAGATCGGAAATCATCGGGTAGATCTCTTCCCTCACTTAGGTTGATAGCATTAGGTGTTCCTAAGCTAAATTAGGCTTAATAAACACTAGGATTTGACAACCTAACACCCCAATCATACAGATTTATCATTTAGAAAGCAACAGAAGAATAAATCGGGTAGATCTTAGTAAAAATCGGCCGATCTTCATGATGAACAGCCCGATTTTTCTCCCTGGAATGGGTTTCGTGCATTCAAATCATCCTAAACTAACATATAAGCCCATCCTATCATCACCCTAGCCATAACCATTAATCCATCACTCTAGAATCACAACAAACTAGCCAACAATATGCATATCAAGATCCAAAATCATCAAACAAGCATACATGGTGTTCATGATGGAAAATGAAAGATAAACAAGTAAAATCAATAAATCTCAGCCAAATCCAAGTTGTAGCAAGACTTACAAACTCTTAAATGAAGATTCAAAACGTTCCTAACAATCCTTGCAATCGTTCTTCAATCCAAGATTACAAAAGTAACTCAAAATCACTCAAAACCTCACTATTCTCCTACTATGGTGTTCTTCTTCTTCCTTCAATCTTTGAGAGCTTTTCTTCTCCTCCAATCTTCCTCCAAAATCAATGAGCTGTGAATGAGAGTGTGGGAGAGGAGAGATCTCAGCAACCACCTGAGGGACCACTTATATTCTCCACCAAGAGCAAGGACGGGCAAGAGATCGTGGGACACGTGGCTTTAAGCTGTCAAAGGCCTAAAAATCGACCCAGAGAAATAAATCGGCCGATTTAGCTGCTACTTGGTCCGATTTTCTTCAACAGATTCATGCTATGATCGTCTAGCCACTAGTTGCTCCATTGCTTGCACCATTAGTGGTCTTTGTGTCCTTTGTTGCTCCAATTATGCTCCTCCAATGCTTTGGATGTGTACCATCATGAGGCTTGGCCCTCAAATGTATCAATTAACGTCCAATAGATCCCCGAATTACCTACAAAACCGATAAAAGGTAGTGTAGACGTCTTTTCTAGAAATGTCCGGATCCTATTTTAAAGAGAGAGACTGGATATAACCCGCTACCAGGCCCAATTACCGGCCCAGCCAGCCAGCCCATTCGTAAGAAAATAATATAATTAAACTAATTAAAATTAACCTAATCTAACCTAATCCAAATCTAACCCTGCTGCCGCTTACCTCTCTTAACCGTACCTTCTGCACGCTGCAACTCTCCGCCTCTCCCTTCCTCTTGCAAACGGACGTACAGCAGCCCCTACGGAACCGCCACCGAGCCGCCGCCGAGTCCTGCGCCGCCTTCCGTCAAGTCCGGTAAGCACTGCCTCCTTCTCCTCTTTCCGCCCCTTCTCTGTCCGAAACTCACCTTTCCGCCTCTTCAGAAAGCGACGACGCTGCTGCTTCTCTTCGTCTTCCACCGGAGACGCCGCCACCACTGCTCTTGTCGACCTCCCTCGCTCGCCGGCGACTGCAGACCGCCAGGTGAGCCACCCTTCTCTCTTCCTTCCCTATTTCTGTTACCGGCGTAACCCGTACTCCCTCCACAGCCGCGACTGCAGGCATTAGCCGCCACACCGGAGCCACTGCGCAGCCTTCTCGTCGTCCGCCAACCACCAGGGGGGAACCGCCGGAACACCAGCCTCGCCGCCGGACTGCAGTCCCGGTAAGATCACTTCCGGCTCTCCTTCCCTCTTGCCTGCGAGTTTGCAAGATTATATATGTATATATAAATGAATGGAATACGTATATAATTGGTAGAGTACGTATATAATTGATGGAATACGTATATAATTGAGGGAATACGTATATAGCTGAGTTTGATTACATATATATAAACCATAGAATGGAGGTGGTACGGGTATGCAATACGGAAGGTTAGTAAGAGCAGGTGTGAACTTATATAGGAGAGTGTATGCCGAGTATATAAATATACGTATATATTATATGAAATAAAAGTATACATATGAGTGTGAGTTGGTGAAAATATAAAGTATGTGGATATATATATATATATATATATCTAAATACCTAAGAGTTACGGATTTTATAGAATTGGAAGGAAGGTTAGTATGCACGAAAGTATATATATATATAAGATTAGATAATACCCGAGAATGAAGTAATGTGATTCTAGATGACGAGTGGACGAGATTAATTTTATAACTTTAGTAAACTGTTTTGGAAGTAATCATATATTAGAAAAGTGTTCAAAAAGAAATATTAGAGGTCAAGAAGTGACCCGGAGAATTATCGACACTAAGGGTAAAACGGTCTTTTACCGTATGAGAATATTTCTTTCCGTAATCCCTTCGCATGAGGTTGGACATCGAGATGTGATTTTGATACACATGTCTTAATTGACAGGCGCTTGAGTTACCACGAGTACGGACTGTTTGAGAAGTGTTAGAGTGTTTTTGACTCAGGTAAGTCCGTGCGACTTACTTAGCCAGTTTCTGGATATTAGTTGAGTGATAGTGGTTGTGTGTGCTATGTGCGTGTTTTAATAATAATAACTTGCTAGGACGACTGTTATTATTATGTTTAAGGCCCAAGTGTATGTATAACGGGCCGTGACATCACTGCCCAACTCTGACAGGAGACTGGGAGGTTCTCTATACCCAGACCAGGCAGGTACAAGGTGATATTCATCGGATCCATTCCTGATGGTTACACGGGGGCGGAGGCGAGGTTTGGGAATCCCTCGTGTCACAAAATAAGTATCATTAGCGTGAAAGAGGACTTAACTCAAGATAATAAAACGGACTTGTTTGAAAGCATGATGGGTGTTTATTTTTTTTTATGTGTGTGTGTGTGCTGTTATTATTCTGCTAATATTTAGATAACTAGCTCACGGTTCTTCTTGTTGTGTTTTTAGATTTACCACAGGTTAGACCAGCAGTTGAGTGATCCGGAAGTAGTGGTCAGCCGAGTCTCCGTACTCCTTAGAGTGGGGGTTGGGGTTGTGTTTGTCTTTTCTTTCTTTTGGTTAAGACAGTTGTTCGTTTCTTTTGTTTAAGTACTTTAGGCTGCTAGACAGTGTTGCATTCATTACCTTAAAAATACTATTTTTATGAATTTCGGTTTTTCTTTATTTGTGTCTTGTTGCAAGATCCTAGTAATATTGTTGTCAAACTGAGGTCGGGACCCATTGTGAGGTCCTAACCAGTAATGTCCCGAGTTCTAAGAATCCGGGGTGTTACAACATGGTATCAGAGCTCTAGGTTGGCAACAATGGCACTTGAAATCTTCTGAAAGACCGAATAAGTTTTAAGCAGAACCCGAAAAGGGGTCTGAGTTTTAAAAGGAAAATTTTTAGGTTTTAAATACATGCATAGTCTGGTTGGGAATAGAAAAGTACGGCTGATCACCACTACTACCGTGGATCTCAGTATGCTTAGTATGGACTTTAGGTTTTACTGTAGATGGACTTTTTGAACTTTTAGCTAGTAGTAATTATAGTCATTGTCCCTCGCGCAGATGGCACGTACTAGAGCTACGCTAGCTACTGGTCGAGGTAGAGGGCGTCCCCCTCTCCCTCCAGCTGGACCAGGTAGGGGAGATGGGACCCCTACAGTTAGAGGACGTGGCCGTGGAGGTAGACCTCCACTAGCCCGAGGTCAAGGTTGAACTCCTCGAGAGGATCCACCAGCAGTGATCATGCCAGAGGCTGGAGTGGAGGAGGTAGCTGAGAGTGTAGGTCCTGAGGTCAGGAATGAGACCGTTGGTAGGTGTGGAGCACAGAGAGCACGTTCGACGGAATCATGACGTGTTTCCATTGGAGCGACTGAGTACAGAGAGTACCGAGCATACGTTGAGCGTATGGAGGAGGCTGCTAGGACGGAGAGACTTACCCAGGTACCACCAGTACCAGCTAGATCTGTCCAGGTGACACAAGGAGTACATCAGGTGCCAGCTGTACCTGAGAGGAGAGTGGTGGCTGATTGAGCTCCTACTGGGTCTAGAGCACCGAGGTCGGATGAGTGGTTGAAGGCTTTCAACTCTCAGAAGATCCCCTCATATAGTGGAGAGATAGGACTGGAGGTGGAGCATTGGATTGGACAGGTAGAGACTGCGTTAGAGGCAATACGTTGCCCGGAGGATCGGCAGGTGGATTTGGTGCAGACCTGCTTCACTGGAGATGCTCATTCCTGGTGGCGGACCATGCGTAGTCGAGTCACCAGTTGGGATCAGATGAGGAGCATTGTTAGAGACAGATATTGCCCTGTCTCGTTGAGGAGAGAGAGATTCCAGGACTTCATTGAGGCGGGATTTGAGGACATTCTGATTGCTGCTGCCATCAAGAAGTTCCAGAAGGAACTGACACTGCTTGGACCAGTTGCACCTCCTGAGGAGCAGCATGTATATCTTTTTTCGAGGAGATTGAGAGAGAGCACTCGTTCCTATCTGGCAGGATTTCATTGTGAGACACTGTCAGACTATTAGGATAGAGCGTCTGCCTATGAGAGAGACAAACTAGTGTCGAGGAGAGCTGCACAGTCAGACAGGCCGGATAAGCGGCAGAGGACAGGTTATGCTAGTGGTAGTTCAGGAGTAGCTGTTTTTGGACGGGGACAGACTCAGGGGCGACATAGCCATACAACTATTGATCAGACTTCAGCTGGTGGCTTGCAGTGCCACAACTGCAGTGGCTATGGACATATCCGATCGAACTGCACGAAGCCGGCAGTGACCTGCTTTCAGTGCGGCAAGGTTGGACATAGAGCTGCATTATGCCGCCAGGGCAAGGCTCCATCTCATCAGAGTTCTTCTCCTGCAGGCTTATCAAGGAGTGTACAGAGACCGCCACAATACCGAGCTCCGAGTCAACAGCAGCAGTACCGAGCTCCTGGTCAACAACAGTCTTATAGGGATCCAGGACACACACCATCACAAAGTGCGATGCAGGGATCAGGTCGGGGCAGAGGACGTGGTAGTGTGGCTGATACCAGAGGAACTCAAGCCCGAGTGTTTGAGTTGAGAGATGCTGATCAGCCAGATGCACCGACTGCCACAGGTACGATCCAGATTCATGACTTACCTGTACGAGTTTTATTTGATACGGGTGCTACACACTCCTTCATATCTGATACATGCGTAGATAGGTTGTCCTTAGCTACTGTAGAGGGGATACCTTTTATGATAGGCTTACCTGATGGGAGTAAGGTAAGAGGGACTAGAGAGATCTTTGGATGTCCTGTTCGCATGGGAGATCGAGAATGGCTAGTCAATTTTCTAGTCATGCCCTTAGCTCATGAGGATGTCATTTTAGGGATAGACTAGATGAGGAAACACGGAGCAGTCTTAGACATTGGTAGGAGGACAGTGACCGTTGCCACAGAGGAGGCCATAGAGTAATATTCCGAGGTTGGGACCTCGGAAAGTCAGGCACAGTTATCAGTGCAGTGAGGGCAGCGAGACTGATAGCACGGGGTTGCGAAGCCTTCTGGTGTTATGCCATGAAGGAAAGCAAGAGCCTGACTATAGAGGAGATACCTGTTGCATGTGAGTTTGCAGAGGTATTCAGTGACGACCTGCCAGGACTACCCCCACAGAGGAGCGTTGATTTCAACATCGACTTGGAGCCGGGCACGAGACCTATCTCGAAGGCTCCGTACCGTATGACACCTATAGAGCTGCTTGAGCTGAAGAAGCAGTTAGAGGAGCTAGTAGAGAAGGGTTTCATACGCCCTAGTGTGTCTCCTTGGGGCACGCCAGTGTTATTTGTGAAGAAGAAGGACGGATCGATGAGGCTGTGCATAGACTATAGAGAGCTGAACAAGGTAACCATCAAGAACAAGTACCCACTGCCACGCATAGATGATCTGTTGGACCAGTCGTATGGAGCGTCTGTGTTCTCGAGGATAGACTTGAGATCAGGTTACCACCAGCTGAGGGTGAGAGATCAGGACATACCTAAGACGGCATTCCGGACTAGGTATGGTCATTATGAGTTCGTAGTGATGCCATTTGGGCTCACTAATGCACCAGCGGTGTTCATGGAGTTGATGAATGGGATATTCATTGACTTCTTAGACCAGTTTGTAGTGGTCTTCATTGACGACATCCTAGTCTACTCTAGGAGTCGAGAGGAGCATGCCGGACACTTGAGGACAGTATTGCAGATTCTACAGGATAGCCAGTTGTATGCTAAGCTATCCAAGTGCGAGTTTTGGATGTCAAAGGTGGCTTTCTTAGGTCACGTGGTGACTGCTGAGGGTATTAAGGTCGATCCGGCGAAGATCGAGTCAGTATCTTCTTGGCAACCTCCTAAGAATGTTAAGGAGGTTCGCAGCTTTCTAGGTTTAGCAAGTTATTACCGCCGGTTTGTGGAAGGGTTCTCTTTGATTGCCCGACCACTTACTTGTCTTCTGAGGAGACCACTCGGTTTGTCTGGTCTGAGCCGTGTCAGTAGAGTTTTGAGGAGCTGAAGAGGAGATTGACATCCGCTCCGATTTTGGCACAACCTGAGGGTACTGATGACTTTGTGGTATACAGTGAGCATCCAAGCTGGGCTTGGGGTGTGTTTTGATGCAGAGGGGTAAGGTCATAGCCTATGCGTCTCGACAGTTGAAGACGTATGAGGAGAACTACCCCACACATGATCTAGAGTTGGCTGCAGTAGTCCATGCTCTTAAGATCTGGCGACACTATCTTTATGGGGCGACCTGTCAGATCTTTACAGACCATAAGAGTCTGAAGTACATATTCACTCAGAGAGAGTTGAATAACCGCCAGAGGCGGTGGTTAGAGTTGATCAAGGACTTCGACCTTGAGATCCTTTACCACCCCGGAAAGGCGAATGTGGTAGTTGATGCTTTGAGGCGGAAGACGCCTAGGGAGAGGGCGATAGCCCGGTTGACGGTACAGCCACAGTTGCAGAGGGACTTGGCTTGGTTGGAGATAGAGATTCAGTTTCCCGATACTGATGGTCAGCTGGCTACCATGGAGTTACTTCCTGATCTGTTGGATGAGATCCGACAGAAGCAGGAGACTTGCCTGACTTTGATCAGGATCCGAGACAGAATGTCTCGAGAGGAGGCCCCACAGTTTACTATTGGTGCAGATGGGGTGATGAAACGTCAGGATCGTGTTGTGTGCCGTCAGGCAGTGAGCTGAGACAGAGGATACTAGATGAGGCTCATGCTACCCCATACACAGTACATCCTGGAGCGAGTAAGATGTACAAGGACGTGAGACGGTCCTTCTGTTGGGTGGTTTGAAGCCCGATGTGACTCGGTATGTAGCTCAGTGCGCGACCTGCCAACAGGTCAAGATTGAGCACCGTAGGTCTGGAGGAGAGCTCCACCCACTTCCAGTACCACAGTGGAAGTGGGAGGATATATCTATGGATTTTGTCACAGGTTTGAGACTCAGCAGAGGACTACCGCCGAGATTAGCACTACCGCCGAGATTAGAGGGTGTTCATCCGGTCTTTCATGTATCTCAGTTGAGAGAGTACATTCCGGATCCGAGACACGTCATCAGTGTTAGCATGAAATATTGTGATATTTTAGGCACGTTTTCTAAACGTATTTGATTCAATTCGATAGTCTTTGATTGAACTTTGTGCATATGTGAGCTAGTATTACCTATATTGTCGATATGGATGTCTACACTAGTTCTATGTTGATTTTAGGTGATTTGGAGCTATTTCCGAACGGAATCGAGCAAAGGAGAGTTGAGTTGATATGTCCATAGATTGAGGACATTCTTTGGAAGCAAATTTGAGTTTTAGCTTGAGGAATGCACGAGGCTAGGGAAGAATCACGTTCTTGCCCTAAAATACGACCGTATCACGTTCCACGTTCAATTCCACAACCGTGGATTTGAACTCAGAAATTGATGTTCATTCCAGAAGATATTACGGCCGTGGAATATATGGTGCAAACCGTATTTGTTTCCACGCTCTAAATTACGGTCGTGGAACACTTCCACGACCGTGATCTTGGCGAATCTTTTCGCCACACTTTGAAGCCACGATCTTTTGAAGATTGGGCCGGGCCGATATTTCGTCTTGCCCTATAAAAAGACGGGAGAAAGGAGATTCCGTCATGCCTGCTTACAATCATCGCGTATCCTCGCATACCACACACATCTCCGCTTTGCAACGCAAAACCCTCGTTTAGGGGTATCTTGGAGATCTCATTGGAGATCGAAGTTCGCATCAGAGAATTGCCCTAATCTCGCACTTTTGGTGGAGATTGCTGTTGAGATCTTCGGATTGGTGGAGGATCGAAGCTTTTGGAAGATTTTGCAAGAAGATCTCTCTTCTTGTTTAGGTTTGATTTGGGAAACGGATTGACATCCCGTTTTTCCCTTCTTTCCTAAAGTTGTAATTGTTTAACTTTAGTTTGAACCCTTCGATAATACTTGTTCTTGATTGTGACTTTGATATTGTTTTGAAGGTTATTGAAAGTTCTTGAAAGTTTCCATCTTTCTATCTTTTAATTCTTGAATTGATATCAATATGACTGTTATTGGCTAAAAACCCTTAACAATTCTAAGGTGAAGGGTTGATAGTTGTGGCTTAGATGATGATAGATCGATCGCAAACAAATTAGACCCTGAGAGTTAGAGAGAATCGCCGATAGACTATAAATTACGGCCTGTTCTTGAGTCCACGGCCGTGGAACACCAAGAACTACCCGTAATTTCCCTAAATCTACGAACTTTCTTTTACTTTAATCCAAAGTTAAAGATTTGCTTTAATTTAGTTTAGAATTATCTTTTCTAGGTGGTAGTGAAGCCTCAACAACCTCTACCTCGATTGTAAGTGTCACAACCTCAATCGGTTAAGTTAGTCTTGATCCTTGGGTTATAAGTTTGGGTATTTGACATTAATTCTCGCCTTTAGAATCTTTTTATATTGAGCCTCAACAAACTGTATAGAGAGTGCCTTTTAGGTGGGTTACATAAGGTTTTTGGAACTTCACCGTACGATTACCTTACATTAGTATACCTTTGCATATCTCAACTCTGTCTTTATATCATTAGTATATCTTGAATCGATTGCCACAGCTGGATACTTGGATCTTTAGGATTGTTGTTTTCCCAATATTTGCAAAACTCTCATACTTACTCGCTTGACAAACTGAAATCGAATTTGTTCCCACCCAAATCCCTGTGTTCGATACTCTGGAATTCTTGCTTAGCTACGTCGATCCGTACACTGCGGGCTGCTTGATTCTAGTTTTATAAATTTAAAGCTTATTTGCACAAACCTTTAGGGGCAAACAAGTTTTGGCGCCGTTGCCGGGGATTTGGTTTCGGCCGAATTCGGTAACCGGTTGTCAAGCTTGGGAGCTTGCTCTCGTCATTTGATATTTTCTCAAGTGCATGCGCAGGTCTAGGAAACCCGAGGATCTCTTACCTCTTGATCAAGAGCTAGAGAAAACCTTAAGGCAAAAGCGCAAGGAAAAGAAGATGGCTGAAGAACACGAGCGTGATCTTCAGGCGGAATTGGCGGAGAAGGAAGCTCAACTCCATTGGAATGAGAACCTCCGCCGGGATGAGATGAATCGCCATCAATCCCAAGTTAACAGTCTACAGGATCAGATGTTCCAGATGAGATTAGAAATAAGCGACCTTAAGAGTAAAGAAATCAAGAAATCCTCAAGAAGGACATCAAGATCTAGAAGAAGGAGAGGTCATTCATCCGCTGATGATAGTGACTCTTCCATGCCACCATTAGAGGAAATTGATCCTACGGTCAATGTGAATCCTTTCCATCCACAAGGAGCTACTAACCGCCGCATTCCACCTAGGAATGTGAGGGTCGAACGTGTGGATAATGAGCCAAGAACTCTTGGCCAGCGGATGGATCCAACACAACAACCACGCCGCTTGGGCGTGAATTTTGATGCTGAAGATGTGCAAGGGTTTAGCTTTAACCCTCAAGTTATTACTCTTGTTCGCCAAAACCAATTTGGCGGTACAAGCGCTGAATCTCCACACCAACACTTGCAAAACTTCGAGTGTATGATGGAGACGATGAGACCGAAGAACGCTACTACCAACAGTTACAAGCTTAAACCCTTCTTCTTCTCCTTGAAGGGGAAGGCGTTGTCATGGTATCAAGCTCTTCCTAGTGGGAAACTAGATACGTGGGAAGACCTTTCCGCGGAATTTCTCACCAAATTCTTTCCGCCTTCCAAAACGGCGGAACTTAGAGGTAAGATTAATGCTTTTTCTATGAGACCTAACGAAAGTTTGTTTCAATCATGGGAAAGGTTTCAGGATTTGCTCTTGGATTGCCCTCATCATGGCATATCCAAACTTGCCTTGCTGGAGATTTACTACAAGGGGCTGGATGCGGGAATGCAGTTCAACCTCCAATCCCTCTCATGTGGAACGTTCATGGACATGAGAGAAGATGACGCTTGGGACTTCATAGAGAAGCAAGCAAGAGTCATAGAGAAGTATTCCCACCGGAAAGTGGAGGGAAATCGTGTAGAGCAAGGAGCAAAGCTCACACATGAAGCTCAAAATCAGATTTTCTCCCTCAACAATGAGATCAAAGAGTTGAAGGAGGCTATCAAGACCAACTTCCCAAAGCAACAAGGGAAGGATGTTGGTTATTTGGGCAACAATAATGGCGGCAACAACAATAACCGGGGTAAAAACCGGAATAACAACTGGAGTGGAAACAACAACAACCGGAACAATGATTGGAACAACAATAGGGGTTCAAACAACAACAATTGGCGCCCCAATTAACAAAATTCCGGTAACTCTTATCCTTCCAATTCTAATTCACTAACTCCACCTTCCTCTTCCTCTACTCCTTTGAAAAGCCAGGGGCAATCATCTAATGGAGGAAACACTTCGGGGAAGGAGAAGCCCGATCCCATATTGGAAACGATCATGGGAAAGCTTCAAGGGTTGGAGAACCGCCTCATCAAGGTTGACGATCAAATCTCTAAGGTTGACAAGGCTCAAAAGGTTTTGGAAAACCAAATGTTCAACCACGCGGAGGAAGTTCCTAGAAACCAAGGGAAACTTCCAGGAAAGACGGAGGACAACCCTAAGGGAAGGGTGATGGCGATAACAACTAGGAGCGGAGTGACTACCACCGATCCGCAGCCTACGTTCGTTGAAGTCCCCGTAGAAAAGAGCAAGGAGAAGGGGAAGGAGAAGGAAGATGTCTATGTTCCTCCTCCGGCTTACAAACCTCCCCTACCATTCACTCAATCTAGAGCGCGAGCGCGCCTAGACAAACAATTCGGTAAGTTCATAGAACTCATGAGTAAGCTGCATATTAATATACCATTCATTGATGCTATTGTAGGTATGCCCGCTTACGGTAAGTTCTTGAAGGAGCTTCTCTCTAACAAGAGGAAGCTAGAAGATTTCGGAGAGGTCAAGATGAGTTCGGATTCTTCGGATCTCATCAAGACCATGAAAGAGAAAATGCCCCCAAAGTTGAAAGATCCGGGGTCATTTTGCATTCCCATTGGGGTGGGAGATGTCACATATGACGCTTTATGTGACTTAGGAGCAAGTGTGAGCATCATAGCACTTGCGTTGTGCAGGAAGATCGGTTTAGGCGAACCTAAACCGGTGAAGATGACGTTATACATGGCGGATCGATCCATCACTCGCCCCGTCGGTATTGTAGAAGACGTCCCGGTCAAGCTAGGTAAATTCTTTGTTCCCATTGATTTTGTTGTGCTTGACATTCCCGCAGATAGTCCGGTCCCGATCATACTCGGAAGACCGTTTCTTGCAACTTCCGACTGCATGGTCGATTGCAAGAATGGTAGACTCGCTTTTGATATTGGAGAAGAGAAAGTAGAGTTCGTTCTTTCTACTCTAGTGAAGGAACCAATCTTCGATGAGGATATTTATGATATCCAAGATGAAGAAGGTTTATCTAGGGAAGAGGTAAGCGCAATTCTCTTTAACGATCCTTTACAAAAAGTTATTACCATGAGTCTAACAGATGTAGGGGAAGAAGAAGAGTGCAAAGAGGAAATTGAAGCCTTAGAAGCACAAGAAGAGATCCATGAAGAGGAGTTTGAGAAACTCCACGATGAGGCTGAGAATGTAAGAATCCACGGTCATACCCTGTATTCCACGACCGTGGATTTCACAACCAAAATCGACCTCCATTCCAGGGGATTACACGGCCGTGGAACACATGGAGAGGCCATAATTCTAACCGTGGAAGAGGGTAGTCGGCATACTTCTTCAACTTCTTTTGATTCTTCTCCAACTCATTCAAAACCCTTAGAAACTTCTAAGGAGACGTCGGAAGCTCCTCAAGGATCATTGGAAGCTCCGAAAGTGATGGAACTCAAACCACTTCCTACTCATCTAAGGTACGCTTTTCTTGGATCTAATTCTACCTTTCCGGTTATCGTTAGCTCCGAATTAAGCATAGATGAACATGAACAGCTCATGATTGTCCTTAGGAAACATAGAAAAGCCATAGGCTATACTATTGAGGACTTAGTAGGAATTAAACCCTCCCTATGCATGCATAAGATACTAATGGAGGAGGACTTTAGAACTTCAAGACAACCTCAAAGGCGGTTGAATCCGACCATGAAGGAGGTTGTCAAGAAGGAAATTCTTAAACTTCTTGACGCAGGTATCATCTATCCTATCTCCGATAGCAAGTGGGTGAGTCCAGTTCAAGTAGTTCCAAAGAAGGGAGGAATGACGGTCATCACCAACAAGAACAACGAACTCATTCTTACCCGAACCGTAACTGGATGGCGGATGTGCATAGACTACCGCAAGCTCAACAACGCAACGCGGAAGGATCACTTTCCATTGCCATTCATCGATCAAATGCTTGAAAGGTTAGCACAACACTCACATTTTTGCTACCTTGACGGTTATAGTGGTTTCTTTCAGATTCCGATACATCCGGATGATCAAGAGAAGACCACATTCACGTGCCCTTGGGGTACGTTCGCCTATAGGAGAATGCCGTTCGGGCTTTGCAATGCCCCAGCCACCTTTCAACGGTGCATGATGGCCATCTTCTCCGAATATGTAGAGGAAATCATGGAAGTCTTCATGGACGACTTCTCCGTATACGGTTCCTCTTTCAACGATTGTCTTTCTAACCTTTCTCTTGTTTTGCAAAGATGTGAAGACACTAACCTTGTTCTAAATTGGGAGAAGTGTCAATTCATGGTTAAGGAAGGAATCGTATTAGGTCACTTAGTCTCTAGTAGAGGGATAGAGGTAGACAAGGCTAAGATAGAGACCATAGAGAAACTTCCTCCCCCAATCTCATTGAAAGGGATAAGAAGCTTCCTAGGACATGCTGGATTTTATAGACGTTTCATTAAAGACTTTTCTAAGATATCAAAAGCTCTCACTAATCTATTGATGAAGGATGCGGTTTTTGAGTTTTCGCAGGAATGTTTGGAGGCGTTTAACACCATTCGGCAAGCTCTAATTTCAGCACCTATCATCCAACCTCCGGATTGGACTCTCCCCTTCGAGATTATGTGCGATGCTAGTGACGTGGCTATTGGAGCTGTTCTTGGACAACGAAAGGAAGGGCGAACCCACGCCATATATTATGCTAGCAAGACGCTAGACGAAGCGCAGCTCAACTACGCCACTACCGAGAAAGAGTTTCTAGCCATTGTCTATGCTATTGACAAGTTTCGCTCTTATCTTGTAGGTGCAAAGGTGATTGTCTACACGGATCATGCTGCGATCCGGTACCTCCTTGCAAAGAAAGATGCGAAGCCAAGGCTGATTAGATGGATTCTTCTCCTACAAGAATTCGATCTTGAGATCCGCGACAAGAAAGGCTCGGAAAATTCTGTTGCGGATCATTTAAGTCGCCTAACACATCTAGAGGACGACCATCTACCCATTGATGACTCCTTTCCGGACGAACACCTACACATCATAGAGGAGTGCATCAACGTGATCTCCAAAGGTAACGAACCATGGTTTGCTGATTTTGTTAACTATTTGGTTTGCCAGGAGATACCGCCCGGACTATCCTACGCACAAAGGAAGAAGTTCTTTAAGGACGTCCGGAAATACTATTGGAACGAACCTCTCCTCTTTAAGAGAGGTCAGGATGGCATCATTCGGCGATGTGTGCCGGAAGATGAGATGCAAAGTGTCATCCGCCATTGTCATTCACTACCTTGTGGAGGACACGCTAGTTCGAACAAGACTAGCGCAAAGGTATTGCAATCTGGATTCTATTGGCCTACTTTATTTAGAGATGTGCAATCCTTTGTTTCTTGCTGCGATGCTTGTGAAAGAACAGGCAACATTTCTAGAAGGAACGAGATGCCCCTTAACAACATCTAAGAGGTGGAGATTTTCGACGTTTGGGGAGTTGATTTCATGGGACCATTCCCATCTTCTTGTGGAAATCAATACATACTATTGGCGGTAGATTACGTTTCTAGATGGGTGGAAGCAATTGCCTCTCCCACAAATGATGCCATGGTGGTGGTTAAGTTCTTCAACAAGATCATTTTTCCGCGATTCGGGACACCAAGGACGATCATTACTGATCGAGGTTCTCACTTCATAGCCCGTCGCTTTGAAGCTCTTCTAGCTAAGTATGGGGTTACTCACAAGATCGCTACCCCTTACCATCCACAAACGAGTGGACAAGTTGAGATCTCAAACAGGAAGATCAAAGGAATTCTAGAGAAGACGGTTTCAAGGACTAGGAAGGATTGGTCCTTGAAGCTAGATGATGCTTTATGGGCGTACCGGACTGCGTACAAGACTCCCATAGGAACCACACCATACAACCTTGTGTATGGGAAGTCTTGTCACTTGCCGGTAGAGCTAGAGCACAAAGCGTTTTGGGCTATCAAATGGCTGAATTTCGGCATGAAGGAAGCGGGAGAGAAGCGTCTCCTAGACATCAACAAGCTGGATGAACTCCGTTTGAACGCCTACGAAAACGCCAAGATCTACAAGGAAAGAGCAAAGCGTTGGCATGATAAGCATATCATTCCAAAGAACTTCAAAGAAGGAGATCAAGTTCTCCTCTTCAATTCAAGACTTCGCCTCTTTCCAGGTAAGCTTAAATCCCGTTGGACCGGACCATTTCTAATTAAGCATATTTTTCCCCTTGGTACAGTTGAAGTATGGGGTGAAGCTAGCGGAAGTTTTAAGGTGAACGGCCAACGACTCAAGAAGTATACGCCGGAACTCCAAGCTGAGGAGTTCGCGCCTACCGCACTCGAATAAGTGCGAGATTGGTCTAGCTACGGACCTTAAACAAAGCGCTTCTTGGGAGGCAACCCAAGGTATTGCATTTTCGTTTTCGTTTTCGATTCATAGTTTAGCCTAGAATAGACGTTTTCGCTTTATTTTTCCTCGATTTCTTCCGGTATGTTCGTGTTTTTGGTTGTAGGATCAATGGAAAAGGAAAAAGGGAGAATAATGACGAAGAAGAGTGACGAAATTTGGACTTTGAAGCTTTACAGAAGGTTCCACGGTCTAAATTACGGTCGTCATAGCTACAGTGGCCGTAATTCTCAAAAGCCTTTGAAAAATCACCAAAACCACGGTTCCGTACACTTCCACGGCCGTGGAACACCCCGACAGACCGTGATTTTCAAAATTTTGCCTGCGACTATATAAGCCACATTCTTCACAAATTTGCCCCAAAATTTCCCTTTCCACGACCTAAACGCCGAAACCCCACGACCTCCTCCAAATCTTCGTTTTCTAATCGTTTTCAACGATTCTTCATCCTAAACTGCAGCAAATCCAACCACGAACAAGATCCAAGCGACAAACCAAGCGGAAATCCATCAACAAATGCGCATTTCGGATTTTTCAATCCGAAAAAGAGGTTTATTCTTTCTTCTTGATTTTCGCGGATTTGGTTCGTTTTTGCTATAGATTTTTAGGAAGAACTGACAAAGACTGGAAGGAATTAGATTAGGACTGTTTGTTGTGGTGATTGTTGGCGAATTTGCTGAGATTCGTGAAATTCTGAGACGAATCACGGTCTCTGGGTAAACCACGGCCGTAATTTCCCAAGAACAGACCGTAATTTTGGAGAAAAATGGATTTTGTAAGGAGAGTGTCGGGAAGGATAAAGGAGAAGAAGGGAGAGCAGAATAAGAAAAGGAAAGGCAATCCCTCCACCTCTAGGGCACCACCACCCTCATCTCCTTCACTACCATCTTCACCTTCACCTTCATCCTCACCTCCTCACCCTAGCATTCCGACCATACACGAGAACCACCTTGCTGCATTTGAGAAGATACAGAAGAGGGCAGTGATTGGCCCTAGGTATTTGTTGTTGGAGGATCTACATCCTCTCAACATAGTTGATGATCTTACATGGCTCTTGGATAGAGCCGGATTACTTGTTTTCACGAACATTCGTGAAGACGCCTATGAGGAGATCACCCGGGAGGTTGTGACATCTTTCGAGCACAGCCACGTAGATAGGACCGTCTCTTTCCGTCTCATGGAAAGAGACTACCATTTGAGCATTGTTGAGTTTGGGACTATCTTTGGGTTTCATGAGACCTTCAATGGTCGACTTCCGGGAGGCGTTTCCGCCAAGGACTTTTGGGCGGAAGTTGCGATGATTTACGCCGACGAGGACCGTTGGCAGCCCGCCGATACCAAGGCTAAATTGATGTACCAGTTAGCCTTGAAGATAGCTCACCGCGTTCTTTCGGAGTGTCTCTTTCCTAGGACGGAGACGCCCCAAAAGATAAAGACGGATGAGCTATTCTTACTCTATTGTATGCTTTATGGACGCCGTGCAGATTGTGCTACTCTCTTGGCTGCTACGATGAGCAAGCTCAAGAACAAGTCGAAGGGGAACATCGGATATGGTGGGATAGTTACCCACATTGCTAGGAGTTTTGGTGTAGATTTTTCTGCTTGTACCCGCATACCGGCCGTACCTTTAGGATTACATGCATTCATGGTTAGGGGACTCATTTTCCCCATACATAGAGGTCCGCCTTATGCGGGCATGCCTTGGGAGAGCAGGGCAGGCAGGGGTATTGAGTGGTTGCCGGAGTATTCCATTGTGGCGGGACGCCACAATTGGAAGGAGACGTTCGCTGCGATGCACGCGAACAGGCTAGTAGCTCCCCCTTACGTCCCACCACCGGTTGTGGAGGAGGAGGAGATGGGAGATCAGTACGAGAGTGGTGGAGGAGCGGAGCAGGAGTTTGGCACGTTTCCGGACCAGCCGGAGGCGGCCCCAGATGTACCTAGACGCTCTCCACGCCCAGCTAGAGCCTCAGGCTCGTCATCTCGCCGCGCTAGCGTGAGTGAGAGGCCCACGTGGATGACTACACCTCCCACTTGGTATGACACCCCCCCTCCTTGGTCCACGCAGCAGCCAGCAGCACCACCACCAGCACCAGCACCATACGATCGCGCCCCGGGATGGTACGAGCAGATGCCGGATTGGGCTACCGGACTTTCAGAGAGAGTTGGAGCGTTGGAGATCCGGGCCGACGCTAGAGACGGACGCCTCGGCGACCTTGACCACATGATGAGGGACGTCTACCGCCAGCAGTTTGGGCGGCCATACGACTCCAGCTTCTCCCCATTCCCACCTCCACCACCGCCGCAGTGATTGGACGCATGATCGTTTGTTTTAGACATTCCCGCCACCACTTGTGAGTTTCTTTTTCTTTTCTTTCTTTTGTTCTTTCTTTGGAACATTAGGGACAATGTTCGTCCTAAGTATGGGGTGGGATGTACTAAAAGTTTGTAATAACTCTACTCTCTATGTTTGCTTTCATTCGAGACTATCGTTGCATGTTCATTATGTGTCACACGTTTCATTTTCGCATTGCATGAAAAAGAACTTTAAAAACCCATAAAAATTGAAAAATTTTGAAAATTTTGTGCTTCTAATGAATTGAGATGATTTCCATGATAATCATTACTTGTGAATTGAGTTTGATGACAATTGCATGCTCAAAAGAATAGTGAATCGAAAAGAATTTGAATGAATGAATTTTACCTCTTTGGAAGTTTTATAATGTGAAAACTTTACCTAAATCATGTTGAGAAATTAAAGTTGAAATCACAATATAAGTTCCTATACTTCTTGTTGAAATGATTAAGGCAATTCAATACTTTCTTTCTTCTTTCTTTGAACATCTAGCTCCTCATTGAAATATTAGCCTCCTTTACCTATCCGGGAATTTGGAGAAGTGAATAAAAAAGGCACGTTTGATGTGGGAGGACCATGAGAGCAATTATTTGCAATCAAATGAATAGAAAGAAATTGTAGGTTTGGGGAAGTCAATCATGACGATGAGTAACTCGGCACCATTCACATAGCCGGGTGTTTGTGTCTTGCCAAAGTCGGATTGAGCGATATTCCTAGCGGATTACGGTATGTGCGCTAAGGGTTTGAGGCATTGCCAAAGGCACGTTTTGATAATGTTTGAAGGTTATGATGCTTGTTTGGAAGTTAAATTGATTCATGAACTCTCTTTGCTTTTTACTCTTTAATTGAGTGTGTGAAAGTTTGATGAACGATTGAAGCAAGGTTTGAGAATGATCTATTCTTTAGAAGTCACATTCACCCAAAAGAAGGTACACATATTTCATCCTAACTCTTGTTTAAAGCTTTTTGAAAGACCTTGCTTAGGGACAAGCAAGTGTTAAGTATGGGGTTATTTGTTAGCATGAAATATTGTGATATTTTAGGCACGTTTTCTAAACGTATTTGATTCAATTCGATAGTCTTTGATTGAACTTTGTGCATATGTGAGCTAGTATTACCTATATTGTCGATATGGATGTCTACACTAGTTCTATGTTGATTTTAGGTGATTTGGAGCTATTTCCGAACGGAATTGTTACGCTAGAAGGTGTGTACGCAATAAGTCTTAAATTTATACTTGTTATAATTATCCTAATTCTTAGCGCACCCGCAGTGTACGGGACGAATGTAGAAAGATAAGTACTCCAAGGTCGAACGCAAAGACTAAGGTGAAATCGAACTAAGTTGTGATTGAATTTAGCAAGGTCTAATCTAAACAAGAAAGGAAGAAATCGCAATTTGTTTTTGTTGGTTTTAGATGATCAAATCAAGGATCAAAAACTCATGCAAACAATCAAATCAAACTCAATCGGAAAAATCGGCACAAATAAACGAATCGAACAAAGTGTGATCAAGAGAGAAGGAAAACGGATTCTAGGGGTTGGAAATTCCGGTTATGGCATAATCTCTAATTATCTATTCATTCTTTGGATTGATTATGATATGTTGGGATTTAGTGTTTCTAAAATGGGATCAAGTACCGGGTAAGTCTCATGATCAACTAGTCCACACCTAAGGTCTCATTACCTGTTAAGTTTCTAAGAACCTAAGGATAGGATTTTAACTCAAACCGGATTTTTACCTAGAGGTCTAACCTATCCTTACCGGGTAAGTTTCGGAAAGGGAAGTTCTAAGCAACTATCCTAGCACACTAAATCCAATGGAGGCTTATTAGGCTCACCATTACCTAAGGCTTTACTATTTGGATTCTAAGGGCAAGGATTACCGGGTAAGTCTCTCCTAACACTTAGTCTCTACACTAGGACATCCTAGGGTAGGTTAAACTTAGCAAAAACTCAGGGTTTCAACAATTTTATGAACCTAAGGTGAAATCCTTCGAATCCAGGAAAATCACGGTTCGTTCTACAGAAACCACGGCCGTGGTTCTTCAAGAACTACCCGTGATTCCTAACAGTAGCTACGTCCATAAATGAAAATCATCCAAAGGCAAATTTAAGTTCATCCTATCATAGATCTAGCCATAACCTTCCTTTCCTAACCCTAGAATCACATCAATCTAGCCTACAACATTCATATTGGGATTCAAAACAAACAAGCATAGATTCATGGTCTCCATAGCAAGAGAAGTAAGAGAGAGAAGATGAACAAATAAACTCCAAATAGAATCCAAATCTGAAGATTGAATTTAGGATGACTTACAACCCTTCCAAAGGAAGGTTCAAGGGTTCAAAAACTTCTAGAAATAAATCCGAAATACAAGAGTTAGGTGTGTCTTCTCCTCTCCTCTTCAATGGCAATGGCTCCTTTCTTCTTCTTCTTGCACTTTCCTACCTAGAAAAATCCTTCTTCTCCTTGGAATATATTTTGTTCAAGAGCAATAGAGAATGTGTGAGCTGCTCCCCAAAACTACCCCAAAATCCCAGCTGCCTCTAACAACATTCAAGGACCACTTTTATAACCAATTTCTTCATGAGCTGGCCATGAGAGTCGTGGCACAGCTGTCACGAGAATCTGGCAAAAACCACGGCCATTTCCACGGCCGTGATTCTCCAGAAACCCATGATTTCTAACAGAAACTTTGTTTACGCTCAATAGGCTGTGGTTTGGTGTATGGCTTGTGTTGGCAAGGTTCCTTGAGTCATTCTTTGTGCTCTAATGAGTTGGAAACGCGTCCTCTGAATGAGCGACCCTCAAACGCGTCGTTTTGGCTCGAAACTTTCCTGAAATACCTACAAAACGCACACAAGTCCGTGTAGACGTCTATCTCGACAAAATACATGTTTTGAGTGCAAAACGTATTGGACTAGTGCTAGACAATGCATGATTGAGCGAGAATTCTACCTAAATGTACACCTAAAACTATGCTATAAATCGTGTTATCAAAATACCCCATACTTAAGGTTTGCTCGTCCCCGAGCAAATTCCCAACTATAGACTACGAGATGACATGATTTATGTATGCAGAAAAATGGCAAAATCTTTTTGGTTTTGTGCTTCTACTATTGGATCACCTTCATAGTCATGATCAATGGCCATCGAATAAGCAATTATGTATCAAATGATAAAGTCATGGAAAGACAATTGTACTTAACTCAAAAACATGCATGAGTTGGGAGGACGGAGATGTCAAGAAGATCAAGAGTCTATCCAATCTAAACTACTAAGTCTTACAAACATGCAAGTAGGTCATAAGGGCTTGTGACATAAAAGGCCAAGAAACGTTGTAATTGGAAGGGGAATTTTCTAGGTATGTGATGCTAATCCGGGAATGGAACTAACTTCACTCCTTGTCCTCGATCAACTTCCCCCAAGTGCATATTTTTCCCTATCTTGCTTTCTTTTCTTTTTCTTTGATTCATTTTTGAGACAATGGCATTGGTGTACAATAGCCGAAACCTCGGTGATTAGCCATCCTCGGGCTTTTTCTCTTTTTCGAGGTGCATCCACACCGGGCACACATACCAAAGCTCGTTAGAGCTATTGGTTCATTTGACTTTGGCAAGGCACCAACACCCGATCATGTGAAGTGTACCGAGTTACTTGTCATTTAAACCAACGCCCCCAACCCTATTTTGGCTACACTTCCACAATAATTTCAGCATTCTATTCACGACATTCTTTTCATTACACCCTCACCCCGCACTTGCTTTTCACACATTCAAACACACTAGCATGCTCCTATTCCCGGATGGGTTTAAAAGGAGGTCAAATTTATATCAATTGAGGTGCTCAAGCAATCGTGATCAAGATGGGAAGTAGAGAAAAATGAAATGCCTTATTCATTCCTAGATGGTATGCAAGAACTATCATGTAATTTCGATTTTCAATACTCAATCCATTCTAGGCAATCATCATGCTCTCAAGTCATTCATGGAATTCAAGAAAAGTAGTTCAAGTCCACATATGCATTTATCAATTTAACACATAAGGCCATTCATAGCCAATCACAAGACAAGTTTTCATCATTAGGATCATATCCAAGCCTAGAAAGCACAAAAATTTTAAAATTTTCTGATTTTTATGGGATTTTCGATTTAAGTATGTATAATGCGAGACATGTGCAAAAATTAAACTATCCTAGATGCTCATCATGCAAAGGATCATGCAAACCCCACCCCATACTTAGAAACACATTGTCCCCAATGTGGTATACAAGTAAAGAGAGTGAAAGAAGGTTCTCACAATGTAAAATGGTTTTCTTTGGTATTTGGGAATTCTCAAGAGGATTGATGTTGGATGATCCTTTCAATCATGGTAGGGAGCTCTAAGCATCCGTCAAGCTTTGAAACCCGCGCTAGGCACCGCTAGCCGTCCAAGTTCCGCGTCCGCTCCACCCATAATTGGTGAGGGTTTCACCATCATCATTTCCAAGAAAGGCTTCCAATGCCACTAATTGTTCTAGCACACATAAAATAGACAAAACACACAAAGCACACAAAAACAGAAAAATCTAAGCTAAAATAAAGGAAAAATGTTACCGATGGGTTGCCTCCCACCAAGCGCTTCTTTAAGGTCATTAGCTTGACCAAACTCGGGAGTGTTTATGCAAGGTGAAGTGGGGCAATCATGTCTACCGGTGCTCCCGGGATGTATTTCTTCAAGCGATGCCCATTCACTTTGAAATTTCCACAATGCTCCCCTCCTATTTCAATTGCTCCATGGGGAAAGATCTTCTTCACCACATATGGCCCGGTCCATCTTGAATTGAGCTTTCCGGGAAAGAGTCTTAGCCTTGAGTTGAAGAGAAGGACAAGATCTCCTTCACTCAACTCTTTTGGAATGATCCTCTTGTCATGCCACCTTTTGGTTCTCTCCTTGTAGATCCGGGCATTCTCATAAGCTTCCAAACGGAGTTCCTCAAGTGCATTGATATCAAGCAATCTCTTTTCTCCCGCCTCCTTGAGGTCAAAGTTTAGCCACTTAATGGCCCAATAAGCTCTATGCTCCATTTCCACCGGAAGATGGCAAGATTTGCCATAGACCAACTTGTAGGGAGTGGTGCCAATAGGTGTCTTGAAAGCGGTTCTATATGCCCATAGTGCGTCATTGAGCTTCATGGCCCAATCCTTTCTTGTTCTAGACACCGTCTTCTCGAGTATGGCTTTAATCTCACGGTTGGAGATCTCCACTTGACCACTAGTTTGAGGGTGGTAGGGTGTTGCCACCTTATGAGTCACCCCATACTTGGCCAAAAGTGCTCCAAAGTTCTTATTTGTGAAGTGCTTCCCTCCATCACTAATGATCACCCTTGGTGTTCCAAATCTAGGGAAGATTACTCGGTTGAAGAACCGCACCACCACCTTGGCATCATTCATAGGAGAGGCGATTGCCTCTACCCATCTTGACACATAGTCCACCGCCAATAGGATGAATAGATTGCCACATGAAGAAGGGAATGGCCCCATGAAGTCTACACCCCACACATCAAAAATCTCAACTTCTTGGATGTTGTTCAAGGGCATTTCATTCCTCCTTGAGATGTTCCCCGTTCTTTGGCAAGCATCACATGCCGCTACAAAACCTTGCACATCTCTAAACAAGTTAGGCCAATAAAAACCGGATTGCAATACCTTGGCACACGTTTTGTGTGAGCTAGCATGGCCTCCACATGGTAAGGAGTGACAATGCCGGATCACACTCTCTATTTCATCTTCGGGTATGCATCTCCTAAGCACCCCATCCGGGCCTCTCTTGAATAGAAGTGGCTCGCTCCAATAGTAATGCCTTACATCGTTGAAGAACTTCTTCCTTTGCGCATACGTTAGTCCGGGAGGCACCTCCTCACACACTAAGTAATTCACAATGTCGGCATACCACGGTTCACTTCCTCTAGCCACTTGGAATAAGCATTCTTCCACCAATTGCAATTGTTCATCCCGGAATGAATCATCTATCGGGATGTTGTCTTTCCCAAGCTCCAATGGTGGGAGTCTACTAAGGTGATCCGCTACCGAGTTCTCGGATCCCTTCTTATCTCTTATCTCCAAATCAAACTCTTGAAGAAGAAGGATCCACCGAATCAACCTTGGCTTGGCATCCTTCTTCGTAAGTAGATAACGGATCGCCGCATGATCCGTGTAAACTATGACCTTCGCTCCAACAAGGTACGAGCGGAACTTCTCAAATGCATACACCACCGCCAATAACTCCTTCTCGGTAGTAGCATAATTGAGTTGGGCATCATCTAGCGTCTTGCTAGCATAGTAAATAGCATGAGTGCGCCCTTCTTTCCTTTGCCCCAAAACAGCCCCTACGGCTACATCACTTGCATCGCACATGATTTCAAACGGTAAACTCCAATCCGGAGGTTGCATGATGGGTGCGGAGATCAAGGCGTTCTTCAACCTACAAAACGCTTCAAGACAATCCTTGGAAAAGACAAAATCAACATCTTTCATTAGTAGGTTAGTGAGAGGCTTAGAGATTTTAGAGAAATCTTGGATGAATCTCCAGTAAAAACCGGCATGCCCTAAGAAACTCCTTACCCCTTTCACCGAGGTAGGTGGTGGCAACTTCTCTATTGTTTCAATCTTAGCCCTATCAACCTCAATGCCACGGTTAGACACCAAGTGTCCTAACACAATCCCTTCACTTACCATGAAGTGGCATTTTTCCCAATTTAAAACAAGATTTGTCTCCTCACATCTTTGTAATACTAATGACAAGTTAGCCAAGCAATCATCAAAAGAAGAACCATAAACAGAGAAATCATCCATGAACACCTCCATGATATTTTCTATGTATTCCGAAAAGATAGCCATCATACACCTTTGAAAGGTGGCGGGTGCATTACACAACCCAAATGGCATTCTCCTATATGCAAATGTACCCCATGGACATGTAAAAGTTGTTTTCTCTTGGTCATCGGGGTGGATAGGGATTTGGAAGAACCCACTATACCCATCTAGGTAGCAAAAGTGAGAATGTTGAGCTAATCTTTCTAGCATTTGGTCAATGAAGGGGAGGGGAAAGTGGTCTTTCCTAGAGGCCATGTTCAATTTCCTATAATCTATACACATTCTCCATCCCGTGACCGTCCTAGTAGGTATTAATTCATTGTTCTCATTAGTTACTACCGTCATTCCACCCTTCTTAGGTACTACATGAACGGGACTAACCCACTTACTATCCGAGATAGGGTAGATAATTCCCGCATCTAGCAACTTAATGATTTCCTTTTTGACCACCTCTTTCATTATAGGGTTCAATCTCCTTTGATGCTCTATAGAGGGTTTGTGGTTATCTTCCATCATTATCTTATGCATGCACAAAGATGGCTTAATACCAACCAAATCATCAATAGTATAACCAATGGCTTTCCTATGCAATCTCAATTCATGTAGCAATTTAGCAAGTTCATCATCACTCAAGCATGCATTAACAATCACCGGATATGTAGAATTATCACCAAGGAATGCATACTTTAAATGAGAGGGAAGGGGTTTGAGTTCAAGTGAGGGAGGACCTTTTTCGGTTGAAGACGATCCAAATAAGATTGGATGAGATAAATCCAAAGCAAATGAAGACTCCCCTTGGCTTCTAGAAGCTTGATCATCATTAAGAGCTGATTCAGGGGAAACCACGGTTGGAATTACGGTTGGCTCAACTTCCACGACCGTGGTTCCTTCCAGGCTTGTTTCTCGGAGTTGTCCAGAGAGTTTGACGGCCGTGGTTCCTAAATCTCGACCATGGAACTTGCAGCTGTTCATAATTTCTTCATGGCTCTCAAATCCAACTCTTGGCTCCTCTTCCAATGCCTCCAAGGCTTTGATCTCTTCATTGCAATCCTCCTCAATGTCTTCCTCCATCATACTCAAGGTGAGAACCTTTTCCAAGGGATCCTTGATCAAAATCGAGCTCACCATTTCTCTAGATTCTTCTTGCTCGACTATGTTGAAGATATCCTCATCTAGGGTTGGCCCTTTCATCATTGTGGACAGCTTGAACTTGATGTTCTCCTCTCCAATGTTGAAGGAGAGAGTCCCGTTCTTGCAATCCACTAAACATCCGGATGTGGCTAGGAAAGGTCTTCCTAGGATGATGGGAACCGGGTAATCCGCCGGAATGTCCAACACTACAAAGTCGATAGGTACATAGAATCCTCCCAATTGCACCGGAATGTCTTCAAGAATCCCAACCGGGTGAGTGATGGATCGGTCCGCCATATAGAGGGTCATCTTGACCGGTTTTGGCTCTCCTAGCCCGACCTTGTTACTAAGCGCAAGCGGTATGATGCTTACGCTCGCCCCAAGATCACAAAGGGCTTCGTACTTCACATTTCCTACTCCAATTGGAACACAAAAAGAGCCCGGATCCCTTAGCTTGGGAGGCATCTCCTCCTTCATTGTTTGGATCAACTCCGAGGATCTCTTGGTCATCCTAATCTCCCCATACTCTTCCAACTTCCTTTTGTTGGAGAGTATTTCCTTCAAGAACTTTCCGTATGCCGGCATTCCTAAGATGGCATCCATGAACGGAATGTTAATATGTAACTTGGACATTAGTTCAAGGAACTTACCAAAGTGATTGTCCAATCGAGCTCTCGCTCTTGATTGCGGGAACGGTAGTGGTGGCTTGTATGGAGGCGGTGCCACATAAGTTGGCTCTACTTCCTTGCTCTTCCCTCCATCTTCATGCTTTCTTCCCTCTTCTACCACTACTTGACTTCCCTTAGCTTGGTCCTTGGGCAAAGGATCCTTCATGCTCAACCCGCTCCTTGTTGTGATAGCCAAAACTTGACCTCTTGGGTTGTCTTCGGTTCTTCCGGGAAGCTTCCCCGGATCTCTATGTGCTTCACCCGCCTTTTGAAAGACTTGTGCTTCCAAGACTTTTTGAGCCTTAGAAATTGAAGTGACGGTGCTCTCAAGTCCACTCAATCTTCCTAGCAATTGTTCAAACATGACTTCGGTCCTATCTTTTGAAGGTTGAGTAAAACCGGGTGGAGGTTCTTGTGAAGCTCTATGTGGTGGAGTTGCACTTGTGGAGGCGGGAGGGTTCAAGGCCCCATCCGGATTAGAGTAAGAAAATCCGGGATGGTTGTGGTTTGGCCGGTAATTGTTGAATTGCCGGTTGTTGTTGAAGTTCCTTGGGCCTTGGTAATTGTTGAAGTTGCCTCTTCCCATGTAGTTGACATCTACCTCCTTGGAAGACAAGTTTGCTTGTGGAGGTGCTTGAGGAGTTGTTTGGCTCTTCAAGGTTGTAGTGCATAACTCTCTCAAGGATTTCAACTCGTTGTTGATGGCGTCAAGCTTGAAATTGCTCATGGTGACTTCACTCACCTCATATGCTCCCGCCTTTCTCCCTTCACTCTTCCTATGCGAGTACTTCTCAATCACTAGAGCTTGCTTCTCCACAAACTCCCAAGCATCATCCACATGTTTCTCCATAAATGTCCCACCGGAAAGTGATTGAAGTTTGAATTGGCTATCTTCATCAAGCCCTTTGAAGTAGATTTCCAATAGCTCAATCTTTGGTATGCCATGGTGCGGACAATCTAGAAGAAGGTCTTTGAATCTCTCCCAAGACTTGAACAAACTCTCTCTATCCCTCATCACAAAGGCATTGATCTTCCCTCTTAACTCGGTGGTTTTGGAAGGTGGGAAGAACTTGGTCAAGAACTCGGTTGTCATCTCTTCCCATGTTCCAACTCTTCCTTGTGGAATAGATTGATACCAAGCTAAGGCTTTGTCCTTAAGAGAGAAGGAAAAGGCCCTTAGCTTATGGTTGTTGCTCTCCAATCTTGGTGGTCTAAGAGTCTCCATCAAGATCTCATAATTCATCAAGTGTTGATGAGGGGACTCTCCTTCCATCCCTCCAAATTGATTGTGCCGGATCATTTGAAGAACTTGAGGGCGGAGCTCATAGTTGTGGGTTGCGGGATCTCCTAGATTCACACCCGGTCGGTGTGCTCTTTGTGCCGGATCCATACGTCTCCCTAGGGTTTGTGGCTCCTCAATAGCAATTGGAACAACCCTAATATTGGCCGCCGGTTGCGGTTGTGGTGGAGGTGGTGGAGGTTGTCGGCGATTAAGCTCTCCTTGAACAAGGGCTTGCCTAATCTCTTCAATCTCCCTTCTTGTTTCCTCTTGCCTCTCATTGGCAAGTCTCCTCTCTTCCTCTAAGAGCTCATCTCTTAGCCTTATTTGCTCTAAGGCTTCATCCAATTCAGCTTGAAGATTTCTACCGGCCATCTCTCTCTCTTTTCGGATGTTCTTAGATCTAGATCGAAGGGTTTTCTCCGGTTCGGGATCGAATGGAGCTAAATCCTTGCCACGAGATCTTCGCATACACCTAAAGAGTAATAGATGTCCTGAAAAGCAAAGACAAAAACCAAAAAGAGATCAAAAGAAACAAGAAAGATCTACACTAGAAACAATCACAAAATAGACTCAATCTAGACCTAGTCCCCGGCAACGGCGCCAAAAACTTGTTACGCTAAAAAGTGTGCACGCAATAAGCCTTAAATTTATACTCGTTATAATTATCCTAATTTCTAGCGCACCCGCAGTGTACGGGACGTATGTAGAAAGATAAGTATTCCGAGGTCGAACACAAAGACTAAGGTGAAATTGATTCAAGTTGTGATTGAGTTTAGCAAAGATCTAAGTCTAAAGAAGGAAATAAAGGAAGGAAGAAAATCTCAATTGTTTTTGTCGGTTTTAGGTGATCAGATCAAAGATCACAATTCACGCAAAGCAAACAATCAAACTAAACCAAAAATCACAAATAAACAAATCAAACAAGATATTGATCAAAGGAAAGGAAAAACGGATTCTAGGGGTCGGAAGTTCCGGTTATGGCATAGAACTCAAGTTATCTATTCATTCTTCGGATTGATTATGGTATGTTGGGATTAAGTATTTCTAAATTAGGATCAATTACCGGGTAGGTCTCATGATCCAACTAGTCCACACCTAAGGTCTCATTACCGGTTAGGTCTCTAAGAACCTAAGGTTAGGAATTCTACACAAACCGGAATTGTTAATTAGGGATCTAACCTATCCTTACCGGGTAAGTCTTGGAATGGGAAGTCCTAATCAACATTCCTAGCACATCTAATCCTATGGCGACTTGTTAGGTTCACCACTACCTAAGGTTTTGCTATTTTAGATTCTAAGGGAAAGGATTACCGGGTAAGTCTCTCCTAACACTTAGTCACTACACTAGGACACCCTAGGGTAGGTTAAACTCAGCAAAAACTTAGGGTTTCAACAATTTTATGAATCTAAGGTAAGATCCTTCGAACCAGGAAGAATCACGGTTTGTTCTACAGAAACCACGACCGTGGTTCTACAAGAACTACCCGTGATTTCTAACAGAAACTACGTTCATAAGCAAAAATCATCCAAAGGTAAATCTAAGTCCGTCCTATCATAGTTCTAGCCACCTCTTTCATTATAGGGTTCAATCTCCTTTGATGCTCTATAGAGGGTTTGTGGTTATCTTCCATCATTATCTTATGCATGCACAAAGATGGCTTAATACCAACCAAATCATCAATAGTATAACCAATGGCTTTCCTATGCAATCTCAATTCATGTAGCAATTTAGCAAGTTCATCATCACTCAAGCATGCATTAACAATCACCGGATATGTAGAATTATCACCAAGGAATGCATACTTTAAATGAGAGGGAAGGGGTTTGAGTTCAAGTGAGGGAGGACCTTTTTCGGTTGAAGACGATCCAAATAAGATTGGATGAGATAAATCCAAAGCAAATGAAGACTCCCCTTGGCTTCTAGAAGCTTGATCATCATTAAGAGCTGATTCAGGGGAAACCACGGTTGGAATTACGGTTGGCTCAACTTCCACGACCGTGGTTCCTTCCAGGCTTGTTTCTCGGAGTTGTCCAGAGAGTTTGACGGCCGTGGTTCCTAAATCTCGACCATGGAACTTGCAGCTGTTCATAATTTCTTCATGGCTCTCAAATCCAACTCTTGGCTCCTCTTCCAATGCCTCCAAGGCTTTGATCTCTTCATTGCAATCCTCCTCAATGTCTTCCTCCATCATACTCAAGGTGAGAACCTTTTCCAAGGGATCCTTGATCAAAATCGAGCTCACCATTTCTCTAGATTCTTCTTGCTCGACTATGTTGAAGATATCCTCATCTAGGGTTGGCCCTTTCATCATTGTGGACAGCTTGAACTTGATGTTCTCCTCTCCAATGTTGAAGGAGAGAGTCCCGTTCTTGCAATCCACTAAACATCCGGATGTGGCTAGGAAAGGTCTTCCTAGGATGATGGGAACCGGGTAATCCGCCGGAATGTCCAACACTACAAAGTCGATAGGTACATAGAATCCTCCCAATTGCACCGGAATGTCTTCAAGAATCCCAACCGGGTGAGTGATGGATCGGTCCGCCATATAGAGGGTCATCTTGACCGGTTTTGGCTCTCCTAGCCCGACCTTGTTACTAAGCGCAAGCGGTATGATGCTTACGCTCGCCCCAAGATCACAAAGGGCTTCGTACTTCACATTTCCTACTCCAATTGGAACACAAAAAGAGCCCGGATCCCTTAGCTTGGGAGGCATCTCCTCCTTCATTGTTTGGATCAACTCCGAGGATCTCTTGGTCATCCTAATCTCCCCATACTCTTCCAACTTCCTTTTGTTGGAGAGTATTTCCTTCAAGAACTTTCCGTATGCCGGCATTCCTAAGATGGCATCCATGAACGGAATGTTAATATGTAACTTGGACATTAGTTCAAGGAACTTACCAAAGTGATTGTCCAATCGAGCTCTCGCTCTTGATTGCGGGAACGGTAGTGGTGGCTTGTATGGAGGCGGTGCCACATAAGTTGGCTCTACATCCTTGCTCTTCCCTCCATCTTCATGCTTTCTTCCCTCTTCTACCACTACTTGACTTCCCTTAGCTTGGTCCTTGGGCAAAGGATCCTTCATGCTCAACCCGCTCCTTGTTGTGATAGCCAAAACTTGACCTCTTGGGTTGTCTTCGGTTCTTCCGGGAAGCTTCCCCGGATCTCTATGTGCTTCACCCGCCTTTTGAAAGACTTGTGCTTCCAAGACTTTTTGAGCCTTAGAAATTGAAGTGACGGTGCTCTCAAGTCCACTCAATCTTCCTAGCAATTGTTCAAACATGACTTCGGTCCTATCTTTTGAAGGTTGAGTAAAACCGGGTGGAGGTTCTTGTGAAGCTCTATGTGGTGGAGTTGCACTTGTGGAGGCGGGAGGGTTCAAGGCCCCATCCGGATTAGAGTAAGAAAATCCGGGATGGTTGTGGTTTGGCCGGTAATTGTTGAATTGCCGGTTGTTGTTGAAGTTCCTTGGGCCTTGGTAATTGTTGAAGTTGCCTCTTCCCATGTAGTTGACATCTACCTCCTTGGAAGACAAGTTTGCTTGTGGAGGTGCTTGAGGAGTTGTTTGGCTCTTCAAGGTTGTAGTGCATAACTCTCTCAAGGATTTCAACTCGTTGTTGATGGCGTCAAGCTTGAAATTGCTCATGGTGACTTCACTCACCTCATATGCTCCCGCCTTTCTCCCTTCACTCTTCCTATGCGAGTACTTCTCAATCACTAGAGCTTGCTTCTCCACAAACTCCCAAGCATCATCCACATGTTTCTCCATAAATGTCCCACCGGAAAGTGATTGAAGTTTGAATTGGCTATCTTCATCAAGCCCCTTGAAGTAGATTTCCAATAGCTCAATCTTTGGTATGCCATGGTGCGGACAATCTAGAAGAAGGTCTTTGAATCTCTCCCAAGACTTGAACAAACTCTCTCTATCCCTCATCACAAAGGCATTGATCTTCCCTCTTAACTCGGTGGTTTTGGAAGGTGGGAAGAACTTGGTCAAGAACTCGGTTGTCATCTCTTCCCATGTTCCAACTCTTCCTTGTGGAATAGATTGATACCAAGCTAAGGCTTTGTCCTTAAGAGAGAAGGAAAAGGCCCTTAGCTTATGGTTGTTGCTCTCCAATCTTGGTGGTCTAAGAGTCTCCATCAAGATCTCATAATTCATCAAGTGTTGATGAGGGGACTCTCCTTCCATCCCTCCAAATTGATTGTGCCGGATCATTTGAAGAACTTGAGGGCGGAGCTCATAGTTGTGGGTTGCGGGATCTCCTAGATTCACACCCGGTCGGTGTGCTCTTTGTGCCGGATCCATACGTCTCCCTAGGGTTTGTGGCTCCTCAATAGCAATTGGAACAACCCTAATATTGGCCGCCGGTTGCGGTTGTGGTGGAGGTGGTGGAGGTTGTCGGCGATTAAGCTCTCCTTGAACAAGGGCTTGCCTAATCTCTTCAATCTCCCTTCTTGTTTCCTCTTGCCTCTCATTGGCAAGTCTCCTCTCTTCCTCTAAGAGCTCATCTCTTAGCCTTATTTGCTCTAAGGCTTCATCCAATTCAGCTTGAAGATTTCTACCGGCCATCTCTCTCTCTTTTCGGATGTTCTTAGATCTAGATCGAAGGGTTTTCTCCGGTTCGGGATCGAATGGAGCTAGATCCTTGTCACGAGATCTTCGCATACACCTAAAGAGAAGAAGATGCCCTGAAAAGCAAAGACACAAACCAAAAAGAGATCAAAAGAAACAAGAAAGATCTACACTAGAATCAATCACAAAATAGACTCAATCTAGACCTAGTCCCCGGCAACGGCGCCAAAAACTTGTTACGCTAGAAGGTGTGTACGCAATAAGTCTTAAATTTATACTTGTTATAATTATCCTAATTCTTAGCGCAACCGCAGTGTACGGGACGAATGTAGAAAGATAAGTACTCCAAGGTCGAACGCAAAGACTAAGGTGAAATCGAACTAAGTTGTGATTGAATTTAGCAAGGTCTAATCTAAACAAGAAAGGAAGAAATCGCAATTTGTTTTTGTTGGTTTTAGATGATCAAATCAAGGATCAAAAACTCATGCAAACAATCAAATCAAACTCAATCGGAAAAATCGGCACAAATAAACGAATCGAACAAAGTGTGATCAAGAGAGAAGGAAAACGGATTCTAGGGGTTGGAAATTCCGGTTATGGCATAATCTCTAGTTATCTATTCATTCTTTGGATTGATTATGATATGTTGGGATTTAGTGTTTCTAAAATGGGATCAAGTACCGGGTAAGTCTCATGATCAACTAGTCCACACCTAAGGTCTCATTACCGGTTAAGTTTCTAAGAACCTAAGGATAGGATTTTAACTCAAACCGGATTTTTACCTAGAGGTCTAACCTATCCTTACCGGGTAAGTTTCGGAAAGGGAAGTTCTAAGCAACTATCCTAGCACACTAAATCCAATGGAGGCTTATTAGGCTCACCATTACCTAAGGCTTTACTATTTGGATTCTAAGGGCAAGGATTACCGGGTAAGTCTCTCCTAACACTTAGTCTCTACACTAGGACATCCTAGGGTAGGTTAAACTTAGCAAAAACTCAAGGTTTCAACAATTTTATGAACCTAAGGTGAAATCCTTCGAATCCAGGAAAATCACGGTTCGTTCTACAGAAACCACGGCCGTGGTTCTTCAAGAACTACCCGTGATTCCTAACAGTAGCTACGTCCATAAATGAAAATCATCCAAAGGCAAATTTAAGTTCATCCTATCATAGATCTAGCCATAACCTTCCTTTCCTAACCCTAGAATCACATCAATCTAGCCTACAACATTCATATTGGGATTCAAAACAAACAAGCATAGATTCATGGTCTCCATAGCAAGAGAAATAAGAGAGAGAAGATGAACAAATAAACTCCAAATAGAATCTAAATCTGAAGATTGAATTTAGGATGACTTACAACCCTTCCAAAGGAAGGTTCAAGGGTTCAAAAACTTCTAGAAATAAATCCGAAATACAAGAGTTAGGTGTGTCTTCTCCTCTCCTCTTCAATGGCAATGGCTCCTTTCTTCTTCTTCTTGCACTTTCCTACCTAGAAAAATCCTTCTTCTCCTTGGAATATATTTTGTTCAAGAGCAATAGAGAATGTGTGAGCTGCTCCCCAAAACTACCCCAAAATCCCAGCTGCCTCTAACAACATTCAAGGACCACTTTTATAACCAATTTCTTCATGAGCTGGCCATGAGAGTCGTGGCACAGCTGTCACGAGAATCTGGCAAAAACCACGGCCATTTCCACGGCCGTGATTCTCCAGAAACCCGTGATTTCTAACAGAAACTTTGTTTACGCTCAATAGGCTGTGGTTTGGTGTATGGCTTGTGTTGGCAAGGTTCCTTGAGTCATTCTTTGTGATCTAATGAGTTGGAAACGCGTCCTCTGAATGAGCGACCCTCAAACGCGTCGTTTTGGCTCGAAACTTTCCCGAAATACCTACAAAACGCACACAAGTCCGTGTAGACGTCTATCTCGACAAAATACATGTTTTGAGTGCAAAACGTATTGGACTAGTGCTAGACAATGCATGATTGAGCGAGAATTCTACCTAAATGTACACCTAAAACTATGCTATAAATCGTGTTATCAGGAATCGAGCAAAGGAGAGTTGAGTTGATATGTCCTTAGATTGAGGACATTCTTTGGAAGCAAATTTGAGTTTTAGCTTGAGGAATGCACGAGGCTAGGGAAGAATCACGTTCTTGCCATAAAATACGACCGTATCACGTTCCACGTTCAATTCCACGACCGTGGATTTGAAGTCAGAAATTGATGTTCATTCCAGAAGATATTACGGCCGTGGAATATATGGTGCAAACCGTATTTGTTTCCACGCTCTAAATTACGGTCGTGGAACACTTCCACGACCGTGATCTTGGCGAATCTTTTCGCCACACTTTGAAGCCACGATCTTTTGAAGATTGGGCCGGGCCGATATTTCGTCTTGCCCTATAAAAAGACGGGAGAAAGGAGATTCCGTCATGCCTTCTTACAATCATCGCGTATCCTCGCATACCACACACGTCTCTGCTTAGCAACGCAAAACCCTCGTTTAGGGGTATCTTGGAGATCTCATTGGAGATCGAAGTTCGCATCGGAGAATTGCCCTAATCTCGCACTTTTGGTGGAGATTGCTGTTGAGATCTTCGGATTGGTGGAGGATCGAAGCTTTTGGAAGATTTTGCAAGAAGATCTCTCTTCTTGTTTAGGTTTGATTTGGGAAACGGATTGACATCCCGTTTTTCCCTTCTTTCCTAAAGTTGTGATTGTTTAACTTTAGTTTGAACCCTTCGATAATACTTGTTCTTGATTGTGACTTTGAGATTGTTTTGAAGGTTATTGAAAGTTCTTGAAAGTTTCCATCTTTCTATCTTTTAATTCTTGAATTGATATCAATATGATTGTTATTGGCTAAAAACCCTTAACAATTCTTAGGTGAAGGGTTGATAGTTGTGGCTTAGATGATGATAGATCGATCGCAAACAGATTAGACCCTGAGAGTTAGAGAGAATCGCCGATAGACTATAAATTACGGCCTGTTCTCGAGTCCACGGCCGTGGAACACCAAGAACTACCCGTAATTTCCCTAAATCTACGAACTTGCTTTTACTTTAATCCAAAGTTAAAGATTTGCTTTAATTTAGTTTAGAATTATCTTTTTTAGGTGGTAGTGAAGCCTCAACAACCTCTACCTCGATTGTAAGTGTCACAACCTCAATCGGTTAAGTTAGTCTTGATCCTTGGGTTATAAGTTTGGGTATTTGACATTAATTCTCGCCTTTAGAATCTTTCTATATTGAGCCTCAACAACCCGTATAGAGAGTGCCTTTTAGGTGGGTTACATAAGGTTTTTGGAACTTTACCGTACGATTACCTTACATTAGTATACCTTTGCATATCTCAACTCTGTCTTTATATCATTAGTATATCTTGAATCGATTGCCACAGCTGGATACTTGGATCTTTAGGATTGTTGTTTTCCCAATATTTGCAAAACTCTCATACTTACTCGCTTGATAATCTGAAATCGAATTTGTTCCCACCCAAATCCCTGTGTTCGATACTCTGGAATTCTTGCTTAGCTACGTCGATCCGTACACTGCGGGTTCGCTGCTTGATTCTAGTTTTATAAATTTAAAGCTTATTTGCACACACCTTTAGGGGCGAACAATCAGCCATGAGGATCTGACAGTTGAGCCTGACCATACATTTGTAGAGTACCCAGTAGCTGTCTTGGAGCGCAGTACTAGACGTCTGCGGTCCAAAGAGATACCTATGTTCAGGATCCAGTGGTCTAGGAGAGGAGCTGATGAGGCCACTTGGGAGACTGAGGAGAGTATTAGACGTAACTATCCCGAGTTCTTTGCGGGGTTAGAGGTTACTCCTGTTTGACGAGTTAGTACTCGGATGTTGTGTTGTTTGACCTTGCAGGTTTTTATATGGATTTGAGTGATTACGTTTTATGTGACGCATGTCTACTTTTGGTGATTGAATAGTTGCGTGTAGCCAACGAAAATGTCGAGAAAATTTAATATACCAAAGGAATGCGCGATTAAGAGAATTATTCTAAGTTTCGGGACAAAACTTCTTTTAAGAGGGCACTGATGTAATAACCGGAATTTTGAACCTCCGTTAAACCTGAATTTAACCTATTTCCGAAACGTCAATCATAAATAAATAAGTACATAAATTAAAATACGGAATTTAATTTACGTACTTTCAAATAAGAATAATAATAAGTTATAAAATACGGAATTTAATTCCGTATTATATATAAGTTTTCCGCACTTAATTAACGAGTTCCGGATCCTATTTTAAAGAGAGAGACTGGATATAACCCGCTACCAATCCCAATTACCGGCTCAGCCAGCCAGCCCATTCGTAAGAAAATAATATAATTAAACTAATTAAAATTAACCTAATCTAACCTAATCCTAATCTAACCCTGCTGCCGCTTACCTCTCTTAACCGTACCTTCTGCACGCTGCAACTCTCCGCCTCTCCTTTCCTCTTGCAAACGGACGTACAGCAGCCCCTACGGAACCGCCACCGAGCCGCCGCCGAGTCCTGCGCCGCCTTCCGTCAAGTCCGGTAAGCACGGCCTCCTTCTCCTCTTTCCGCCCCTTCTCTGTCCGAAACTCACCTTTCCGCCTCTTCAGAAAGCGACGACGCTGCTGCTTCTGTTCGTCTTCCACCGGAGACGCCGCCACCACTGCTCTCGTCGACCTCCCTCGCTCGCCGGCGACTGCAGACCGCCAGGTGAGCCACCCTTCTCTCTTCCTTCCCTATTTCTGTTGCCGGCGTAACACGTCCTCCCTCCACAGCCGCGACTGCAGGCATTAGCCGCCATACCGGAGCCACCGCGCAGCCTTCTCGTCATCCACCGACCACCAGGGGGAACCGCCGGAACACCAGCCTCGCCGCCGGACTGCAGTCCCGGTAAGATCACTTCCGGCTCTCCTTCCCTCTTGCCTGCGAGTTTGCGAGATTATATATGTATATATAAATGAATGGAATACGTATATAATTGGTGGAATACGTATATAATTGATAGAATACGTATATAATTGAGGGAATACGTATATAGCTGAGTTTGATTACATATATATAAACCATAGAATGGAGGTGGTACGGGTATGCAATACGGAAGGTTAGTAAGAGCAGGTGTGAACTTATATAGGAGAGTGTATGCCGAGTATATAAATATACGTATATATATTATATGAAATAAAAGTATACATATGAGTGTGAGTTGGTGAAAATATAAAGTATGTGGATATAGATATATATATATATATATATCTAAATACCTAAGAGTTACGGATTTTATAGAATTGGAAGGAAGGTTAGTATGCACGAAAGTATATATATATATATATATATATATATATAAGATTAGATAATACCCGAGAACGAAGTAATGTGATTCTAGATGACGAGTGGACGAGATTAATTTTATAACTTTAGTAAACTGTTTTGGAAGTAATCATATATTAGAAAAGTGTTCAAAAAGAAATATTAGAGGTCAAGAAGTGACCCGGAGAATTATTGATAGCATGAATTATAGTCTATATTTTGGGGTTTGTTTGGACGTTTTATCTTTCATAATCTGCATGTTTGTATGTACATTATGTGATTATATTACCATTTCATCTACCTTTGCGAGAATCGAGGTCTACACCTAGTTTTGTTGTAATCGTAGGTAAAATGGCACGTTTTGCATCAAAAAGGAGCAAAAGGAGCTATGGAGTCATTGGAGCTACATCCAAGAATATAAGGAACCATCCAGGAAGCATAGCCATGGATTTGGGATTCACTTTGGACCAGTTTTGAGAGATTTCACATTCAATTGTGACTCACCTCGGTTGACCACAGATTCATCTCGACCGAGGTGATCCAGGGAAGTCGACTCGACCGAGGCGAATACCTAGGACGCGGCGAGAATATTTTATTCTTGGCTGAGATCTTTTATCTTTTGAAAGTGATCTTATATTTTTGGGCTTGGCTCCTGGAAGGAAGAAGATATACTAGATGATATATTTTACCTATTTTTATGGGAAGAGATCTTTCTAAGATATCTTATCTTTGGAGGGTTATTTTCCTATAAAAAGGGTTGGATTTCCCACAAATCCGACATCCGCTATGATCTTGCATACATCCCGCTTAGCACGTTATACACCATTGAAGGCTGCGAGATCCAGCATACATCGTTGCAACCATACTCCAGTTGGGAGATTTGAAGAACCTTTTGAAGGTTGAAGGAAGATTGAAGATTGTAGCTTTTATAGCTTTTGGAGGTTTTCTTGTAAGATTAACTTAGATTCTCTTCCTTGTTATTTTTCTTTGTTGGATTTATATCCAAAGGAACGTTTTGTTGTGATATTTGATTAAGTTATTGAAGTCTTTTCATTAAATTCCTCTTGTTCAAATATTCACCTTCTTCCCATATACTTGATTAATACTTTCATGATGATGAGTGGCTAATTTCCTTGTGTGATTCTAGGGTGATTGGCTGAAGGTTGTGGGAAAAACAATGATAGAATAATCTTAGATTCCAGTAGGACCCTGAAAGTTCGAGTCTTTAACCTTGACCCTAAGCATCTCGTTCAGTCGATGAACATCTCGGCCGGGGTGGAATTCGTCTGACCGAGGTGACTTATCTGATCCTAAACTGAGAGTTAAGTGTTAGAGTTTGTCAAATCCTATTCTTATTACACCTTTCCTGGTTCAATGCAAGCTTAGGATGAGACTTACCCGGTAATTCCTTAGTTTGTGTACCAACGATCATAAGTGTAGGTAATAAAGGTTTATCTTTTATTGGGGTTTGAGTGTGCTTTCGTCCCATCTTTGTGAGTTAGCCTGAGACTTACCCGGTGAAGGTTGATTATATTCCCTTAGATGGTGTGTTAGTTTGAGGTTATAGTTCTTTATCTTAATTCCTTGAGACTTACCCGGTAATAGGAGTTACAGTTTAGGATTAGTGAGTAGTGAGACTTACCCGGTGATCTATTCCACTTTAGTAACACCTTCCCCATGCAAAAATCTCAGCTTTGTCCGCTTATCTTTAGATCTTGAGTTGGAACCACAACTAGATGCTTTAATCCCTAGAATTGCATATTTGTTTTATTGACTTTTATCATCTTTGATTGTGTTGATTGCTTTTGTGGTTAGTATTTACTAAAGCTTACCGTGATTGACTTTGTTTCACTAAGTCCCTGTGATCGACCCCTGGAATTCCTTGCTTTTTACTACGATGGCCCAACAAGACAACCGCAATCTTGAGGCCGAGTTGAAAGAGGCGTTTGAGCTGCTACGCCTCAGCAGGGAAGAACTAAGGCGAGAGAAGGAAGAAACTCGCACCAAAACTGAAGCAATCGAAGCAGAGATGGCCGTCATACGAGACCAGATTCTACTTCGACCGAGGGAAGACCCAGTTCCCGATGCTGGACCGAGACAGGTCCCAGTTGCTGACCCTCGACCGAGGCAGGTCCCAGTACCTGACGCCCCGGCCGAGGTACTTCCACCTCGGATGCCAGTCCGAGACCTTCTTCTTGCAGGAATCCCACGAACCCTAGGTCAAAGGATGAACCCTAATCAACAACTGAGGCGTCCAGGAGTTAACGTAGGAGATCCAGCGGACCATGACTATGAACTTCGACCGCAAGTTCTATCCATGATTCGCCAATGCCAGTTCGGAGGGATGGAGAAGGAATCACCACATCAACATCTTCAAAACTATGAGATCTTGATGGAAACCATGAGACCTTCAAGGATTGAAAATAACAACTACAAGCTAAGACCTTTTTACTTTTCTTTAAAAGATAGAGCTCTTACTTGATATCAATCTCTTCCTCCAGAAAAAATCAGCACATGGGAGAAGATGACAACGGAGTTCTTGACCAAATTCTTTCCCCCCCTCAAAGACCGCTGAAATGAGAGGGAAGATCAATGCTTTCATTATGAAGGACAAGGAGAGCTTGTCCAAGTCATGGGAGCGGTTCAAGGACATTCTTTTGGATTGCCCACATCATGGGATTCCAAAGTTAGAGTTATTGGAGATATACTTCAAAGGACTGGACGGAAGCACCCAGTTCAATCTTCAACTACTCTCCGCCGATACCTTCATGGACATGGCGATTGACGAGGCTTGGGACTTCATCGAGAAGTAAGCCTTGCATATGGAGAAGTACACCCACCAAGGAGCTGAAGGGGGAGTTAAAAGAGTTAACTTCCAGGAAACTCAGCCCAACAATAATCAACTCACGTCTTTGAAGAATGACGTGAAGCAATTGAAGGAATTCTTGGTTGCACAAACCAAGAAGGAAGAGCAAGGGCAAAGGAACAACAACAACGGATACCGTAACAACAACAACGGTTCCCGTAACAACAATTACAACAACAACAATAGAGGATCCAATAGCAATAATTGGAGGGCGAACAACCAAAATTCTGGTAACAATCATTCAAACTCCAACTCTAACGATTCCTCTAACCCTTTCCTCTCTTCCCCTTCTTCTTCTTCTACTCCATTAAAAAGCCAGGGGCAAGGATCAAGTTCGTCTCAGCCGGAAAAGAAAGACGCAGTTCTGGATGCTATCTTGATCAAGCTCAACGCTATGGAGACTTCTATGACTTCATTTTCGAAGGCCCAAAAAGCCTTTGAACAACAACTTGCAAGTAGGGCGAATGAAGCGCCAAGAGATCCAGGGAAGCTTCCAGCAAGGACGGAAAGCAACCCTAAGGGCCAGATCATGGCCATAACTACGAGGAGTGGACTGAAAACTGCAGATCCAGTGCCTCGGTCGGTGCTAGTACCGACGAAGACCACCTCGGTCCAGGTGCAGTCGAAGAACACTTCGGCCGAGATGCCAACCGAGGTGGAGCCACAGAAAGCGGAGGGGAAAACTGAAGTTTACGTTCCACCTCCTGCATACAAACCACCACTTCCATTCCCCCAGTCAAGGGCCAAAGCACATCTAGACAAGCACTTTGGTAAGTTCCTTGACTTGATGAATAAGCTGCATATTAACATTCCTTTCCTTGATGCTATTCTAGGAATGCCCGCCTATGGGAAGTTCTTGAAGGAGATCCTATCAAGGAAGAGGAAGCTGGAAGACTTTGGTGAAGTTAGGATGACATCTAAATCCTCGGAGCTCATACAAATCATGAAGGAGAAGATGCCACCTAAATTGAGAGATCCCGGCTCATTTTACATTCCCATTCAAGTTGGGGATGTCACTTGTGAAGCCCTTTGCGATCTAGGAGCCAGCGTGAGCATCATCCCGCTGGAGCTATGTGTGAAGATCGGACTTGGAGAGCCCAAGCCGGTCAAGATTCGACTTTATATGGCGGATCGCTCCATCACCCATCCCGTGGGCATCTTGGAGGATGTTCCGGTCAAGTTAGGTAACTTCTATCTACCTATAGATTTTGTTGTACTTGACATTCCCGCAGATTATCCTGTTCCTATTATTCTCGGGAGGCCATTTCTAGCAACTTCGGGTTGCAACGTGGATTGCAAGAACGCCAAGTTGAAATTCAACATTGGCGGCGATGAAGTGGAGTTCGCACTACTTGCAGCCATGAAAGGGGAGCAGCTAAGCGATGATATCTTCAACATCTACGATGAAGAAGAATCAAGAGAATTGGTGAGCTCTATCCTTACTAACGATCCACTCGAAAGAGTTATTAGCTTCAGTTTAATGGAGGAAGGTATAGATGCTTCATGTGATGCAGATATACGGAGCTTAAAAGCACTGGAAGAGGATCCAGGAGCTAAAACTGAGAGGCTAACCAAGGAGACGAAGATCTCCAGTTTCGGTTCCAGTTGCAGTACCTCGACCGAGGCACTTTTTGGACTGAGCGAGGCGACCGAAGAACATCTCGGTCAACGCCTCTGCGCCTCGACCGAGGTCGATGGCGAGACGACTTCAACTGAGACTTCCGAAAGTCCAGTTTCTGGATCTACTCCACTGGAAGGAGGAAGCAAGGATCCCCCTCAGAAAGCACCCCCAGTTGTGGAGCTTAAACAACTCCCAAATCACTTGAGGTATGTCTTTCTTGGACCGGATTCCACTTACCCCGTTATTGTTAGTGCTTCCCTTTCCGAAACTGAATTATCTAAACTACTGCATGTCCTGAGAAAGCATCAAAAGGCTTTGGGTTATACTATAGATGATCTTATTGTCATTAAGCCCTCTTTCTGCATGCATAGAATTTTAATGGAGGATGATCATAAGACTTCACGGGAACCTCAAAGACGGTTAAATCCGATCATGAAAGAGGTTGTGAAGAAGGAAATTCTTAAGTTGTTGGATGCAGGTATTATTTATCCTATCTCGGACAGCAAGTGGGTTAGCCCGGTGCATGTAGTTTCGAAGAAAGGAGGGATGACCGTTGTGACGAATAAGAACAACGAGTTGATCTCAACTAGGACCGTTACGGGCTGGAGGGTTTGCATCGATTATAGGAAGCTGAACACGGCCACACAGAAGTACCATTTTCCACTTCCCTTCATTGATCAAATGCTCGAGCGGTTGGCCCAGCATTCACACTTTTGCTACTTAGACGGTTATAGTGGATTCTTCTAGATTCCTATCCATCCGGATGATCAGGAGAAGACCACTTTCACTTGTCCATGGGGGACATTTGCTTATAGGAGGATGCCATTTGGATTGTGCAATGCACCCGCTACCTTCCAACGATGCATGATGGCTATCTTTTCCGAGTACATAGAGGAGATCATGGAGGTATTTATGGATGATTTTTCTGTATATGGTTCCTCTTTCGATGATTGCCTATCTAACCTTTCGCTAGTGCTTAAAAGATGTGAAGACACTAATCTCGTTTTGAATTGGGAGAAGTGTCATTTTATGGTTAGTGAAGGCATTGTGCTAGGACACCTCGTTTCTAATCGAGGCATTGAGGTCGATCGCGCTAAGATCGAGACTATTGAGAAACTCCCTCCCCCTTGTTCTGTTAAAGGTGTGAGGAGTTTTCTCGGGCATGCAGGTTTCTACAGGAGATTCATCAAGGACTTCTCTAAGATTTCTAAACCTCTAACTAACCTCTTGAATAAAGATGTTGTTTTTGAGTTTTCGCAGGAGTGTCTTGATGCTTTTTACAGGATTAAGGAAGCGTTGATCTCCACTCCCATTATCCAACCTCCGGATTGGACCTTGCCCTTTGAGATCATGTGCGATGCTAGTGATGTAGCCGTAGGAGCGGTGCTTGGACAGAAGAAGGATGGACGGACCACCGCCATTTACTATGCTAGCAAGACGCTAGATGTAGCACAACGCAACTACGCTACCACCGAGAAGGAGTTATTGGCGGTTGTATATGCTTTCGAGAAGTTTCGTTCCTATTTAGTTGGGGCGAAAGTCATTGTCTACACCGACCATGCAGCCATTCGTTACTTGTTGGATAAGAAAGATGCCAAGCCACGCCTTATTCGATGGATTCTCTTGCTTCAAGAGTTTGATCTAGAGATCCGCGATAAGAAGGGATCCGAGAATTCTGTTGCGGATCACCTCAGCCGGCTACCTGCATCTTCACGTGAGAAGGACGACCCGCCCATAGACGATTCATTCCCCGATGAGCACTTACACTTGTTGGAGCGTTTCATAGATTTACTTACTTCACCCCACGATGAAGGTGAAGTATGGGGTGAGGGCACCTCCCATCACATTTGAGAAGCATCATGGTCCAGCTAGCGACCTTAAACCAAGCGCTTCTTGGGAGGCAACCCAAGGTATTGCTTTCTTTTCCTTTTTCTAGTCTAGCTTAGATAGTTTTGCTTTTGCTTTTGCTTTGCTTTGTTTTTGGCGTTCTAGACAGATAACAGGAGACATCTAAGGAAGGAGCATAACTGGAAGAACATAAGTTCGAGAATTTGAGAAGACGGAGTTTGACTGAGGCATCTCGGTTGCTGTCAAAGCACCTCGACCGAGATGATTCTTGAGCAACCGAGGCGACTAGGGTTTTCTGAAGAACCACCTCGGTCCGTACCACCTCGGTCCAGTCGAGACCATCTCGACCGAGGTGACAGCAGTTTCAGAAAAGGGTATAAAAGGGGCGAAGATTTCTCTCTCCTCACTTTACTCTTCTCCCTCGACCGCGGCGACAGTTCACCTCGCTTCTATGATTTCTTCTCGTTTTCGAAGATTTTTGTCTCCAAACTGCGATTAAGACTCAGAGGATCCCAGTGCAACATCGATCTGCAAGAGAATCGAACCGATTCGGCCGAACGAGGTAAAAATAGAACCGAAACCCTACCTCGCTTTTTCGCTTCGATTTGGGCTTTGGTTGCCCTTGCATTTGCTGAGGAAAGGCTTAAGTACCCCATAGGAAGCAATTGTAGTGATTTTGGGGGAAAAGAACTGAATTTTCAGAAGGAATTAGAATCTAGTTTTCCGCCTCGGTCCAGTCGAGTTGTGCCTCGGCCGAGGTGATTCTTGAGAGTTGTCAGTCGAGCGAGGTGACTTGACAGTGACTGAATTGAAAATGAGTTCTGACCGACGCCTTGTCCTTAGGGATAGATCCTCACCTTCCCCTTCTTCCTCTTCTTCCCGACCTTACCGCCCGGTGATCCATGAGCGACACCGGGTGGATTATGAGCGTATTTCTGACCGTCCAGTGATTGCACCACGCTTCCTGGACGTGTCTGCTTTTGATTGCCTCCAGGTAGACGGAGACCTTAGGAGGATGATTTCTACAGTTGGGCTGGATCAGTTTACTGAGATCCGAGCCCCAGCCTATTTGGAGCCGACCTTAGAGTTCGTTAGCTCCTTCACCTACCTTCCCACAAAGCAGTCTGTGAAGTACCGGTTGATGAACCGGAACTTCTTAGTGCCACTTGAGTACTGGAGAGATATTTTTGGCTTCCCTAAGCCCACCGCTGTTGACTTCCCGTCCCGATCAGTAGCTAGGGAGTTTTGGGGGCAGATTGCCCATATTGTTGAGCACGCAGATAGATGGCGCCCTGGAGATTCCAGGGAGAAGGTCATCTTCCATTTAGCCTTTAGGTTAGCCCACCGGATATTCAGCGAGACACTTCTGGCGCATACTGAGACGCCCCAGAAGATCCGACAGGGAGAGCTTTTCAGTTTGTACTGCATGGTTACTGAGGGTATCCCAGAATTTGGCTTGATGTTGGCAGAGGATCTGCACAAGATCAAGGCCAAGGCGAAGGGAGACATCTGCTGCGGAGGGCTTGTCACCCACATAGCTAGTTATCAGGACATGGATCTCAGTGCTTGCACGATGGTGGCGGCTGCCAAGCCGCTTGGGCTGCAGGAGATGATCACTCGGCGGATTCTAGTTCCCCGAGGTTTGACTACACCGTACGTGGCTATGCCGTGGGAGCTGACTGCGCCACAGGGGATCAGGTGGTCTGCCCAGTTTTCTGTTTATGATCCTCACTATTGGCAGACCGCTTGGGCTCCATTGATGGAGGATTACAGAGAGGCAGCAGCTGCCTCAGCTGAGGAGGAGGCAGATGATGAGGAGACAGCTGATGAGAGAGAGGGTGGAGTCCCGATGGATACAGGGACAGATACTGCAGGGACGAGTGCACCACTAGTTATAGATCTGGATGAGGAGGACACTAAGCCTGCACCTGCTACTTCTCCAGTGAGACCTGCTAGGCGTAGGACACGCCGACACAGGGATCCAGATGCTCACAGACGGATCGATGACCTGACGGATCAGGTTATTGATTCATATGCTGCTTTGTCACTGGATATCCGCGAGATGCAGGAGCGGCAACACTACCAGCACATGATGGCCCAGATTCAGTTCGAGCATGTCATGGGCTATCCGTTCGACCCGACCCAGTATCCGTACGTGCCACCACCACCACCACCACCACCACCACCGGATCATGACTACTGAGAGCTGCAGGGTTTTCTTTATTATTTTTTATGCAGTTCAGCTTATTATCCGGTGAATATTTTTATCCTTTAGACTTATTTTGACCCACTGGGACAGTGTGTCCCAAGTATGGGGTATTTGTGTATTATTTGACGTTGATGTATGACTTCACTTGACCGGATATTGATATTTTATGCTTCACTTTTGCTTCTATATGTTTATCTGAGATTGCATGCATACTTACAGGTTATTTGATTGAGAAAAACGTCGAAACTGAAAAATATGGTTTTAAAAAAAAAAAATTTTTTGGACCTCGACCGGGGCAGTTCTGGCCGAACGAGGCGTTTCACCTCGGTTGACCTAAGAACACCTCGACCGAGGTGGGTTAACTGAGAGTTTTCGAAAACGATTTTTGTGTTACTTATCTGGATATGATCTCAGTGAAGATCTTGTTTACTGACTGGTTTTAAATTCTTTATGTGTTTGAAAGGTTTTATAATATGTTTAAGTTGCTAAATGCTTTGTTTGAAATTATTGGCATGTTTAATACTTTGTTTTTGTCTAAATTATGATGAATTTGAATGTTGACACCACATTATGAGTTCTCTCACTTTCTTCCTGGAAAGACCAAGGCAATTCATTCTTCTCTCTTCTTCTTCTTGATCATGCTTAGCCCCTCATATACATTTTGCCTCCCTTTACCTATCCGGGAATTTGGAAGCAAGCGAAGTGGTGAAAGCAAGTGAAGTTAAAGTTGAGAAGTTGGCTGGAAGTGAAAGTGTTAGAAAGTAATCTTAGGTTTGGGGAAGTCAATCATGAAGATGAGTAACTCGGCACCATTCACATAGCCGGGTGTTTGTGTCTTGCCAAAGTCGGATTGAGCGATATTCCTAACGGGTCATGGTATGTGCATCAAGGGTTTGATGCATCTCAAGAAATTGATGATTGCGGATTTCCTAGGCTTCGGTTATTGTGCACCTTTGTCCATGCATCCCAAAAAGTAAAGTAAAAAAGTGTGAAATAAGCAAAGCTTATTGGTGGAAGATGTTGCAAGTCAAAGTGAAAGTGAAGTTTATCCTTTTCCCGGATTCTAGCACAACATTACCTTACATACATCCCTACCCTACACGTTTCTTGACCTTTCTTTTGGGAAGCCCTTGAGACCTTGAGCTTGTTGATTGACTTAGTGGTTTAAACTGGATTATACATGATTAATTTTGATAATTATAACTTATTATGCATTCTATGATTTTATGCAAAGATGAACAACTTTTCTATATTTATAAAATGTTTTGATCATACATTGATTTTAAATTCCATGAAGTATTCTCTTAGAGTGATCTATGATTGTAGCACACCATAAAAATGTTTTTGAAAGACTTTTCATTGATTTTATTGACTTATAATCCATTCTATCTTGTCTCTTATATGCGGAACTTGCTTGGGGACAAGCAAGGGCTAAGTATGGGGTATTTTGATAGCATGAATTATAGTCTATATTTTGGGGTTTGTTTGGACGTTTTATCTTTCATAATCTGCATGTTTGTATGTACATTATGTGATTATATTACCATTTCATCTACCTTTGCGAGAATCGAGGTCTACACCTAGTTTTGTTGTAATCGTAGGTAAAATGGCACGTTTTGCATCAAAAAGGAGCAAAAGGAGCTATGGAGTCATTGGAGCTACATCCAGGAACATAAGGAACCATCCAGGAAGCATAGCCATGGATTTGGGATTCACTTTGGACCAGTTTTGAGAGATTTCACATTCAGTTGTGACTCACCTCGGTTGACCACAGATTCATCTCGACCGAGGTGATCCAGGGAAGTCGACTCGACCGAGGCGAATACCTAGGACGCGGCGAGAATATTTTATTCTTGGCTGAGATCTTTTATCTTTGGAAAGTGATCTTATATTTTTGGGTTTCGCTCCTGGAAGGAAGAAGATATACTAGATGATATATTTTACCTATTTTTATGGGAAGAGATCTTTCTAAGATACCTTATCTTTGGAGGGTTATTTTCCTATAAAAAGGGTTGGATTTCCCACAAATCCGACATCCGCTATGATCTTGCATACATCCCGCTTAGCACGTTATACACCATTGAAGGCTGCGAGATCCAGCATACATCGTTGCAACCATACTCCAGTTGGGAGATTTGAAGAACCTTTTGAAGGTTGAAGGAAGATTGAAGATTGTAGCTTTTATAGCTTTTGGAGGTTTTCTTGTAAGATTACCTTAGATTCTCTTCCTTGTTGTTTTTCTTTGTTGGATTTATATCCAAAGGAACGTTTTATTGTGATATTTGATTCAGTTATTGAAGTCTTTTCATTAAATTCTTCTTGTTCAAATATTCACCTTCTTCCCATATACTTGATTAATACTTTCATGATGATGAGTGGCTAATTTCCTTGTGTGATTCTAGGGTGATTGGCTGAAGGTTGTGGGAAAAATAATGATAGAATAATCTTAGATTCCAGTAGGACCCTGAAAGTTCGAGTCTTTAACCTTAACCCTAAGCATCTCGTTCAGTCGATGAACATCTCGGCCGGGGTGGAATTCGTCTGACCGGGGTGACTTATCTGATCCTAAACTGAGAGTTAAGTGTTAGAGTTTGTCAAATCCTATTCGTATTACACCTTTCCTGGTTCAATGCAAGCTTAGGATGAGACTTACCCGGTAATTCCTTAGTTTGTGTACCAACGATCATAAGTGTAGGTAATAAAGGTTTATCTTTTATTGGGGTTTGAGTGTGCTTTCGTCCCATCTTTGTGAGTTAGCCTGAGACTTACCCGGTGAAGGTTGATTTTATTCCCTTAGATGGTGTGTTAGTTTGAGGTTATAGTTCTTTATCTTAATTCCTTGAGACTTACCCGGTAATAGGAGTTACGGTTTAGGATTAGTGAGTAGTGAGACTTACCCGGTGATCTATTCCACTTTAGTAACACCTTCCCCATGCAAAAATCTCAGCTTTGTCCGCTTATCTTTAGATCTTGAGTTGGAACCACAACTAGATGCTTTAATCCCTAGAATTGCATATTTGTTTTATTGACTTTTATCATCTTTGATTGTGTTGATTGCTTTTGTGGTTAGTATTTACTAAAGCTTACCGTGATTGACTTTGTTTCACTAAGTCCCTGTGATCGACCCCTGGAATTCCTTGCTTTTTAATACGATTGACCCGTACACTGCGGGTTCGCATCCTTGTTTTAAGCTTAAGTCTAGGGTTATAAATTTAAAGCTTGCACACACCGTTTGGAGCGAACAATTATCGACACTAAGGGTAAAACGGTCTTTTACCGTATGAGAATTTTTCTTTCCGTAATCCCTTCGCATGAGGTTGGACATCGAGATGTGATTTTGATACACATGTCTTAATTGACAGGCGCTTGAGTTACCACGAGTACGGACTGTTTGAGAAGTGTTAGAGTGTTTTTGACTCAAGTAAGTCCTTGCGACTTACTTAGCCAGTTTTTGGATATTAGTTGAGTGATAGTGGTTGTGTGTGCTATGTGCGTGTTTTAATAACAATAACTTGCTAGGACGACTGTTATTATTATTATGTTTAAGGCCCAAGTGTATGTATAACGGGCCGTGACATCATTGCCCAGCTCTGACAGGAGACTGGGAGGTTCTCTATACCCAGACCAGGCAGGTACAAGGTGAGATGCATCGGATCCATTCCTGATGGTTACACGGGGGCGGAGGCGAGGTTTGGGAATCCCTCGTGTCACAAAATAAGTATCATTAGCGTGAAAGAGGACTTAACTCAAGATAATAAAACGGACTTGTTTGAAAGCATGATGGGTGTTTATTTTTTTTTATGTGTGTGTGTGCTGCTATTATTCTGCTAATATTTAGATAACTAGCTAACGGTTCCTCTTGTTGTGTTTTTAGATTTACCACAGGTTAGACCAGCAGCTGAGTGATCCGGAAGTAGTGGTCACCCGGGTCTCCGTACTCCTTAGAGTGGGGGTTGGGGTTGTGTTTGTCTTTTCTTTCTTTTGGTTAAGACAGTTGTTCATTTCTTTTGTTTAAGTACTTTAGGCTGCTAGACAGTGTTGCATTCATTACCTTAAAAATACTATTTTTATGAATTTTGGTTTTTCTTTATTTGTGTCTTGTTGCAAGATCCTAGTAATATTGTTGTCAAACTGAGGTCGGGACCCATTGTGAGGTCCTAACCAGTAATGTCCCGAGTTCTGAGAATCTGGGATGTTACAATGATTTGATGCCATTTTGATTGAAAATGCCTCAATATTGGCCTTGAACGCCTAGAATATGAAATAACCGAAAGTAGATACCGAAATCGCAATATGAATGTATTCTACATTATATGAACATATATTTTACCAAAAGATATGCAAAATGTAAGAATAAGCTAGATAAAACACGTAAGATTAGATGTTATCAGTCACCAATGTTATGGAGAGGCACCTAACTCAGTTGGATTAAACACTAAGCTCTATCTTTTAGGATCGGGTCGATCCACATTACTCCTTACAGTCCTTCAACATCCCTTTAAAATGTGTAGCGAGAATCAAGGAATTATGTTTCTTTTGTTTTCTAAATATCGAGTTTGAGAGTATTCAACAACTAGTTTGTGGATTTTGAGTTTTTGGTTACGCAAACCTGAACAATTTACAGTTGTATCTGGCTCCTCAATAACTCAGATCGAATTTTTGATTAACAATTTTGGTATGTACGTGCCTTTAGATTATTCACCTACATACGATTTGACATTGAGGACGTACACTCATAATCGAGAATCGTGTTCATACTCTTAAAGTTAAATACACTACTCAAATGAAGTCTGAACTTCTATAACTAATCTAATCGTCCATAAAAAAAATAGCAACCATAAATACCAAACATAGATTTCTTTTATAATTCACTTGAGATGCTTTGCTTATTATTGGTATACAATTTCTTCGTGTAGGCTTTGTTTAGTAATGTAATACCCCTGTTTTGGCCTTCACCGCCCCCGCGGTGAAGAGCGTCACCCATGCAGACAGCCGCCCTTGCGTCAGGGCAAACCGCTCCTGCGGTTTCGCCCTAAATCGCGCCAATCTGATATTTTGTCCGTTTAATTTCTTCTCGTAGATAGAAGATCCGATCTTCTATCTTATGGGCCGACTTTCCTATGAACTTCTAACCCTAGAAGTGTACTTCCTTCTATCTTTCCAACTCTTTCTTATAAATTCCCTATTTCTCTTCATTTTCCCGTTTCTTGCATACATTCTTCTTCAACCTCGAAAGTTGCAGCCTTTCCCTTATGATCTTTTGCAGAATTGTAAGTTCTTTGTTTTGTAGATCTTTTTGTACGTTCATGATATACGTTGCATGTTTCATCTTCTGTTTCCTTCTTCTTTTCTCTTCATTCTTCTCCTTTCTCTTCACAAGGATCAAGATCGAGTCTTGATTCTTGTCGGCTTTCCATTGTTGATACGCTGATGTTCACAGGCACCCTTGGTTGAGTTGTGAAGTGTGTGTGTGGAACGAGAAGTAAGCTTTAGGTCCTTGCTGAGTTTCTTGTTGTCAAAGGAGAAGAAACACCGTTGTTGTAATAGAAACTGCCCCCGCGCCTCAGTCTTGCCGCCCCCGTAATTGTCTGTTCCTCCGCCCCCGCGCCTCTGTCTGGCCACCCCTATGGTTCTGTCTGCAGTAGCCCCGTCTTTGTTGAGTTCATTTCCTTCCTCATTTCCTCGTTCCTTCCCTTGACTTGTGTTGATGTTGTTAACCCTTGTGAGTCTATAAGACTAGGGTTTGTAACCCTAACTTGTGAAGATCTCTTAAAGATCATGGAGAGTAGAAGTTATAGACTTATAGCAATCGTTTCGTTCCTGATGTGTTATGCTTTGTTTGAGAAGGCATTCTTCCCTTTCCTTCGGGAAACTGAGTTGTTCGTTGACCCTTACGTTACCTTGAGTTACCTTCGAGTGAGGTAAGTCCCTTGGACTTACTTAGCTTCATTTCGTATATTGGTTAGAGTAAATTGTTTGTGTTGTTATTTATTGTTAACGGTGAACCGGACTAGGACGATCTTATACAATAATTGGCCCCAAGTGTATTATAACCAGGCGGTGACCATTTGTCCAGTTCTACAGAAGACTAGGAGGTGCTCTTGTAACATAGGCCCGCAGGTAAGGGATATTATTGATCTATTTCTGTTGGTAGACGGAAGCGAAGGTGAGTTTCGGGAGATTCTCGTGTGACAAAAGAAGTTGTATTATTAATGGATAACTTAATGAAAGATGATAACCGGTTGAGTGTGAGCATGTTATATGTTTATGTTACCTTATGTGTATTTGTGTCTTTACTATCTTTCTGATATCTAGAATGTTGGCTAACAGTTTATACCGATATTGTAGAAATCCTGCACGTTAGAGATGTTGCTGAGTGATTCGGATGGTGTGGTCAACCGGAGTTCCCGTACATTATAGGACGGGATCGGGTCTATATTTCGGTTGTTACTTTCACTTTTGTTTTAAACTTGGTTGCGAGTCTTTGACGCTTTCATTTGATATAACCTTTTGTTTTATTATAAGTTTTGGTTTTCATTTATTTGTGTCTTATTGTAAGATTTGATGTTATCGTTACTATTTTGAGGGTCGGGACCCATTGTGAGATCTTAGCCTGTAACGCTTCGAGTTCCCAAGAATTGGGATGTTACAAGTAAACATTATATACATTTATAAGTGACATTAAAAATTGTATAAAAGTTTGTTTGAGATTTATATCAAGATATCAATATATCATTTGTTGATATCGGTAGTGGCGGAGCTAGAAGGTTTTTAGGGTGGGGGCAATTTTTGTATATATTTGTGTAGTTTAAAAATATGAAGAAAAAACTTCTTTTACTTCCCTCAGGAATCAACCCACATCTCGTGGTTCAACTTTCACTCCTTCTACCAACTTGACAACTGAAATACTATGAATAACATGTAATCTATAATGATTTTAACATAACATCATAAGGACCATGACCTCCTCCATAGCCCCTAACTACGCCTCTAGATATCGGTATCATGATATGAAAATAAAATTGATTTTAATTTTTTTTTATTTGATTGGTTTAACTATATGGATGAAAATACAAAGAAGAGATAAATTTTATGAAACTTTTTTATACATAAAGAGTTTCGGAAAGGATGAATTAAAAAGAGGAAGGAGAATTATATGATACAAAATAATGTTAGTATTTTGAGCATATATATATATATATATATATATATATATATATATATATATATATATATATTAAGGAAAAAATGTATTAAAAGTATATAAGATATTGCTAGTTTTTTGAGCATATATATAACAAGGGATAAAAATCGTATTGATATTCATATACTTATGTATCAATATTAAGTAGAATTGTCTTAATATTAATATATATATTTAAATCATGATACAAATACCAACCATGTCTAAAAATTTATTTTAATGCGTAAAGAAGAGTAAAATAAATGAAACTTTATAAAAAAAATTAAAAGAAATGATATTTCTTAAAAATATTAATTTTTTTAAAGTTATGACATGAAAGTGGTTAAGTTGGACTATCTCCTAAAGATAGTCCAGCCTAAAATAAACATCCTTACGGATGAGAACACAAAGTTTGGGATCACCGGAAAGGTTGGTGTTGGGTGTCGAGATTTTCGAACGGGTCAATTGGTCAACAACACCGTTAATTTCTTTTAAAATATGTCTCGTCAAAGAAACGAATATCTATTCTAGAGTCGGATATAATCATCTTGATCTACCACGAACAACTCCACAAACCCTGAAGTGTCTTGATATCACAAAGATTGTCATCCTCAATTTCGATATTTTTTATTTTTAATCTGATAGCTTCTTGTTAACCAGATTTGAGAGAAAAATTTTCAGCTTTATTATTGGGAAATTTAGACGTACCGATGAAAATCGCTATTGGTAACCACAACTACGCACGCGAAGTGTGTAGTTTCGCTTTTCACATCTGGATTCAAAGTACCCGTTTGACAAGCATAGTTGGAGCCGTTCTGAGCCGGTTGTAGCCGATGAAGATTTTTTTTCAAAGAACTGCCCAACTACGCCAATGGTAAGCGTAATTGGTTTTTTTTTAATCCAACTTTTCTAATGGCTATCAAAGTTGGAGTAATTTTTTATTTATTTATAATTCACTCCAACTACGCTTACAATTAGCGTAGTTGAAGTTTTTTTTAATCCAACTTTGTTAATAACTACCAAAGTTGAATGGTTTTTTTTTTAAATTCACTCCAACTACGCTTACCATTACTCCATTAGCGTAGTTGAAGCTTCTTTTTTAAAGATAACTTCAACTATGCTTACCACAAGCGTAATTAATCGGCGTCTATCGGCTTCACCTCGGCTCTGACTACGTATAGTACACCACAAGCGTAGTTAGATTGTGAAGCTGAAAAATGAAACTACGCATTTCGTGTTCGTAGTTTAGGTTACTAATAACTATTTTTGCCGATGCATCTATCATCAACCTTTATTTATTTATTTATTTATTTTAAAACGGAAAGCGGTTATGAGAGAACTACCTTCTAGAGGTAGTCCATCCTAAAGCATCCTTGCGGATGAGAGCACTAAGTTCGGGATCGTCAGAAAAGGGTGTGTTGGGGTTCGAAATTCCCAAATGGGTCAATCGGTCAGCAACACAGTTGATTTCTCTGAATACATGCCTAACCTGGACTTCCTCAAAGAAGCGAAGATCTAGTATGGAGTCGGATATGCTCATTGCGATCTCCTAGGTACAACTCCAAAGTCCTTGGAGTGTCTTGATAACACAAATGTTATCACCCTCAATTTCAATTTTTTTATATTTAGTCGTATAACTTCTTTTAGTCCACTTTTTTCAACACTAAGGCTTCGGCTTTATTTACTAAGTTAAAGTAATTTTTCTTAGCGCTCAAGCTAATAATATCACCGTAATGATTTCGTATAACAAACCAATAGAGGTTATTCCCGAATCGAGTTTTGATCCATCAAAGTTGAGTTTGTGGAACTCAGGTTTTGGTTTATCCCATTTAATATTATTTTTCTTTCTTGTGTTGGGTAAGTTGTTCTTTTTAATATGTTTAAAGTCATAGTCGTCATCATCGGTCTTATGATTTTTCCAATTCTGAATTTGGTTTTTAAGGAAATTTAGGATGTTATGATCCGATACGATTGCATCATTGTTAAATGTGATTTTATTTTTCTGAAGAACTAAATACTCCACCATATGGTTACAATCGGGAGAAATTAGAAAGCCCAATCTTTTTTTTATTTCCGTCAAGAGTTCGTGAGGTCTTTTGTATTCAGTGTCAATGGTATTGAGATTGGTAATGATATTTAAGTCAAATTTTTTGATTATATTTTTGCTATAGGGGCAATCATTAAGAAGATGTACAAGATACTCGAGTTAATAATTACAAAATTCATAGTAATTTGAAACTGCGATTCTTCTTTCGTTAAGTTTTGCTTTAGTTGGGATACCGTTTCTTGAGATTTTCCATATTAAATTTTTAATTTTTGGTTGAGTGTCTAAATTCCCAATCCAATCGCAAGAATAGTAAGGAAGCCATCCTGGCTCATTTTCTATCATTTTCGAGCCTGATTTTGTGGAGAACCAACCGTTCCCGCTACTTCTTTAGTACAGCATGTCTTGTATTTTATTTGTTGTAATTATTGTTTCCGTGATTTTTGTCGTAATTGTTGGGCTGGTAATATTTTGTAGCTTGTTTTCAATTTTAATGGTGTCCCATTCATTTGAATTGATGAAGTGGCTGACTTTAATCTGAGTATTGATCAGACTAGTGTTTGGTACTAACTTGATTAGGGGGGACGTTGTTGTGACCCAGTTATCTTTCCAGAAGTTGATGGATTTACCATTGCCTATCTGCAAAATAATTCCGTTTTTAAATTCAGATTTGAGTTTTATAAGGTTTTTCCATTGCCAAGATGTTGATCCTTTTAGATGATATTGTAGTACAATAATATTTCTCAAATATTTTTCATTAACAATTTTCACCCAAATGTTTTCTAGTTCGGCAAGTATTTTCAAAAATAATTTTGTATCTTTTTTCCAAAAGAATTTTTATACGTTATATCGAGTTCGTCCAAATTATGTCTTGGGAGCATAATCTTAGCATAACAAATGATGGTTTTGTTGATAAGTTGTGCTTTACAAGGTTGTTTTGTCCTTCTTGTGAAAGCGAGTTTGCCTTCCATTTGCGGAGTTGTTGCTTTGTTTTATTATTGATATCGTTGAATGTTTCTTTATTAACTCTTCCATTAATGATAGGCCATCCAAGATAGGTATCAAGGGAGTTCATGTGCTCCATATTAAGTATATTTTTTATTTCATTGATGCAACTTATGTTTGTGTTTTTAGTAGTTTGGAAATGAGATTTAAGGTAGTTTATTGTTTGTCCAGATATGGAACAGTATGTTTCAAGGACTTTTTTCGTTCTCAAGCATGAGTCCGAGCTTGATTTGGTAAAAACGATCATATCATCAACAAATGATAGAAAAGGGATTGACGTTGTGTTCCTACAAACGAAAAAGTCAATATGGTTATCATAATTATTGCAGTCATTTTATATCATTTGTTTAAGGATTTCAACTCCAAGAATGAAAAGGTATGCGGATAATGGGTCTCCTTGTCTAAGTCCTTTTCCGGGGAAGAATTGGTTAGTTGGTTCATTGTTAACAAGAATCGAAAAAGAAGCTGTGGAGATGCATTGTTTGATCCATCCCACAAACTTTTTATTGAATTCAAACTTTTGGAGAATGCGAATGATAAATTCCCAACTAACTTGGTCGTTGCCTTTTCCATATCAAGTTTAATGGTTGTCCAACCTTCCTTACCTTTTCTACTACGAAAGGAGTCGAAAATCTCGTGTGCAATTAGAATGTTGTCATGTATTGACCTTTTAGTAACAAACGCTCCTTGAAGAGGGTGAATGAGTTTAGGCATAATGAGTTTCATTCTATTCGTAATGATTTTAGCAATTATTTTATATATTGTTGAGCATAGGCTAATTGGTCTAAATTGGTTAATATTAGTATGATTGTCTACTTTGGGAATCAATGTTATGAATGTGTGACTTATTTGTTTGAGTATTTTTTCATTTCTGAAAAAGTTCTTAATTGCTTTTGAAACATCCTTTCCCACGATGTGCCAGTATTTTTGGTAGAATCTAGCGGGCATACCGCCAGGCCCTGGAGATTTATCACATCCAATGTCAAAGATAACATTTTTTATTTCCTCATTTCTTGGTGGTTTTGTTAGTCTATCATCCACCTTTATTTTTTTATTTTTGATAATAGATAGCGGATTGATCCCATAGACAGCGCGCCGACTATTGGATCAAAAGGCAGATCAACATCGGCAGACGGACTAACCGTCATGAAGGACCACAACAAATGAGAAAAAGAAAACACAAAAATACATCAAAAACCCGAAAACAGGAACGTCTTTAGGGGAAAGCAGAATGATCCAGTCAACTGGAAGCGATGAGCATGAACATTCATCTTCGAAGGAAATACATAGGGGGAAGCATGGGGAACAACTGTGGACACCTCAGATTAGGCTACAACAGAGCCTTCAGGAGTCGATCACACATCCACGCCCCCTTCTTGACAAACACTCGAACCTCCACCAAAGACAACATCTAAACAGAGAAGACGAAGCTACAACACACGGGTATCGTGATATAAAAATGTGTACAACTTTGAGAGTAGCGATTTACAAGAGAAGAATTGTTTGAAAAGAGTTGGTAAACAACACTGAAACTTTGGTGGTTTGAGAAATTGAATTTTAACTCACTCAAATTCAACTTTAGAAGTAGCTGATTTTGGGCTTTGTATTTCTTTGATCATCGAATTCAATTGGAAGTAACCACTTTTTTTTCCTTTTTTTCTTGCCTTTTTTTTTGATATTTTTATATTTTGGGTCATGAAAATTTGTTGATTGTAGTATTGAGCTTTTATAGAGGCTTTGATCCATTCTTGGGATAGAACTAAAAACTTAGTAATGGTAATAGAAAACCATAGGCTTATAGCCTTGGTACCATAAAGTACACATTTAAGAGTGCAAACAAGACACTTTAAGAAAATGAAACAAAGAGAAAATTCCATCAGTATCAATATCATGACAATCCAAAAGGGATTATCAGATAACAGACAACAGAATTTAATCTTTGACTTGAATGAAGTATTTTTTTGCTTTCAAGATGTCATAAATACAATTCTTCATACACAAGCAGGGGTTGCCCCAATTACAACTGGATTGTTCGAATCCATAGATGGTCATTAGATGGGGCTATCAACTCCCTTTTCTTGGTCTATAATCGAAAGTAAAGTTTGCTCATCAAAGCGACGAAAGAATGGTCGAATCCATAGAAAACATTTTTTAATTATGATGGAACATGGTTAATCAACAAAGACTAGCTTCATACACTAGTGTATGCGTCTATCCCAGGGTGTAGGCAAGGAAGCACCAAAAAAGTGCTCAGAGAATGGGATTGATCCCTTGGTAGCCCGATTATAACTGAAGGTAGGAGCAGACAACTTGGAATCACAACAGTCACTGCAGAAGCACTCCAGAAAAGCGCCTAAACAGAAGACGGCAGGCGGCCCTCTGACCCAGGTTGAGGTGTGAGGAACAAAAGCGATTAAAAACAAGAGTCAATATACTCCTATTCTCTTCACAAAATCACCATAGTAGACAGAGCAAGCGTTGTCCAGGAGATGCTCTTAGTAGTCGTTTCCTAACTCAAACAGATAGGAAAAGAAAGAGTGGTTTTTACCGTCCACCACAAGAAAAGGTGTACATGCGCCTCCCCCTATGTTTCGGCTCTGAAATAAGTATTCAAGACCAGCTAAGGCAGATTCATCTGTTTGAAGGAAGTAGAAACAAGATTGAAGAGAGATCCAACAAGACCCCTTCAGGCACAAGTAAGAAACTTGCTTGCAGAGGAAAAGGGACCACTCCCACCAAAGAGGTTCGTTAACCTCATCCAAATCACATTGGTGACCATTTGAAAATCCGTTCAAACCTATTGAGATATATCGAAAGATGGAAGCAGTGGCGAGAAGTTCGTTGAGGAGCCGATAATTGCTTTCGAGAAGCCGATACCCTAGGATTCCGGTAGGAGTTGTAACTGGCATCGGAATCCTTTGAATCGGATCTAGAACTTTTTTGTTTTAGGTTTTTGGTTGTGAGGAGGATTACCATCATTCCGGTTGGAGAAAGGCGGTTTTGGATCCGAATGGTGGGTATGTCTTTTGATTGTGGCTGGAGGAGTTGGTATGACGGCTAGGTTTTTTGTTTGGTGAACAGAAGACAGGGTTTGTCCCCTATCATCCACCTTTGTTTAATTTTTTTTGATAACGGAAAGCGGTTCGATCCCATAGGCGGTGCGCCGACTATTGGATCGAAAGGCCGAAAAGGATCGGCAGACGGACTAACTGTCATGAAGGACCACAACTAATGAGAAAAAATAAACACAAAAATACATCATAAAGAACCCGAAAGCAGGAGCGTCTTCAGGGGAAAGAAGAATGATCCAGTCAGCCGGAAGCGACGAGCATGAACGTTCATCTTCGAAAGAAGTACACATGAAGGAAACCCGGGGAATAGTTGTGGGCACCTCAGATTTAGACTGCAACAGAGCCGTCAGGAGTCGATTGTAACACCCCGAATCCTAGAGGACTCGGAAAGCTACGAGCTGAGACCTCACAATGGGTCCCGGCCCTTAGCCTGACAACAACTTCATCGGACCTTACAACACGGCACAAATAAAAAGGCAAAACATAGAGTTTTATATCATGAGCGAAAGGAAAAGTACAAATCTGAAAACAGTACAGCCAAGTCTCAAAACCAAAATAGCAACATCAGCCTCAACAGTCGTGAAATAAAAAGATAACAGTCCCGTCCTATAATGCATGGAACCCCGACTGCCCACTACCGCCGGATCACTAGATCACCTCCCTAACCTACAAGGCATCTACAAGCGGTATAAAATCGTTAGCTAACAATCTATGCATAAGTATAAAGGTAAAAGCACAAACACACAACATACACAATCAGCATGCAACACTCATTTCTTTTGTTATCTTTAATTAAGTGATATGTCATTACTAATGATACTTATTTTGTGACACGAGGGATTCCCAAACCTCGCCCCTGTCCCGTTTACCAACGCGGAATGGTACTAATGCATTTGACCGTCTACCTGACTGGGTTGGTCGCAGGGAACCTCCTAGACTCTCGAAAGAGCTAGGTAGATGATGTCACGACCTATTATCATACACTTGGTCAATTACACAATATACTAAAGTCGGCCTATTCCGGTTTCGTTATTTATCTTAACTAACAAACATCACTCATACACATCACACTCATACAAGAAGCCAGCTAAGTAAGTCCGTGGACTTACCAGAATCAAATCTCGACTCTCTCTTAACCACCGCTCAATCGGTAACTGCAGAAACTCAATTGCCTGTCAAAGGAGGCACGTGGGTCAACACGTTTCCCTAGGTACTTAGAAGTCTAAAACTCCTAAGATGTAAGATTCTATTTGCAGAAGTTATTACAATGCTTATTTAAGGTAACATGACTATTTTACCCTTGGTCCCGAGACTTCCAAAAACTTGTAATACATACTTAAATTCTTAATTGAGGCTAACTAACCACATTCTACTCCCTACAATGTTTTTAGGTAAAAACTAGAGAAACTACCCACTTTTCTATTTCCCGAAAAGTCACTAAGGTCCAACTACAACTTCAAATATGAAATTAAAATAAACTTATAAAAATTTTAAAATAAATCTCTAAATTATCTAGGATATCTAATCTACTCATAGGAGCAAGAATTTCCTAAAACTGTTCAATTATCACTTCTACAAAAATCCTTAAAGTTGGCTACAACACTAAAATGTTCCTATACTTGGTCAAAATTCACTGTTGGAAAACAGCTCAACTACTCTACTGTAATAACCGGAAACTTGATTTCCGTTATTTCCGAGTTGAAGCCGATTTCAACCATTTGACCTCTCTTACCATAATCTTTAGTACATAAAGATAACAAATTTTGTTATTTTATGTGAGCTATAATCATATAAAATAATCCTAACCTTCTTCTTATACACATAGTTACTCCTTAAAATTTGAGACTTTGGACAAGCCCATGACAACTTGTGACTAGGCCAGCCGGGCCTTATAACAAGGCCATGGGACAAGGGCTTTCCGGGCTGCCAAGGAAGGGATGTTTCAGCCCATGAAAAACCTCCTCTCTATCTTTCCACGTCAACTGGCCAGCCACCTCTCCTTTACTTTCTCAATCCCGCAAATATCGTCTTTCCATTTACGTGATCTTTAACCACAAATGTGCAGAAGAAACCTTACCTTAACTGCTACCGCTCCCTCCTGCTGAACCCTAGCCGCCCCCTCTCTGTCTTCCATCCATGTAGCCGACCGCCTCTCCTTCTTCTCTCTCAACCGTGACGGACTCTCCTCCCAGGCCGAGCACACGCAGCAAGCGATGGTCCCTTTTTCCGTGCCCACAACGAACCAACATCCTTCTCTCTCACCTTTCTAACGCAGCAATGGAAACATCAGACCACCATATCAATCGACGAGCCGCTCCAACCTCTGGACAGTCGACCGAGAAGGAGGCTTGTACGCAGTTTTCCGTGAAGATCAGACCCTCCAGCCCTGCAGAACGTCGACGAGACGACCCACCCAACCTCTACTCGCAACCGACAACGTGCCTCCGAGCCTCTGTCAGCCTTCCCTTACTTCATCGAATGGGCGCCATCGTACAAGATGTTGCCTTCTCTTCCCCAGACGTGACACCGACGGTGAGCCTTCTAATCACCTTCTTTCCCTATTTCGTCATACCTTGTGTGTGAGTTATAACTCTGTGTACCACAACAAGGTCCGCTCCTGTTCCAACCAGACGTTCCCTCGACTCGTAGACCTATCGACTGCATCGGGATGGATAACGGACGGACTTCGCCCTCCAGCCTAGACACCCTCGTGCAACCACATGAAACCTAGGTTCGACCCTCCGAACACTGATGTGCCATGCTTTTGGACGACTTAAGCCCAGGTGGAGAATTGGAGCAGGGACGTGTAATACTGCTGCTTGTTTCAGATCTGTAGGTAGTGAGTCTCGAACCATCAACCTTTTGCATCTCTTTTTGATTTTTAGAAGAAATGAGTACAATAATCAACTTTAAGCTTTTTATTCGATACCTTAGACACATAATTCACGGTTCAATTTCTAGTATGATGTAGAGTGAGTTGCATACTGTTGTGTATTAGAAGTTAAGATCGATACAACGGCCATATATGGATTTATAGGGTCCCAAAGTAGGCTGATTGTGTTGTTTGTAAAAGAACCCAAAAATTTGGTTAAGTGTAGGATTCATAAATGTGTAACCAACTCTAAGAATTTATATAGGAGTTGTGGCTGGGAAGTTTTGAGAGATCTTTGCTCCTATGAGTAGCATGAATATCATAGATGACCTAGAGACTTATTCCGGAAATTTTTATCTTTTTATTCAAGCCTCGTATCTTAACCCAAAGTCGGACCTTAACGACTTTTTGTGAAAATCTAGAATTTTGTGTAACTATTATAAATCTTTACCAAACTTTTCCGTAAGAACTAGATTGTAGAAATGGGTTCCAAAGGAGAGTTTGAAACTAAGATATAGACAAATCTGGGAGTTTTGGAACCGGGGGTAAAATAGTCATTTTACCTTAAGAGGGCATTTCAGTAAATTTCTCTTGATGAGTTGTGCATCTTAGAAGTTATAGACTTCTAAGATTATGGGATGTATTTTGATCCACGTGCCTTGTATGACAGGCGTTTGAGTTTCTACGGTTGCGGACCGAGTTGAGAAATTGAGAGTTAAGATTGATTCAGGTAAGTCCTTGCGACTTACTTAGCTGGTTTCTGGATATTAGTTGGGTGATAATGGTTGTGTGTGTGCAATGTGTGTTATTATAAAAATAACAACTTGTTAGGACGACCGTGGTTATTATGAGTTAAGGCCCAAGTGTATGTATAAAGGGCCGTGACATCACTGCCCAGCTCTGCCAGGAGACTGGGAGGTTCTCTATACCCAGACCATACAGGTACACGGTAAGATGCATCGGATCCACTCCTGATGGGTACACGGGGGCGGAGGCGAGGTTTGGGAATCCCTCGTGTCACAAAATAAGTATCATTAGAGTGAATGACTTAAATGAAGATAATAAATGGATTGTTTGAAAGCATGATGAGTGTTTATTATTTTTATGTGTGTGTGCTATTATTATTCTCCTAATATTTAGATAACTAGCTAATGGTTGTTTTGTTGTGTTTTTAGATTTACCGCAGGTTAGAACAACAACTAAGTGATCCGGAAGTAGTGGTCAGCCGGGTCTCCGTACTCTTTAGAGTGGGGGTTTGGGTTGTTGCTTTGTTGTCTTTCCCTTTTGTTAAGATAGTTAGTATTTTCCGTTGTTTAAGTACGATAGGCTGTCAGACTTTGTTGCATTCATCCTTTTACAAATACATTTTTATAAATTTCGGTTTTTCTTATTTGTGTCTTGTTGCAAGAGCCCAGTAATATTGTTGTCAAACTGAGGTCGGGACCCATTGTGAGGTCCTAACCAGTAATGTCCCGAGTTCCGAGAATTCGGGGTGTTACATCTACTTTGAGACCCTATAACTTTCAATCCGACCGTTCATTTATTCTCAAATTTTAACACAGTAAACTACGTATATCCATCTATGATCTATCAAAAATTCATCGGTGGATCTTCAACCAATCTTTTTAACATTGATTCACAACAGTGACCATTCTTACTTTCAAAACTGAAGTTTTAAGGGGAGTTTCTCACTTTCATTTATATGATAATCTGATATACTTCACTAGGTCCCCTAATGGTCAGAAATTTGACACTCTAAGAGGCTACAACAACTCGCTTATTACTCGTCCCTTCTCTAGTTTGATCTCTCCTCATCACCACACTAAAACATTTCAAAACCTAAAAACACACATGTCTATTTCGCCTATAGTTTAAAGATTGAACTGCAGCCAAGATAAAGGGAGAATGATTGATCCCTTACCCAAGGTTTTGATGACTGTAGAAGGTAAGTTGCTGCACCAATGTGGGAGGGTCCGATTCCAAGGTGGCCGTCTCCTCTTCTGTCAACGCAGGGCAAGGACGATGCAACCCTCCAAACTGGTTATCTTCTGGGAAGGAGTGTGTACTGAGAGTTAGATCTAGAGAGGAACTGGGTGCATAAGGGTTGAATGAAAATCAATTACACTACTCCGGCTTCTGGCGAGGCTTGTGCAACGAGCAGCCCCAAAATAGATAGACGAGCAGCTGTTGTAGTTCACTCCTCTGTTGGCTCTTTTCCTTGCAATTTCTTGTGGATGGACGTTGTTGAATGTGTGCAGAATCAAGACAAATGCAGCGTGAATGTGGGGCGTGAGATGGGAGCAATAGCGTTGCAGCTTCTTCTCTTCTGGCGTGAAAGTAGGGCTGTTACAACTCTTTAATTATTTCATTTATGCAGCTGTTACAATCAGATGGGGAGAGAGGGAAGCTGACGGTTCTGGCGTGAGTTCCCTGGGTTGCTTCTGGCTGGGCTGAAGCAAGGATGTGGGCTGAGGTTGGAGCTGGGCTGAGAGAGGAGCAACTACAGCTAGGCTGGCGGGTTGTCTTCAGCAACAACAATAGGCGAGGAGTTGGGCTGTCACAAGTTGTCTGGGCCTTGTCAATAGGTTGTCGGGCTTCGTCATGGTCTCGTCTCAACCTTGTCATAATCTCGTCTCAACCTTGTCATGGTCTCGTCAAAAGTCGTCGTTAAGAATTAATTATAAGAATTAGGGTTTGATATAATTCTATCATTTTATGTGAATTAAATTCTACATAAAATGATAAAATTTGTGGAGAAAGAAATACTAGATAGAATGGGAAACCGTCAACGGCTCGAAGTCCGATTTGATTCGGAATTAAACGGAACGAAAATTTCGGATATTACATCGATCACACATCCACGCCCCTTTCTCGACAAACACTCGAAACGTCATCAAGACAACATCAAAACAGAGAAGACGAAGCTGCAACACACGGGTATCCTGATGTAAAAATGTGTAAACTTTGATTGTTTAAATAGTAGTGATTTATAAGGTAACCATTGTTTGAAAAGAGTTGGTTAAATAAAACTTTTGTTTTATTGATACGAAAATGATCAATTTTGTTTTTAAATTCATTACTGTCTTGGACACTAAAGATTTGAGTTGACATAAACTTTTATTTTTATTATTCCATATCATTTTTTTATGTCTTTGCGTCATATTAACCTTAGTTTTTATTATTCATTTATTTTTTTCTTAAAAATATTTTTATTATTTTACTCTTCTTAATTTTAACTTAAAAGTTTAAAGCTTTAATTATAAGGAGAAGTACAAATACTATACGAGATGTGATCTTCTGATGTTCCCGTGAAATTAAATAGATTTAATGACATGGGCCACAAACAGCTAGCTCTCTCCCTCTAGCTAATGACACATTATGTACTATCATAATTAATTTTATTAGGGGTAACATTTGTAATATCTATATAAAGTATAAACTATTAAAACAAACCTCTTGTAGTCCACATGTCATCACTTTATTCATGTCATCTAAGGACATTTTGATAAATATTTATAACTTTATCATAATTTAATTATAATTATGTCATTATTTAATAATAGTTTTAAGTTAAAATTAAAATATTTTTCATCTCATTATGTCAATTCAACAAAAATAATTTCATCTCATCATATTCACTATCTTACACTTATAATAATTTTATTTTTGTTAACAAATCTACGACCATCTATAACAACTCAAAATCACGTAATATATCTTACAAATCTTCTAACAATAATCTTTTTAATACATTTTTAGTTATGTCCTTTCATTTTATATTTTATGTGTTATCTTTTTTAATTAAAAAAATATTATTTTCCTTATTCCTAATTAATTTTGTTTTAAAAATATTATATTGGATTATAAATTTTACTAACTAACAACTTAATTGAAAATACTAAATTAATCAAAATATTATTAGACCCTTTAAGTGCGAGTTTGTTTATTAGCTAATAACTTAATTGAAAATACTAAATTAAGGACTTATTTTATTCATACATGGATTTCAAATTTATTAGCTTTCATAAGAAGGTTCTTTCATTTCGAGGGAAATTTTCTTATTTGTTTTTTTCTTAAAAAAA
>BSUD01000003.1:16268552-16293480 GCA_033239045.1 Fagopyrum esculentum
TTTTTACAATTTTTTTTTAGTTTGATTTAGATTCGTTACTATTAAATATTTCTTATTCATTTTTTAACTTCAGATTTGAATTAAAAAAATTGGTTACATTTTTATTTTAGTGTAATTCTTTATAAGTTTAAAAAGTGGTATGTTGTATAAAAATTAAATTAAAGTCTAAATAATGAGACACTTCTTTAATCACAAATATTTTATCATTGTGAGAATAATTGAGTGACTTTTATAATGTTTCGTAAATATATTATCAGTTCATACATATACAAGCTCATAACATACTACTCAAAAATCCAATATATAAATATATCCACATAAAATGTGAGTTATAAACTAATTTTGTGCTAAATGAAAAGGATTAGATTGTAGGGTGAAAAGTCTAACTTATAAAAATATTATGGATAAGAATTTAAGATGTGATCATCAAACAATAATGACAAGGACAATGTGACCAAACACCAAGTTTATTGATCATTAACTATATCACCTTATTTAAGATATGTTACTTGCTCTTAGTTTTTAAATTTTCTATATAAAAAAATAATAATCATGCTTTACATCACAATCGAGTCGTCATATAACCTAGATTCTACATTTATACGCAACTCTTTAGATAATGTGTCATGGTCATCAATAAATCTTATAAAAATTGTAAAATACTCGGAAGATAGTCAAGACATTAGCCGATCAAATATAAAACAAGTAAACCTAAAAAGAAGGTGATTGATGGATAATGGGCGAAATGTGACAGGAATACTGGATCGATAAACTAACATATGGTTTCTTGTCGTCGGAACAACGGAAACCCTTTTAAAAGAATCGTGACACATTAAAGAAAAATTAAGATCACCGAAGTTCCAGTCACCTAAACGAGGGATCTTCGTGAACACAACTAGATCAACAAACACATATACGCGCTTACAATCTCATCCAAAACAATCACTCAATTTACACTCCAAAACGAATTAAAACAAAAAGACACATATTGCAAATTTTATTGTAGGAAAAATAACCCAAAATAATACCAACTATCAACATTGAAACGAAAATAATACGAACTTTGAAAATTACTAAGAGCGATACAAACTATCAATGCATTTTACCAAAAATAATACGTTATATATTTTTCGGCAAAAATCCTAGCTCCGGCGATGACGTGACAGCCGGAATGTTACATGTCATCAAATGAGTAAGGTAAATGTGTGATGGGGATTTTTTTTTTAAAAAAAACAATTTAATTATATTAAAATATTAAAAAATAAAAACTATTATTTTTAAAAATTTAAATAATAATTTTTTAAAAAAAGTTGTACAAATATTTTTTTTTTAAAAATAATTTTTTTAAAATAAAGAAAAATTTTTAAATAGATTTGTAAAAAAATGTAATAATATTTATTTTTCCAAAAAATATAAAAATATAATATTTTTTACTCAAATTTATTTTCTGATTTTTGTATAAAATAAAATTTTAATTCTAAAAAAATAAGTTGTAAGAAAACATTCGAATTTATCTTTTTTTTTACTCTCGTAACCTAATCCTCAAGAATTTTTTGTGAAAATTTGTTTCCCTAAAAAAAATATTCGAATTTTTTTTAACAAATTTTTTTATAAAAAATATTTCATAAAAAAACAAAATATTTTTACTTTTTTTAAAAAAAAAATTGTACAAAATGTTTTTAAAAAAATTATTAATAGAATTTTTGAAAATATTAACTTTTTTATTTTTTAATATTTTAAATATTATTAAATTAATTTTTTGAAAAATCAAATTGACATCACACATTTAATCCATTTATTTGATGACATGTAACATTTTGACTGTCACGCCATCGTCGGAGCTAGAGTTTTTGCCGGAAAAGTATGACGTATTATTATTGGCAAATAGATTGATAGTTTGTATCGCTCCTAGTAATTTTCAAAATTCGTATTATTTTCGGTTTAATATTAATAGTTGGTATTATTTTGGGTTATTTGTTAATTGGAATGAAAATTAATGGTATATGATCCATTTTAAGTTGCAGTTGCAATTAAAATTCTGAGGCTTCACTTACTGCAATATACTCTTCTTATTTTAATCTGATTTGTCAATCCAAACAGATAGCTCGAATCAAATGAGACTTTAAGGTGTGTGCGTTTTAACAAAAGGATAAAATGAATGTACTTTATAAAGTGTTGTTTTATGAATAAACTATGTTATCATAGTATTTTCGATCCTTCTAACCTATAGAAACAGCTCACGTTAAAATCATATCCAAACTGCAAATCTTATATATGGTCCAATACAAATGTTTAACATAGAAGACAAATATATCACGTACGGAGTATAATCTAATCGATGATAACACGTTTGGCGGATGGTGCATATATAGATACTAGTTTATAAAGTAACATACGTTTTAAATATTATATAAATATTGTTTATTTTATTAAAATAAATTAGTTTAGTGTTATGGATGTTTTAATATCGACAGTGAAGGGTCCAAGAAAAAAAAAGTTTTCGTTTGATATCTATCATATTTAATCTTTTTCGGTTAATGACCGGTTGGTCATTGATTTTTCTTTTTTCATTGTGCTCTTTCGGTTTAAATTTTTCGTTTTGTGTTGGAGATAATAAGTTTCGCACCTAAATGAGAACATTTCGAGCCTAGTGTATAATGTCATTAGGCTACTCCTAATGTCAATTTGTTTAGGATAGAACCTTATTGGATCTATGTGTTGGGTCTAACCCGCATGTGCACTCGTATGCACATAACATCTGCTCTACAGTCTATTTGTATCAGACTTTGACATTTGTTGCCCTCTAGGGATGATAATGGGGAGTCATGAGTTGTTGTATTTCACCACCTAACCCATATTGAAAAACCATCACCCACCCCGGTATCCTTTCACCTTAAACCATATTTACGGGTAATTGGACGAGTCGGGTTGTATTTCGGTTATACACCCTAAAACATTTAGCAACTTACAAAATAGACGAAAAAACTATCATAACACTACGAAAATTAAATCACAAACATAATAAAGTATATTAACTAGATAATGCAAGTAGACAATTGAGAATTATATGTCTTAAAAACAAAAATATCAAAAGTGTAAATCAAGTTTGAAAATATAAAAGTCAAATTGTTTTATAAAATTTTCAACTTGATTAACTTTCATCAATTCCTCGGACTTGAAAAAATGATCATGATTATGATCAGTAAATATCTTAAAATACTAAATAATGAAACCAGCATATACAAATTACAAGTTATTTATTTAAGCTTAAAACTTTGAAATTTATTTATGCATATAAGAAATTACGACTATCCTCAAAGGTTCACTATCGTGAAAAATCTACCAAATATTCTTCATTCTTAGAAAAAGTATCACGTTCTTGAAAATCATCGATACATAATCTTGAAGGCTATGGTGTATTGAGCGGTTGAAACGAATGAAGAAGTGTTGCTTACATTGATGAAGAGTTAGATTTAAAGTTAATATTTCTCTCGTGGAGGTCAGTTCCGGTGAAGAGAAGACTTGTAGATAAGAATTAGGAGGGTTGTGAACCACTTGATGAGATTTAAATCAACGGCTCTCACACTCTTCATTAATGGCATTTTGACAATTACATAAATTTGGAAAAAAAGAAGAAAATTAGACACTAAAAAATACGTTCAACCCTCCCTCACATTCTTCATCCCACGTTGTGAGTCTCTCTCTCGCCGCTAACACACAGACTTCATATTTACTCCGATTTTCAACCAAATTAGAAATCGATTACATAAAAAATTGTGAAATCAAAGAGTATACAAGACGCTTCAGGTTTTGTTTCTTCGAATTTCTACTCTTACTGTTTAGATTTCCATTCTTAAGGTTTAGGTTTCATTATGATTGATGTTTGTTTTCGAAATCAAATTTGTTTGAATCATTTTTGTGTTTGATAAGTTTGATTGAGAAAATACATGTATATACATATGTTGAGTTGGTCTAATAGCTCCAATTGAACAATTTATATGCTCTTTTTAGTGTGCACGCAAACTATTCGACAAAATGCCTTATAGAAAAATATTTGATAATATTTACAAGAACAATGACATAAAAAGTATGAACACCGACGAATAAAAACATGAACAATGAAGTATAAAAGTATGAACACCGATGACTTATCTATAACTTTTACACATTCATAACATATTATGATCACCTTTTAACTTTTTGTGATAAGTTTTTTTTTTATTTTTTGTTGTTATGTATTGTAAATGAACATCTATGCATTATAAAATGAACACAAAAGAATAAATGGACATGACACTTTGATGAATAAAAACACTATGAACACCGATGTATAAAAACATGAACGATGACATATAAAAGTATGAACACTAAAGACTATTTTTGGACCTAAGGGTATTTTTCACAATTTTAAGTCAATTTACAAAAATGTCATTAATGATGAGCGTGTGAGAACCCTTAATTTAAAATTCATCCAATGTTTACAACACTCCAAATTCCTATCTACAAGCTCTCTCTTCACTTGAACTAAAATCTCTCGAGTGTGTGTGTATATAATATATATATATATATATATATATATATATATATATATATATATATATATATATATATATATATATATATATGATACGGTTTCCATGAAAACAACCTTATTGTGTATAACAACCTTAGACCGTTGGATGGTGAGTATTAAGGATCGAAATTTAGGGTAGATTCATAATTAATAATAACTATGAATAATTCATCCAACTAACAATAACTACGAATAATACATTAAACAATATGACACCTTCGTAACAAAACTAATAATAACTACGAATAATATTTAAACAATAAGACTTGTTCTCATGATTACACGATAATGCTTGTTCTCATATGATCTATCTATCTATCTATCTATCTATCTATCTATCTATCTATCTATCTATCTATCTATATATCTATATCTATATATATATATATATATATATATATATATATATATATATATATATATATATATATATATATATATATATATATATATATATATATATATGACCTATTTAAAATTTTAAAGCAGGTTTCTAGTAAATCTCGTAACTGAACCATCACTTGATCAGCCTTCACTCGAGTTTCAACCGCATGTTTTTTTAGTCTGTGGTCTTTTTGTTTGGTTCGGGTAAATTGTTACTGTTAGTTGCGGGTGAGATTATCATCCAATGCATCTTCGTGTTTTATTTCCCCCATCTAGTGTCGTATTTGTCTTTTTAACCAATAGAATAGCAAAATAACCGATATATCCATACTTTTAGATTGTTCACCACTATCTTCTCAACTAGCTATTCGTGTAAACAAAGGAAAGGGTTCACAAAATATTTGGTGGTGTAAACTAGCTATTGACATCACACAAGCTCACCTTCTAGTACGGTTAAACCACTATCTTCTCAACTCGCATTTCCTCTGCTCAAAAGTGATAAGCTAGATATTGACATTAAGACAATGTTTCATTTCTTGTGTGAATTAGTCTTATTTTTTGCTTGTGGCCTAGTAAGGATTGAAATTCATTTCAATATCATCTATGAGTGATGCAATTTATTGATAAAGCATGAAAGTGTCTAATTTTTTTTTTTTTTTGTATATTTGCTTGTAGACCTTGATAATCATTGTTATTCTAAAACTTACGTTCTTCAATTTTTATTTCATCTATGAATTATGAGAAGTTTTTATGAGATACTTGCAATATGTCAATATAGATGAAATTACGTAGTCAAATCCTTATGATTAAGAAATAAGTTATAAATGATCTCAATCTCATGATGAGAATTGGGGAAACAATATTTTAAAAAATAAAAGTCATACTTTAAAACTCGGACTTTATTTCTCCGTGTTATACGCCATGTATTGTATTAATAAAAACACAGTTTCTCGCGACGACCTTTACCGTCGCAAAATTAACTAGCGACGGCAAAGACCGTGACATAAAAATTGCATCGCCTGCTTCCGCTATCGTCGTTGATTGTTGGCTTCGGCAAATAGCTTTCCTGCCGTCGCCAACAAGTTTGGCTAATTGAATTACTTTTTGTAGTGCATATTGCGAGGCACCACTGTCAACTAATCAAGGGGAGGTTGAGGGTTGATGGGTCACTAGAGATGGAAATATTGCCAACGAAAGTACTTTAATGGTTGGATGTAGAGACTTGTAAACCTTACATTGAGCCAAGACATGACCAACTTGGCGGCACCACTAACAACGCCCTTTGAATGGTTTTGGTGTATTTTATTGGTTGTGTTGAGTAGGTAGGTTTTGTTGATGGTTTTGTGACGGGTATTGGCGTTGGCTGGTAGGTGGGGACTGAGTAGTCGGGGGATATGTAGTAGAATGTGACTTACCGTTATTTTTCCAATACCTCGTTTGAGCATTGAATGTCGTCATGACACAATCAACCTCCTTGTGATTGTGCTTCAGTGAGAGCTCATGATTAATGAGTTTCTCTTGAAGTTCCTCGAAGACAATCGATGAATCCTCACATTGATAGTGTGAACAACAGGAAGATATGTTTTATCTAGCCCTTTGAGAACATAATCCGTGACATCTTCAGGAGTAACAAGAGAGACAAGTGATGCTAGCAGGTTGGTTGTCTTACGAATGTTCTACATATAAGTTGATATTTAATCAGTGCCCTTAGTCATTGTATGTAGTCGTTCCTTAACCCGTTTCACATGACCTCTCGATTTCCATAGATAAGTCGTAGAGCCTCCCATACTTCACGATATGTTTTTGTTGTTGGTACGAAACTGGCAAACATCCGTTTAGAGTGTCCCTAAGAGAGAATCATAGATCAGACGATCTTGACGAGTATAGGTTTTGTACTCTGGGTTTGGAGTTGTTGTATTTGGAAGAGTTTTATCTGAGGTCGCAATAGTTTTTAGGATATACCCTTCAAGGTCGTCTCCCTCTAAAGTAGCCAATATTACAGATTTTCAAATGATATAGTTTGTTGGGGTAAACTTGATTATATTTGTGAGGACGACAATGGTGATTGTGAAAGGCTTTGTTGGTTCATGTGGGTTGGGTATCGTGTTTGTGACTCAACCATGGTGAAGTAGTTGACATTGGATCGAATATGTTTGATACCATTGAGAGATATTTATACATACATTGATAAAGATATCCTATAGAGATTTTTGACTAATTAACCCTAATATCTCTCTAACTAATGTTTAACAAAGTTGTTGAGAATATTATGGTTGTGATTATCGACCTCCAGTTTTTTTACCAAGTCTAAACTAGACATGTTTTTAAAGAACTAATTTGTGTTCCAAACTGATTAACCCATGAGAATTTCGAAATCCAACACCAATTTTTCTGATAATCTTGAATTTTATGTTGTCTAAGAATACTTTAGTATGATGTACCTCTATAAGATAGTCCATCGTAACCGATTTCTATTATAAAAAAGAAAAAGAAAAAAAGAAGGTCATGGTAGCTCAAAGCTAATCTAATCACCCTAATGTCTAAACGAAATTGGTTGTTGGTTAAACTTAAAATCGTCCCTATCCTATCGGAAGGATTTGAACAAATGTAATTATGATGCGGGTTGACATTGAATAACATGAATTTAGGGATTTTTAATAGCATTGCTCGAATGGGTGAAACGAGGTGGACCAAAAGCATGAATTTATGAATTACTGATTTACGAGCAGTAAGTAGACTGGAAATGCAGTAGGTAGCCTTGTAGGAAGGCGATGATTGATTGAAAAGAAAGACGTACGCCGCCGGTTACAGTGGCGTCTTTTCCGATGACCGTCGACTTCGACTTGACCCACCCCTATTTTTGCTTTTCCAAAGACCCACGTTGCTACTTTCTCAATTTGTTATGCCTATTTCATGGATCTTTGCTTTTTCAAATTTTGGTTCACTCTCAGATAATTGGGCCTTTTCCAGCCCACCTCTTTTAAACACTCTTCAGATTCAACCCCCAATTCTCAAAAATAAATTAAAATTGAGCTATACATAGCATCACGCTATCTGCATGCTGATACATGACACGAACAAGCTTGACGGATTCAATGGCTTTTAACTGGACTTGTAATGTAGAGTAAGTCAAAGAGTTAGTTATTGCTTCTGAGTGGTTCAACTTTGAGGCTGTGGGTGAATCATTCAATGACTTCAACACGGTTTACTGCTTTTCATGCCACCGGGAACACCATTTTTGCTTCACCTTTATACTGATGAAGTTACGCTCATCATACATGAAATGACGCGTTTTGTAAGGTTCTGATGCATGTAGCATTGCCATGGAGTACTGTATAATTTAAGCAGTAATCACTGAATTAGAGTCTTCTGTAATTTAAATAATCAGTCTCAGACTTCAAACAGATCTTCTGGTAACTAAGGTTCATACAAAACACAATACTACAGCGTGGAATGTAAACAACTCCTCATGAATTTACATACGAGCTTGGCAAAACTCAAGATCAGCTCAAAATGTAGGTGCCAAATCCATGCTAGTCTGCTACAGAAATGATGCTCAGGAACACATCACGAATGGTTTACACAAATCCAATGGTCGGGGCGAGCATCACAAAAACAGTGGCAACCCAGGCAAAATTTTTACGTTCAAGTGATGATGCTGCAACAAAGAATTTAGGTCAAGCAGGTTAAGCGAACACTTTACGATGAGAAGTTTGTCTTTATGGAGGCGAAAATTTACCTTCATTGGTACTGTCAATCGGGTTGACAGTCGGTGCTTGAGCAGTATGATTAAACAGTGTGAATCCAAGGTTCTTGCAATCTCCTCCAAGTTCACCTTAAACATAACATCAGCAGCAACTTAAATCAATATAGGCTCCGTTTGGTAAGTGTATAATTAAGGGCATTAAGATTAGGAGAATTAAAACGGAAAAATAATTCTTGTAATATCGTCTGATAAGAGAATGAAGGAGGAAAAATAATTCTTGTAATATCGTCTGATAAGAGAATGAAGGAGATTAAAGGGGTTAGATTAGGAAGATTAAGAGAATTAGATTTATGGGAATTTTGTAATCTTATAAAACTTATATTATAAGGATTATCTAAAATCTCATTTTTACCCCTCTTTCTTTTTTCATCTCTTTCATCTATAAACAAAATTTGATACTTATTTTTTCGTAATTTTACCCATAATCATATTCATTTTACCAAACCCTCATTTCACTTATTTTTTGTATTTATCCTCTTAAACAATTTAATCTCCTTAATTTTTCATCTAAATAATTATCTTCGTCCTCATCTTCATCTACGTAATCTCTCACGATACAAACAAGCCCATAATCTTCTTAAGAGAAGTTGTAGTGGTTGTATGATTGTATTAAGGTGCTTACATTCTCGGAAGCAGGGAAGTGAAGAGGAATTCATGAGATTGTCATATCCCTCACTGCACGAACATGAATAAGAAGAGTTTGATGATCTGCTGCATGTTCCACTCCCACAAAAGTTCCAGCTGCAAACTGCCAGCAAGTATAGAAACTAAGTAGAAGATCAAGCTTGATGGATTGAAAGGATAATGCCATGAAAAATTCAAAGCAATGGTACTAACGGTCGAAATTTCCGCTTGTTGCATTTTTAGGTGCTGGCGCTGGTGTGGGTGTTGGGGCAGCGGTTGCTGAACATGAAGCATTTATGGTGCCTACATAATCAAACATATCAGATTGGAAGAATTGACATAGAAATGAGTTAACAGAGGAAGTAAACCTTCAAACTATACCGGATGCATTTTAGTATTTTTGTTCCAAAAGATCTTAAAACTGCAGCTTCAAACCATGAATATCAAACTTCACTGTACTTTTGTCTTCTTGTTTTAAAAATATATATTACAAAATACTGTCCTACCTGTATATCAAAAGCTAATGCAAAATCTCTTTGGACATAGTTTTACTTGTCAAGTCCTGCTCATACCTAACGTGTCTCATTCCACAAAGACTAACTACATAGAATAACAGAGCAAGAATCTCAAGATATCAGTTGGCAATCCTGGCATAGGTATCAATTCGTTCTCTATACAGCAAAGTCTCATTTCCGACGCATTTGGACAAAGTAAGTAGCAATAGTTTTGACTTTTGAAAGTTTAAGATTTAAGAGGTGAAGTGCAAGTAATCTACTTCTTACAGGAAAGTCCTACATCACCAAATCTTCAATTTAAAATAAACAGATTACTTATGTTGATCATCCATTAACCATAGAAAATATTTGACTTTTATCAAAGGACTTACAGCAAGACCATAGCAGCAACTTAAGTCAATGTCGTGTCAGCTTGAATGTGTTTTGAGGGTTTGCGTTTAAAGTCAAAATGATACAAGTGTCCAGTTTGAAAGACAACATAAAACCACATTTCACCTTTTCAGTCCCGAGTCACTCACTCATGTAATAGGAATGTTAAATCCAACAAATTTGAATCTTGTCATCCAATTCATTGTCTGTTGCAATTGAATAGCAATGATCAAGACTGATCATGGCACAACAAGCAATCGGAGATAAAATTCCCAAGATGCAATTTAATTGCAGCCAATAACAATCAAGAGTGGTAACGATAGAAGGTGAAAATTCACAAATACAATCTTCAATACTTTTTCCAAGTATACTTGGACACCATAAGCATATGTAGATCATAAGGTAATAAAACAAAGAACAAAATCTTTACACTAGTGTCAAAAGCTCAATAAAAGAGAAACTCACAATTAGGAATGACACAAGGAAGAAACTGGAAGCCATTAGCAGAGAAAGGTTGCTTCCAGCCAGGCTCACATACACATTCAAAAGGTAACATGATATTTTGAGTAGGCCTACAGCTGCCCTTTCCACAAGGTACTTCTTTGCACACATTATCTGCATACCAATTGAGGTAATCCCCAAAAACAACTCAAAGATTCACATATCTAAATCAAAACCAAAACACACGAATTGCTTCACTGAGTAATATTATCAAACACCAGGCATGTGCAAAAGGAAAACAACACTAGCAGTGAAGAGCAATCAAAACCCATATCACAAAAATCTACAAATTGAGGAAAAGTGAAGAAACAAACCGAAGATTGGAGATAGAAGGGGCGATAGGAAGTCCGAGTAGACAGTATAAGGTTGGTGAAAGACGATAATAATGAATAAAGCCATTGCAATCGGGACATTGAAATTGGAAGGAGCCATTGGTTTGATTCTTCAAATAAGTTGAATGAGAAAGAAGAGAGGAAGTCATATAAGAAGAAGAAGAAGAGAGTTGAAAAAAGGGTCTGCATTTATTGATTTAGATGGGTTGGCAAGTAGAGAGTTTGAAATTTTTGGGTTTGGGGGCTTCAATGTCGATATGGGGTTGAATGTTTGCACGGCGCGTACTTTGCGGCAATCACACGCACCCACCTCACCTGCAGTACGTGCTTCTTCCAACAAGACAAATAACGTTGTTTCTACCCAAAGTTTTAACTGAATACACATTTTATGATTTTAATCTGTTTTTTCTGTTACTGTTATATGACACGCTTTATTGAATGCATCAAAAAAGTTATAACATACTCCGTATTTAATATACTTTATTCAATAAGTACATTATATTTGATGTGTATTATGTATTTATATAAAATGTAAATTTAATATGCCATAATTATATTATATTTTATGATTATACATAATATTATAATTACATTCTAATGTTAGATATCATCTAACATATTTATTTTTATATTACTTTGAACCGGACCTTTTTGGTTGACCGGATTGGTCTCATTGGTAGGCAATAGGGGTGTAATACGAGCCGAGTCCGAGCCGAGCCTAAAATTTATACAAGCTTTAAAACGTGCTCAAACTTGGCTCGTTTAGAAAGTGAACGAGCTCGAGCCGAGCTTTTGACGAGCCGAGCCCGAGTAGCTCAGCTAAAATAATGCTCCTATAGTGTTATTTTAGCCGAACGAGCCGAGTTTTACCCGAACGAGCCGAACTTTGACATGCTCAAGCTCGGCTTGTTTATAAACGAGTCGAGCCCGAGCCGAGCCTAAAAATTATACGAGCTTTAAAATGTGCTCAAGCTTGGCTCGTTTAGAAAATGAACGAGCTCGAACCGAGCTTTTAACGAACCGAGTCCGAATAGCTTGTCTCATATTACAGCCCTAGTAGGCAAGCCGACTTCTTTCCTTTTTCGAACTCGCCTGTTTTTAGGGTGGACGGTCCGGTTCGGAGCTGAGCGAGTATAAATGCAAATCACAGTTGACATCTCCAAGGTAGTTGGAAATTGAACTTAATTGGTAGTGCTGTATTTTTTCCATTCGACGAGAATAAGTTGACATTGTGTATGTCAATAAATTGAATCCCAATTTGGACCTTTAGTACGTGTAATAAATGTACAAGTTATGTGTGTCATCTTTTTTCTTGGTTTGAATTTCACGTGGCACTCGAGTATGTGGTCTGGGCCCCCATGGTATGGCCCAATACAAAGCCCAATAAGACTTTAAGATTGTTATATACTCCTTGGAACCTAACGTAATGTATATCTATGACAAAAAAAAAGAGAGGAATGCCTATCAACTATTGCAAGACAAATTAAATTTACTACTATAATTCTAAGTGATTTCATCGTAAAACTATTTCACAATATATACATATACATAATCGATCTTTTCGCCTTTATAAAATAATGGCTTGTTTAATGCATAAGAAACTATTAGGATTAGAATATATCTCAGGGTTTTTTGCACTGTATTTTGTGATAAAAGATTACAATAATCATAATAGGTAATGCACATGCCAATAATACAATATGTAAGAGATATAAACTCTAAAAATAAAGTAGATTTGGTTTAATACATTAGTAGAATATATGCTGTGATGATAACTTTTTTTGTCCATGACAATATCAACATAGTTATATATGATCGACAACAACAAAAACAATTCAACAAAATATTATACATCATCAAAAACAATCTTGCTAAAACTTTTGCGTTCTGTTCAGGTAGTTTGTCATTTCAATTTTGAAAGCAGAAGCTTTTGCTCTTCGTGAGGGCCTCCAAAAGGCCACTTGCTTGGTTTTCTCTGACATTGAATTGAGGGTGACATATTTGTGTTCACCAACTCCATTAACCACATTTGGAAACCTCCTTGGAAAGTTGCTATCTTCAATGACATTTCTCTTTCTCTATCTTGTTTTAAGTATGTTTGTGTCCGACATATTTTTTGAGAAATCAACACTATTGCAAACCGATTAACGTTGCTTTGACATAACCCATATTTTTTTAATGATTCGCTATCCCATGAAGTTGATGACCTCATCCGCAAGGATGCCTTAAGACGATTTTTTCCTTACCTTTGTATTAAAAAAAACACACACCGGGTGTTTGAGTCCTTTGGTGTAAATTGAGAGCTCTGAATTTGGAAAACTGAACTTGTTTATTCATTCTACTATGGCCCATTATATAGTCCTTACAGATGAAATCATATCCTAACAAAGTAACAAACTAGTCTACTATACAACAACCATGATAAAACAGAAAATAAACAAATCAACGCCTAAACACAAACACTAGCCTAACAAATAGGACTTATTAACTGCATAACACCCGGACAACACTGTTAACTAGAATATTCTACTAATATTTCCTTTCATACTTTCCCTTAAGCTAATGCTTGTAAAGCTTTAGCTTAGTTCTGTGAAGCTGCACATCCCCAATGCACTTCGAAGTTTATTGAATGCATCAATCTTCAAAGGTTTTGTCATGATATCAGCGATCTGGTCGGCACTTCCACAGTGAATCAAGGACAGAACTCCTTCAGCTGACAGGTTCCTTAAGAAATGATAGCGGACATTCATATGTTTGCTGCGCCCATGCATAACAGGATTTTTGGACAGCTTGATAGTCGAACTATTATCACAATTGATGCTAGTTCCTGCTTCTCCTTCATGACCAAGTTCTTTAAGTATTCTTTTCATCCATATAGCATGACAAGCACACACAACTGCTGCCACAAAGTCTGCTTCAGTAGTAGATAATGTGACTATGGGCTGTTTCTTCGAACTCCATGCTACCGCCCCTGAGCTGAGTAGAAAAGCATATCCACTTGTGCTTTTCCTATCTTCAATATCCCCGGCATAATCACTATCAGTGTAGGCTTTCAACTCCTCCACTTTATCAGCCTTCTTGTAAAATATTCCAAAATCCATAGTTCCCTTCAAATACCCTATGTTATGTTTTGATCCTTGTACTCATGTAATTTACTTTGTAACAAGTTAAGTATGGCATGCTAGAGTACACTTAGGTTCTTAGCTCCTAGGTTAAGTTTTGATCACTCACTTTGTTCCTGTTATTTGCCTAGGTGATCTTGAGCTACCAATCTCATCTTGAATGAGATTTTGGCGGCTTAAGTGATATGTGGTAATAATAGGATAAAGCTTGAGTTGGTTTTTTGAAGGTTTGAAGATCTGATTCATGTGGTGTGCTCTTCAGCCTGTGTGCTCATTCCAGTCGTATTATGTTTGTTGGGCCTGAGGCCCATGTTGGATTGGATCCATATCATCCCTATGGAAGCCCTGTGTGATATGGAGCTGTCACTTAAACAAAATGCAGAGTTCTGAGGAGGAGGTGGACGGTTGTATATAAGCCATCGAATTTCACATATAAGACGTACTGTAGATTGCTCCTACGCAGCTAGGGTTTCGTTCACAAAGAAAGTGAGACAGAGAGAACACTAGAGGTAAAAGAAGAGCGAAGGGTTAGAAAGTTGGAACAAGAAGATCCATCCTTGATCCAGTCGACTCTTGTCAAGAGTTGTTCAAGAAGACCTGAAAAGCTTTTGAGAAAAGCTTTGTCCAAAGCCTTACAAGGGCTATTCTTCACCTTAAACTCTTTGCTGTCTCGTTTGTCTCTCAAATCTTAGTTTAGGAGTAGATCTTTGTGTACTCGTATGCAAACTCTTGTTACAGGTTGTAAACTGTTTCCATTGCTTAGTAGATTGGGACGAACCTCCCCTCCTGAGGTTCCGCAGAGTAGGGGTAACCCGAGCTGCGTCATCAAAGTGTTGGTGTCATCTTGCTTTATAGTTTTTCGTATAAGATCTTGCAAACTTAGATTACAAAGTGGTATCAGAGCCTATTTGATCTAGTTCTTCGCTTGATCCCTATTATGCTTCCGCTTGCCCTTTTGTAAAGCATCTAAAATCGGTTGACCTAACTTTCCTTGTTTTGATAACAATCTATATATGAGTGTTGAAAAGTTTACATAAAACCTTTCTTGTGTTGTCTTATATTCTGAATATCAATATTCATTAAAGAAACCTGACTTTTCTTTAGTTTTGTATATTACAAGAACAATGTCGGAAAACACAATTAGGATGAAACCTTTCGATGGGTCTGGCGACTTCACAATGTGGCAAGTGAAGATGAAAGCCATTCTGACGAAAGAGAAATGTCTTAGAGCCATAACTGGAGATTACTTGGCTCAAACATTTGAGGAAAGGAAACAAGAAATGGATGAATGCAGAGATAATAATAAGGTTAACTGACGACGTGGCTCGTCAGGTTGTAAGTCTTACTACAGCTAAATCTCTCTGGGAAGCTCTTGAAACCCATTACTTGAAAAAATCACTGCCATCTAGAATATCTCTGCTTCATAGGTTATTCACTTTCAAAATGGATACAAACTTGACTTTGAATGATAACCTGGATAGATTCTTTAAAATGAACCAAGATTTAGCTAGATGTGATGAAAAAATAAAAGATACTCACCTAGCTGTCCTGCTATTAGGCTCCTTACCAACCCAATTTGATACACTAAAAGATGTCATTCAGTATAGTTCAGAAAACTTAACCCAACAAAAGATTATTGAAGCTATAACTGAAAAGAATGATGTCTTAAATGTGTTCAAAAATAAAACTGAAAGAAAACATGAATCAAAATCTGAAGTTTTAATGGCCAAAGGTAAGAATAAAAAGTTTAATAACAAAAGAACTGACAAGAAAGGTGAATCTTTTACTAAAAATGATCCTGATAAATCAAATAAGAAATGTTTCTATTGTGAGAAACCTGGTCATTATGCTCATGAATGTAGAAAGAAGAAAAAGGACGAGGCAAATAACAATAAAAATCAATCTGAAACTGGAAAAGTGTCTTTATTTGAGGATATGCAAACTCAATACCCCTATGAATTGCTGATGTGTGCTGACTATTGTGATGTTGATTCTAATACTTGGATTCTTGACTTTAGATGTACCATGCATGCTACCCCCCATGAATCTGTTTTTTATAGTTTAAATAAATGTAATGGTGGAGAAGTCATGTTAGGAGACAATACTGCCCTTGAAATTAAGGGAATAGGGAATGTTCCTATGTGTATGCATGATGGTATAATTAGGATTATCCAGAATGTTAGATGGGTGCTAGGTCTCAGGAGAAACTTGTTATCTGAATTTGTATTTGATGATCTAAAATGCTAAATTAACACTAAAAATGGAATAAGAGAGGTCATTAGGAATGAGACCACCCTTATAAAGAGTATTAAGAAAGGAGGATTATACCATGTTATAAATTTTCCTAAAATAAATCTCACTGTTAATAATGTTAATAAGGATTTAGATCTGACTCTTAACTGGCATAATAGGTTAGGACACATAGGTAATTCTGGCCTAAATAATCTGTATAAACAAGGCATTATCACTGAAAAACCTACAAATATAAATTTTTGTGAAAATTGTATATTAGGAAAGAAAGTAAATCATAGCTTTAATAAGTCAGTTTATGAAGCTAGCAAACCCTTGGAATATATTCACTCAGATCTGTGGGGCCCTGCCCAAATTAATACAGTAGGAGGAAAGAGATATTTCATTTCTTTCATTGACCATTTTTCTAGAAAAGTTTGGATTTAATTATTAAAAACCAAAGATGAAGCTTTTTCTATTTTTAAAGAATGGAAAACTGCAGTGGAAAAACAATATGGTTTTCAAATAAAATGCCTTAGAACTAGTAATGGCCTAGAATTTTGTAATAAAAAATTCAATGACTTTTGTAAAGAAGATGGGATAAAAAGACACTTAACCATTCCTGGAACACCTCAACAGAATGGCACTGTAGAAAGAATGAACAGAACCATCCTTGAAAAAGCTAGGTGCATGTTAATTAGTGCAGGATTGAAACACTCCTTATAGGGTGAAGCTGTTATGACAGCAGCTTACCTAATAAATAGATCACCCTCGTCTGTAATAAATTTTAAAACACCTCAAGAAGCCTGGACAAGAAGAAAGCCTAACATACAACATTTAAAACCTTTTGGTTGTACTGGATACTCACAAATATCTCAGGGTAAACTACAAGCCAGAGCTCAAAAATGTGTAATGTTAGGTTATCCAAAGGGTGCGAAAGGATATAAACTCCTTCTAATTCAACCCCATGGTTATAAGGTCATCACCTCTAGAAGTTTGACGTTTAATGAAAAGGATTTTCATTTTAAAAATCTGCAACACCAAACTGAAAATAGAGAGGTAGAACCTGATACAAAAAATGATGAATACATTGTTATGCCTCAATTCTACAATCGAGATAATGAACCTAGAAATCACATACATCAGGATGATGAAGAAGAGTTTGATATAGGATATATCCAACCTTCTAGCTCTAGTGATAACCTAGGTAACAACCTAGATGAAAATAATAGTCAGTCCTTTAGAACCGGAAGTACTAGGGACACTACTGAACATACATATCATCATAGTAACAACAGTGCACAACAATTAAGGGGGGAACAACAAAGTAATATCTCTAATGATAATGATGCAGTGGAAAGTGTCACTGAAAATGATAACATCACTGTGCAAAATATAGGAGAAAATGATTATCAACTCACTAGGGATAGAAATCCTAGAGTGAGAATCCCTAACAGAAGATATTTTTCTAATAATGTTGAGCATGTTGTCTTTACTGATACTTTAAATGTTGTTGAATATGCCTTAGTTACTGGAAACATCATTGATAATATGTATACTCCTGACACGTATGATCAAGCCATGAAATGTCCCAGTGCAAGTCACTGGAATAAAGCTATGTTAGAAGAAATTGATTCTATGAAATTAAACAAAACGAGGAACCTTGTTCCTAAACCTAACAATGCAAAAATCATACAGTGCAAATGGATATACAAATTAAAAGAAGGCATTAAAGATAGTGAACTCCCTAGATACAAGGCTAGGCTAGTTGCCAAAGGATTTACACAAAGAGAAGGAATAGATTACACTGACATTTTTGCTCTTGTAGTTAAATACAAAACTATGAGACTCTTACTTGCTATGGCTACTGTGTTTCATTGGGAAATTGAGCAAATGGATGTAAAAACAGCCTTCTTACATGGAGAATTAAATGAAACTATTTCTATGTCCCAACCAAAAGGCTTTGTTGATAATGATAAACCTGAGTATGTTTGCCTTCTTAAGAAATTCATATATGGTTTGAAGCAGTCCCCTAGACAGTGGAACATCAAATTTGATATGTGCATGAAAAATATGGGTTTCTTTAGAAGTAAATATGACTATTGCTTGTATTTCAAAAATGTCATGTCCTCTGATCCTGTATATGTATTATTATATGTCGATGACATATTGATAATGTGCAAATAAAAAATTCTCACAACAGGTGTTAAGAGAGACTTAAAAAGACATTTTGAGATGAAAGACTTAGGTAATGCTCAAAGGATTCTAGGTGTTAGAATAATAAAGGACAGAAATAAGAGGAAAATGTGGTTATCACAATATGACTATATTAACAAGGTTTTAGATAGATTCAACATGAATAATTCTAAACCAACCTCTATACCCTTAGGAGGGCATCTAGATCTTTCCAAATCCCAGTGTCCTTCTAGTGAAAAGGAGAGAAATGATATGATAAATGTTCCTTATGATGTTGTTGTTGGATCTGTTATGTATGCATTGCTGTGTACTCGACCTGATTTGGCCTTTGCTGTAAGTGTTCTAAGTAGATATATGGCTAATCCTGGATTTGCTCATTGGTCTGCTATGAAGTACTTGCTGAGATATTTGTCTGGCACTAAGAAAATGTGTTTAATGTTTACTGAACATTCTATAAAGAATGAAGTTTTTGGATATGTTGACTCTGATTACGCTAGTAACAAAGATACTAGGAAATCAACCACCTCATATTTTTATACTTGGACTGGAAACTGCATTTCTTGAAAATCTCAACAACAATCAGTGGTAGCTTTATCATCCACAGAAGCTGAGTATATAGCAGCTGTAGAAGCTTCTAAAGAGGCTATATGGCTTAAAGGTTTACTAACTGAAATTCAACACAAAGCATGTGTACCTGTGTTACACATGGATAGTCAAAGTGCTCTCTATCTCTGTAAAGATCCCGTTTATCATGAAAGGTCAAAACACATAGATGTCAGAAATCACTTTATTAGAGATGAAATTGAGAAAAAGCATTTTGAAGTAAGAAAGATTAAGGGTGATATTAACCCAGCAGATTTTGGAACAAAAATTGTCACAGCTAACAAGTTTGCTTTTTGCAGGGATGCCCTGCATATATGGGAAGTTCCTTAAAAGCCTGCTTATAAATTGAACTGATGAAGGACTAGAGGAGTTGTTCAATTCTGCTATTGGTAGTGGAAACAGTATAAATGGTACATGGATCAGGAGGGCATTTGTTATGTTTTGATCCTTGTACTCATGTAATTTACTTTGTAACAAGTTAAGTATGGCATGCTAGAGTACACTTAGGTTCTTAGCTCCTAGGTTAAGTTTTGATCACTCACTTTGTTCCTGTTATTTGCCTAGGTGATCTTGAGCTACCAATCTCATCTTGAATGAGATTTTGGCAGCTTAAGTGATATGTGGTAATAATAGGATAAAGCTTGAGTTGGTTTTTTGAAGGTTTGAAGATCTGATTCATGTGGTGTGCTCTTCAGCCTGTGTGCTCATTCCAGTCGTATTATGTTTGTTGGGCCTGAGGCCCATGTTGGATTGGATCCATATCATTCCCTATGGAAGCCCTGTGTGATATGGAGCTGTCACTTAAACAAAACGCAGAGTTCTGATGAGGAGGTGGACGGTTGTATATAAGCCATCGAATTTCACATATAAGACGTACTGTAGATTGCTCCTATGCAGCTAGGGTTTCATTCACAAAGAAAGTGAGACAGAGAGAACACTAGAGGTAAAACAAGAGCGAAGGGTTAGAAAGCTGGAACAAGAAGATCCATCCTTGATCCAGTCGTCTCTTGTCAAGAGTTGTTCAAGAAGACCTGAAAAGCTTTTGAGAAAAGCTTTGTCCAAAGCCTTACAGGGGCTATTCTTCACCTTAAACTCTTTGTTGTCTCGTTTGTCTCTCAGATCTTAGTTTAGGAGTAGATCTTTGTGTACTCGCATGCAAACTCTTGTTACAGGTTGTAAACTATTTCCATTGCTTAGTAGATTGGGACGAACCTCCCCTCCCTAGGTTCCGCAGAGTAGGGGTAACCCGAACTGCGTCATCAAAGTGTTGGTGTCATCTTGCTTTATAGTTTTTCGTATAAGATCTTGCAAACTTAGATTACACCTTAGGATTCTTTTGGCAGCTTGTAGATGAAGTTCAGTTGGCCTAGACATGTACCTGCTTATCAAACTTGTGGCAAACATCAGGTATGGTCTAGTAGCTGTGAGATACATGAGACTTCCTACTACCTGCTTATAGTAAGTCTCATCTACCAATATACCCTCTGCATCGCTGTGCATTTTTACTCCAGGCACAACAGGATTATTTACCGGATTGCTCTCGATCATGCCAAACCTCCTCATAATCTCTTCAGCATAGCGTTTCTGACAAATAAAAACTCCCTCCTTTTGTTGCACAACTTCAATGCCTAAGAAGTAATTCATACTTCCCAAATCTGACATAACAAATTCTCTCATCATGGAAGCCTTAAATTCCTTCATTAGCTCTTCATCATTACCCGTATAAATTAAATCATCAACATAAATACTTACAATGATGATTTTATTCTCTTTGCTTCTCTTGATGAAGAGAGTATGATCACTGTCACATCCTTGAAAGCCTTCCTTGATGAAGTGAGTTCTGATGCAGTTGTAGCAAGCTCGTGGGGCTTGCTTTAAACCATATAAAGCTTTATGTAATTGGTACACCATGTGTTCCTTTCCCTTCTTTTCATACCCTCTAGGTTGATCTACAAAAACTTGCTCATGTAGCTTTCCATGTAAGAATGTAGACTTGACGTCAAGTTGGAATATCTTCCATCCTTTCTGTGCAGCCAAAGAAATCACCATTCTGACAGTATCTAGCCGAGCTACTGGAGCAAAAACTTTAGTAAAATCAATCCCTTGCTTTTGAGCGTATCCTTTGGCAACTAGGCGAGCCTTGTGCTTGGTAATTTCTCCATTTTCATCTTTCTTGGTCTTGAACACCCACTTGACTCCGATCTTCTTAGCACCTTTGGGTAATTCAGCGAGAGTCCATGTATTATTCTTTTCAATGGAATTCATCTCACTGTTCATGGCATGCCGCCATTTTTCTTCCTTTGCTGCGTCTTCATAGCAAATGGGATCTTCAATCCCTGTATCTTGTACCGCAAAGCAGATTGGGTCTTCAGTTCCTGCATCTCGTTTTTCTTTTGGAATGTGAGCATGAGCAAGGCACCCCCAAACTTTGAAGTGGATTACCGAGGGCTTGATTCCGCTCAAGGCTTCTTGAGGCATGACATCCTTCACTGCTAGAGTTGGGCATCGATTTAAGACATGAAAAGTCCAATTCACTGCTTCTGCCCAAAACATCTTTGGAATTCCTTTTGCCGAGAGCAAAGATCGCACCATATTCATAACCGTTCGGTTCTTCCTCTCGGCGACTCCATTTTGTTGGGCTGTGTAAGCATTTGTCAGCTATCTTCGTATTCCATTTTCATTGCAAAATCGGTTGAATTCTGCTGATGTGTACTCTCCTCCCCTGTCTGTTCGAAGACACTTGATTTCGACTTCTGCTTCCTTTTCAATTGATCTCTTGAAAGACTTAAAGCATTCCAGAGCCTCTGATTTCTCAGCTAAGAAATAGACCCATGCTTTACGACTAAAATCATCAATGAAGCTAAGGAAATACCTTTTCCCACTATTTGATGTTGGTGTGATAGACCCACATATATCAGAATACACTAGCTCCAGAGGTTTGCTTGATCTCCACGTGACATGTTTTGGAATTTGTAATCGAGTTTGCTTCCCATTCAGACAATCTCGACAAGCAGTGGTTGAGGTTGGAAAACTTGGGAGGCCATGAACCATATCTTTGATCTGCAAGGTACGCAGTCCTTTGTAGCTAAGGTGACCATAACGTTGGTGCCATAGCTTTGACAATTCTGCGGTGTTCGTGGTGTGCAAGCAACTCTCCTCTTGATTCTTCTCTTTTCTGACTCCAGAAGGTACTGATTCAGATTGAATGATATACAACCTATTTGTACTCATGAAAGACTATATCATCAAACCCCTTTTAGGATGATATACTTTGCATACTCCTCTTTGAAATAGCACATCCACACCTTTCTCTTGAAGTTGACCAACACTCAAGAGATTATTCTTCAACTCGGGCACAAAATATACATCTCCTACTGCATACTTGTCTCCTCCTAGCACCAATTTCACGACCCCTTTTTCAGCAACTTGAAGTTTATTATCATTTCCAAGTTTCACGGAATGAGAGAAAGATTCATCCAAGCTTGTGAACATCTCTTTGTTGTTGCACATATGATTGGAGCATCCGGAATCAATGAACCACACATCTCCTTTTTTAGCCGTGTATGAATCAACATAAGTCATTAACAACAACTCGTCTTCTTCGTCTAATTCAGTATAGTTGGCCTCCTTGGTTCCATTAGGACACTCATATTGATAGTGTCCTAAGTTATGACACTTATAGCACTCAACTGTGGCTTTGTTGTAGTTGCTTCTTCCCCTTCCTCGCCCACGACCTCGTGGTGATCCTCTGCCACGTCCTCTTGTATTACTTGATCTCTCTTCCACCTTTAGAACTTGGTCATCCTCTTCTCTGTTGGTTCGTGTGAACTTCTGCTCGTGCATCACCAGTGTGCTCTACAACTCATCAATCGACATTGCATCCGTGTCTCTTGATTCTTCAATTGACACCACCACATATGTGAACTTTTCACTTAAAGTTCGCAGAATTTTCTCCACAATTTTAGAGTCACGCATATCTTCTCCGTTGCTCCGCAACTTGTTAGAAACCACCATTACTCTTGCAAAGTAATCAGTGATTGTCTCTCCTTTCTTCATCTCCAGAATTTCGAATTCTCTTCTCAAGGTGTTGCGTAAGGCTTTCTTCACCTTTTCGTTTCCTCCAAACTTCTTCTTCATTGAGTCCCACACAATCTTGGATGTGCGTTGATCCAAGATTTGCTCAAACACCGTTCTATCAATTGTTTGGTAGAGATAGTGCTTCACCTGGTGGTCTTTGATCCTGTATTCAACCAATTTAGTTTTTTGTGCGTAAGTCAGGGTTGTTTCATCCTTTGGTTCTGCGAACCCTTGCTCCACCAAATCCCAGAGACCTTTTGCTTTCAAGAGATTCTCCATTAACTCACTCCAATGGTCGTAATGACCGTCAAAATGGGGAATTTTTGTAAGTGTTTTATCCTCACTCATTCTCACGTGTTTGGTCTCTCTGAGGCTGCTGCCTCTCTCTTCTTCCTGAACTACAAATTTGCTCTGATACCAAATGTAAATTGAGAGCTCTGAATTTGTAAAACTGAACTTGTTTATTCATTCTACTATGGCCCATTATATAGTCCTTAAAGATGAAATCATATCCTAACAAAGTAACAAACTAGTCTACTATACAACAACCATGATAAAACAGAAAACAAACAAATCAACGCCTAAACACAAACACTAGCCTAACAAATAGGACTTATTAACTGCATATGATCCGGACAACGGTGTTAACTAGAATATTCTACAAATATTTCCTTTCATTTGGTACTAGACATAGCCCAAATAACCCTGTACCAGAACCGACCCTATCTTAATTCTAAAAATATTTATGTATCATCATGATGAGAATGCATGTCATCCCTAACATAATCAGAAATAAACGATGTCAAGGCATAGCTTACCATGAAAATTGTAACACTTGCTACTCTTCTAACCACGAACAAAAATAAAGAATCATATATGTTTGACAATTGCAAGGGGATATTGCGAAACTACCAAGAAAGTATATATCAATAATCACATCCAATCCGAAAAAATGTATATATGTGAATCCCTCAATTAAGCTGAACTCCTAACCCTAAGGTTTCAATTGCTGCAATTCCTTCTCCTTCAACTTCCGGGTATCCCACTCTCCCATTCTCTGCAAAATTTGTACTTTGTCTTGTTTGTGATTGTCATCAATTGTCTTAAACTAGCACAAATGTTAGGATCGGTAGTGTTTTGGGTTATCGATTGCTAAATAATCAAAACAAAACACAAATTCGAAGGAGAGTGGCCGGTGCCGGCGGTTGCAGGAGCATGCGACCGGGAAAAAGCTTACTCAAAAACCACACCCATTCCGATTGTTATACTAAACATCAATTCGTATCCCAGTCGGCGATTCGTGAAAAAATCGCGGCTGGATTGGGTTCAGATCGAATACTATTTCTTGTGATTGTGGTTTAATTTTCTCTCAAATGCTATCAAATCCTGAATCATAAATAGTAGGGTAGGTTTTTTGATCTGCTAAGAAATTGAAGTTCAGAATTATTTCATTGTTTGTTTATAGGTGAATGGAGAAGTAGGAAGGAGAACTGATGGTGAAAAGCCTCTACAGGGGATTGAGGAGGTATGTGAAAGAGAAGCCGTTGTAGATCTCGGCCAAAGAGCACATTGGTATTCACATCAAATCCCTCCATTCTACCGAGTAAATACTTCCTTACTCCTTTTTTTTTTTTTTT
>BSUD01000003.1:16293739-16309997 GCA_033239045.1 Fagopyrum esculentum
AGTAAATACTTCCTTACTCCTTTTTTTTTTTTTTTTTGGTGAATTATATACTTCCTTACTCCTATGTCTGTTTGCTCATGATTACAAAATTCATTTGTGCAAAGAGTATAGAAGGGAAACATTCAATGTTGACATTCAATAAAAGTTGTGGAATAGATTTGAGTTTTCTGGACAGACATGAGAGTTGATGTAAGTGGTGAGGTTATAGATGGTTAAATCTGATGTGTGTGCAAAACAATCTACTCTCAATTTTGTACAGAGAAGTTTATACAGAAAGATGTACGATCACTGAACCTTGAAAGGTTAACTGGATCCTTATCTTGGAAATGTCAGAGGAATTCTTCTCAATTTTATAATTGAAGTCTGGTTTGAATGGTATAAAACTTTATTATCAAGCAAAATCTTTTCATAATTTTGTTTAAATTCTTTTTTTTTTTAATTTTAAATATTTGAATTTTTTTTAATTTCATCTTTCGATTCAATCCCTTATTAAAATAAATATTTTTTTAAAAAAAATTCGATTTTTAAATTTTTTGGAAAGTTTTTCGAAATTTATTTTCAAATATTTTAAATTCTTGTAAAAACTTATCTGGAAAAAATAAATATATATATTTTTAAATCAAATAATATCTTATCTTCTGATTGTATAAAACTTATTATTATCACTAATTTGGATTAGTATTCAATCTTTTAGATGTAAGTTGGAAGAGATATGATAATCAGATAATGTATGCACCAAAAAGATGGAAGAATAAATAAAAGAGTAAAAGAGAAAAGGATAGATTAGGAAGTTAAAAGGATAGGAAGAAATAAAATAAAATATGCTGTAATGATAAGATATTTTCCAAAAATCTATCTTGAAGACAGCAGACATAGGCTTTAGCGGATTAGCCACTGTATATATACACATGCATAAGAGCATCCAAGTTAAAAGTAAACCAACTCTGATAGAGAAGTTTGAATACGATGGCTCTAAAAGCAAGACTTGTTCTCCTCCTGGTGTTTATTGTTTCATGTTTTTCACTATGCAGCGCCCAAACTGAAGTTAGAGTAAAAGTAACTGTCGCAGGAGCTACCACCATTGCCAAGACAGATGATAATTTCATCTGTGCGACTCTCGATTGGTGGCCGGCGGAGAAGTGTGATTATGGGCAGTGTCCTTGGGGCAAAGCTGGGATCCTTAATCTCGTAAGTGTAATGTTTTGGGTTAACACTTATGATTTATGATGTTAAGATTCTTACGTACTTACATTTATTTATTATGTATGTGTTGCATGCAGGATCTGCGAAACGAGATCCTCTTCAGAGCAATCAAGGGTAAGTAGTAGTACTTTAATTAATCTAATCTAATCTAATGGTGTACTTACTTGTTAAGTGGTTACTGATATATGTATGTATATGAACAGCATTCAGTCCTTTAAGGATTCGATTAGGAGGATCCCTCGAAGATCAAGTACTTTACAATGTTGGACAAGCTATTGAGAGCTGCCCGCAGTTCCAAAAACAACCGGATGCCAGATTCGGGTTTAGCCACGGATGCCTTGAGATGCAAAGATGGGATGAGATCAACGAGTTCATGAATGACACGGGTACTTATGTTACAGCTAATTACTGAATCTTAATTATAGCTACTCGATCGATCATTTAAATATACTTTGTTTTGTTTTCAGGGCTTTGTTTACCTTTGGTATCAATATCGGCTTTGGGAAGATGAGAGTCAAGGGACAGGACGACTTTTTTGGAGATTGGAACCCGCGGAACGCCGAAGATCTCATGATATACACCATCAAGAAGGGCTACAAGATTGACTCGTATGAACTAGGAAACGAGCTCTGCGGCAAAGGAGTATCAGGAAAGATCGATGCAATTCAATACGCAAAGGACATGCAAAGGCTGAAACAGCTAGTCCTCAAGCACTACCCTGACCCCAGGCAGCAACCAAAGGTGTTGGGTCCAGCCGGGTTTTTCAACCAGGAGTGGTTCGACACGTTTCTGCGTGTTGCCGGACCGGACGTACTAGACGGAGTAACCCACCACATCTACAACTTGGGTGCGGGCAGGGACCCGGAGCTTATTAACAAGATACAAGATCCATGGTTTCTGACGGCAATAGCGCAGACATACAAGGACGTAGCGGAGAGCGTGAAGAGGTTCCAACCCCAGACGGGGGCGTGGGTTGGAGAGGGAGGGGGCGCATTCAACAGCGGGGGCAAGGACGTCTCCCACACCTTCGCAAACGGGTTTTGGTATTTGGATCAGCTGGGCATGACATCTACCTTTGACCACAAGGTGTACTGTAGACAGTCCTTGATTGGAGGCAACTATGGTCTGCTCAACACAACTTCTTTCCTTCCCAATCCGGACTACTATGGGTAAGTTACTTACTTGCTAATTATGTATGTTAATCTCAATTAGCAAAATCTCAAGTGTTTGTTTGTTGATGGATGGATGGATCAGGGCCTTGTTGTTCCACAAGCTGATGGGCAAGGATGTGCTTGCAGTCTCACACAACCGCGGTCCCTATCTCCGCACATACGCTCACTGCTCAAAGAATACGGTAACATATATCATATGATTCATATATCAAAATCTGTTTGTGACTGACTGTTTGTATGCTATGTTATGCTAATATATATATACATACAGTCTGGCGTTTCGTTTCTGTTCATCAACATGGACAAGAAGGCGACATTCAACGTCTCCCTCACCAACGATCTTAGCCTAACACAGGGCCCCCAGGATGTCCTTACCAGATTCATAGGCTCCGCCGACAGGGAAGAGTACCACTTGACGCCACAGGACGGCAACATTCAGAGCGATGTCGTGCTTCTCAATGGGAAGCCCCTCAAGCCTTCTGCCCGTAGGTTCGAGATCCCTGCCTTGGAACCCTCTCTCGTCCCTGCCAGTCAACCGCTGCTCATCAAACCACAATCTTTCGTCTTCGTTACCATCACCGATCTCCATGCCCCTGCTTGTGTAGTTCTACCGGCTAATTAGTGAAGCATTTTTGTTTTTCTTACCTTGTTGTTGGAGTTTCCTGTCCTAGCTAGGATCTTAGATTATTTAGTATTTCAATTTCAATTTCAATTTCAATTTATGCAGGTAGATAGATAAATAGACTTAATTAGGATCTTTTCTTGCTTTTTCTCGATCAATTAATGATCATGTTGTTATATAATAGACAGTTTTTTTTAATGTATCAAGTTCCTGTCTGTTAATCTACATGCTTACAGGCCTGCAATTCAAAGCCTAAATAGAGACCACTGAAGCATTCGATGAAATAATGCATATAATTAGAGCATTGTTGCAATAATATAGGCACTGTCATCTAAATCTAAAAACTTTCCTATTGAGTCAATCCTTATGGAACTCATAAGCAGCAGGAGCATGTTGCTCCCACTTTTCAATAACTTCAATCTAATGCATGCTTATGAACACACAAGTGATTGAACAATACCATGTCTGTGTACTCAAAATCCTTCTTGGCATCAATTCAACATTTTATCACAAACTATACAATGGAAAATGCTTAAAAAAAAGCTTGCTTAAGAATGAGCAAAATATTGGCTATGTTAATATGGTACTGATACAAATCTTTGGAAAACAAATCTAGCAAACCATCCACACAAGGCCAGATAATACTAATCCCACTTGCTCTTGATTTGATTTGTGTGATTGAAGGTCACATAATGTTGAGGGTACCCATCTACTCCGTCTACGGAGAGGATTTAAAGTATTATAAAATACTTGGTATTTGAGTAAAATGTAGTATGAATAGTATGTGTATGTTACGATATATTTTATATTTTACATCCAAATATCACTTATATTGAAATAGTATAATGTAGTGTAAATTATTATACATCCATTATAAAATATATATGTGATGCTTTCGAACACACATTAAGTTATAAAAGACTAAAAAAAAAAGACTTAATTATGTGTAGGGATGTTATACGAAGTTGAGTTTCCCGAACACATTTTAAGTTAGGTGTGTCATCTTTTTCTTGGTTTGAATATCATGTGACACTCGGGTATGTGGTTTGGCCCTCCATGGTATGACCCAAATATGGGTTGTACACATTCGGACCGAACCGGAAATTACGGTCCAGTCCGGTATTGAATCGTAATTGTAAAAAATCGGTTCAGTTCGGACCAAAATTTTAACACTTTAAATATTTTTGTAAATGGAACAGCTTCCGGTCCGATCCGGACCGTTTGGACAACCTTAGGCCCAATACAATGCCCAAATAAGACTTGAAGATTGTTATAGACTCATTGGAACCTAATGTAATGACAAAAAAGAGTAATGTCTATCAACTATTGCAAGACAAAATTAATTTTATTATATTATAAGTTCTAAGTAAATTTCATCATAAAATTATTTCACTATAAGTAATTGTTTATAATGGATATTTCAACTTTACAAAATAAATGTCTTGTTTAAGCAAGATAATACATCCCAGGATATTACACTGGATTGTTTGATGAGAATTACGATAACCAAAATAGGTAATACATATGCCAATAATATCTAAGAAATATAAACTCTAAAGGTAAAGTATATTTGCCCCATTAGTCGAAAATATACCGTGATGATAATTTTTTTTATCCATGACAACATCAACATAGCTCTATAGGAGTGACAATAATAACAACTCGACGAGATACTATACATCCGGCTTCACAACCCAATGAAAAACTCTAAGTTAGGGAGTATCACAATACACTTTTTGTCCATGAAATAAAGAAAATATATGCATATGTAAGCCTATAATGTGATCGAAGTGACAAAAGAACAAATGAAGAAGAATCATACTCGGAAACATCATATCAATGATCGAGACAACTACCCATATACGCACCTTCTAGACACAACAACACGTTCAATTTCGCCTTTTTGGTGACCGACTATTTTCGTACAAAGTAGACATTACGCATCCAACGTTCAACTTTGATGTATAAGGCTGTCACGAAATTGAACTTAATTTGCATGCAAATATAGTTGTCAACACGTACGTACTTTAAGGGTATATGTTTTGAAATGCAGGACCACGCACGAGTATATGGTAGTACTATTTATAACTCACAAGTGACTTGAATCCAATATTGACACTTCCTTATCGAGCGTGGCCTACTTTGCACGTACATTCATGTATTCAAACTCGAGAATAAGTGGGTACCTACACCTTGCTAGTGTGTTGCCGTCAAATGGCAGTCTGCCCATGTCGGTGTCGGTCACTCTAGGTCAACCTTAACTTTCATAATATATTCGCAATCTCAGTTTTTTTTTTAATTAAGATCTTATAATATTTTATTCATTATTCACAAGATATGATGTAACAAAATTATAAAATGATAGTTTATTAATTTTATAAAAGTACTAGTTTATTAAACAAATAAAACACGTTAGTATAAACAGTATAAACTAAAAATATAATACAAAAACATATGCTAGCAAAATTGTCAAAATAAATAAATGTAGTTTAAGTAGTACAAAAACTAGCTTAGTGGTTCTTGTCTTGCACAAAATTGTGTAATGATTAATATCATAGAAGAAATACATGCTCAATGATCGGTAAATTTGAACGTCAGAAAACGAATCCCATTAATATTTAAATTATAATTTATGTATTATACATTACTAATTTGATTCAAGTATTCATTTTTTATATTTCAACTAGGATTATTGCATGCACTAATATTTAACTTAAATAATAACTTTAACTTAAATAATCACAGGTTAACAAAAACATACGGTTATAAATTATCAAAATAATAGTTTTTATTATATCAAATTAATTGAAAATAATATAATTAGTACTATATGATAATAAATTATTCGCTAGTATATTGAAAAAATATTGAGATACAGTTATAATATAATGCTGTGTAGATTTTTTGAAATATAATAACATTACAACAAATACCATTAACAAATGACGTTCAGATGATGACAATTATTGAATAATTTCATTAAAATTTATTTAATGCATCAGTTTAAAACTTCATTGTTTTATTGGTTGTGATGGCAAACATTGTAAAATAAAATAACAAGTATGACATAAAACTATTTTATAATACAATCATAAAAAGTTTAACAAATAACTATGAGTTAATAAATAAAATAATAACAATAATACTATAATAATTAAAAATAAATTACAATATTATAATAATATTTATTGTAACCCCGTAAAGTTATAATCCCATTTGAATGAAAGTTTATGATTAACTTATGTGAATTAGGGATGAATATCGGTTTAAAACCGCAAAATTATAACCGCAACCGAACTGCAAACCCAAAAATTGTGAACCACAAATGAAATGAACCGTATTTTACAGTTTGTTTGCGGTTTTGCGGTTTTTTTGTGGTTTTGCGGCTTGGCTGCAGTTGTGTCATTTGTGTGACACTGAATAACAAACCGAGTATCAACAATCAACTCAGAACATTATCATCAACAAACCGAGTATCAATATTCAAAAAGCAAAATACATGAAGGGACTTGAGAGAGTTTGAATCAAGTTAAGAATAAACTTGATTCTTAACTGCATACTGTTGAACGGGTATCAACAATCAACTCAGAACGAGTATCAACATTCAGAAAGCATACTATTGAACGGGTATCAACAATCAACTAATTAAAAAGGGGTATCAAAATGAACAAATCCCTAAATCATCCAAACTGTTGAACACTTGAAATACAACCCATTGAAACAAACTGATAATCAACAATCAACTCAGAACGAGTCAAAAGAAGAAGAATAGAAGAAGAATAGACTTGTGAGGCTGCGACTCAGTCGACCGTCGGGGCGTGGGGGCGACTGCAGTCTACCGAGGCGGAGGAAGCAAATGGGGAACCTTAGCGAGGTGGAGGAGGAGGCCGTCGGGGCGTGGAGGCGTGGAGGCAGGCGAAACCTAGGTAGACGGCGGGGTTGTTTTTGTTCTTGAGTGAGGACCTACAAAGGCTGCAAAGCTGAGAGTCGACATCTACAAATCTACTATGTTAAGGCGATACCAAATGTATTTATTTTCTTTAAAACGCAACAATTTTTGCCAAACCGCAAACCAAACCGAAAAGTTGCGGTTTGGACCGCAATATGCTATTTTTTTTGTTCCGTTCGGTGAACCGAATCGCATTATGTGCAGCCCTAATATGGATGAGTTACTATACATGTCAACAAGAACTTTTATTTTTAAGTGTAGTGGTCGAGTGAGGACAAAGAACTTTGAAGTTAAACGTATTTGTGCGGGAATAATTTCAGGATGGTGACCTCTTTAAAAGTTTCCGCGCGAGCTTGGTTGACATGGGGTCAACGTTCCTAAGACCTCGACCGTCAAGTCTTACAATTACGTAATATATTTAAATTATAATTATATGCACGCATTTAAAAAAAATATCTATCTATATATACATATATATATATATATATATCTATATATACATATATATATATATATATATATATATATATATATATATATATATATATATATATATATATATATATATATATATATATATATATATATATATATATATACCAATTACTGATGTACAACAATTTGTAAAGTTGTGGTGTTAATAAATAGTTTTTATATTATTATTATTGTTATTATATATAGTTGTTGTATTTTATCTCAAACAAACTTATTAAATATTCAAAAAATACTATAAGCTTATATTCATACTTATATTATTATATACATATTATTAGTATACAAATATTTTCATATAAATACTATTTTAATATTAAAACTTCTTTTTTAGTTAATATATTATTATTATTTATTACTCATTATTTTGTGAAGAACCGGTAGGTGAATACAAAGGATAAAAGATATTCTCGAAGGGGGTTGAATAGAGTATGAAACTTTTCGCAAAAACAATCTCAAGGCCTTGAAACCAAATTCAAGGGCCTCGATGTCGATCTGAGCTCTTTGTGATATACTTTGATTTCAAGGGCTTTGAAACAACTTTCAAGGGCCTTGACTTTGTACTCCTGCTAAACACAGTTAGTCACAATAAAGCAAGATATAATGCAGAATGTAAAAGATCGACACGAGGATATGTTTACGAAGTTCGGCTCAAATAGACTACTCTCCGTCCTAGGGTATAGCCTTAGGATCTAACTATCTATTATCAGCTTCAAAGAGTCCTAGATATAAACTAGAAGAAATCCCCTTCTTCTCTCACTGTAGCCAATGCTACAATCTAGCTTCAACTCTTCACCTTGTTATAATAGTCTAGTTACTACGCAGAGTAACACACACTCGATTATAACACTCTTTAGATATACCAATGAAGCTCTCGAGCTTTATCTCTCTCTAGAAGATAAAGTTTTTTAGAGAAAGAGAGAAAGAAAAAACTATTTGATCGAATGAAGATGTTATGGATCGCTTGAAGACTATTGATGTTTTCGTGTAGGCTTCTGTGTTTTTTTTCTTCAATCGCCATCTTCATTTATAGCCTTCTATGGAGAGGTCTTCTAGCCGTTGGAAAATGATTCTTCTTCTCTATGAAGATCGCTTCTTGGTTGAGATGAGATAGACGTTGTATATCTTCATCTCCTGAGAACACGTTAATCTCTCGGCTCCTTAATCTTCTCGTATTTGTTGTGATGATATCACATTCCAGAGGAGAGAATCTTCGTGCTTTCGGTTGAGGATCTTTGTAAGATCTTTATTGGATGGTTGAGATCTTCGTTTGATCATATCTTCTTATTGAGCAAATCTCTCCTAGAAGATCTTCTTAGTGATTTGAATTCCTTTAGCGGTGCAGCCTTGATTTTGTTGTTCCCTTGAAATAAATTTCAAGGCCTCCGTCGTTTACACACTCTAAACTCCTTGGATCGCTTGCATCCGATTTCAAAGTCTTCCAAGGTCTTTACTCCTTGGATCGCTTGCATCCGATTTCAATGTCTTCCAAGGTCTTTTGAAGTGTCTTTCAAAACCTACACTTCATTCAATACAAACCACCAAACCAAACCAAGCAACTCGATATATAATCAATAAAATGTTAGTGTATAAAACTACTTCATTTGTGTTTAAGTCTTCCATCATCAACATCTGTACAACTTTATAATCAAGGTGGTGTTTTCAATCTCCCCCTTGATGGAAGATAACACAAATGTTTTCATACCTGCATTGTAAAGTTAGCGATGCATATATGAATATCAAATAACTTAAAATGCATAATGCAAAATATCGAAAAATGTCGGATCACATTTATTTCTCCCCCTTTGTCTTTCAACAAGGGAGAAAAATGTCAAAGCAAAGGGAGTTTTAAAGCATTACAACCCAAAGAAAGTATTTCACAAAACCACAAAAACTAGTCAGTCCCCTCAAACATCAAGCTCAATCCTCCTCATAGAACCTCCTTTTCCCTTAGATGAAGATTTCTTGTGGCTCCAATCATCCATTTCAGCTGCTAAGCGTCGTCTCTTTTCTTCAGCTCTTCGTTTCTTAACCACCTCATATTCGATTACTGGCAAAATAGTTGGCTCAACATGAGTTGTATACAAAACAGATTTATTCTGTACACGTCGTTTGCAATTCATCAGCACATTTTCAACTTTCTCTTGAGTATGTTGAGGTACATCTTCAGTCATGGGTAGAATCCTTCCCATAGTGGTCAGAGTAAGAGCATTCATCAAATACATTTCATTGACTTTAGCATTTATGGTAGATAGCAGTTCATGATTGGCATCCATTCTTCTCTTAGTGTCAAATTGAAAATCAGACAATTTACGATTCAGACATACCAGTTATTTCTCACAACCTTCTAACCTGATTTCGGGAGTAGGAGTAGAAGATGTTGGAGCTTCTTGAGTTGGAATCGGAGTAGCTCTTTTCCCTTTTAAAGTCCATGTGCCTGCAAGAGTCTTCTCAATCCCTAGTCGTTCTAAGCAGTTCTAATCAATCTTGCTAGAAATTGATTGTCGATCTTCAGAGGATGTATCAATTTTGAAATAATCAAAGATCTTGGGCAGCAAGTTTCCATAAGGTAGAGGAATGAGTCGCTTAGAGTTAATATAATGTATCATATGGTTGAGATTGAGGTTAGGTACATCAATGTCTAACCCAAACATAATCAAATAAATTAGCTCCAGGGATTGATCAGTCAACAACTCTCTTGAGTTTGCACGAGGAACAACACATCGAACCAGAATGGTAAACACAATTTTAGCATCTAGGGTTAGGAAAGTATGAGTAAGTTGGCGTGAGGTTGAATTTGGAACTAGAAACTTCTCCTTAGCAAGACGAACACTCTTTGATCGTGAGGGATAATCGAAAACAATATCTGTAGGAATTCCAAAAATCTCGCTTAAAATAGAAGAAGTAAGTGAAATTGGGGTACCTTTCACTGAAGATTCAAGAGTGATAATTCCTTTGTCCCGTTTTGTGATGAGATTGACATAGAACATCCTCGTGAGCCGTGGAAAAGCGAAATCTCTAGGGTTTAAGATTTTCCAAACTGTCGAACTCTTGAGCTTGTTAATGCACGAGATTTGAAGAGTTTCGAGAAATTCAGTATCCACCAGATCACACATGCAGAGCGGTCGATTGTGAAAACCATCAAGCCAAGATCTTGAGGCTTGAAAATTAATGAACCAAGATGTGGAAAGACCAGTAGTCTGAGAAATGTCCAAATCCTCAGAAAGTGTTTCTTCTTTTGCAATCGAGGAGCTGTGAACAGATTTCTTTTTGGGAGCTTGAGGAGCAGATTTCTTGCTAATGGGAGCCATGAGTGATGTTGAGAGAGAAAACAAGGGGGTTTTGAAAAAGGATTTCTGTGAATGAGAAAAATGAAAAAGATAGGAGATTCTAGCCTTTTAAAAGAGTGCAAATAATAACACGATTTTGAGATAATCAAGCTTTTTAAAGACAAAAAAATTGCCAATAAAAACTCAACGAACCTTTTTCAATCCTTAAACGAATAAAAACATAAAAACAATTTAAGAATTGAAATATCTAAAAGATATTAATTCTCAAAATAGATCCGTATTTCTTAATTTCCCCTTGAATCTTGTTTCAAGGCCCTTGAAAAAGATAACTAGGCTGCAAACGAAAGAGAAAATAAAATGATTTACTCCTCCTACGTTAATGCTTCCTTATTCAACATACCAAGCTCTAATCTAATAAAATTAAATTGCTCTTCAGGAAGAGGCTTGGTAAAGATATCTGGAAGCTGCAAGTTAGCAGATATATAAGAGATCGAAACATCACCTTTTTCAACATGATCACGTATGAAGTGATGCCTTACATCGATATGCTTAGTCCTTGAATGCTGCACAGGATTTTTGGTTATAGAAATAGCACTAGTATTATCATATTTTATAGGAATACCTTTCAAATCAAAGCCAAGATCATGAAGTTGTTGAGCAATCCATAGAATTTGTGTACAACAGGCTCCTGCAGCTATATATCCAGCTTCGGTTGTGGATAGGGCAAAAAAATTTTGCTTCTTGGATTGCCAACTGATTAGGGATGACCCTAAGAATTGACAACATCTAGAAGGTGAAACGAGATTTGTCGTGGGTACCATAACCCTAGATCCTTAGTGCCATTGAGATACCGAAAAATTCTTTTCACAGCAATCAAGTGTGACTCTTTAGGATCAGCTTGAAATCTTGCACACATGCATACGCTAAACATAATGTCATGTCGACTAGCAGTTAAATACAACAATGAACAAATCATACCTCGATACTCCTTTTGTACTACACTTTTGCCATCTTTGTCATGGTCAAGTGAAAGTGTCGAACTCATAGGAGTCTTTGCGACCTTAGATTGATCCATCTTATGCTTCTTAAGCAAGTCCTTTGTATACTTGCTTTGATTGAGAAAAATTCCATCTTTGCTTGTGTAACTTGAAGTCCAAGAAATAAATTTAGCTCACCCATTAAGCTCATTTCAAATTCCCTACACATAATATCTGAAAATTCCTTGCAAAGGGAATCATTAGTAGCACCGAATAATATATCATCAACATAGATTTGTACTACTAAAATATTGGTGCCTCTGGTTTTGATAAATAAAGTTTTATCAATCAACCCTCTTTTGAATTTGTTTTCAAGAAGACAGTTGAACAATCTTTCATACCAAGCTCGAGGAGCTTGCTTAAAACCATAAAGGGCTTTGTCCAATTTAAAAACGTGATCAGGAAATTCATCATTTTCAAAACCAAGAGGGTGAGCAACGTAGAATTCTTCTTCTAAGAAGCCGTTTAGGAAAGCACATTTTACATCCATTTGAAAAAGTTTAATACTCATAAAAGATGCAAATGCAAGTAGCATACGTATGGCTTCTAACTTGGCAACTGGAGCAAAAGTCTTCTCATAATCAATACCTTCTTCTTGATTATAGCCTTGTGCTATAAGTCCTGCTTTATTTCGTATGACTTTGCCACTTTCATTCAACTTAATTTAAAATACCCATTTTGTGCCGATGACGGATTGATGTTTTGGTCTTGTAGTAAGAGTCCAATCCTTTATTCTCTCAAACTCATTTAGTTTGTTTTGCATAGCAATGATCCAGTCGGGTTCTTGAAGAGCTTGAACATAATTCTTTGGCTCGATAAGAGACACGAACGCAGAGAAGACACATAGATTGTTCACTTTAGATCAACTTTGAACTCCTGCGTTTGGATCTAAGATCGCATTCTCTTGTGGATGGTATGAAGAGTGTTGAAATATTCTTCGTTTGTAACATGGAGCAGATCCTGAAGGTTGAGCCTCATATGCTTGACTAGATTCATGTACCATTGATGTATTGCCCTTGGATCCTATATCAAGGCCTTGAAATTGAGTTTCAAGCCCTTGAAACGGAGTTCTGACATCGTAGTTTTCTGTTTCAAGGTTTTGAAGATGTGTTTCAACGTCTTAAGGGTTTTCTTCGGTATCTTGAATCTTTTCTTCCATATTCTTTTCTTGATCTTTAGGATCTTCATCTTCATCCGAATTGTTATATTCTCGTTGATTCAGATTTAGATCTGCAAAACTTTCACTCAAAGTACCATAATTGCTTTCATAAAAAATAACATGGATACTTTCCTCAACGATTTTGGTAAGTTTGTTATAAACACGATAGGCTTTGCTATTTGAAGCATATCCAATGAATATAGCTTCATCACTACGTGGATAAAATTTCTCAAGGTTATCTTTGTCATTGTTATGAACAAAACAAGTACATCCAAAGGGTTTGAAATATGAAATTTTTGGTTTCCTTCCTTTAAAGAGTTCATAAGGAGTCTTTTTCAAAATAGGGCGAATTAAACATCTATTCAAAATGTAATTAGCAGTGTTTACTGCTTCAGCCCAAAAACTTTTTGGCAAACTATTTTCTAAAAGCATAGTCCTAGACATATCCTCAAGAGTGTGGTTCTTACGTTCCACAACTCCATTCTGTTGAGGAGTTCTAGGAGCAGAAAAGTTATACGAAATACCATATTTTGCACAAAACAAATCAAACTTTAGTTGATCAAATTCTCTACCATGATCACTTATTATAGAAATAATTGGTAGGTTTTTAAAAGTTTGCAACTCCTTACATAATTTTGAAAACTCAGATAATGCTTCAGATTATTCTCGTAGGAAATAAATCCATGTGAAACGAGAGAAATCATCCACAATAACAAGGATGTACTGCTTGCCTCTGGGAGATTTGACACGCATAGGTCCACAAAGGTCCATATGTAAGAGTTCAATGGGTCGAGAAGAACTTACAACTTTCTTAGGTTTGAATGAACCTCTTGTTTGTGTACCTTGTGTACAAGCTTTACATAGTTCATCTACCTTGAAATTTAGGTTTGGCAATCCACGTACCAAATCTTTTGCAAGTAGCTTTTGCATTGTGTGCATACTTACCTGACCAAGTCTTATATGCCAAAGCCTTGGATCATCAGTCAAGGCCTTAAGACATTTTAGCTTAGTTCCTAAAACTTGGTTAGTACTCATAGAATAAACATTGTTACATCTAGGAGCAGTAAGCACAATTTCACCCGTCTTTTTGTCTTGAACTTCACATTTTTCAAAATCAAACAATACTTTGTTGCCCTTGTCACATATTTGAGAGATGCTAAGCAGATTATACTTCAACCCATCAACCAAATATACATCATCAATGAAGTTAGATGAGTTATAACATATTTTACCAATGCCAATAATGTCACACTTTTATTTATCACCAAGCGTAATGGTTCTAGATGATTGCTTCTTTAAATCTGAGAATAGTGAGATTTTTCCACTCATGTGTCTTGAGCAACCACTATCTAAAATCAATTTATGCTCCTTTACCTTGGTGATATCCTGGAAAACATCAAACATCAACCTTTCCGGGTCGACCAAATGACATATTTTGGTCCATATTCAGGTTCGATCATGTTTGGTGGTCTAGTACCTTTAGGAACCCAGATTTGTTTGACTTGTTTCCTTAAACATAGAGGATAGGTGTTTCTAATAATATAAAGATCATTTCTTCTATATGGATATATAGATTTAACATGAACCTTTTTACAACAGTATAAGCAAGTAGGCATATGAATACTTCCTTTGGCTTTGACAAACGTAGTAGTTGGTTTTCTAGGAAAGCTCCTATGATAACCTATACCATTTTTGTTAAGTGAGGACTGTTGTTCACCAATCATTCTTTCAAGATTAGCTTTTGAACGAGTAAATTTAACAAGTGCAGCCTTCTGGTCTTGACACGTCAAGGTTAGATCAACTTTCTCTTTCTCTAGATCAATATAGTTTCGATGAAGAGAGGAGATGTTGTCCTTGAGAATCGCATTTTCCGATTCCAAAGCCTTGATATTGTCATCAAGGTCTACCTTTTCCATGTTAAGATTTTTAATTTCCAAAGACATCTCACTTAGTTGTTTATCTTGTTCAAGAAGCTTTTCTTTTAGAGAATTTATCCTTATTCTATGTTCCTTGTCACATATAATAATGTCTTTAAGGAATTGTTTTAGGTCAGATTCAGGTTGAGACATAATAGTACTTACCACATTGTCAACATATAGATTTGAATCTTATTCATGATCGGCCATGAGACACAAGTTTGCTTGTTCTTTTTCGTCTTCTGATTCATTTGAGGATTCTGAATCACTCCATGAAGCTACCATAACTTTCTTATTTCGATCATTTTTCTTGAAGTTGGTCCTCTTCTTTTGTGGACAATCCTTTACAAGATGATCTGCTTCACCACATTCAAAACAAGTCAGCACTCTAGTTTTTTTGTTGGAGTTAGAAAACTTACCTCGGGGTTTTGAAGTTCGTGGATATTCTCTATTGTTTGTAGATTGTTTCATTATCTTGACAATTCTCGCGAGACGCTTAGAGATCATGGCAATTTCATCATTATCATCATCATCATCATCATCATCATAATCATCATCACTATTTTCCTCTTCTGATGGTATTTCATCCTTTCTTGATTTTAATGCTAGATTCTTAGTGTTGGATGGGAGCTCTCCATCTTCTTCACCAAGAACCATTTCATGTGTGATGAGTTTTCCAAGGAGGTCGTCAAGAGGAAGAGTTGAGAGATTATGAGCTTCTTCGATGGCAGTTCTTTGGTCCCCACTTGGCTTTAGGTAAGCTCCTTAGAACCTTCCTAACTTTTTCTTCATTTGTGAAGACCTTTCCTAGTGAGTCCAAGTTGTTCACGATCTCAGTGAATCTTGTGAGCATTTCCTCAACTGGTTCATTTGGATTCATCTTGAATAGCTCGTATTGTTTGAAGAAGATGTTAATCTTTGTTTCTTTGACTTGACTTGTTCCTTCGTAAGTGACAACGAGTTTGTCCCATATTTCCTTTGCACTCTTGCATGATGAGATGCGGTTGAATTCGTTGGCATCTAATATGCAGTAGAGTAAGTTCATAACTTTGTAGTTCTTTGACACACTGTCCAAGTCAGCTTGTGTGAAGTCATCGTCCTTCTGTGGGACTTGGACACCTTCAACCGTCGTAGTTGGGACTTTGAGGCCATTCTGAATGATGCTCCATAGTTCCTTGTCCTGATCAATAATGAACATACGCATGAGTGCTCTCCAATGGGCAAAGTTGTTGCCACAGAAGACTGGTGGTCGCAATGAGGATCTTCCTTGAGCAAATCCTCCATCACCTACATGATTTATGATTAGTCTCACTGATGGTTAAATCAATATACGTGAGTCTAGCTTTGATACCAATTGAAGAACCGGTAGATGAATACAAAGGATAAAAGATACTCTAGAATGGGGGGGGGGGGGGGGG
>BSUD01000003.1:16310007-16504692 GCA_033239045.1 Fagopyrum esculentum
GGGGGGGGGGGGGGGGGGGGGGGTTGAATAGAGTATGTGAACTTTTCGCAAAACCAATCTCAAGGCCTTGAAACCAATTTCAAGGGCCTTCATATCGATCTGAGCTCTTTGTGATATACTTTGATTTCAAGGGCTTTGAAACAACTTTCAAGGGCCTTGACTTTGTACTCCTGCTAAATACAGTTAGTCACAATAAAGCAAGATATAATGCGGAATGTAAAAGATCGACACGATGATATGTTTACGAAGTTCCTCAAATAGCCTACTCTCCGTCCCAGGGTATAGCCTTAGGATCTAATTGTCTATTATCAGCTTCAAAGAGTCCTAGATACAAACTAGAAGAAATCCCCTTCTTTTCTCACTGTATTCAATGCTACGATCTAGCTCCAACTCTTCACCTTGCTATAATAGCCTAGTTACTACTCAGAGTAACACACACTCGAGTATAACACTCTTTAGATATACCAATGAAGCTCTCGAGTTTTATCTCTCTCTAGGGGATAAAGCTTTTTAGAGAAAGAGAGAAAGAAAAAACTATTTGATCGAATGAAGATGTTATGGATCGCTTGAAGACTATTGATGTTTTCGTGTAGGCTTCTGTGTTTTTTTATTTCTTCCATCGCCATCTTCATTTATAGCCTTCTATGGAGAGGTCTTCTAGCCGTTGGAAAGATGACCGTTTGAAGATGATTATTCTTCTCCATGAAGATCGCTTCTTGGTTGAGATGAGATAGACGTTGTGGATCTTCATCTCCCGAGAACACGTTGATCTTTCGGCTCCTTAATCTTCTCGTACTTGTTGTGATGATATCAAATTCCAGAGGAGAGAATCTTCGTGCTTTCGGTTGAGGATCTTTGTAAGATTTTTATTGGCTGGTTGAGATCTTCATTTGATCATATCTTCTTGTTGAGCAAATCTCTCCTAGAAGATCTTCTTAGTGATTTGAATTCCTTTAGCGGTGCAGCCTTGATTTCGTTGTTCCCTTGAAATAAATTTCAAGGCCTCCGTCGTTTACACACTCTAAACTCCTTGGATCGCTTGCATCCGATTTCAAAGTCTTCCAAGGTCTTTACTCCTTGGATTGCTTGCATCCGATTTCAAAGTCTTCCAAGGTCTTTTGAAGTGTCTATCAAAACCTGCACTTCATTCAATACAAACCACCAAACCAAACCAAACAACTCGATATATAATCAATAAAATGTTAGTGTACAAAACAACTTCATTTGTGTTTTAGTCTTCCATCATCAATACTTGTACAACTTTATAATCAAGGTGGAGTTTTCATTTTGTTTATAAATATTTTGGTATTTTTGGATAGTTTTATGACTAAAAATTATTTATATCATATTTGAAACTTATTGTCGTAAAACTAGATTTATATTTTATTTTAAAAAATAAAAAAATATATAGTGTAGGGTTTAAAACTATGAACCTATAAAAATAACCACTAAGTTTTTTAGTTTTGATTTCTGACCACTATATAAATAAAAAGTTATCTTTCTTCGTTTCTCTCTCCTCATAAAAATCCCGATCGAGACTTCGTCATAGAGCAACTTTTGCCTTCTCTCATCTTTGCTCGTTTGCTCTCACATTTTTTTGGTACGGGGAAGTTTGAACTGGTGATGTATTGATGTTGTATTTGTGAGCCACTTCTCTCATTTTTGCTCAATATTGATGATTCCGGTTAATTTTTGAATTATGAATTGTGTTGAATAATATCTTTAGTAGTGATGTCCCTCGCTCATGACTCTCTATCTATGATACACGGACACTTCTAGAAGGCGGCGTGTCCCGTGTCCCGCTGTGTCGGAAACGGGGACACAACCGGACACGGCTCGAAAATGGTCAAATATGACCGGACACGGTCAAGACACGTTTCCAAGGTAGGACACGTCTAGGACACGGTGAGGACGCGGATTGTGTCCAGTCAAGACATGATCAACGAAATAAAAACTTATATACCGTAATATTTTTTCTTCTTTCCCATTTTTTCCGACTAAACCTAGCTCGACATGACCACCTGCGAGATTGTGGTTATCGAAAGTAGGACGCCGATCTTCTTCTCCGGCTCTAATGTTGAAATGTTGTTCCGCCGGCCGACTCTTCTCTCCATTTTTCTTATGATTTTATAAATTAATTTTAAATCTTTGATTGTTAATTTATTTTGTAATTTTTATTTGTTGAATGTTGACTATGTTATTCTAATTATTTCACTTTTTATAATTTACAAATATTTATTATTAGTTTCCTTTGTTGATCATGTTGTTCGGTTATTGTTGATTTGCAAATGAATGATTCATTCTTCAATTTTGATAATAAGTATGATTATTTCAGATTATAAAACTAAATATGTTTATTTCTATGTTTTGTAAGACTGAAAATGTTTATTTATAAGCTTTTATTTCGATTATTTTATCATCATGTTAATATTTTTATCAACTCATATATCATTGATTTTTTTTTCATATATATATGTATCTCATTATGATATAGTAATTCTATATTTCAATATCTTTAAAATAATATATTAATTATTTTACTCGTCGTGTCCCCGTTTCCTATACTTTTGAGGATTGTCGCTTCCCCGTTTCTCGTCGTGTCCGTTTCCCGTATCCGTACCCGTGCATCATAGCTCTCTATTTTTCGGTTCGGACGAATTGAATTGAATCAAATTAAATGGGGGAATCAATTTCCGATCCATTACGATCCAAATCCGGTCTGAACCAACCGGATTAACTTTATATTTAAATATTAAGAATTTCGGATGTCACCCCTATACTTTTACTTTTTAGATTATGTCCAAAGATTTTTTCAGTTTCCATATGTTATTCATAAGTTTTATACTTTTTCAGATTATACCCTCTACCATTCATAGATTAACATTATAAATATTTAAAATGACTATCAACAATAACTAGCAAATAATAATTATCTTTGTTCTCCCATAAAATGTTAACTTATGGATAATATAAGAGAATAATCCGAAAAAGTCTAAAATTCAAGGGCACCGTCCGAAAACTGAAAATTTTGGACAAAATCCTGAAAAATCAAAAGTACATGGCACCATCCAGAATTTTACTTAAATATTTAATAGATTATATATATATATAAGGTGTTGTTCAAGTAAGTCACATTATTCCGGTACGGCCGTCCGTACGGCCGACACGTGTCCCGGATTTTTTTTTTTTTAAAGAACGAGTAAAAGTAATAGTTCAAAATTTATTATGGAATAGTTCATAACTTATAAAAGGATAGTTCATGAATTATAATAGGATAGTTCATAGTGCAAAATTTATAAAGGAATGAAAGTAATAGTTCAAAACTTATTAAGGAATAGTTCATAACTTCTAAAAGGATAGTTCATGAATTATAATAGAATAGTTCATAGTGCAAAATTTATAAAGGAGTGAAAGTAATAGTTCAAAACTTATTATGGGATAGTTCATGAATTATAATAGAATAGTTCATGGATTATATTAAAAAGTAATAGTTCATGGATTATATGGGAATAGTTCAAAGTTTATAGGAGAATAGTGCATAAATTATAACATGGTAGTTCAAACAAATTTTCATTCGTTTCCGGAAAAAAAATCGTTTCAGAAAAGAAAAAAACAAATTTCGGGATACGTGTCGCCCGTACGTACGGCCGTACGACCGTACCGCAATATATGAACCGTACCTGAACATTTACCTATATATATATATATAGAGAGAGAGAGAGAGAGAGATAGAGAGAGTATAGATCCTATGAGAACACCCCCTAACGTGAGAACATGAGAACATATTCGTAATTATTATTAGTTTTGTTACGAATGTGCCATATCGTTTAATGTATTATTCGTAGTTATTGTTGGTTGAGTGGATTATTCGTAGTTATTGTTGGATTCCTAATTATTATTATTCGTAGTTATTATTATTTTTGATATCTACTCTAAATCTCAACCCTTAATACTCACATCCAACAGTGTACGATTGTTCTCACGTTCTCACGTTATGGGTGTTCTCATGGGAACCACACCCTATATATATATATATATATATATATATATATATATATATATATATATATATATATATATATATATATATAGATTTAAGTTCCGGTGAGGAGTAAGCTTATGGATAGGAATTAGGAGCCCTGTGGGCCATTGGATGGATTTAAATCAACGTCTCGTATTTACTCGTCATTAATGGCATTTTGGTAAATAGAGCTAAAAGTTTGCAACAAGTAAAAATTAGGTTTTGCCTCTCTCGCACTCGCAGTCGCAGCCGTTCAACTTCTTCGCCTCTTCTTCTCCTCTCTCGCAGTCGCAGTCGTCTCTTCTTCTCCTCTCTCGCAGTTCAGTCGAATTTCTCTTCTCCGTTCAACTTCTTCACCTCTTCTTCTCCTCTCTCGCAGTCGCAGCCGTCTCTTCTTCTCCTCTCTCGCAGTTCAGTCGAATTTCTCTTCTCCGGCTCTTAACAAGATTCATACAAAATTTCCACCAATTTCATTGCACAATGGTTAAATCAAAGAGAAACAACGATTCAGGTATGTTTTTTTTCTCAATTTCCACCATATCATCAACTTTGTCTACAACACAACAATTGAAGCCAATTATGTTTGTTTTATTCAAATTATGATTTTATGTTCATAATTTAACATCAATTTGTTCATTTATTTATTGTTCATTGTTCATTTTTCCATAATCTTTAAAAATATTTTGTTTCAGCTCCGTAATCTTCCGCTATGAGGATATCGGTTTGACTTTAGATACAACGCGGTGCTTGAAGCCTGGATGTTTTGTTGATATTAAGTTGATTGATGCATAGACAATTTTCTTAAACCACAATGAAAAACTTAGAAGCGTCAACTCTCCATTAAGATTCTTCTTTACGACAAATACATTTGTAAGTTTTTCTGTGTTTTAATTTAAATTTTTTTGTAAATAGTTTTTATTTTACAAGCTCAAACTTTGGAATTAATAAGATTTGTTAATGTAATATGTAGTTTAGGACAATTATTGATGTACCCCCTAAATATGGTGTTGCTTTTGACGAGTTTGAGAAGAACGTGAATAGAGATCTTTCTCATGCACCACATATGAAGTTAAGAGATGTTGACATGGTACGTAAATTAATATTTTGGTGTTTCTTATACTATATTTTTTTAACATTATGTGATTAAATAATAATAAATATCATACGGACAACAAAAATGCAGGTGTTCTTTCCTATGCTCTTTGAACAAGGTTATATTGTCATTGTTATTGATTTCAAGAATGATACGTTTGAGATCATTGATAGTAGAGCACCACGAGTTACATTGGGCGATGTTCCAGAAACAAATTTTGAAGAGATCACCACAAGATTGGTAAAATTCTAAAAAATTGTTATAATTATTCACTATCAATTTTGTTTCCGTCATATATGTTAATTTTTTTATTAGCATATCTTTTATGTTTAACATACATTGTATATATCTTGTTTGTGTAGAAAAAAAATATTTTTGACTTACTTGGGGTATCATTCTGCAAAAAAATACGGGATGCTAAGGAGCATGGATCCGACATTCATATGTTTACCATGGGCAACTCACAAGCCAAATAATGATTCTGCAGTATATGTCATGAGGCACATGGAAACATATATGAGAGGTGGGACAAAAAGTTGGAAAGTTGGGTTTGGTAAGAAGAACAATGAAAAGCTTGTCAAGCTTTGGAGAGAGAAATATTTGTCTCAATTGCTCAGTTGGAAGAACAATGAAGTAAAGGATCTAGTACTTCAATCAATTGGACAAACAAGAAACATTTGAATTGTAAAGTTGTTAAAACTTACATTTTGCTTTGGAAGATGTAAAAAATGATGTGGTTTGTAACATGAAATTGTGTTTGCATCAGTAATTTGAATGTTGAGTTTTTTAGGTACAATTTAAAATTTACTGCTTCGATGCTACTGTATTTTATCATCATTTTTTAGGTACTACATAATGTTTATATTATTATACATCAACGTTATGTATGTGCAGAAATTATAGAAAAATTATTGGTGTTCATACTTGTATGCGTCATTGTTCATGTTTTTTATTAACCGATGTTCATTTTTTTGAAAGATGATGTTCATCGTATTCAAAGAGAGTTAACCAAACGTTTTTATTACAGAGATGTCTCTTTGTTCATATTTACTTATTTTGGTATTCAAATTATAAGAGATTGATCTCGTGAGTAGCCCTAATATGATTGCCACTTCAAAAGTACAATTAGAGAATGCATGTATGGACTGAGATATGAATTTTCATGATTTTATTAATTGGTGTTCATACTTTTATACGTCATTGTTCATACTTTTATTCTCCATTGTTCATGTTTTTATTAATCGGTGTTCATACTTTTATATAGTCAGTTGATTGTTCATACTATGGTTCGAAACTATGATTTCTGTAAATTAAATATTGGGCTATTTTCAACAAATACACAACATAAGGTAAATTGTCAAAACGGAAATTATGGTTCAAAACTGTAGATTAAACATGTTTTAATTAATCGGTGTTCATACTTTTATGCTCCATTGTTCATACTTTTATGCTCCATTGTTCATGTTTTTATTAACCAATGTTCATACTTTTATATAGTTAGCTGATTATTCATACTATTGTTCGAAACTATGATTCCTGTAAATTAAACATTGAGATATTTTCAACAAATACACAACATAGGGTAAAATTATTTAAATGGAAACTATGGTTTGAAACTGTAAATTAAACATGTTTTTATAATCGATGTTGACATGGTACGTAAATTATTTAAATGGAATCCATGAGTTGCGAATGCCATACAATTGAGTAAACCACGGCTTCTCACTCAAGTTAAACTCAGAACCCAATGCAGCCCACTTTTCTTCAAATTCTTCACATTCAATTCTCTCACTCCACACAACACTACTTAATTTTGACAAAAAAATCAGGTGAATGTTTAAGATCTGGACCGACTTTCTTCGACACATTTTGCATAATGTGCCACATGCAATACCGATGACGAGTGGACGGAAAAACACTTCTAGCTGCTATTTTCATTGCAGGATCTTGATCAGTCACCAACACCCTAGGTGCATGCCCCATAGCTTCCTTAAAGCTCTCAAAAAGCCATTCATATGAGCTTACATCCTCCTTCACTAAAAGAGCACCCCCAAATGTCACACATTTTTTATGGTTGTCCAAACCAGTGAAAGGGGAAAAAACCATGTCATATCTAAAAAATGAAAACAACACACATTATAATAACAACCGTTCATTTCCTACAAAGAAGATGTTCATAAAAACTAAGGCTATTGTTCATATTTATACATACTTGTTTGTTCGGTAGGTGGAGTCGAACGAAACAACATCTCCATATATAGCATAGTTTTTCATCGAAATTGGGTCAACCCAGAATATTCTTGTCAGCTGATCATACTCATCAACATCATACCTAAAGTAAAACGCACTACTGACCTCTTGCTTCTTGAACAATATGTCTATCATCAATTGGGCATCACATCCACTAAGATAAGCCAAAAGATCTCTCCTGAAATTTTTGAACTCTGTAGCCGTTGCACCTATGTTTTGATAACCCCCAACAAACTGTTTGAAAACCTTATGACTTCTTGTTGGCCAATCTTTGCTCTTCCATAATTGAGAACAAAATTCTTAAGACCAATGTCCATTTTTCTATTAGATTTGGCAAATTGTTTCATTGTAGGAGCCAACATTGCATGATTATGAGCTTCATGAACCCACATCACAATATAATTTCCACCCTCCATAATCCTAAACGCAACTCCTGCGTTACAACCACATCGATTGAAAGTTGTCTTCTTTTTGCCCGTACTATGTTTGCCATTTTTTTTACCTTCCCTTGTGCATACAAAATACTTCCTCAACACAATATTGTTGGGCTTGTGATTACATGAAACACGAATCTCAAATCCACAAATAGAGGCATACCTCCTATAGAAGTCTTCACCTTCCTCCACACTTAAAAATTGTTGACCAACATGTGGCTTCAATGTATCATCACAAATTGGAACCCAGTTGGTAGAGTTATTTGGAGTTACTTGTATAATAGTTCCACCTTCATTACATGGAGCATTCGCCCTCAATCCCGACACAATGATTGGTGATGATTGCGTACCCAACATCACTGAATCTGTAAAACAATGTAAAAAAAATACTAGTGCAAGTTCATACTTTTTATTCATTGGTGTTCATACTTTTATACGTCATTGTTCATGTTTTTATTCTTCGGTGTTCATAATTTTTATGCCATTGTTCATGTAAATATTATAAACTATTTTCCTATTTGACATTTTGTCGAACAATTGGCGTGCACACTAAAAAATAGCTTATACATTGTTTCAATTGGAAGTATTAGACCAACTCAACATATGTATATACATGTATGATCTCAATCAAACCTATCAAACCAAAAAATGATTCAACAAATTTGATTTCAAAAATAAACATCAATGAAACCTAAACTATAAGAATGAAAAACCTAAACCTTGAGAATAGAAATTTCGAAGAGACAATACCTGAATCGTCTTGTATTCTCTTTGATTTCATCATTTTTATATAATCCGTCTTTGATTTGGTTGAAAATCGGACAAATATAGATCTTGTTGGATGAAGAATGTGAGAGTGTTTGAGTCGGTCGTTCAACAGTTGTACTCTTCTTCTTTTTTTTTTTCAAATTTATGTAATTACAATATGTCATTAATGTTGAGTGTTTGTGAGCCATTGATTTAAATCTGATCCGATGGCTCACATAGCTCCTAATTCCTATCCATAAGCTTACTCCTCACCGGAACTAGCCTCTCTCTCTCTCTCTCTCTCTATATATATATATATATATATATATATATTTTAGTTCAAGTGAGGAGATAGCTTGTAGATAGAAATTAGGAGGACCGCAAGCCATTGGATGAATTTTAAATTAAGGGCTCTCACACGCTCATCATTAATGGCATTTTTGTAAATTGACTTAAAATCTGGAACATACCCTTACATTAAAAAATAGTCATTAGTGTTCATACTTTTATGTGTCATTGTTCATGTTTTTATACAGCGTGTTCATAGTGTTTTTATTTGTCAAAGTGACATGTTCATTTAATCTTATGTGTTCATTTTATAATGCATAGATGTTTATTTACAGTATATAACCACAAAAAATTCAAAAAATTCATCACAAAACGTTAAAAGATGATCATAATATGTTATGTATGTGTAAAAGTGTTCGTCACTTAGCGTGCGTGCAAATAAGTCTTAAATTTATAAAACTAGAAATCAAGCAAGCGAACCCGCAGTGTACGAATCGATATAGTAAAGAATTCCAAAGTATCGAACACAGGGATTTGGGGGGTTTGTTCGCCCCTAAAGGTGTGTGCAAATAAGCTTTAAATTTATAAAACTAGAATCAAGCAAGCGAACCCGCAGTGTACGGATCGGCGTAGATCAGCAAGAATTCCAGAGTATCGAACACAGGGATTTGGGTGGGAACAAATTCAATTGCAAATTATCAAGCAAGTAAGTATGAGAGGTTTTGCAAATATTGGGAAAACAACAATCCTAAAGATCCAGTTATCCAGCTGTGGCAATCGATTCAAGATATACTTAATGATATAAAGACAGAGTAGAGATATGCAAAGGTATGCTAATGTAAGGTAATCGTACGGTGAAGTTCCAAAAACCTTATATGACTCACCTACAAGACACTCTCTATACAGGTTGTTGAGGCTTCAATATAGAAAGGTTCTAAAGATAAGAATTAATGTCAAATACCCAAACTTATAATCCCAAGGTCAAAACTAACTTAACCGATTAAGGTTATGACACTCATAATCGAGGTAGAGGTTGTTGAGGCTTCACTACCACCTAGAAAAGGCAAGCCTAAACTAAGTTAAAGCAAATCTTTAACTTTGAATTAAAGTAAAAGCAGGTTCGTAAACTTAAGGGAAATTACGGGTAGTTCTTGAGATTCCACGGTCGTGGAACTCAAGAACAAACCGTGATTTAGGTTCGTCGACGATTCTCTTTAACTCTCAGGGTCTAATCTAATTACGATCGATCTATCATCATCTAAGCCACAACTATCAACCCTTCACCTTAGAATTGTTAAGGGTTTTTAGCCAATAACAGTCATATTGATATCAAATTCAAGAATTAAAAGATTGAAAGATGAAAACTTCCGAAAACTTTCAATAAACTCCAAACCAATCTCAAAATTACAATCAAGAACGAATAATGTCACTAATTCCAGAATAGAACAATGAAATACAATCTTAGGCAAGAAGGAAGAACGGGATGTCAATCCGTCTTCTAGATCAAACCTAAACAAGAAGAGAAGTCTTCTTGCACAATCTTCCGAATCTTCCGTCAATCCGGGAAATCTGGAAGTCCTAACGATAATCTCCACCAAAGTGCGAGATTAGGGCAAATCCAGGTGCGAACGTCGCTCCCAAGCGAGTAGCGGCGATGCCAACGGTGTAAGCGGCGCTAAACGAGGATGTATGCGTCGATAAGCGGTGATAGCGGGGATGACGGAATTTCCTTTCGTCCGTCTTTTTATAGGGCAAGATAAAATATCGGCCCGGCCCAATCTTCAAAAGATCGTGGCTTCAAAGTGTGGCGAAAAAGATCGTCAAGATCACGGTCGTGGAAGATTCCACGACCGTAATTTAGAGCGTGGAAAGTGTCACGGTTTGAACCATGTATTCCACGACCGTAATAGTTACTGGAATGCATCACGCCTCTCTTGCAAGGATCCACGGCCGTGGAACTGAACGTGGTTTGTAGTACGACCGTATTTTAGAGCGTGGTTTAGGGCAAGAACGTGATTCTTCCCTAGCCTCGTGCATTCCTAAGTTGAACTCCATTTTGCTCCTAAGAATGCCCTCAATCCATGGACATACTCAATCAACTCTTCTTTGCTAAATTCCGTTCGGAAATGGCTTCCAATCACCTATAATCAACATAGAACTAGTGTAGACATCCATATCGACAATATAGGTAAACTAGCTCACTTATGCAACGATGCTCAATCAAAGACTATCAATATGAATCAAATATGCTTAGAAAACGTGTCTAAAGTATCACAATATTTCATGCTAACAAATAACCCCATTGCAACTTGCTTGTCCCTAAGCAAGGTCTCTCAAAAGCCTTTAAAACAAGAGTTAGGATGAAATATGTGTATCTTCTTTTGGATGAATGTGCCTTTTAAAGAATAGATCATTCTCAAACCTTGCTTCAATTGTTTATAAGACTTTTATACACTTAATCAAAGAGTAAAAAGCAAAGAATACTCATGAATCAATTAAACTTCTAGACAAGCATCATAACCTTCAAACATTATCAAAATCAATCATAAGAAACTTCAATTTAGATCACAAAGTCATATAGCATTCTTTTGATCTTAAGGACTTTCAAAGAAAAGGTCTAGAATGTGGAAGGGAAGGAAACCTTTAGGGAATGTGGTGCATGAATCCGGGAAATTAAACAACTACTCACTTCTTCTTCTTTTGCGGTTTCCGCAGCACTTTAGAGCTTCACTCTCTTCCTTTCATTTTTCGACTTTACTTTTGGAGTTATGGATAGAGGTGCACAAAAACCGAAGCCTAGGAGATTGGCGTTTCTCAATTTTCATGAGATGCCTCAAACCCTTAGCGCACATACCATAATCCGCTAGGAATATCGCTCAATCCGACTTTGGCAAGACACAAACACCCGGCTATGTGAATGGTGCCGAGTTAGTCATCGTTATGATTGACTTCCCCAAACCTACAATTTCTTTCTATTCATTTGATTGCAAATAATTGCTCTCATGGCCCTCCCACATCAAACATGCCTTTTTCATTCACTTCTCCAAATTCCCGGATAGGTAAAGGAGGTCAATATTTCAATGAGGAGCTAAATGGTCAAAGAAAGAAGAAAGAAAAATCGAATTGCCTTAATCATCTCAATAAGAAGCATAGGAACTTATAATGTGATATCAACTTCAATTTCTCAACATGATTTAGGTAACACAATCACATTATGAAACTTGCAAAAGAGGTATAATCAACACATTCAAATCCTTTGTAATTCACTAATCGTTTAAGCATGAAATTGTCATCGAACTCAATTCACAAGTAGTGATTATCATGTAAATCATCTCAATTTATTAGAAGCACAAAATTTTCAAAATTTTTCAATTTTTATGGGTTTTTCAAGTTCTTTTTCATGCAAGGCAATAAGGAAACGTGCAACAATATAATGAACATGCAATGATAGTCTCGAATAAAAGCAAACATAGTGAGTAGAAGTAAACTTTTAGTACATCCCACCCCATACTTAGGACGAACATTGTCCCTAATGTTCAAAAGAAAGAAAGAAAAGAAAGAAAAGAAAAAGAAACTCACAAAGTGGCGGTGGAATGTCTAAATCAACGTCATGCATCATCATCACTGCGGCGCTGGTGGAGGAGGGAATGGAGAGAAGCTGGAGTCGTAGGGCCGCCCAAACTGCTGGCGGTAGACGTCCCTCATCATGTGATCAAGATCATCCATGCGTCCGTCTCTAGCATCGGCTCGGATCTCCAATGCTCCTACTCTCTCCGAAAGGCCAGTAGCCCAATCCGGCATCTACTCGTACCATCCCGGGGCCTGACTGTACCATGTTGGAGCGTCGGATGGAGCTGGTGCTGGTGCTGCTGTCTGCTCTGTGGACCAAGGAGGGGGAACGCCATACCATGTGGGAGGTGTGGTCATCCACGTAGGCCTCTCACTCACGCTAGCGCGGCGAGAAGACGAGCCTGAAGCTCTAGATGGACGTGGAGAACGTCTAGGTGCAGCGGGGGCCGCCTCCGGCTGATCCGGAAACGTGCTAAAGTCCTGCTCGGCTCCTCCTCCACTCTCAAACTGATCTCCCATATCCTCCTCCTCGACAACCGGTGGTGGGACATAAGGGGGAGCTACTATCCTGTTCGCATGCATAGCAGCGAACGTCTCCTTCCAATTATGGCGTCCCGCCATAATGGAGTACTCCGACAGCCACTCTATACCCCTACATGTCCTACTCTCCCAAGGCATGCCCGCATAAGTCGGACCTCTATGTGTGGGGAAAATGAGACCCCTAGTCATGAAAGCATGTAGCCCTAAAGGTACGGCTGGTATGCGGGTGCAAGCAGAAAAATCAACACCCAAGCTCCTAGCAATGTGGGTAACTATCCCACCATATCCGATGTTGCCCTTCTTCTTGTTCTTGAGCTTGCTCATCGTAGCAGCCAAGAGAGTGGCACAATCAGCACAGTGTCCATAAAGCATGGAGTAAAGCAAGAATAGCTCATCGGTCTTGATCTTTTGGGGCGTCTCCGTCATAGGAAAGAGACACTCCGAAAGAACACGGTGAGCTATCTTCAAGGCTAGATGGTACATCAATCTAGCCTTGGTATCAGCGGGTTGCCAACGGTCTTCGTCGGCGTAAATCATCGCAACTTCCTTCCAAAAGTCCTTGGCGTAAACGCCACTCGGAAATCGACCGTTAAAGGTCTCATGGAACCCGAAAATGGTCCCAAACTCACGGATGCTAAAATGGTAGTCTCTTTCCATAAGACGGAAAGAGACGGTCTTATCTACGTGGCTGTGCTCGAAAGACGTCACAACCTCCCGTGTAATCTCCTCATAAGCGTCTTCTCGGATAGCCGAGAAGACAACTAGTCCGGCTCTATCCAAGAGCCAAGTAAGATCCTCCACAATGTTGAGAGGAGCTAGATCCTCCAACAACAAGTATCTAGGGCCGATCACTGGCCTCTCCTTGATCCTCTCGAGTGCATCGAGATGATCGTCGTGTATGGTCGGGACTCTAGGGTGAGGGGGTGAAGATGGAGGTGAAGGTGAGGATGGAGGTGAAGGGGAAGAGGGTGGTGGTGCCCTAGAGGATGAGGAGGAGGAGGGGTTACCCTTCCTTTTCTTGTTCTGATCATTTTTCTTCTCTTTAATCCTCCCTGAAACTCTTCTCACAAAATCCATTCTGCTCAAAAATTACGGTCTGTTCTTCAGAAACCACGGCCGTAATTCCCCCAGAGACCGTGATTCGTCTCAGAAAATCACAAATCTCAGCAAATCAGCAATCAATCTCCACAACAGGCAGTCCTAGTCTAATTTCTTCCAATCTCAATCAGTTCTTCCTAAAAATCTCTAACAAAAACGAACCAAATTGGCAAGAATCAAGAAAAGAGAAAAAACCTATTTTTCGGATTGAAAAATCCGAATTGTGCATTCGTTGATGAATTTCCGCTCGATTCGTTGCTTGGATCTTGTTTGTGGTTGAATTTGCTTCAGTTTAGGAAGAAGAATCGTTAAAAACGATTAAGAAACGAGGATTTGAGAGAGAGTCGTGGATTTTCGGCAATTAGGTCGTGGAAAGAGGGGTTTTGGGGTGGTTTTTGTGAAGAATGTGGCTTATATAGTCACAGGCAAAATTTTTGAAAATCACGGTCTGTCGGGGTGTTCCACGGCCGTGGAAGTGTACGGAACCGTGGTTTTGGTGATTTTTCAAAGGCTTTTGGAAATTACGGGTACTGTAGCTGTGACGACCGTAATTTAGGCCGTGGAACTCTCTGTAAAGCTCCAAAGTCCAAATTTCGTTGCTTTTCTTCAACATTATCCTTCCCTTTTCCTTCTCCATCGATCCTACAACAAAAAACACGAGCATACCGGAAGAAATCGAAGGCAAAAACAAAGCAAAAACGTCTATACTAAGCTAAACTATGAATCGAAAACGAAAACGAAAATGCAATACCTTGGGTTGCCTCCCAAGAAGCGCTTTGTTTAAGGTCCGTAGCTAGACCAATCTCGCACTTATTCGAGTGCGGTAGGCGCGAACTCTTCAGCTTGGAGTTCCGGCGTATACTTCTTGAGTCGTTGACCGTTCACCTTAAAACTTCCGCTCGCTTCACCCCATACTTCAACTGCACCATGGGGGAAAATACGCTTAATTAGAAAAGGTCCGGTCCAACGAGATTTAAGCTTACCTGGAAAGAGGCGAAGTCTTGAATTGAAGAGGAGAACTTGATCTCCTTCTTTGAAGTCCTTTGGAATGATATGCTTATCATGCCAACGCTTTGCTCTCTCCTTGTAGATCTTAGCGTTTTCATAAGCGTTCAAGCGGAGTTCATCCAGCTTATTGATGTCTAGGAGACGCTTCTCTCCCGCTTCCTTCATGCCGAAATCCAGCCACTTGATAGCCCAAAACGCTTTGTGCTCCAACTCTACCGGCAAGTGACAAGACTTCCCATACACAAGATTGTATGGCGTGGTTCCTATGGGAGTCTTGTACGCAGTCCGGTACGCCCATAATGCATCGTCAAGCTTCAAGGACCAATCCTTCCTAGTCCTTGAAACCGTCTTCTCCAGAATTCCTTTGATTTCCCTGTTTGAGATCTCAACTTGTCCACTAGTTTGTGGATGATAAGGGGTGGCGACCTTGTGAGTAACCCCATACTTAGCTAGAAGAGCTTCAAAGCGACGGGCTATGAAGTGAGAACCTCCATCACTAATGATAGTCCTTGGCGTCCCAAATCGCGGGAAGATGGTCTTGTTGAAGAACTTAACCACCACCATGGCATCATTTGTGGGAGAGGCAATTGCTTCCACCCATCTAGAAACGTAGTCTACCGCCAATAGTATGTATTGGTTTCCACAAGAAGATGGGAATGGTCCCATGAAATCAACTCCCCAAACGTCGAAAATCTCCACCTCTTGGATGTTGTTGAGGGGCATCTCATTCCTTCTAGAAATATTGCCTGTTCTTTGACAAGCATCGCAGCAAGAAACAAAGGATTGCACATCTCTAAATAAAGTAGGCCAAAAGAATCAAGATTGCAATACCTTTGCGCTAGTCTTGTTCGAACTAGCGTGTCCTCCACAAGGTAGTGAATGACAATGGCGGATGACACTTTGCATCTCATCTTCCGGCACACATCGCCGAATGATGCCATCCGGACCTCTCTTAAAGAGGAGAGGCTCGTTCCAATAGTATTCCCGGACGTCCTTAAAGAACTTCTTCCTTTGTGCGTAGGATAGTCCGGGTGGTATCTCCTGGCAAACCAAATAGTTAACAAAATCAGTAAACCATGGTTCGTTACCTTTGGAGATCACGTTGATGCACTCCTCTATGATATGTAGGTGTTCGTCCGAAAAGGAGTCATCAATGGGTAAATGGTCGTCCTCTAGATGTGTTAGGCGACTCAAATGATCCGCAACAGAATTTTCTGAGCCTTTCTTGTCGCGGATCTCAAGATCGAATTCTTGTAGGAGAAGAATCCATCTAATTAGCCTTGGCTTCGCATCTTTCTTTGCAAGGAGGTATCGGATCGCAACATGATCCGTGTAGACAATCACCTTTGCACCTACAAGATAAGAGCGAAACTTGTCAATAGCATAGACAATGGCTAAAAACTCTTTTTCGGTAGTGGCATAGTTGAGCTACGCTTCATCTAGCGTCTTGCTAGCATAATATATGGCATGGGTTCGCCCTTCCTTTCGTTGTCCAAGAACAGCTCCAATAGCTACGTCACTAGCATCGCACATAACCTCAAAGGGTAGAGTCCAATCCGGAGGTTGGATAATGGGTGCTGAAATTAGAGCTTGCCGAATTGTGTTAAACGCATCCAAGCATTCCCGCGAAAACTCAAAAACTGCATCCTTCATCAATAGATTAGTGAGCGGTTTTGATATCTTAGAGAAGTCCTTAATGAAACGTCTATAGAATCCAGCATGTCCTAGGAAACTTCTTATCCCTTTCACCGAAGTTGGGGGAGGAAGTTTCTCTATGGTCTCTATCTTAGCTTTGTCTACTTCTATCCCTCTACTAGAGACTAAGTGACCTAATACGATTCCTTCCTTAACCATAAATTGGCACTTTTCCCAATTAAGAACTAGGTTAGTGTCTTCACATCTTTGCAAAACAAGAGAAAGGTTAGAAAGACAATCTTTAAAAGAGGAACCGTATACGGAGAAGTCGTCCATGAAGACTTCCATGATTTTCTCTATGTATTCGGAGAAGATGGCCATCATGCACCGTTGAAAGGTGGCTGGGGCGTTGCAAAGCCCAAACGGCATTCTCCTATAAGCGAACGTACCCCAAGGGCACGTAAATGTGGTCTTCTCTTGATCATCCGGGTGTATCGGAATCTGAAAGAAACCACTATAACCGTCAAGGTAGCAAAAATGTGAATGTTGTGCTAACCTTTCAAGCATTTGATCAATGAATGGCAATGGAAAATGATCCTTCCGCGTTGCGTTGTTGAGCTTGCGGTAGTCTATGTACATCCGCCATCCAGTCACGGTTCGGGTAGGAATGAGTTCGTTGTTTTTGTTGGTGATGACCGTCATTCCTCCCTTCTTCGGAACCACTTGAACCGGACTCACCCACTTACTATCGGAAATAGGGTAGATGATACCTGCATCAAGAAGTTTAAGAATTTCCTTCTTGACAACCTCCTTCATGGTCGGATTCAACCGCCTTTGAGGTTGTCTTGAAGTTCTAAAGCCTTCCTCCATTAGTATCTTATGCATGCATAGGGAGGGTTTAATTCCTACTAAGTCCTCAATAGTATAGCCTAAAGCTTTCCTATGTTTCCTAAGGACAATCATGAGCTGTTCATGTTCATCTATGCTTAATTCGGAACTAATGATAACCGGAAAGGTAGAATTAGATCCTAGAAAAGCGTACCTTAGATGAGTAGGAAGTGGTTTTAGTTCAATCGCTTTCGGAGCTTCCAACGATCCTTGAGGAGCATCCGATGTCTCCTTAGAAGTTTCTAAGGGTATTGAGTGTGTTGGAGAAGAATCAGAAGAAGTTGAAGAAGTGTCCCGATCGCTCTCTTCCACGGCCAAAATTACGGGTGGATCATGTCCTCCACGTCTGTGGTTTAGGGCGTGGAAGGGAAATACGGTTGTCACATCTTCTCCACGACCGTATAACTCCCTGGAGTGGAGGACGGTTTTGGTTGTGAAATCCACGGTCGTGGAATACAGGGTATGACCGTGGATTCTAACGTTCTCAGCCTCATCGTGGAGTTTCTCAAATTCCACTTCATGCATCTCTTCTTGTGCTTCTAAGGCTTTAATTTCCTCTTTGCACTCTTCTTCTTCCCCTACATCTGTTAGACTCATAGTAATGACTTTTTGTAAAGGATCGTTAAAGAGAATCGCACTTACCTCCTCCCTAGATAAACCTTCTTCATCTTGGATATCGTAAATATCCTCATCGAAGATTGGCTCCTTCACTAGAGTGGAAAGAACAAACTCTACTTTCTCTTCTCCTATATCAAAAGCGAGTCTCCCATTCTTGCAATCGACTATGCAGCCGGAAGTTGCAAGAAACGGTCTTCCGAGTATGATCGGAACCGGACTATCTACAGGAATGTCAAGCACGACAAAATCAATGGGAACAAAGAATTTACCTAGCTTGACCGGGACGTCTTCCACAATACCGACGGGGCGAGTGATGGATCGATCCGCCATGTATAACGTCATCTTCACCGGTTTAGGGTCGCCTAAACCGATCTTCCTGCACAATGCAAGTGGTATGATGCTCACACTTGCTCCTAAGTCACATAAAGCGTCATATGTGACATCTCCCACTCCTATGGGAATGCAAAATGACCCCGGATCCTTCAACTTTGGGGGAATTTTCTCCTTCATGGTCTTGATGAGATCCGAAGAATCCGAACTCATCTTGACCTCACCGAAGTCTTCTAGCTTCCTCTTATTGGAGAGGAGATCCTTCAAGAACTTGCCATAAGCCGGCATACCTACAATAGCATCAATGAAGGGTATATTAATATGCAGCTTACTCATGAGTTCTATGAACTTACCGAATTGTTTATCTAGGCGCGCTCGCGCTCTAGATTGAGGGAATGGTAGGGGCGGTTTGTAAGCTGGAGGAGGAACATAGACATCTTCCTTCTCCTTCCCCTTCTCCTTGTCCTTCTCTACGGGGACTTCAACGAACGTAGGCTGCGGATCGGTTGTAGTCACTCCGCTCCTAGTCGTAATTGCCATTACCCTTCCCTTAGGGTTGTCCTCCGTCTTTCCTGAAAGTTTCCCTTGATTCCTAGGAACTTCCTCCGCATGGTTGAACATTTGGTTTTCTAAAACCTTTTGAGCTTTATCAACCTTGGAAACTTGATCATCAACCTTGATGAGGCGGTTCTCCAACCCTTGAAGCTTTCCCAAAATCGTCTCCAACATGGGATCGGGCTTCTCCTTTCCCGAAGTGTTTCCTCCATTTGATGGTTGCCCTTGGCTTCTCAAAGGAGTAGAGGAAGGTGGATTTAGTGAATTAGAATTGGAAGGATGAGAGTTACCGGAATTTTGTTGATTGGAGCGCCAATTGTTGTTACTTGAACCCCTATTGTTGTTCCAATTGTTGTTCCGGCCGTTATTATTGTTGTTGTTGCCATTCCAATTGTTGCTCCGGTTATTGTTCCGGTTGTTGTTGTTGTTGCGGTTTGTGTTATCACCGCCATTGTTGTTGCCCAAATAACCAACATCTTTCCCTTGTTGCTTTGGAAAGTTGGTCTTGATAGCCTCCTTCAACTCTTTGATCTCATTGTTGAGGGAGAAAATCTGATTTTGAGCTTCATGTGTGAGCTTTGCTCCTTGCTCCACACGATTTCCCTCCACTTTCCGGTGGGAATACTTTTCTATGACTCTTGCTTGCTTCTCAATGAAGTCTCAAGCGTCATCTTCTCTCATGTCCATGAACGTTCCACATGAGAGGGATTGGAGGTTGAATTGCGTTCCCGCATCCAGCCCCTTGTAGTAAATCTCCAGCAAGGCAAGTTTGGATATGTCATGATGAGGGCAATCCAAGAGCAAATCCTGAAACCTTTCCCAAGATTGAAACAAACTTTCGTTAGGTCTCATGGAAAAAGCATTAATCTTACCTCTAAGTTCCGCCGTTTTAGAAGGCGGAAAGAATTTGGTGAGGAACTCCGCGGAAAGGTCTTTCCACGTATCTAGTTTCCCACTAGGAAGAGCTTGGTACCAAGACAACGCTTTCCCCTTCAAAGAGAAGAAGAAGGGCTTGAGCTTGTAGCTGTTGGTGGTAGCATTCTTCGGTCTCATCGTCTCCATCATACACTCAAAGTTTTGCAAGTGTTGGTGTGGAGATTCAGCGCTTGTCCCGCCAAATTGGTTTTGGCAAACAAGAGTAATAACTTGAGGGTTGAAACTAAACCCTTGTACATCTTCAGCATCAAAATTCACGCCCAACCGGCGTGGTTGTTGTGTTGGATCCATCCGCTGGCCAAGAGTTCTTGGCTCATCATCCACACGCTCGATCCTTGCGTTCCTGGGTGGAACACGGCGATTAGTAGCTCCTTGTGGATGAAAAGGATTCGCATTGATCGTGGGATCAATTTCTTCTAACGGTGGCATGGAAGAGTCACTATCATCAGCGGATGAATGACTTCTTCTTCTTCTAGATCTTGATCCCCTCCTTGAGGATTTCTTGCTTCCTTTATTCTTAAGGTCGCTTAACTCTATCCTCATTTGGAACATCGTATCCTGTAGTCTGCTAACTTCAGATTGATGACGATCCATTTCATCCCGGCGGAGATTCTCGTTCCATTGGAGTTGAGCTTCCTTCTCCTCCAACTCCGCTTGAAGATCACGTTCGTGTTCTTCAGCCATCTTCTTTTCCTTGCGCTTTTGCCTTAAGGTTTTCTCTAGCTCTTGATCAAGAGGTAAGAGATCTTCGGTGTTCCTAGACCTGCGCATGCACTCAAAGCAATATCAAATAACGAGAGCAAGCTCCCAAGCTTGACAACCGGCTACCGAATTCGGCCGAAACCAATTCCCCGGCAACGGCGCCAAAAACTTATTCGCCCCTAAAGGTGTGTGCAAATAAGCTTTAAATTTATAAAACTAGAATCAAGCAAGCGAACCCGCAGTGTACGGATCGGCGTAGATCAGCAAGTATTCCAGAGTATCGAACACAGGGATTTGAGTGGGAACAAATTCAATTGCAGATTATCAAGCAAGTAAGTATGAGAGGTTTTGCAAATATTGGGAAAACAACAATCCTAAAGATCCAATTATCCAGCTGTGACAATCGATTCAAGATATACTTAATGATATAAAGACAGAGTAGAGATATGCAAAGGTATGCTAATGTAAGGTAATCGTACGGTGAAGTTCCAAAAACCTTATATGACTCACCTACAAGACACTCTCTATACAGGTTGTTGAGGCTTCAATATAGAAAGGTTCTAAAGATAAGAATTAATGTCAAATACCCAAACTTATAATCCCAAGGTCAAAACTAACTTAACCGATTAAGGTTATGACACTCATAATCGAGGTAGAGGTTGTTGAGGCTTCACTACCACCTAGAAAAGGCAAGCCTAAACTAAGTTAAAGCAAATCTTTAACTTTGGATTAAAGTAAAAGCAGGTTCGTAAACTTAAGGGAAATTACGGGTAGTTCTTGAGATTCCACGGTCGTGGAACTCAAGAACAAACCGTGATTTAGGTTCGTCGACGATTCTCTATAACTCTCAGGGTCTAATCTAGTTACGATCGATCTATCATCATCTAAGCCACAACTATCAACCCTTCACCTTAGAATTGTTAAGGGTTTTTAGCCAATAACAGTCATATTGATATCAAATTCAAGAATTAAAAGATTGAAAGATGAAAACTTCCGAAAAATTTCAATAAACTCCAAACCAATCTCAAAATTACAATCAAGAACGAATAATGTCACTAATTCCAGAATAGAACAATGAAACACAATCTTAGGCAAGAAGGAAGAACGGGATGTCAATCCGTCTTCTAGATCAAACCTAAACAAGAAGAGAAGTCTTCTTGCACAATCTTCCGAATCTTCCGTCAATCCGGGAAATCTGGAAGTCCTAACGATAATCTCCACCAAAGTGCGAGATTAGGGCAAATCCAGGTGCGAACGTCGCTCCCAAGCGAGTAGCGGCGATGCCAACGATGTAAGCGGCGCTAAACGAGGATGTATGCGTCGATAAGCGGTGATAGCGGGAATGACGGAATTTCCTTTCGTCCGTCTTTTTATAGGGCAAGATAAAATATCGGCCCGGCCCAATCTTCAAAAGATCGTGGCTTCAAAGTGTGGCGAAAAAGATCGCCAAGATCACGGTCGTGGAAGATTCCACGACCGTAATTTAGAGCGTGGAAAGTGTCACGGTTTGAACCATGTATTCCACGACCGTAATAGTTACTGGAATGCATCACGCCTCTCTTGCAAGGATCCACGGCCGTGGAACTGAACGTGGTTTGTAGTACGACCGTATTTTAGAGCGTGGTTTAGGGCAAGAACGTGATTCTTCCCTAGCCTCGTGCATTCCTAAGTTGAACTCCATTTTGCTCCTAAGAATGCCCTCAATCCATGGACATACTCAATCAACTCTTCTTTGCTAAATTCCGTTCGGAAATGGCTTCCAATCACCTATAATCAACATAGAACTAGTGTAGACATCTATATCGACAATATAGGTAAACTAGCTCACTTATGCAACGATGCTCAATCAAAGACTATCAATATGAATCAAATATGCTTAGAAAACGTGTCTAAAGTATCACAATATTTCATGCTAACAGGGTTAAATCCAATTATAGAATTGTCAAGCGAGTAAATGTATGAGCTTTGTAAATTATTGGGAAAACAACAATCCTAAAGATCCAGGAATCCAGCTGTGGCAATCGATTCAAGATATACTAAAGATATAAGGATAGAGTTAAGATTTGCAAAGGTATACTAATGCAAAGCAATGTACGGTGAAGTTCCAAGGCTTTATATGACTCAACTAAAGACACTCTCTATAAAGGTTGTTGAGGCTTCAGTATAGAAAGGATCTAAAGGTAAGAATTAATATCAAATACCCAAACTTGTAATCCAAGGATCAAGACTAACTAAACCGATTAAGGTTGTGACACTCGGAATCGAGGTAGAGGTTGTTGAGGCTTCACTACCACCTAGAAAAGGCAAGCCAAGACTAAGTTAAAGCAAATCTTTAACTTTGGATTAAAGTAAAAGCAAGGTTCGTAAACTAAGGGAAATTACGGGTGGATCTTGAGATTCCACGGCCGTGGAACTCAAGAACACACCGTGATTTAGGTACGTCGACGATTTTCTATAACTCTCAGGGTCCAATCTGTTCACGATCGAACTATCATCATCTAAGCCACAACTATCAACCCTTCACCTTAGAATTGCTAAAGGGTTTTAGCCAACAACAGTCATATTAATATCAAATTCGAGATTGAAAAGAATGAAAGATGAAAACCTTCGAAAACCTTGAATAAATCTCAAATCAATCTCAAATCCACAAACAAGAACAATGATGTAAGTAGATTCAGAATAACACAAACAATCACAATCCTTGATAAGAACGAAGAACGGAATGTCAATCCGTCTTCTAATCAAACCTAAGGAAAAGACGTAATCTCCGTACGTCCAATAAAACCCTCAATGCGCGGAAGCAAATCTTCAAGCGATGATGCTCTAAGCGTGATCCAAGCGGAGGTGTAAGCGAAAGTGTAAGCAAAGCTCTCTATGCGAACGTCTAAGCGAAGGTCTAAGCGAAGCTAAGCAAAGGTCTATGCCAAGGTCTAAGAGAAGGTGACGGAATCTCTCTCTTCCCGTCCTTTTATAGGGCAAGATAAAATATGAGTCCAGCCCAATGCGTAAAAGATCATGGCTTCAAGTTGTACGTTAAAAGATCGTCAGAATCACGGTTCCTTGGGATTCCACGCCCGTGGTTTAGAGCGTGGTTTAGAGCGTGGAAACTCATCACGGTTCGTCACAACTTCCACGACCGTGTAACCCTCTGGAATGCTCCACGCTTGTCTTGCCAAAGTTCCACGGCCGTGGTTTAGAGCGTGGACTCTAATACGGCCGTATTTTAGGGCGTGGAACGTCGAATGCTCGTAATTCTCCTTTGTCTTGTGTCATTCTTCATCCTAGCATCTTCCCTAGCTCCTTTGTGGTGTACTCAATCCTTAGACATTCTCAATTCATCTCTAGTCTCCCTTGATCCGTTCGGTTTTAGCTCTTATTCGCCTACAAACAACACAAAGCTTATGTAGACCTCTATATCGACAAAATAGGTAAACTAACTCACAATTGCTTCAATGCTTTATCAATGAACACCAATATAGATGAAATACACTTAGAAAACGTGCCCAAAATATCACAATATTTCATGCTAACAAAAAGTTATAGATAAGTTATCGGTGTTCATACTTTTATACGTCATTGTTCATGTTTTTTTATTCATTGGTGTTCATACTTTTTACGTCGTTGTTCTTGTAAATATTATAAACTATTTTTCTATAAGGCATTTTGTCGAACAGTTTGCGCGCACACTAAAAGGAGCATATAGATTGTTCAATTGGAGCTATTAGACCAACTCAAGTTATGTATATACATGTATTTTTTTCAATCAAACTTATCAAACACAAAAATGATTCTAACAAATTTGATTTCGAAAAAAACATCAATCAACATGAAACCTAAACCTTAAGAATGGAAACCTAAATAGTGAGAGTAGAAATTCGAGGAAACAATACTTGAATCGTTTTGTATTCTCTTTGATTTCACAATTTTTTATGTAATCAATCTCTGATTTGGTTGAAAATCAGAACAAATATGAAGTTTGTGTGTTAGCGGCGAGAGATAGGCTCACAACGTGAGAGGAAGAATGTGAGGGAGGGTTGAACGTATTAATTAGTTATATAATTACGAAAATGCCATTAATGATGAGGGTGTGGGAACCATTGATTTAAATCTCATCCAATGGCTCACAACCCTCCTAATTCCTATCTACAAGCCTTCTCCTCACCGGAATATATACATATATATATATATATATATTAGGTACATTTATAAAAAAGAAAAAAGTTGGTAGGATAACTGTATAGAGTAGAAAGTAACCACCAACTTTTACTCATTTGGTTTCTAACCACTTAATTTTTTTTAAAAAAAATTAGAATTATTTCTAAAATTGATTTTTTAAAATAAAAAATAACCAAGAATAATACCGATTATGAATTATGAACAAAAAATAATATAAATTTAGAAACTACTAATTTGTATACAAACTACTTCACATTTTGGTTTAGTACGTGGTGATATTATAGCCAAATTTTAGTACAAAAAAAATCCCCGAACAAATTAAATTATTCAAAATCACTCATAATTTATACTTTCTTCCTAAACCCCCGCATATTACTTTGTATACTTAACCTATTATGTAATAAAAGTCAAGACCTTTATTCATAAATATTTTAGTTCATTTATTTAAAATATAACTATAAGATTCATTGATAAATTTTAGGATTTTTAAATATAAAATTTAGTTAAAAGATCCATATTTGATAACATTCTAATAAATTTTATAATTTTATTGAAAAATAAGATTGGTTCTAAGATTTTAAAACATAAAATAGATATCTTATTTCATAAATTTATGTGAGATATATTACTATTAGATCATTAAAATTACACAAATTTGTTTGATATCTTCTTTCATTAAATTTAACCACAAACATGGGTATTTTTCCTCAAATTACTCATTAAAAAATAATGGCACGAACATGAATCTATTAACCAAAATTTTGTTTTAAAAATTTTAAACTTCTTAATTGGTTTTATATTTTCAAAGAAAGTACCTAAATATTTAGATATAAAGTGATGACTTAACCTTTATTACATAATTCGTTGAGTATACAAAAGTAATATGTGTGATTTTTATTAAACAAAATATAATATCTGGGTGATTTTGTGTGATTTAAAATATTTTGGGCGGTTTTTTTGTAATAAAATTTAGCCACAATTTCACCCCTTTTTAAAATTGGTTTAATGTGAAATAGTTTATATACTAATTTGTTCATGTCTCATAATTGGTATTGTTTTTTTTTTTTTTTCATCTTTCCTTTAAAAACTCAAAAGTTTGTCGACAATTCTCAATTGCATTGTTAATAACCGTTGACGGTCTACACTTCCAATGTCAATAGTCGTTGACAATCCACATTTCCACCGTCAACGATTGTTGACATTTCATATTTGCGCTTGTTGACAATCTAGTATTACACCGTCAACAAGTGACAACCCATTATTGCATTATCAACAATTAAGAGTTCATATTGCACTGCCAACCGCCGTTGACAATTCATATTTTTACTTTCAGTATCTGAAGTTGATGGTAAAAAAATCGGAAAAATATATATAAATTTTATATAAAAATAAAATATTTTTTATGAATAAATTATTATAAACCAAATGAGTAGTTAGATTATCAATTTAATAATTCAACTTAGTTTAAAAATTGGCTTATAAAAATAATTGAAAATTAAACTAGCATAAAATTACAACAATTTCTTATTTAAATATATAATAAATTGAACATGTATGATACGGGCATCCAGACAACCGCCCCCTACAGACTCATTTATAAGTGAACCTCTTTCCCTTTTCTATGGAGTTACACTTATATTATCATAATTTAATTATAATGTTTTGTTTCACTTTTAGCAAAGTATAAAATTGTGTAATACTTTTATACTAAAGTTTCTGATTAAGGGTGCACTTTATTATAATCATTTTTCCTAATTTGTTTTGTCAGAAATTGAAGAATTAATCTTTACGTTTAGTGGTGCAAAAAACAGAATTATAATAAGCATCTAGAAAGTCCTTAGGCAAATCACGTTATAATCTGCATAATTAATATCGACATGTCAGTCAAAAGAAGAATCAAAGAGATTTTGATTATACAATTATACAAACATTACATGTGATTGCCAACTAATTATTCTCATCATACCATAATAACTCCATTATTTTTCACCAAATATTGATTCATAAACTAATTACCCTGTTTGTTGAGTTTTATTATTAATCTAATCATTAATTTCCTTACTTAAGTCACCATTATTAGCTATACACAAGATAATCATTAATCCAAACCATATATGTAGAGCGAGAGGTTGACTCCCATATAAATAGCTCTATCATGTAAAATGAGAACGAATTGTATTCGTTAGATCTTTAAATAGATGGTTGAGATTAGACGAGATTAAAGGAAAAAGAAAAAAAAACCCGTGTGATTAGTATATAGAAGAAATATTCGGCGGTATAGTCATATATATTCGGCGGAATAGTCACATATATTCGACGGAATAGTATACATTCTGTAATTTGTTCTCATGTTCATATGGTAGGAGTTGTTTGCATATAAGTCAGAATATATATATAGTATAGATCATATGAGAACATGCCTTATTGTTTAATATATTATTCGTAGTTATTGTGGTTGAATGGATTATTCGTAGTTATTATTAATTATGATATTTACCGTAAATCTCGACCCTTAATGTAAACAGACTATTGTGATTACGCGCACTTAATGCGTCATATAATGCAGCGGTTTCGAAGCTCAAGAGTTTAAACAGATATTGTAATTAAGTCCACTTAATGTAATTAGCACAAGAGTACGTTCTATTTGATGTATATATACATATGCTATAATGAATACAAAATGCAAGCATTATTCACAAACTCTTCTCCTCTTTATGGTATCAGAGCGATTAGGTTAAACCCACAAAAATCTCAAAAAAAATTTTCCAGCTTGCTAATTTGCTTTCCTCCGGCTACAATGGCTACACCGTCAAACACAAACTCCAGCCTCAATGTTGCCACAAACTCATCCCCTATCAACTTCCAACTTCCGCTTATTAATGTGAAACTCGATTCCCACAACTACTATTTGTGGAAGACCACTGTTCAATCTGCTTTTGAGGCCTTCGACCTCGACTCCTTCGTCACATCAAACACTGCACCGAACGAAACTCTCCCTGCCAAAGGGTCTGCTGCCCCTAAGTCCAATCCGGACTTCATCACTTGGCGCAAAAAGGATAGGTTGGTCCTACTCTGGATACGTTACACACTTACCGAACGCCCCTTGCTCTTGTGGCGCGATCGACAACTACCTTTGACGCATGGTCTACCTTAAAGAAGTCCTATCAATCTCAAACTCGCGCTCGTCGCATGGCTCTCAAGCAACAGTTGCAAACTCTTCAAAAAGGCTCACTTTCTATGAGCGAATATATCGAGAAAAAGCGAGCTATTTCCGATGCCCTTGCAGATAGTCTCTATGTGGTTTCAATGGAAGATCTATCTAGCTATATACTTAATGGATTAGACTCGTTTTACGGTCCATTTATCATAGCCTACATGATGAAAACGGATGACCCTTGTATTGATGATCTTGGTGTCTTCATCCTTCAAGAGGGAGAATGCCTTCTTCGTGAGTCATCGACGACTCTCCCACCTCCATCTTCGCCTCCACCGTCCCAAACACCAACACTTCCATCTGCCAACTATACAAACCGTAACAACCGCCAACAGTATACTCCGTCCGGTCCACATCGAGGTCGCCAATCTGATCGCCCGACATATCGCACCAACAATCGTGGCCCATACCCTACCTATCGACCTGACAGGGGGTCTTCACAATTCGATCATCCTAACTGGGATCTCTACAGGGAAATGAGCGCCCTCTAATTCCATGTCAGATCTGTGGACAAACAAATCATCGGGCCTTGAACTGCTGGAATCGACACAATGAAGCGGGCTTTCCGCCACGTCGGTGAAGCCAAACGTCAACCCCTCCCAATAACCTACGAGTCGCCAACATGACACATATGCAGTCCCCGTCCATAGTGGTCGACCCATCATGGCACTTCGATACTGGAGCAACGGATCATGTCACATCGCAGTTTGATCAACTCCAAGTCTCGGATCCTTATACGGGTAATGACCGCCTACAAGTGGGAAATGGTAAGCAATTGTCTATTTCAAATATCGGGTCTTCATATTTAACTTCGTCGCATGCTCCTATTATTTTTTAACATCCTTCATGTGCCTTCCATCACAAAAATCCTTCTAAGTTTTTCTAAACTCACTAGAGATAACAATGCTTACATGCTCTTTTTTCCAAACTATAATCTTGTTAAGACCATGCAGGGCAAAACCCTCCTTCGCGGTACACTTGACCAAGGCCTCTACCGTCTCCTTCCAGCCGAGACCACCACCCAACCTAGCACATCGTTGAGATTTCGTACAACCTTGGAAGGATGGCACATACGCCTCGCTCATCCACACGACTCCATACTTCGCAACATTGTCTCGTCATTTAATCTTCCCGTGTCTAGTAATAAACTTCCCTCTATTTGTGGAGCTTGTCGATTAGGAAAAAGTTGTCGTCAACATCTTCCCACCAGTCATACCATTTCGTCTAAACTTTTTGATTTAGTTTACTCTGATGTTTGGGGAACCTCCCCCATTTTGTCGTTGAATGGATCGTGCTATTTTGTCTTCTTTATTGATGATGCTACAAAGTTCATTTGGATTTATTTCTTGTCCCACAAATCTCAAGTTCGTGATACCTTTATTGCCTTTCAACGCATAATTCGAACCTAATTCAATCCTACTATTCACTCGTGTCAAACCGATGGTGGTGGTGAATTCACCACTCTCACTCCTATATTCACCGCCCTTGGAATCAATCACCACATCTATTGTCCTTACACCCAAGAACAGAATGGCGTTACCGAATGACGAAACCATATCATAGTAGAAAAGGGCCTTGCTCTCCTTTCTCAAGCCTCTCTACCTAAACTCTTTTGGGAACATGCCTTCAATACCGCCACATTCCTTCACAATCCCACTACTACACCTACCCTTGCCATGAAATCCCCATACCAACTTTTGTTTCACAAAATTCCCGACTACTCATTTCTCAAGGTCTTTGGATGCTTATGTTACCCTTTCCTTCGTCCCTATAACAAGAATAAGATGGATTTTCGATCTCCCCTGTGTATTTTCCTAGGATATAGCTCCAAACACAAAGGGTATTTATGCTATCACGTTTCCACTTCTCGGTTGTACATTGCTCGACATGTGGCTTTTGATGAAACAAACTTCCCGTATCCCAGCCTATCTAAGTCACAAACTTCACCTACCTCCGACACATACAACCCGACCCCATCCACCCTACTCGACCTTGCTGCCACAGTTGAACCACCACCCATGCCTCAACCAACCTCGCCTACTCCATCAACACCAATCCCGCCTCCCCCACCACCACCTCCTACCCTCCCCCGACACAGCCACCGAACTACCGCACCCCCCACATACCTTCAAGATTTCCATTGCCACAACAACACACATCAACCCTTATCCGAACCAACTACATTCCTCCAAGCCTCAAAAGTACCCGAACGGCAGCATGCAATGCAAGAAGAATACAACGCCTTTATGCAAAATAACACTTGAGAACTCGTTCTTCGCTCTTGTAACACTAATCTAGTTGGTTAAAAGTGGGCTTTCAAGATAAAGACCAATGCTGATGGTTCTCTCCAACAATATAAAGTTTGCCTTGTCGCCAAAGGATTTCATCAAGAAGAAGGTGTAGATTACTTTGACACCTTTAGTCCGGTCATCAAACCAACCACCATCCGTTTTTTTCTCGCGATAGCAGTGACACGAAAATGGATTATCCGTCAATTGGACGTCAACAATGCCTTCTTGAATGGATACCTCTCTGAAACAGTTCACATGGAACAACCTCCGGGATTCATTGACCCTACACGCCCGTCCTATGTTTGCCAACTTCGAAAAGCAATATACAGCCTCAAGCAGGCTCCTCGGGCTTGGTTTACGAAACTGAAGGCCTTCTACACAGTCCATTTCTTCCATGCGTGTCAATCGGACACCTCCTTGTTCGTATATCACTCTCCCACTGTAACTATATATGTTCTTGCGTATGTTGACAATCTTATTATTACATGCTCCGACAATACTTCCGTCTCCAAGATAATTGCATTGTTGCACTCTGCCTTCTCGATCCGTGACTTAGGACCTCTTGCCTTTTTTCTTGGAATTCATGTTTCTCAACAACGGGATTGCATTCATTTGTCACAGACTAAGTACATCAATGACGTCCTCCAATGCACTAAGATGCCCAACAGCAAATCAATCTGGTCACCAGCCGACTCCTCATCTCGCCTCACCCATGACGGAGATCCCTTCGAAGATCCTAAACTATATCGGTAAACTGTAAGTGCTCTACAATATATTACGATCACGCGACCTGAGATCACTTATGTCGTTAATTGTGTTTGTTAGTTCATGCACGCTCCACGTCTTCCCCATTGGCAAGCGGTCAAAAGAATTATTCGCTATCTACAGGGCACCTCCTCACTTGGCCTCGTACTTCGTCCTTCCTCCACCATGAAAATAACTACATACTCTGATGCCGGATAGTAATCTGAGCCGACCGATTATCGCTCCCAATATGGCTTTGCCATCTATCTTGGGTCAAACCTTATCAGTTGGACTTCGAGAAAACAGAAGGTGGTAGCCCGCTCGAGTACGGAAGCTGAGGATCGTTCTCTCGCATACACCACGACAAAACTAATTTGGATTAGTCAACTACTGTGTGAACTACGTCTTCCGCTTTCCGCTCCACCACTCTTACTATGTGACAATGTCGGTGCCACTTTTATGACCGCCAACCCCGTAGTTGGCCCTCGGTCCAAACACATACAACTTGATTACTTTTTTGTTCGAGAACAGATTGAGAATGGTAACATTGTTGTTTGTCATGTCTCATCGGTTGTCCAAACTGTGGACATCTTCACCAAACCGCTCGGAACTACTCGCTTCTCCGACCTACGTTTCAAGCTTCAAGTCCGTGAACGTCCATGAGCTTGCCAAGGGGTATAAACAGACTATTGTGATTAAGCGCACTTAATGCGTCATATAATGCAGCGGTTTCGGAGCTCAAGAGTTTAATCATACTATTGTTGTAAAAGCTAGGATTTTCAAATCCTAGTAAAGGATGATTAAGGTGATTAAGTTAATCATTGATAACAATTGACTCATAAATCACGAATAGTGTGTAGATGATGAGTATGAATTCCACCATTATGATTTTGGCATAAATTTGGATGTATGGGGGAAATTTTACTTTTTTCCTCCGGGGAATAATTTTTACCCTCTCGTATTATTTGGAGCATTTGGAAGCTTCAATTAATAAAACTGCAGTTGAGAGAAATGATCACGACATTGGATATGTTCTAGATATGAAATAACATGAAAAGGCAAAATGACCAAAAGAGTCGCTATTTCGTTTCTTAGCGGCTAAGAAAGATGGCTTAGGAATACGCGTTTTCAGAGTAAGTTGGCCGCACAATATGTCAGATTTATTATTCCAATTTCGAGAAGTTTGGAGAAGGGGCTCAAACCGCCTTCGGATCGGTTAAAGGATAACTATCGACTTTGCTAAAGGATAAGTATCGTCTTCGCTATAAATAGCGGAAATTCTTTTATTAATTCATTTCCTTTCACAATTCCTCGTAAAAGCTCTCATTTCTCTCAACCTTCAAATTCCGATCTACTCTTCGTTTGTAATCCGATTTCAATTCCGTTTGAGTTTTCGGATTCCTCTCTTCGTCCTCTTCATTTTGGTACCTAGTTTCTGCGTTTCCGTTGAAGTTAAGGTCAGGTCGAGCCTCCCCTTATATGGCTGGTCCCGTCGCTTAGATTTTGATGAATCTGATAGTGTCCGAGCGTAGCCTGCGTCTTTGTGATTCCGAATCTTCTTTCGGATCGTCAATCGGGTTAGTAACGAATAAGTTATGAATTTATTCGTTTTCCGTGTTGAGATTTGGCCTAAATTGACCTTAGGCTTGTCAAAATGGATAATTGGAAATTCCATTATGCTCGTTATATTATTCTGGGTTATTTGTTTGATGAAATCTGATGACAGTTGGGTTGAGAAACTGCTTGCGGGCAAAATGTTATTCTGATGAAATTTAATTAATTAATTAAAGATTAATTAATTAAATTAGGAATCTAGAAAACGCTATAAGCTAATTAAATTTAAAGGAATGAGTTTAATTGATGTTTGAAGCAAAAAGTTTAATACGAGGAATATGATATTCTCGACAGGTGGTGTTGAAGACGGTAGTCTAACTATAGCTAAGTTGCTCAGTGAGTGTATCCAGGTAACTCTTCGGACTTACTTAGCTTCGATCTGCAGAAACCCGTGCCTGAGAGATTTATATCCCAGTGTGTTGATATGTGTTGTTGTTTTGACATGTCTTGTTGTGTTGAAATGTGAATGTTGATATGCATTGCAATGTGTTATGTGTGAAGCATGCTTGATGTGTTTTATGAAGAAAATGATGTTATGACGTGTAAAGCATGCTTAATGCTGTTGTGATTATTATCATGTCATAGTTATGAGAAATTGTTAAATGAACATGTGTTAGCTTTTTGAGGCGTGTTATGGAATGACATGATAAGCTTGTTGAAACATGATAATGTATGACATGATAAGCCTTTTGAGGCATGTGATATGATGGTGACCTATAAAGGTCAATAGTATGTAAATTGTTTAAGACTCTGAGCTAACCATTAGCCAGGTCGCTAGCTATTGCAGTGAATGCCGGAGCTCGTCCAAGCCCGGATCACTTGCGTTTGTATAAGAATGACACCGAGTCTGATGGACTTTTGGCTCGGGTCGCACACCTAATGAAAACGGTAAATGTTTGCATTAACATGAATGGAAAAATGTTGCATGTGGTTAGGGTTAAGACTATAACCCACCACGAGAAAGCCTGGCCGTAGACTTGATCAGTCTGGCTACGACCTAAGAGCAAATGTTTGAATTAACCTAATCTGTGCAATGGTGAGCTCACACCAAAGCCAGAACCGTATAAGCAATGATTCCGGATTTGGTCCGGGATCGCAAATTGTAAACTTCATATTGCATTCACGTGCATCATTCATAAAAGCATGATATCATCTCATGAGCACGGTATATGGTATTTGAATATATTTGTTGTGTTGTGATGTGATGATATAATCTCTCGTGGATAGATTATGATCGGTAGCTAACGGTTTTAAACCGAATCTTTTTAGGTAATGCCGATCATAGGAACGCTTCAGGGATGTCAGCTGCAGGAAGTGGACAGCCGAGGCAGTGTTAACCCAAGGGTTGGGTAGGGCTACTTTTGAAACTAATCGCTTGCAAGCGAGTCTTTTGTTGGTTGTGTGCAATTGTGTACACATGTTGATTTCAGGCTGAAGTTTTTAAGACAATTGTACAGGTGTAATGTTTTGAAGTGTCGTTTTGTGATATACATACTAACTGCATGCAGGGTTGTTATGTAAATGTTTTCTAAATGACAGGTTGAATGTTTTCATTATTTCTTCGTGCTTCTTGTTGCAAGGTCCTATTTGTGAAGTTGTTGTCAGGCTAACTGATGGGACCCACTGTGTGGTCCTTAGCCTAGTGACGTCTTGGGTTACTTCAAACTCGGGTCGTCACAAATTGGTATCAGAGCTTAGGTTGACAACAAGGGCACATGTGACTTGAGATGAGACATGATAGTTCAACCTAACTGCAACCCAGTCCGAGTTGGTTTTGAAAGGACATTTAAGTTTTCAAAAGATTTTTAAAATTACTAGCATATGGTTTTAATGGATTTAAAATCATGTGCAAAGTCGGGATTGTGGGTAAAGACACTGTCTTCCACTCCTTAGTGTGACTCCTTGTAAGTGTAGTTCTCTCTCTAACTTGTTAAGATTATAGTATTCTGATAGATATCACTATTGTTATAAGCAGTGGATATATATGATGAGAGAAATATCTTGAATGTTCCGGTTTGTCGAAACCGGGATAAAGGCAACCGTAAGCGTTTTAATTAAGATACAATGAAGTTGCAGCTTCATTACGAGTATGTCAATGGGAGCACAATGTGCAAGTGTGTCAGTGGCAGTACGGCAAGCTAGAAGTACATGAGAGTATAATGTTTAAAGTAAGTGGTCGAGGTCAAGTACCTCTACCCATCGAGCTACATGAGATGAGAAGATGCAAGAATATAGCGGTAGAAAGGGATATTGCTACGATAGAAACGCAAGGGCAAGCACACCCCAAACACTCGAAGTTCCATATGAGGAACAAGAAGGTAGTGAACTTCATTAGAGAAGTGGCTAAGGCCATAAAAAGAAGAGATGTGTTAGTGTTTGCAAGAACTTATGTAATGCAAGTTGATTGGTTGTTGAACCACATAAACATGACTTTTGGGGACATTGGAGGGCTAGAAAAGTATAAGAGGAAACTTGCTGCAACCTTCATGCAGAACATTGGTGCATGTTGGTGGATGAGAAATCGTGCAATCATTGTGGATTACGAGACTTTCAAGAGTCGGATTTGGACTAACTTGTTAAAATATTTTTTGGAAGCAACATTTGGAGGTTCTCCTATGATGGAGATGAATTTCACGAGGAGTATACATCGTTGGATGAGAGTGCACCACTTTATGATCAATTGATAAGATTGTTTACGATAGGATGAAACGACCTCTTAGTTGGTGTTGTCACCTAAGATATGACGTTATTGGAGCATTAGAAGAGGATAATAAATCTTGAAGCAAGACAAGGTTTTCGGAAAGAGGTGGATTCCTAAACTAGTGGAGGAAAGAGGCAGAAGTCTACTCCAAGTTTCTTGAACCTGCGAGTACGAGACGTGTGAGTCAAGAAACAAGGCCTTCTCCACAACCATGATCGTAAGAGAAATTGGAGGGAAGAACTTGTTTCAATTATAGAGGTCTAAATCATTACAAGAACGATTAATCAAAAAGTCCAACTACATGTTTCAAATGTAGTTAGCCTAGAGATATGATAAAGTTTGTGAGACTAGGGGATAATGTTAACTCAAGGATCTTTTCCTAATGTGAGAGGAGGAAAAAGCCAAAGTTTACGTGGAAACTAGGCAAGTAAAGTAGCCAATCGATATCCTTATTACCAGATTGGATAATGATGACGTGGTTCTAAACATCGATTGGATGATCAAGTATATGGATAAGATAGATGCGGAAATCCTAACAATAATGATGTTAGCCAAAGATGATACTTGTCATGTGTTCAAAGGAGGTGAGCTACAAGACCCGCTAGTGATGACCTCTGCGATAAAAACAAGTAAGCTGGTAAGGAAAGGATGTGAAGCATATTTATGTTATGCTTTGGAGAAAGAAGGAAAGATTCAATTGAAATACATTCCAGTTGCACGCGAGTTTAAGGATGTTTTTCAAGATGAATTACTTGGATTGCCACCTACTAGGCAAGTTGACTTTAGAATCGATTTAGAGCCTAGAACTAGACCAATTTCTAAAGCTTCGTACACGATGGTACCTGTGGAAATGCTTGAGTTAAAGAAGTAGTTGGAAGAATTGGCAGATAAAGGATTTATTCGGCCAAGTGTATCACCTTGGAGAGCACCAATGTTGTTTGTAAGGAAAAAAGGGTACATTGGGGATATGTATCGACTATAAAGAACTGAAAAGATGATGATTAAGAACAAGTATCCACTGCCACGAATTGATGATTTGTTAGATCAGTTGCAAGGAGCAAAGGTGTTCTCCATCATAGACCTACGGTCAAGCTATCACCAGTTGAAGATTCAAGAAGATGATATCCATAAGATAACAATTATGACTCGGTTTGTTGTGGTCTTTATCGATGACATATTGGCTTATTCACGAAGTAGTGAAGAGCATAGAACATTTAAAAGCAATTCTCCAAGTATTGATGAAAGAGAAGCTTTATGCCAAGTTGTTCAAGTGTGACTTCTGGATGAATGGAGTAACATTCTTAGGACATGTGATCACTGCAGATGGAATCAGAGTTGACTCATCCAGGATTGAAATTATGCTAGCATGGGAACCACCCAAAAACGTAAAGGATATACGTAGTTCCTAGGATTAGCGGGATACTACAAACGTTTTGTAAAGGGGTTTTCCATCATAGCAAGACCTATGACCAACCTACTTCAGAAGAAGGCAAATTTTGTATGAACTAACAAGTGTCAAGCAAGCCTTGAAGAGTTAAAGAAGAGACTGACTACTGCACCTGTGTTAGGTCAGCCGAATGGAGCACTAGAGTTCATTGTTTACAGTGATGCGTCTACAATGGACTTGGGATGCGTTCTGATGCAGAATGACAATCATATCATATGCATCTAGACAATTGAGGTAGTGTGAGCAAAACTACCCAATACATACCTTAGAGTTAGCAACGGTACTTCGTTCACTGAAAAATTTGGTGGCACTACTTGCTTGGAACAACATGCATGATTATGGCACATCATAAGAGTTTGAAGTACATATTCACTTAGGAAAAGTTGAATATGAGACAAAGAAGATGGTAAGAGATAATAAAGGTTTATAATTTGAACATATTATATCATCTTGACAAGGCTAAAGTTGTGGGCGATGCTCTGAGCAAAAAGTCGGTTCAAGAAGAAGGTGATTGCTCATTTGACTGCACAATCTGAGATACAAAAAGATATGATTTATAGTGGTAGAGAAATATGGTTTTAGAAAGACCAAGGGTATTTGTGTACCTTGGAGATCGTGCCTAGTTAGATGAAAGAGATCCAACATAAACAACTAAGTTCCTTGATCTGACCAAAGTGAGGTCAATGATCACAAATGATGAAAGTTTATATTCTTTATCAGTGACGACAATATGATTGGATACCAAGGAAGAATATGTATGCCTCAAGATGAATAGATTAGAAGAAATATTCTTGTTGATGCTCAAACAACACCATAGTCGAATAAGATGTATCGGGATATTAAACCTTACTTTTGGTGGCAAGGTATGAAGAAAGATATTGCTGAGTTTGTGTCACGGTGTCAAACATGTCAACAAGTTAAGATTGAACACCAAAGGCCAAGAGGAGAACTCCAATCATTGGAGATACCAGAGTGGAAATGGAAACACATCACCATGGATTTTGTAACCAGTCTACGTAGTAGCAAGGGTTATGACTCCATATGGGTGGTGGTTGATCGATTAACAAAGACTGTAATATTTATTCCTATTAAGGAAACTTGGTTTGTGAACAAGTTAGCAGAGGAATTCGTGAACCAGATAGTCAAATTACATGGAGTTCCTAAGACCATAGTTTCAGACAGAGATGGACGATTTACTTCCCGATTCTGGAGTCAGGTACAGACAGTAATGGGAACTAAGTTGAATTTTACAACAGCGTTCCATCCACAATCAGACGGTCAGTCAGAAAGGACTATTCAGACTTTAGAAGATTTGTTGAGGTCATGTGTGCTTGATTGGGGACCGATATGGCCATATCAATTACCGTTGGTCGAGTTCACCTACAACAACAGTTGGCATGCATCCATTGGGATGGAACCATATGAAGCATTGTACGGAAGGAAATGTCAAAACCCATTGTGTTGGGATGAGCCTGCCGATGTCATTGATATGGATCCACACAAAGTTAAAAGTGATATTGAAAAAGTTGTTTTGATTTGAGAAAGGATGTTGGCTACATAGAGTGAAAAAAAACCGTATGTTGATTAGCGCCGACGTCCACTGGAGTTAAAACAGGGACACATGTTTGGGTGAAAGTTTCAAAAAATCGTGGAGTTAAATGGTTTGGTATCAAGGGGAAGTTAAGTCCTCGGTATATAGGACTGTTTGAAATTTTGGAAAAAGTTGGTAAAGTGGCTTATCGTTTAACATTACCGCCAACAAGGGATGGAGTACATCCAGTGTTTCATGTATCACAACTAAGGTAGTATTAACCAGATCCGAGCTATGTACTCAACCATGATGCTATCGAGATAGAGCCTGATCAGACCTATGTCGAGTTCCCTATGACCGTGTTAGACAGAAAGATGAAGTAGTTAAGGAATAAAGAAATTTCATTAGTGAAGATCCGGTAGTCCCAAAGGGGAATGGAAGAGGCTACATGGGAAACGGTTGAACAAATGGAGAGAAATTATCCAAAGATGTTTATCTCTTTGATCAATGATTGGGACAAAAGCAAAGAGGAGTACCTAACTTTTCCACTAACTAATGTGCTTATATGGTTCTATGTTTATGTGATTTATGTGTGTGTGAATTGATTTGTGTTTGCTAACATAGGAAGTGATAGACTTCCCTAGTGTGAGCGTGATGACCCCGCTGATGTGATAATAACCTATGCTTGCACGAAATGCAAAGATATGTTAATTATGTGATTGACGGATTCAGTCTTCTGATGAGCTGTTTACTAAAGTTTTGGGACGAAACTTTTTCTTAAGGGGTGTGTGATGTAAAAGCTAGGATTTTCAAATCCTAGTAAAGGATGATTAAGGGTGATTAAGTTAATCATTGATAACAATTGACTCATAAATCGCGAATAATGTGTGGATGACGAGTATGAGTTCAACCATTATGATTTTGACGTAAATTTGGACGTATGGGGGAAATTTTACTTTTTCCTCCGGGGAATAATTTTTATCCTCTCGTATGATTTGGAGCATTTGGGAGCTTCAATTAATAAAACTGCAGTTGAGAGAAATGATCAGGACATCGGATATGTTCTAGATATGAAATAACATGAAAAGGCAAAATGACCAAAAGAGTCGCTATTTTGTTTCTTAGCGGCTAAGAAAGATGGCTTAGGAATACGCGTTTTCAGAGTAAGTTGCTGAATAATTATCCACACAATATGTCAGATTTATTATTACAATTTCGAGAAGTTTGGAGAAGGGGCTCAAACCGCCTTCAGATCAGTTAAAGGATAACTATCGACTTTGCTAAAGGATAATTATCGTCTTCGCTATAAATAGCGGAAATTCTTTTATTAATTCATTTCTTTTCACAATTCCTCGTAAAAGCTCTGATTTCTCTCAACCTTCAAATTCAGATCTACTCTTCGTTTGTAATCCGATTTCAATTCCGTTTGAGTTTTCGGATTCCTCTCTTCGTCCTCTTCATTTTGGTACCTAGTTTCTGCGTTTCCGTTGAAGTTAAGGTCAGGTCGAGCCTCCCCTTATATGGCTGGTCCCGTCTCTTAGATTTTGATGAATCTGATAGTGTCCGAGCGTAGCCTGCGTCTTTGTGATTCCGAATCTTCTTTCGGATCGTCAATCGGGTTAGTAACGAATAAGTTATGAATTTATTCGTTTTCCGTGTTGAGATTTGGCCTAAATTGACCTTAGGCTTGTCAAAATGGATAATTGGAAATTCCATTATGCTCGTTATATTATTCTGGGTTATTTGTTTGATGAGATCTGATGACAGTTGGGTTGAGAAACTGCTTGCGGGCAAAATGTTGTTCTGATGAAATTTAATTAATTAATTAAAGATTAATTAATTAAATTAGGAATCTAGAAAACGCTATAAGCTAATTAAATTTAAAGGAATGAGTTTAATTGATGTTTGAAGCAAAAAGTTTAATACGAGGAATATGATATTCTCGACAGGTGGTGTTGAAGACGGTAGTCTAACTATAGCTAAGTTGCTCAGTGAGTGTATCTAGGTAACTCTTCGGACTTACTTAGCTTCGATCTGCAGAAACCCGTGCCTGAGAGATTTATATCCCAGTGTGTTGAAATGTGTTGTTGTTTTGACATGTCTTGTTGTGTTGAAATGTGAATGTTGATATGCATTGCAATGTGTTATGTGTGAAGCATGCTTGATGTGTTTTATGATGAAATGATGTTATGACGTGTAAAGCATGCTTAATGTTGTTGTGATTATTATCATGTCATAGTTATGAGAAATTGTTAAATATACATGTGTTAGCCTTTTGAGGCGTGTTATGGAATGACATGATAAGCTTGTTGAAACATGATAATGTATGACATGATAAGCCTTTTGAGGCATGTGATATGATGATGACCTATAAAGGTCAATAGTATGTAAATTGTTTAAGACTCTGAGCTAACCATTAGCCAGGTCGCTAGCTATTGCAGTGAATGCCGAAGCTCGGCCAAGCCCGGATCACTTGCGTTTGTATAAGAATGACACCGAGTCCGATGGACTTTTGGCTCGGTTCGCACACCTAATGAAAACGGTAAATGTTTTCATTAACATGAATGACAAAATGTTGCATGTGGTTAGGGGTTAAGACCATAACCCACCACGAGAAAGCCTGGTCGTAGACTTGATCAGTCTGGCTACGACCTAAGAGCAAATGTTTGAATTAACCTAATATGTGCAATGGTGAGCTCACACCAAAGCCAGAACCGTATAAGCAATGATTCCGGATTTGGTCCGGGATCGCAAATTGTAAATTTCATATTGCATTCACGTGCATCATTCATAAAAACATGATATCATCTCATGAGCACGGTATATGGTATTTGAATATATTTGTTGTGTTGTGATGTGATGATATAATCTCTCGTGGATATATTATGATCGGTAGCTAACGGTTTTAAACTGAATCTTTTTAGGTAATGCCGATCATAGGAACGCTTCAGGGATGTCAGCTGCAGGAAGTGGACAGCCGAGGCAGTGTTAACCCAAGGGTTGAGTGAACTACTTTTGAAACTAATCGCTTGCAAGCGAGTCTTTTGTTGGTTGTGTGCAATTGTGTACACATGTTGATTTCAGGCTGAAGTTTTTAAGACAACTGTACAGGTGTCATGTTTTGAAATGTCGTTTTGGGATATACATACTAACTGCATGCAGGGTTGTTATGTAAATGTTTCTAAATGACAGGTTGAATGTTTTCATTATTTCTTCGTGCTTCTTGTTGCAAGGTCCTATTTGTGAAGTTGTTGTCAGACTAACTGATGGGACTCACTGTGTGGTCCTTAGCTTAGTGATGTCTTGGGTTACTTCAAACTCGGGTCGACACAATTGTGATTAAGCCCACTTAATGCGTCATATAATGCAGCGGTTTCGGAGCTCAAGAGTTTAAACAGATATTGTAATTAAGTCCACTTAATGTAATTAGCTCAAGAGTACGTTCTATCTGATGTATATATACATATGCTATAATGAATACAAAATGCAAGCATTATTCACAAACTCTTCTCCTCTTTACTTAATACTCACCAACCGACGGTGTAAGATTGTTCTTATGATACACATTAAGGTTCTTCACGTGAAAACCGCATATGTATGGTACGTTCAATCATCTATCATTACATGAACTATATATATATATATTATCTCAATCATCTTACGCCATAATCATCAATTTTGATTGTTTTTTTAACCCATGGTGTAAGTTCAATTATCTATCATTATATGAACTAGTCATATGGTGGTAGCTACGTCGTCAAATATAAAGCCACGGTTGTTGAATATATCCAAAAATGCAGAACGTGTGATGTTCCCTCATAGACCACATACATTTTATTACACAATGACATTCTCCAATTTCTGCCAGAAAAATATAAAATCATAATTAATTAATTTTAAGAATTAAAATTATAGTAATGCGCAAAATTATCACTGTTTTGACAAGTAATGTATGCCTGTCACTGATTATGAATATGATATGGAAATCGATGTATATACCCTATTTCACTAAGATATACACTACCAGTACATCTTTTCACTAATTACGGGAGCTAATAATACAAATATTTTACATTAAAGATTTGAACTTTTTAATGAAAAGGTAAACTAATGACAAAATCTGGAATTAAAAATGAGAATAGCACCGACATTAGGGATAAGTTTAGTCATAAATTGGAGGTAGATAGGTAGTTAGGTGGATCTTAACATCTTATCCTTTGGTTTACTTATAATTATAGGTGTTTATTCCATTTATTAACTCTTCTTTTATATGAAGAAGAGTGGTCTACTGCTACAAGAATGACTACAGAAAGACCATTTTAAAATGTACGCATACGTAAAGGTGTTTGGTCAGTGAGATGAAATGAAAAAACGAATGAAAACGTATAAGGAGAAGAAAATAAAATAAAAATACGTAAAGGTGTATGCCTGTCACTGATTATGAATATGATATGGAAATCGATGTATATACCCTATTTCTGGGAATGATTTTTATCAAATCCAAACAGACCCTCAATGTGTAAGTTTGGAGCATGTATGAGACTCACCGAACGCATACTATTTATAGCCGTTAGTGTTATTCATATCAATTGGTTTTAGGATTGAACGTTACATGTCGGTTCTTGAAAAGTGTCATCTGGAGGGTCCTTGGGATGGAGAAGAGGAATTTGCATCAAAGTGAGTAAACAAAGTTTTTTGTTGTTCTATTGAAAAAGATAAAGCCATGTGGGCAAGTCATGTGTTGAGCAGCTTCCTCAACATAACCCAAAAATGGGACCCAGAAAAAAAAGTCCCCTCCAAAGCACCCTTCAATCATCTAAACTACCCTTTAATAATCAAAACACCTCCCAAATGGCCAGCCACCTCCTTCTCATCTCACATTCAATATTATATTTTATATCATCAAGATTCAAGAGAGCTTCTACAATGACATACTCACATGGGTTGGCTTCAAAAGTGCATTTAACATATGCCCAAACTTAGCAAATAGGTTCAATCCATGTACAGATATGGCCACAAGATAAATCTACCTCATATATTATATGAAGTCGGCATTATTAGCTTAACTGAAATTACAGAATATGAAAGCTCAGCAGACAGGCTTCTTCCTTTCACTTTCCTTTCACTCTATTCCCATGCCATTTCCTATATTACACAAAAAGAAACACCATTTTATCATCTTATACTAAGCTTGCAAGGAAACAAAAGTGCAGAATGATCAAACCTTAGAAAATACAGATTGAGATGGGAAAAGCAGGAAAGTGGATCAAAAGCTTCCTTGTAGGAGGAAAGAAAGACAAAGAGAAGCAAATCTCAAACAATCATCCTTCCAATGTGGTGGCCGAGAATCCGGTCACACCGGTTGTGATTCATCCGGCAACTCCCAAGGAGAAAAAGAGATGGAGCTTTCGAAGATCATCGGCAACTGCCCCTGGCCCCAAGGATTCCAGTTCAAATGAGTCAACTCCAACAAAACCCGCCCCTCTGCCGAGTTCAGAATCACCTGAACATGAGCAGAAGAAGCTGGAGTTAGCTGTATCTGAAGTAGCACCAGAGGCAGATGCTGATGTGGCCGAGGAGGATGAGAATATGAGATACTTTCAAGATGCAGCTGCAATCAAGATTCAATCAGTATTCAGATCCTATTTGGTATGCATATTAAATTTACTGTCTGGTTTTTATGTAGGAAATTCCGTGAAATTTTTTATTTGATGTTTTGACACAGGCTAGGAAGGCTTTAAGAGCTTTGAGAGGACTAGTAAAGATTCAAGCATTGGTGAGGGGTCATTTAGTAAGGAAGCAGGCCACTGCTACACTCAGATGCATGCAGGCTCTTGTGACTGCTCAAGCCAGGGCTCGGGCTCAGAGAATTCGAACAAGCGAGGAGGAAATGATGTACAACAACCACATCCATTCAAATCAAAGGATCAACAATCAGGACTTCAATTTCAGGAACTCCTACCATGTAAGAATGATTACCACAAGACATCAATGATCTGAATGTGGAGATATACTGACTTTATGTACTGTTCTGCAGGAAATGGAAAACAGGATGATGGAAGAGAACATCAAAATAGTAGAGATGGATCTTGGAGAATCAAGGGGAGACTCAAAGACCAACAACAGCTACTCCAACTACCACAGCAATGACAGAATGGACAATAGATTCTCAGCAAATTATGCGCCTCAATTCGACTATGTAAAGCAAGAGTACCAGAAAATCTCACCTGCTCCATCAGCTATTACAGACATAAGTCCGAGAACCTGCAGCGCGCATTTTGAGGACTACACGTTTGCCACGGCACAGAGTAGCCCTCAATGCTACTACTCTGCAGTATCAAGACCCGATCCATCAAAGACGCCGTTTGCTTTCCCTCGCCAAGATTACCCGGAATCATTGTCTTATGATTATCCATTATATCCAAATTATATGGCCAACACACAATCATCAAGAGCTAAGGCTAGATCACAAAGTGCACCTAAGCAACGTCCGGATACATTTGAAAGGCAACCGAGCACTAACAGGAGGAGGCCATCTGTGGAGGGTAGGAATATTCCGAGGGCGGTTCGTATGCAAAGATCATCCTCACATGTTGGTTCCACTGCTCAGAACTATCAGTATCCATGGTCAATCAAGCTTGATAAGTCTACGATTTCTCTGAAAGATAGCGAGTGTGGATCCACCTGCTCTGTGCTCACAAACAACTACTGCAGATCGGTCATTTCTTATGAGGTGAGTCATAACAATACAGTTTCACAGTGATAAACTCGTTTTGCAACAACAAAAAAAGTTTTTAACACCATATTTGCGCTGATCACTTTGTTTTTTCCTCAATGCAGCCTCAAGGAATTAGATACTAGCACTTACTTTGATCAAACTGAGCTAGCAGAATACAGAAGAACAAAAGAACAGTATACTTTGAGAAGCTGTTGACATTTCCTTCCTGTATGATGGCACCATAGTGAGTGTGAGAGTGGTGTTAGTAAAACTTTTAATTGTTATGTTTAACTGTAGAGTTTTGTGTTAATGATTTCATAATCTTCTCTTTATTCTCCAATGTGTATGATCTTATTTTTACCAAAAGTCTGTCAAAGGCAGCAATATGCAAACTGATTTGTGTGTCAACCTATGTTACTCGAAAACTCTCAGGAAGACGTGTTTCCCGCTTTCTTTTCCTTGGGAAATTCATAAACACGGGCACACGAACACACATATCCTTATGTAAAACTATTACTTTAACAGGGTGAGTAGGTAAATTATACGATTCCGGGTGATTGAATTATCAAGTTTTCCTTCCCACACGAACCCAAAGTGTGGTATGGTCATGGTTACTGATCACAGTTTACAAATCTAAAAGGGCAAGAATCTGTTAGGAGCTGGTTGTTTGGACAAGGGTGAAAACACTTCAGAAGCATCAATCTCATTACTTTGGATGCCGGAAAATGAGTATCACAATGCCCAAACCTTCAACCAACTTCTAGTCAACAAGATACAACAATAGCTACTGTATAAGCAAAATTAATATGATCTAACTTATCTTGTCCACAATTTCATTCTCAGGGTCAATATTAGCAACTTAAACTGTTTGGGAATCTGGGATCAGAATTCAAGAGAGTTTTGAACAAATAAATGAGGCTATGGAGAACAGTATTGAGTATAGTGTTGAGCATGTACCTGTATCCTGTCAATTTTATGATAAAAACACAAGTATCCAAGGCAAAAGTTGATATAGAAAGCTTGGATTAGCATGTGACTGAAAAAAATTTACTCTAACATAGCTGTCAAACTTTTCCCCCCAAAATGGTACCAGAAAAGCAAGAATTGGTAATAGATGTCAGGATACCAAGGTAAAAATTAAAAAGTTTAACTCGCCAATTCAGACCTTAATAGTACTGAGTTCTTCCCTACTTCTCGAGTTCTCGGCAGCTGCATCAAGCTCTTGATTTGCTTTGATGCCTACCTCGGTACTTCATGGATTATACTGCAAAGCTACATAGTTCCTTACAAAACTATCTTTATGTTGTCAATCCTTTTAGAGGAAAAAGATCAGGAGAATAATAATGGAAGTTCCTTACAAATTATCTGTAACATTATTCTGAAATTGCTAACACACCAAGAAAGATAAAGTACCTGATCTTCAATGAGAAACGCACAGAAGGTGAGACAGAACCCTCAAATCTAGTTCAGATACGAGTTGCATTTTAACATATTTAACCATTTCTACTAAAGTATGTTGATCTTCAATGAGAAAAGGCGTCAAAGGTGAGACAAAGCCTCAAAACCTTAAAGATCACAATATGAGTTGCATATTCACATATCTAACAACAGATCATCAATTCTACTAAAGGATTTTCTTATCTCACCGGCAACTCAACTACTAGCTAATATTTAACACCAAAGTGAATAGGGCAATTTAAAGTCTGTTCTTTTTACCACTTTCACTTGCAAATGAGAAGAATGCATGAAATGATCATAACAACAAAAGCCCCATGATCTTGTTGCAGTTTTAGGCAAAAAATTTCATGGAACACTGCAGAGTCCAAAGTCCAAGCATCTCACTGTATCCATCATCATTGTTATCTAACAACATCATCAGCACAAAGTTTGGGCCAGCAAAATTCTTTTTCTTTCCCCTGTTTCAGAAAGCCCAACTGAAGCTACTTCATTACCTTTAGAAAGAAGCTACTTCATAACATTACATGACAACTCAATTTTACCTCAAATACTCAGTCAAACAGACAAACACGATCCTAATCTAGTTTCGTCTGCTACATCAGCCGTCACAGCAATAACTTGACACACCAAACATGGCCTTACCAAAAAGGCAACAAGATAACTCTAAAATCTAGGTAAGGCATCAAACTCTCACCAAAAAACCTAGATATCCTGCAAGTGGCAATGGAATAATCAAACATGTCTTTCTAGATTACTGCTATTTGAAGGGTTACCTTGTTTTTTGACATTCTAACCACAATGTAACCCTAGATCTTTTTCTTTTTTTATCAAAACAAATCTCGTCGCTGATTTTCCACCACAGGAGAAAAATAGGAAATGCAACATGTCAACAACCATACAAGACTTGAACCTCGAATAAAGTCCACAAAAGAACCATATTTGTTCACTTTTAACCGCTCAATTAAAAATTAGGAAAGAAAGAAATTACACAAGTATTGGAGAATGCATTGACCTGGCCAGATCTTTAATGGAAGCTTCCGCTATTTCAATGTCGAATTGAGTACTAAACTTCCTAACCTTTTAGAAAACTCTCTACGCGCTCTAAAGGAGAGATCACGATCGGAGGAACTGAGATTTTGGGGGATTTGGTAGGTTTCAGATGATTAACACTTTTATCTAATTCACTAATTTTACTGATAAAGCAATAGACTTAAGAGTATGATTTGGGGTTTAGGGTTTAGGATTGAATATATCACTTTCATCGTTTGAATCAACCTAATTACATTCATTAGTCTACCCTGTTTAGGTAATTTGACTTCTAATAAGTAATAAGAAATGGAAGCCGACAAACCACCCTTTCTCCGCCACCGGCCACCGGCCACCGCATCTCTCACCTTCCCTCCGTTCATTTATTTGTGTTCTTTTAATGGATGGGTTCGTATTTTCAGTTTCCAAGAAAGAAAAACATAAACAAATAACCAAGACAAAAAATTAAAAATAAATATTTTTTTGTGTTCAAAATATAAAAATAAACATATTTAGCCTTACAATCTCAAATAAACATACTTAATTTTAAAATTGAAGAACGAAATCATTTATTTTGTAAATCAACAACAATCGAACAACATAATCAACAAAGGAAACACATTAACAAAAATTTGTAAATCTTGAAACTAAAGAAGAAGAAGGCTTCGTCGAAGAATAAGCATAAGAATTTCGGTGTCTTACTTCTGACAACCACAATCTCGTAGGTGTTCATATGTGTGTTGGGTTTAATCGGATAAGAAAATGGGAGAAAAAAAAAAGAAATATTATAGTAATTTAATTTTTCTTAATTTTTTTAAATTTATTTTTTAGCCTTAAATATGGGGAAAATTTCGTTGACCGTGTCCTACATCTGAACCGTGTCTTGATCATGTCGGACCATATTTGACCAAGTCTGAGTTATGTCTCATTGTGTTCCCTTGTTCGACACAGTATGACATGGGACACTCCACCTTGCATGAATGTCCGCATCATAGGGGGTAACAAAATGACAATAAAAGAATTAATAGGAACAAAAATTACAAATTAAGAGAGTAATAAATCAACTTCAAAACCTGAATAAAAAGATAAAAATGCATCAACTTATGTTAATTGGACAAAGATACTCCAACTTGCAATTGGAGGTTTTAGGTTATTTCAAGGCCTAAATTATTACACCAATATAATAAGTAACATTTATTAAAAATTAGATCATGTTATTTTAATGTTAATGTTAATTTTTTATTTTGAGTAAAGTTCCAAAATATATTAAACGAGCTCTGAGTATTACCTTATCATAATGAACCAATAACACGTGAATGATGATACCTATATTGATTGAGAAGATTGGTTAAGGTCTTTTTTGTATCACTGATATAAACTAGCCCCTTGTTAATTAAAAATTATTAGTAATTCTAGAAACACTTGATTAATGAAGTGAAAAGGGGTCTACTTTGTATCCTACTACACAAAAAAAGTTGTTTGACACTACATTAGACAAAAAGGTTTATTGACCAATTCACTCAATTGATTTGGTCCAAAATATTCGTCTATTGATTTGATCCAACTCAGTGTGGATCGAAGTTGGAAATATGAAACTTTGCACAATATAGTTTGTTTTAATATTCAACTTGATTTTATAAACACCGATCTTTCTTTTTGGGATAGAGACCCAACTTTTCATCGAGTAAGTTGGAGCTTTGATTTAATAACAATGTCCTCAAATACTTTTTTTTGGATAGTGCATTATTATTGATGCATCCTTCCAAATCCATAAGGGATGAAATGCCTAGGCAATGTTGTAGAGTGCATCGTTTGTTGTGTTTTCAATTGTTTGGAAGGAAGATTGTGATCACTTATTTTTTTACCCGACACTTCACAATGTTTCAAAATTGTACAAGTTACAGTGTTATCTGTTGTGGTTTTTTTATGGTTGCTTTGTGGAGGATAATTAGAACATCAAGAAAATTTAAGAAGAACGGAAAGATAGTCCAAACATGACAAATGAGGAGGCCAACACTTTTCCTATTTTTGTTGCTTAGCTTTTGAATGTTTCTTGCACATTTTGGTTAAAAAAAGGGGCCGGAGGGGTCACATTGTCTTAACCCTCTAAAAAGAAATAGGTGTTCAATAGGAATATCATTTATTGGATGAAAGTGTTCGAGAAACCGAACTATCTAAGAACAATCATTCTATACAATCATAAACTTTTTCATGTTGAGTTTCATTGTCATGTAGGCATGATAGTCTTTTTTTTATTCTTTCAACAATGTAAAATTGCATGAGCATTTAAAACATTATCTTGGATCAATCTATTTAAAACAAAGGTCCAAGAAGATGAAATTATTTCTCTACATTTGTGCAAATTCAAATACATTTGTATTGTACAAACTTGGGGAAGGTAACCGTTTATTGAGCTCGATTTAGTAGGGATGAAGGAATGTTAGGCAACATGAAGATGAGTTTTACTATGGAAATATTCATACTTATCGTTGGATATGATAAGTTTTCATATCTAAAGTGATGACATACCAAACATAGTACATAAGTTAGGTGAGCCACTTCTCTGATTGTCAATTGATTTTAGGATTAAAATTGAGCTTGTGTATTGGATTTGAATCTAATACGCATGTGCACTTATATGTACGTAATACCTTCTCTATTAACACTCACTACTTAGGGTACCTTGGTGTATATAGCATCACGTAGTCTTCTTTATTAATCACATTTTACAAACAAATTTTTGATGAGAATATAATATAAATGAAGTTGAAGCAGCCAAAGTAAAAGCCGCGTTTTTGGTGAGAAATGTATTTTTTTCTTTCTTTCTTAGGAATAAAGGTTTTTATTTATCTCCATCACGCCACTCTCTTTTCTTTTTCCTTTTATAGAATATTGCAAATAGCTTTAATAAAATTTCATAATCCAAGTAATAATTAAGAAACAATTAATATACATTTAGACCAATGTAACATTTGATGTAATATTGTAAATAGTATTTACAATATTACATATTTACATTCAACTACTATTAAGGATTACTTATCACCAAAAACCTAGCCAAACTTTCCAAAAAAATATCTCAATTAATCTATGTAAATGACACATTTTTAAGGTTGATTTTGTGCAATTTATCATAAAGTTATGATCAATTATATTAAATTAGATAGTTCATCGTCATATATAGATCTTATCTCATAGATCTCAAAGCCTTATCAAGAAAAAAAATTAAGAATATTGAGATGGTGACTTTTGATCATACTTATTAACCTGTGTGATTCACGTAGATATATAGTAAATTAAAATTATCTTAATCATTAATATGCATGATATATTTAAGCTATAACCCCTGTTCTTTAAAGTCAAAACCGGCACACCGTAAACTTCAAATTTCCACCTACTACATACACATATATTCTTGCCATAAACTATTATTCATCCAAAAAAAATATAACCAGATGTCATAATTAAGATTAAGATCATATAGAAAACATATCTTAACGGTTAAATATTAATAATTCTTCAAATATAATACGTGTTTGTTCAACTAAAAATATTTTGAATTAAAAATTGTGTCGAGTTATTCAAATATATTCGAGATTGTTCAATTATATTCAAAAGTGTTAAATTATTTAACATGTTCAACCATTTGAAATTGTTCAACTATATGATTAATTGGTCAACTATGTTCGAAATTGTTCTATTATTCAACAATTTCGATTATATTATAACAATTGGACAATTTCAAATATAGTTAATCGATTAAACAAACCCATGTTATATTTGAACAGTTGTTAATTACATATCGTAAGACCTTTTCCACTAGAACTCAACCCGATCGTAATTATACAAATAGTATAGGATTAGTTATGGGGCCCTTAATTACAGTCTTAGTAACATGGAAGATGGCTAGGAAACCATGAAGCAAGCAAATAAAGTACTTTGACATGGTCACAAATCACAATCTCATATGTTCTCTCCTACCACATTATATTTTCTCTATATATAACCTTTCATATATCCACAATATTTAACCCTAAAAACTAAACACCAATTGACTCTTCATGCACAATGAAGAGTAGCATTACAACTTCAACTATCACAACTCTTCTCTTCCTCCTCTTCACTATCTCCTCCGCGCAGCAACACCCCGTCTTCCGAAACCCGAGACTCGAATCCGCCTTCATAGCCCTACAAGCACTGAAACATGCCATAACCTCAGACCCAAACAGCTTCACCGCCAACTGGGTAGACTATGATGTGTGCAGCTACAAAGGAGTTTACTGTGCACCCGCACCGGATGATGCTAACATCACCACCGTTGCAGGAATCGATCTTAACCATGCTAATCTCACTGGATACTTGCCGGAGGATCTCGGACTCTTGACTGATCTTGCCCTATTCCACCTTAACTCGAACCGGTTCGTTGGCTCGGTTCCGAAGAGCTTTTGTGAACTCAGGCAGTTGCATGAGCTGGATCTCAGTAATAACCGGTTTTGTGGGGAGTTTCCGAATGTGGTTCTTTCGTTGCCTTCTCTTAAGTTCTTGGATATCCGTTTCAATGACTTTCAGGTACTGCATTGCTTATTTTCATTTTATTATGGTATTTTAAACAAAAAAGTTAAAATATTATACGATGGTCAATATAATTTTGTGTAGGGATCAATACCAAGTGAGATATACAACAAAAAACTGGATGCCCTCTTCCTAAACAGCAACAACTTCACTTCAACATTCCCACAAAACCTGGGCAACTCTCCGGTCTCGGTCCTCGTCCTCGCCAACAACCCGATCTCCGGTTGCCTCCCACAAAGCATAACCAACATGTCATCGACCCTCGAACAGATCATCCTCATGAATCTCGGCCTCAAAATCTGCCTACCTTCCAACATAGGCAAACTCAAAAACCTAAAGGTATTAGACGTCAGCTACAACCGGATATCCGGAACTCTCCCTGAGAGCATAGGAGAGATCAAGAGCCTTGAGCAGTTGAATGTGGCCCATAACAAACTCTCCGGTGAGATTCCGGCGAGTATTTGTAGTCTACCAAAGCTGCAGAACTTTACCTTTTCTTATAACTTCTTCTGTGAGGAACCGCATAGTTGCTTGAGAGTGAAGGCGAGAGATGATAAGTTTAACTGTATACCTTATAGGCCTCTTCAAAGGTCTATACAGGAGTGTGAAGCTTTCCTTTCTTATCCTGCTGTTAATTGTTCTTCATTGGGTTGTAGTTCTCCTCCACCGCCACCTCCACCACCACCGTCTCCTCCGCCGCCAGAAAAACATTTTTGGCCACCACCGTATCGTTAGATATCTGGTAAGCTTGAGGTCTTGAATTGCTCCTGGATGTATAAAATCATGTTTTTTTTTTTAACAAAAAAATGCATCAGATTACATGTAACAGGTAGCAATGTTTATATAGTTTTTTCATTTGATCTGAATTTGGATCGCGTCTATTGTCAATTAGTTTTAGAATGAATTAACACGCACATATCGTTAAATGTGAAAAAACTCCAATGTTATATTGGGAAAATATCTCACTATCGCGGGTGTATTAATGTCGATTTTAAGATAGAATCCTACCAAATTTATGTGATGGACTTAAAAATAACTAGCATATGCACCAATTCATCACGACGTATTTATGTGATGGACTTAAAAATAACTAGCATATGCACCAATTCATCACGACGTTGTTTAGGGATGACTCGTGATCGGACAACAAGACTCTTTTTCAAGTTGTAGCAAATTATTTCTATCTGTCGTGTGCATGCGCTTAGACGCCTTTCCAAATTCGAGTGGTGCAGCTGCTACCTTCGCTTTTGAGTCTGTGTTTGTTGCTGCTTTTTTGCCTAGGCTTGCTTCTCGAGTAAGTAATGGCGTAATCATAAGTAGTTGAGTTGCATTGATCGGATTCCTCGATTGGGCAAGGACGAATCGATCTTCTAGAGCATTGGCACATTCGATGTATTATTTTTCTTTAGTAAGTTCGAATCAATCCCTCACGGCTTTCGAACCCTAGTTTCCTTTCCTTCTTTTGTGTGGCTGGCTCCAGTTCGTTCATCCATTCTTCAAAGGTCCGTAATGTGGGGCTTTTCCTAATTAAAAATGAGTAATACATGCGCGATTGAAGGAGATAATAAGTTGCCAATTGATTTTATTACGAAACTCCGTTGGATTTATGTGTTGAGTTTGGGTCTAATGCGTATGTGTGCCCATATACACACAACCTCGATCTACAATCTGTCTGTATCGGACTTCGTCTGTGATCAATATTCAAGTTATATCAACACTTTCATACTCGAACTATATTAACCCATCTCCTTCTTCAACCTCGATCTACAATGTTATTTCCTCGTAATATGTGTCTCAGACTCTCAAAAACCCATCTCCTTAATGAACCAGTCGTTTCTGGGAAGAACATTTCCAGGCAGTCCAGAATGCAAGGAAAATCCACAGTTCTAATATCAACCATTTACCATTTCCTCAATAACAATGTGCGAGCAACTACAGTGCTTGACTTCAACCAAATAAATAAACTTGAGATCAAAGACTAATTCCAATATTATCTCCATCAATCACCCTGTCTAGTATACTTCTCCTCCCTCATATAAACCGAACCCAACTCCTTGCAACATTAAAAACATCATTCTCCAGTGAAACCATATCCACAATGATGAACACCAAACCCCGCCTCGTCCTCTGGGGCGTTCTGCCGCTCCTTTTCCTCTTCGTATCGCCTTCTCATCAACAATCTCCCTCTCCTTCTTCCTTCTCGAGTCCCCGTCTTCAAAAGGCCTTCACAGCTCTTCAAGCATGGAAAAAGGTAATGTCTTCTGATCCTACAAACTTTACCTCAAATTGGAAAGGCACTGATGTTTGTTCCTACAATGGTGTGTTTTGTGTACCCGCCCCGGATAACTCCTACATCCAAACCGTAGCTGGCATTGATCTAAACCATGCTAATATTGCTGGTTACTTACCAAATGAGCTAGGCCTTCTCACTGATCTAGCCCTTTTCCATATCAACACCAATAGATTCTCAGGCTGTGTACCAAAAACCTTTTCTAATCTTCGCCTTCTCTTTGAACTCGATCTCAGCAATAACCGATTCAATAGTTCTTTCCCTTCCGTTGTCATATCCCTTCCTTCTCTCAAGTTCCTAGACATTAGGTACAACAAGTTCACTGGACCAGTTCCATCAAGCATTTTCAACATGAAACTTGATGCCTTATTCATAAATGACAACAAATTCAAATCATCATTTCCACAAAACATAGGCAATTCGCCTGTCTCGGTTGCAGTCTTGGCTAACAATAATCTCCCTGGCTGTCTTCCATCTACTATATCAAATATGGGAAACACTCTAGACGAGATCATTCTATTGAACGTTGGGTTGAAGTCTTGTTTACCTTCGGAGGTAGGAAAGCTAAAGAGCACCACTGTGTTCGACGTGAGCTTTAACAAGCTTTCCGGGCCATTACCTAGTACTATTGGAAACATGAAGAGCTTGGAGCAGCTGAATGTGGCTCATAACAAATTCAGTGGGATTATACCAGCAAGCATTTGCAGTTTGCCTAACCTGCGGAGCTTTATATATTCTTTCAACTTCTTCACAGCAGAGCCTGCAAGATGCTTGAACCTCAATGAAAAAGATAACAAGTTTAACTGCATACCAAACAAGATTTTACAACGACCTGCACAACAGTGCAATGCGTTCCTTTCTTATCCTGAGGACTGTCGTCGTGTTGGTTGTTCTGCGTAACTTTAGTCACACTCTAGATGCTTACTAACATCTTCATGGAGAGACAGAAAGTTCGCATTTTAGTGGCTTTTAATGTTTACACTGAAGTTTTCTACTGATGATCTTGTGTAGAATGTGTTATGTAATTTGTTGATTGAATTTATTTCATAATAAAAGTACTGAGTTTGTGTTTATGGGTTACGGTCTTTTTTATTCATGCAAACAAATCTCAAGATCAACCAGCTGAAAATTCCATTCACTGATTCTGCACTCTACACAGAATGTGATCAACGTGCATACAACTAACTGATCTTGAAAACTTCAAACAAATTTCATTAAGTGCAAGTGTTACATAAGAAAAACATTTATGCACAAAAATAATGAAAGCTATTTTAATCTGAATATCTGAATACAACTATGTATCAGAGAATAAATCTTGCTGAATCAAACATCAAAAATAGTTGCAGCCCACATGATCAATAGAATATATTTTAATGATTCTCGACCTTGTATACAATCAGACGTGATATCATGCACATTCTTCCATTCATATATAGTATGATCGTCATGGAACTCTAAACAAGATATCTTCTTGACAATATCATGTTCATCAAGTGGATTCTGGAGCATTTTACCATAATCGAAGTTTTAGTATGAAAGTATGAATAGCTAAAGTCGCATTAAACAGAACAAACAAATGATGGGAGCTTATTATCATTAGATCAGCACAATATCTGCAACTAGAAACTCCAAACTACACTTATCCAAGAAATGCTCTCTGGAAAACTAGACGAGAAAGCAATTTCAAGGGAAAATAAAAAGAACAAACTTGCAAGTCAAACAAACTAAAAAACTTGCCTAAATTTTAATTACCTCAAACATGGTTATGTGGGGGCCTGAAGCAGCCGCATAAGCGTGGAATCTTCTGCTTCCTACTTCGCCTTCCACGGCTATATACAAACTCCCTTAACATAATGCCTGTCCGAATCTGGGAGAACCGGTTCAACACAAATCTGTTGGCATTCTTCTTCTCGTTGTCAAGCTTAAGCAAGATGTATTCAATCTTCTGCATCTCCAGTTGTAAGATTCCAATCCTTTCGGAATCTCTTCTTGCTTGCTCCACCTCAACTAGCTCAGCTGAGCTCGTTGAACCTGAAGACGACGGGCTTTCGTTGATTGTCTTCGCCAGTTCAGTGTTCGTATCCACTAGCTGGAAAACAGAACTCTCGACATCTTGCAACTGGCCTTTTAATCTTTCATACTCAACATTTTTGGTGGCCTTGTTCTTTTTGTTGGTCTCAAGTTTACTTCTCAATTCTTGGACTGACATCTGCATGCTTGCCAGCTTCTGTGCATCAGAAGCAAGTCTCTCTAAGATGACCTTACTGTTTTCTCCTTGCTTCGGCTTCGACAAATTTTTGGACACCTCTAACTTATCTACACTCAGCTCCTTCTCGATCTCCATCAAGTTTAAGTCGGTGAGCTCTCCTATCTCTAACTCAATGTGGAGACTTCCTGCTCGTGTCTGGCTGAGGGTCGAATTCTTCTCGGAAGTTTCCCATAGCTCAATTATCTCATTGGATGATCCATTTCCTATCCTCCTGCTGCTGGAGGTTGTGGTATTAGAGACATGGTCAAGTGGTATGTCTTTCATATGTGGCCTGTTTCTGAACTTGGGAGTTCCTGGTCCGAACTCCAAGGACTTGCCATGAAGATTCCTAGTTTTCTTCTGTTGAGTTATCTCGTCTACTAGAGCACTTTCAATGGCCTTGACGCGATTCTGCAAGTCCTGCAGCTCTGACAGGCCATCTGGAAGCGAAGAAATGTGTTCCTCCGCATTGGCTACTTTACTGTCACGGGTATCCAGCACCTTAGATTCCGCAACCTGTGTATATATTTTCCCAGCAAGCATATATTACTTCATCATGAAATAGAGTTTACTCATCACTTATACTCTCTCTAAGGGTCATTTGACCGTGATATCAAAACATCAAGTACGGGTATGGCTTTGAGTCACCATACCTACATTTGGTAGTTTTAATATTGGTGCCAAAATGATAGTAGTGTTTGGTATTGACATCAAGATGTAGGCATGGATATCAAAGTGATATCAAATCCCCAAAAAATTGTGGTGTCTATCTATTGCATACCTGATATTCATGCCAATACGCCGCTACCATATTATATTGACCTATCATTAACATACTAAACGTCTAAAACTAACAGCATGCAAAATTTTCTTCAGCAGCTTCCTTTCTTCCTTACGAAAGGATGGAAATCAGGAGTGAACATATAATTCTAAAAATTTGAGTAAGCATGCTCCTTGTTCAAGAGAAAACTACTGCAAGTAATGGTAGAATTCGCTTTCTGTTCAGTGAAGCAGAATCATGCAGGAAGAAGTAGTTGTCAGTTTTTTCACGGAGGTAAAGCTCGAGTCTAAAAACAATGAATATATATATATATATATATATATATATATATATATATGTATGTATATGTATATGTATATGTATATGTATATATAAGAGTTGCAAAAGAAAGGGGTAGTACCTGTTGTTTTTGAGTACCAGGGCAATGAAGCTTTGTTTGCAATGCAGGAGTTTGCTCAAGAGATGTGATGTTATCCTTGAGAGAGGCTATAGCAGAGATATATGCAGCCAGTTCACTTTTAAGATCTTCAGTTTCTGTTTGCAAGAAGCTAGTTTTGTTTTTCATTCTTTCGATCTCGTTGCTTCTTTTGGTGCTCACATCCTCTAGATCCTCACATAATCCACGAAGCTCGTGAACCTTATTTTCAAGCAACGCTTCACGCACAGAAGATATCTGGAGATCGAAATAAAAGGACGTGGCTTCAGCCTCCCAGAGTTCAAACTCTGAACTTTTCTCATGCAGTTCAGAACTCAAGATCACTTCTCTAATTCTACACGCTTCAATTTCTTCTGTTAAAATGCTCACTTCATTTTCCAAACTGCCAGTAGTCTCTCGAAGCATTACTATGTCCTTCTCCTGATGTTTTCTGCATTGAGATAGTTCAGAAATCTGCTGCTCCAATGCCTCCCGGGTAACATCTAGAGCTTCATATTTCACTTGAAGGCCCTCAATCGTAGTAAGCAGTTCTGTGTTCATATCTTGTGTGGTTTTAGTTCTCTGTTCTGCCTCATGAAGTTCGGCCTCCTTCAGGTTAACCCGTTCCCTCTCTATTGAACATTGTTCGTTCAACCAATCGTTACAAACATTGAGCTCCTGATTTTTCTCCTCTAACTGTTGAATTAACTCCCTCAGGCGTATGTTTTCAGTTTCCTTTGTAGCCAACGTTTCCTCGACTGATCTTGCTTCATTCATAAGTACCCTATAAGCTTCCTGTAGCTGACACATATCATGTGCAACTCGACCCAGTTCCCAAGCAGTTTGGACCCATGAGCTCCTGAAAACCACAGACTGACAACCAAAACTTATAGCTTCAAGAATGGTTCCTGAATTCTCCTCCTCTAGCGCACGATTTCCCTCCTCGAGGCCAGACAACTTGTCCCTCAGTAAGCAGTTTGCTTCGCGTAGATCTGAGTGCTCTTGCTGAAGAATAACATAATTCTTTTCCAGAGTCTCCTGCTTTATATTAAGAGCTTCTATTCGAGCCTTCAGTGTTTCCTGCCCTCTTTCTTTCTTAGTGACTACTAAGTCTAGCTGCCGGCTACGCTCTAGAAGGTCATGTTTGTCACTCTCCAACATGACATGTTGCTGGTTGAGGAGAAATAATTCATGATCAACGGCTTCTTTTTGTGCTGTGAGCTCCTGTCCATCTGAACTCAGTCGCATTATAACAGATGAGAGAACATTGTTTTGAATCAGAAGTTGCTGGTTTTCATCTATCCATTCTGAAAGGTTTCTTGACATATCGTTGATCTTTCCACGTACATGTGGAAGGAAAACCTCTGGATCACCGTCACTCACACGATCGATCTCAAGGGCCTTCAACACCTGAGAAATTCCTCTCCTGAGATTGTCAACCCTGTCTAGCAGATATTCTGTTTCAAGGTGCTGCATCATATTCTCGCTCTCCAACTCGGATATTATCATCTCTGAGTACTTTGCCGCCTCTGCATGCTTCTGACATTCAGCTAAAAGACTGTAGTGCCTTTCTTCCATATCTTTCATGAATTTCTGCAAAATGAAAATTTCAACCTGTGCGTTAACAGCTTTTTCAAGTTGTTCTTCAAAGTCCTTTTTGCACTTGTTTTCTACTTGGAGATGACGTATGTGATCTTCCAAACCAGATAATCTTGCCTCATTAGTCCGTACTAAGCATTCACGTTCCTTCTTTTCAGCACAAAGGGAACTCCTCAATTCTTCTACTTGATTACAAGTCGAATCTCTCTCCTTCTCAAGACCAGCACACTTGTCTTCTAGTTTCGTGAATCTCGTTTCAATATCCTCCAGCTTCTTCTCCTCACACACCAACCGGTAACCAAGGCCGCCTCTTTCAGCTGCAAGGCCAGATTTCTCATCCTTGAGGTACTGGCAGAAGTCTTCTAAACCCTTCGATTTTACCCTTAAACCTTCAAGCTCAATGTTTGCACATTGGAGTGACTTTTCTAGTGTGACATTGTTCTCCAAGAGTTTTTGCATACTATCAGTGATTATCTTCAACTGAGCAAGCAGGGCTGTTTTCTCAGCCACGAGATTCGACTTTTCTCTGGTTAGGGTATCGCAAGACTCTTGCAATGCCCTCATCTTCTCCTTTGAACATTCCAGCTGAACCTTTACATCGATGACTGAACTCCCCAACATGGAACTGTTTTGTAGATGCCCCTCCAAGTCTTGTAACCTTCTCAAAAGACTTTCTTTTTCTATTTTACCATCATTAGATATCTGCTTTAGCCGTGAGTTCTCTTCTTGCAAACCATTTATGGATGACTTGAGGCACTTGGGATCGAGTCCAGCAGATTCTAACTGCAGGAGTAAACCCTGATACTTCGTGTACAAGTCCTCTATTTCTTCTTTCAGATGATCAAACTGCTTTTGGAGAATTTCCTTTTGCTCCGCTTGTTGCTTAACTTCTGCTTCAAGTTTCTCCTTGATCTCTTTCAAACTGTTGATCTCATGCTGCATGTCCTTCTTAGCTACGGAGGAAGCCAACTTGAGATCATTCAACCCTTGGTTCTTTTCCCTTAGTGACTGGATCTCCAGCTCCAAATCCCGTTTACGAAGCTCCAAGTCTTTCAACATTTGGAGCCCATTCCTAAGCTCCGATGCCATAACTCTCTGATCCTCTTGAGATTGGTTGTGCATATTCTGCAAAGCATGAAGGGTCCCTTCAATTTGCATAAAGCGAGACTGTTCATCCTGCAAACCGTTCATAAGCTTCTCCAACTCAGTTTGCTTCTCTGAAAGCTGTTGATCTCTAGCAGCAATTTCTTGAACCAGGTCATTAGCCTCTACCTTCAGTGACTGGTTCACTTTGTCCAACAAAGCACATTGATCTTCAGCACCCTTTAACTTCACTGATCTGAGCAAAATCTCGCTTTTAAGCCTCTTGACTTCCTCTTTTGCTTCCATTGCTTCATTCTGAAGCTTTGAAATCATGTCCAGGCACTGCTGATACCGCACATATGCATCCTCTTTCTCTTTATTTAATGTTGAGAGTTCTTCCTTCAGAGCCTTAATTTCGCATTCAGCCTTTTCATTCTGTTCAGATAGCCTTTGAGCATTTTCATCAGCAAGCCGAAGCTTCTCCTCCAGACTAGAGATCTTCACCAAACTCTCATGATATTGAGCAAGAGAATCTTGCTTCTCAGTTTCAGATTGTGAAAGCTCTTGCTTAAGATTCTTATATTCAATTTCAATTTCAACTGCTTGGTCCCTCCATCGTTTGGCATCCTTTTGAGCTGCATCAGCCATAGCCTCTAAAGTAGCAAGCCTTTTGGAGGCCTCTTTAGACTGACAAAGACTAGAATCTCTCTCGGCTTCTAGTTTCCATAGGGACTCCTTCAATGCTTTTACTTCACTGTGCGCTTCACTTGCGTTCTTATCAAGTTCTTTAGCATTAGCCTCGGCTGAATCCAACTCTTTCTCTAGATTTGATAACTTCTCCAAACTCTGCTGGTACTGAACAAGAGTGGCATCTCTCTCAACTTCCATAGTAGCAAGTGCTTGCTTCAATCTTTGCATTTCTGTTTCAACTTTTCCTGCTCGCTCAGACTGATTCAGTATCATCGTCCTAAGATCAAGATTACGATTATTATCAGATGGAGATGACCCGTGCTTTAAAGTTGAATCAGTATCTTTCTGGCCTTGGAGATTACCCCTCAACCTTTCCTCTGCTGTCTTCAACTCTCTTAGCATGGCTTCCCCTGTCTGAAAAATGTCATCAAGCTGCCTTAAGCCCTTTTTGTTCATCCCATCATCAGAATCACCGCTCAATTCATCTGGATCAAATATTGCATTAGGCTGTGAGGTGTCATCTCCCGGCATAAAAGACACCTGGTTGGGAAATGCTTCAATCATTGTTCGATGTGCCAGGCGGAGTTCCCCTGTTGCATGATCATACCGTTCAGCTAATGCACGGTAGGCACGGTAGAATTCCTCAACTAGTTTCATGAGTTCTGGTCGTTTCCTATAGTACATGTCTGCCCTTCTTGCAAATGAATCAGCATCTTCATTGATGATCTTAATCATTGATTTTACTTTGCCATCTATATCTGTTCAGTTTAGCTGTGAATGTCAGGGCTAGTGGTATGCAATGAAGAAAGGAGATACACAAGATCCAAATATCTTCAAGCACGAATTTAGACATAAGTTGTTAAGATGAAAGTAATGAATAGCACAATTGCTGAAACTAAATATTTTGGTTTATTAAACAGAAACTGTATGATTCTACTTTCCAAACTGATGCACTACATAATTCATATCACCTAAACATATGCAGGAAATCAGAACAAACATAGTAACACTGAATTCACCTGTAAGGTTATCTTGGAGCCATTTAGAGTTCTTTGGACTGATGTGGCTATCCCACCACCACGAGTACAAATGCCTCGACTGAGAACGTGGTGAGCTTGCCATTACCGCAGGCTTCGAAGAGATTGGTTAGTTGATTAGCTCACCAGCTATGATGAGAGGGCATACAATACCAGGCCAGAGTTATAAAAAAAAACACTCTACAGTACTGACCACTCCAAAGAACTTCCGAGGAAAATCTCACAACCTCCTGTGATTAACCTATAGAGAAATCAAAAGACAAATCAGTGATTGCCAAAAAGACCGTCTCCAGCTCAACATGTTTTAGGAACTAATTTCAAATGTACTAGTAAAGGTTTTTGCACAAATGCAGTTACCTTTCTGCAGAGGCAGGGATCATATAAGCACATACAACCACTAGGTCGACTACTCCTCTCAAACCTCCAATGCTTAAACTGAGAACAATAGAAAGTATTCAGTAAGACGTAGCAGCATCTTCTTTTACTAGATTATGGAGCCAGTACGTGAATTGGTATTACCTTTTATTTCAATTCAATAGGTTGTTGGCAATTACGATCACTTGCATCAGCTTTGCTCCAAATTCACCGAATAAACAAACAGATGCCCTTATCCAGGTAACAATGTGGACGGAAATTCAGATCCTTGAAACTAATAATTGATGAACAAACGAAGTACCACACATTGAAGTAGCAAAAAAGTAGAGGAGAAATCCAACTTCCAAGGAACATGCAGACGAAGAAGAAAAGAACCAAAAGACTATATGAACTGATTCAGCAATGTTTTTAGTCACTAAATCGTCAATCGCAAGCCCACCATGAGGTATGAGATCACATAAAACCAGACAAAAAAAAACATTCAACAGTGAGACCGGAACATGGTCCACTGGTTTATACCATAAACAAAGCTTCCTCTCTCTCAATCATAAAAAGGCTCAAAAGCAATGAATCATGGAGAAGGCAGATAGACAACTGAAAACATGTCAAAGTTCATGCATCAATCATCACGGATAAGAGAATGATCAAACAAGTGACGCACAAATTCATGTAAAAGATCAATCCGAAGACTCAAATCCAAAACAGCGATCAATCCTATCGCCAAACAAAAAAAAACGTAAGAATCTCAAGCGGTTCAACAACTGAAAACACCAATTTCCCTAAAGCGGCAAGAATTACCGACCAAAATTAGGTTATGAACAGAAACGAAAATCAATGAATAGTCAAAAACACTTGCGATTAAAATTTCGAACCTACCAGGAAATTAAACGGAGGCTTTATGAAATTGCAGCTGCGACAGTGGAATTCTCAGCTGCATTGCGAAGCCTTCAATCCATATCGATTTGGAGTTCTCTTTCTCTCTCTGTGTGTACAATCATCAACTATTCACCTCTTCGATGAGTCTACACTACTCCAGTGCCGTTGATGCCATGGAGGGGGAAGGGTAGCGTCGAATTTAGATCAAATGGAAAACGACACAAACAAAAAAAGTGACTACTCGATCTTAATTATATTTGTTTCTTTTCTTAAGAAAAATGTATTTCTTCGTGAGGTTATCTACTTATCGTTCACGGGCAAGGAAAACATTTCTAACTAGACAAGATACATTAATTTTTTTTTTTACCGTTGGAGAGAATTCAAATCATCATTAATGCGTTAATATCATCATTTATACGTTAATGATGCAAGAATCACACCGTTACGGAAATACTTAGAAATTCCTTTCACTCACTCATACATTTATTATTTTTCGGTTTTTAAACATATTCTTACAGCGTAGAATATTAGAATCATATATTAAAAATCTTTATTTAAAATATTCATTTAACCTTGACTTTTTTTAGATTTATCTATTTTAAGTTTTTATATCATTAGCATATATGTTAAAAAAACGTTTTGTATTAGTACATCAATTTTAATCATTGATTGCGTGATTATTCAACCTATAAATTCCTCTTGTATTAAGTGTATGGTAATGAGGATATATTTATTTTTTAAAAAAATAGCTAGGACTCGTTTGATTTATTAGATAGCCGGTTTGAATCAAACCCGTTTCCTATCAAAATATGTTTGTTATATTGTTGAGATTGTTCATGAGTTAAAATTTGTTCTTATCTAAAAATCAAAGTTTTTAATAATTTATAATAACTAATTTTTAAAATTATTTTGATGATAATTTCATACCTTATTAAACATGAGAATTGATGTTGGTCATTGTCAACTTAATATTAAAAAAAATTGGAACGTGGACAAATTTCGTCCCAATTTTGACTGAATTTTATCTGAAAATAACAATTTTGTTATGAATATTTTCCGCCAAAAAATATAGTGATGGGTTACGGGTCTTAACTTCTTTCGTTTGTATGATTAAACAAAAACTAAATATATTTTGAGGAGATTATGTAATACATTATAGGAATTTGTTCAGGTACGGCTGCTAATTTACGGTAGGGCCGTGCGGCTGAACGTAGAGCCGACACGTGTCCCGAAAAAGAAAGTTTTTTTTTTCAGAAATGAATAATTTTTTTTTTCAAAACCGAATGAAAATTTTTTTGAACTACCATGTTATAATTTATGCATTATTCTCTTATAAACTTTGAATTATTCTCATATAATTCACGAACTATTACTTTTTAATATATTATATCAAATTATTTATAAATTAATCGTTTATATGTTATGAATTATTCAATTGTAATTCATGAACCATCATTTTATAAATTATGCACTATCCTTTATAAATTTTGCACTTTAAACTATTCTATTATAATTCATGAACTATCCTTTTATATGTTATGAACTATCTCTTAATAAGTTTTGAACTATTACTTTCACTCCTTTATAAATTTTGCACTATGAACTATTCTATTATAATTCATGAACTATCCTTTTATAAATTATGAACTATTCCTTAATAAGTTTTGAACTATTACTTTCACTCGTTTCTGAAAGAAAGAAAGAAAGAAAAAAAAAAAGGACATGTGTCAGCTGCACGGCCCTACCGGAATAATGTGTCTTACATGAACAGCACCCATACATTATAATAGATTATTGGATTACTTAATGTCTTTCGTTTTAATTATGATGCACACGAATATTTTATATTTTTGTGTGTACATCGTAAAATTTATACACTATAAACAATTATAGGTGAAGCGATATTGATCTCGTCCTCATCTCATCCGGAATAAGACTCTATAGGATTCATCTAAAAAATACATGTTCCGTCCCGAACTCATCTCATATAGTCATGACGGAACTTGTGATGACATCAATCCTGTCTCATTCATTCTTTGCTTATCCCTAGGGAGAAAAACCAACTTAATGTCAAAAAAATTTAATCAAACATGAGTATTAAAATAGCCAAACAAATCCAATTCCTATTAGATAGGATTGTCATGACTAATTTAAGCAGGTAACAACTCACAAGTATCATTTAACATCAAAATTGGGCAAGGTATATTATGTAAAGACTATATGATTGTTAATTAGCATGCAATAAGAAATGAATATAGTGGTGGTAGGGGCACATATGAATTGCTAGTTGAAATATAAAAACCCTAATTTGATGAAATATCAAAATCATGGGAGCCACAAGAACAGAACAAGACAAAGGCTGGCTTGCTGTTTTGATTGCTACCTTTCATCACCCTAGCTAGCTACCTCTCTCTCTTCCCTCCCATTCTCTAAAGCATTAGCAAATATTTTAAACTTGCTTTAATCTTAGCCTTTTGTGAAATCTACATCTCACCGACACTTCTTTCTTTGATGGGATCATAATCACAATACACACGCCCTCCTTTCCTTTCTCATCGTGCATTCTTCTTCATTTGGTTCAAGATTCGGCTCATTTAGATGCCGACAAAGTTGTGAGTGTACGTGTCTATGTGACATGGATGTGCAATATGTTGTCAAAAAGCATGGTTACAAGTTTTGGCATTGACATAATTTACTTGTGTGGTGGAATGAATTGGAAGGAATGTAATGAAGGTTGAGATGTGTATTTTGTGTATGTAAAACTCATAATCGTACATATCTTAAAAATACTCGTGTAGATTTATTCTAGAGCGAACAAATCTAAGAGATAACTTATCAAACGTAAAGGTTTGTTTACGAGGTTCGAATCAAGTCTTACGTTCCCGGGATCTCAAGAGATTCAATCAAGTGTCCTCTCAAATACGATTCTGGAGATCTCAAGACATCCTTCGTGCCCAGTTGGTGGTTCAAACAACTCTTTCAAGCTTCTCAAAGAAGCGCTCGATCACACTTTGGTTTCTTAGAAACCTCGAGAAGAATGGAGGAAGAAGACGAAGAGTGGAGTGGCAGGGAGAAGAATATATGAGAGATTGGGGTTATCAAAGAGCAAAGCTAGCCTTATACATCACGCTGTATTCTTCAAACGTCGTTTGAGTTAATGAATCCGGTTTGGCTCAACTTTGGCCTTCTTCTAATGAACCCGGTTCAGCCTGATTAGTCATATTTGAGGAGTACATAACAGATCGGTGGGCTTCTTGGGTTCAGGCCAAAAGGCCCATCAACGTTGGAATTGAACCTTAGTTGATTACAACATAATTAGATCAAGTAAGATTCATCATATCCCAAATATTACAAACATATGAACACACATAAATTACATTGCAATTCACCATCTTAATCTTATGTTTAAAGTTTAAGAGCTAGATAATAGATTGGATGTTTGTCATCAATGTCAGTCTACAACGTAAACTTAAGTGATGCCCTTCAGGTGTAGGAAATCTCTACTACTGTGATCACTCCTTCACCCCATAGAGATTGTTTTAATCTAGAGGATATAGCATACCTCTAGATTTTTCAAGAAGGGCTTAGGTCATCCTCTCTGCAATTCCATTTTATTGAGCAGTTTCAGAAATTATAAATTGTCTTATGATGCCTCATTCTAGACAAAAAAAAAAAAGTCAAACTCATTATTATAGAATTTTAACTCATTATCAGTCCTAAGATATTTGAGTTTGTGGTTAGTTTGACCTTCTAAAGTAAGATTTTTATAGCTTAAAGATTTCAAAGGCATCGCTTTTGTGAATAAAAAAAATAACTCAAACTTTAATGTTGTAGTGTTTTATAAGTGAAAGAAAGTACTTTTACCTATAGGGTCTCCCCGTACAGGCCCCTAGAAGTCAGAATAAACATATTCTAAGGGTATATATATATACATATATATGTACGCTTTAAATTGGAATATACTAAAGTTGGTTCTCGTGAATTTACCTAATATACAAGTTTACAAGCTTAATATAGAGGCCACACTTTAGAGTTATCAACAATGTTTAACTCAAGAGATACCATCATATGGTAAAGGCCATTTTTCTTAATGTTCTTTACTATTATGATACCTTATCTAAAAGATGTTCTTAATTATTAGCCTAATCATGAGTATGAATATCACAATTAAGATCATCAAAATCACATTTAGAAAGTAAATTTCTCCTAACTTCAAGTATACATCTAACATTTTGTATGATTATAATTTTATTAGCATGCATTGTGAAAGTAATAGAACACATACTTTTAGTGGATAAAGCAATACCAAGTCTAAATTCACACCCTGATCATGCTTATGCAAATATATAGTGGATAAAGTAGTTCGATTATCAAGTCTAAGTTCACCCTCATGTTTATGAAAATAATCAATTAAAGAAACGTTCACGAGGAGTAGCATGTATAGTGCAACCAAAGTAAAAAAATTCAAGCATTTAAATCAGAGGTGGATGAACATTTAAGTATTTTAGAACACATCAGTAACTCATAATCTTAGCAGAGAGTGAATTCACACAAGGTATAAGTACCGGAAGTAGTATTTGCAGATTTTTCAAACACATCGCGTTTCTTTTTGCTACATTTAGGAGAAGCATGTCCTTTTTAACCACAATAAAAACATGTAACAGTTTTGTCAGTCCAATGATTACCATTAGAGCCCTTATTAGTTAGTTTGATTAAAGTTATGATTAGCATATTGTCGTCGTTCTTAGCATTATTTTGTGAGAAGGTTGGTGTATGGAAGCCTTTTTTTTTTTAATAGTTGATATAAACTAGGCCCCTGTATTTTTTGCCTAAAATTTTAAATCTAAAAATAATTAATTAAAGGGGCAGCAAAACATAAAATTATAAACCCTATAAAGTCATCCATAATTTTTAGATTCCACGTCCGAAGCAGTTAGGGTTTCTCGCAGTCGTTACAGATCTGAACTTGGTGGTCTTCTTCAACCTTAATCGGTGGTTTGCTTCTGGCAACGTCGAAGCCTTCTTCCCAGTCACGTGCAGTAGCGAGGCGGCAAGCAACGACAACGGCGGTGGATCTGGGCAGCGACGACCTCGGCTTCCTCCGGTCTGGTTTTCGGCACAACCTCAAGACGAAGACACTGACTGGATACGTTTTCTGCGTCTTTTCTGGCTGTTGTTGGGAAGCGACGAAGAAACTAGGGAGCGACGAGTTGGGCTCTCCAACGGTTTGCTGCGTCATTTCCGCTAGTTTGTTTTGACCTCTCCTGCGGTTGGCAGCGTTTTATGGGCTCGACCGAGAAGACACTAGTTGTGTCCTCTTCCTCTGGCTCGCACCAGTCCGCCGCCGCCATCCTCCCAGTGCCGCCCCGCCTCCGATGATCCCCATTGAAGCCACCGGTGTCACCCGCCTTCTGTAAATCTTCTCAATCTCAATTGATTAGGGTTTTGTTGAACTTATGGTAATCTATTATATACATACTAAAAGAGAGTGTATGATTTGATGACGTGGCACGCTGTGGAAGCAGCAATCAAATGTAGCTCCCACAATTTTTTGGCCAATAAATCTTTATTTTTTAAGTCAGAAAATCTTTTTTTCCTAAACTAACATTATGCTCTTCAAATTTTTAAGTAACTTTTTTTTTTGTTGGAGATTCTCCAAGATTTTATAGGCCAATAAATCTTTATTTTTTGTGACAAAAAAATATCTTTTACTAAACTAACATACTGCTATTCAAAATTTTACGTAACTTTTTTTTGTTGGAGATTTTCCAAGATTTTATAGATTATAGCCAAATCTCCTTTTTATTATTTAGAATAATTATTAATCAATATCAAAAATCTACCCAAATCTACATTTTTTACGTTCTTATCAGATCCTTGAAAATTTCAGAACACACTTCCTACGATTTTTATTCAATAAATACTCTACTCCATAACGTAAAATTGTATCCGTTGCTTTCTTATTCTTCTCTTAACCTATTATCGGCTGTTTTGCTATTCTTCTCTTAACGTATTATCGGCTACTTTACTATTCTTCTCTTAACCTATTATCGGCTGCTTTACTATTCTTCTCTTAACCTATTATCGGCTGCTTTACTATTCTTCTCTTAACCTATTATCATCCTCGTTGATTCGTTCTCATAGAGGTATGTGCTTGATTTAATTTGTTTACATATAAATAGTTTGATTCTCAACTTATCATAATTATTGTTTAACTAAAAACTTTCAAAACTGATTAATTTGTATTTTAGATATTCGTACCATAATCGTTAGTACTTTATTTTTATATAATTTTAAAATAATTTAAATTTTCTCATAATCTTTATTTTTATCTAAATTTTAGGATTTTTTGGTAAATTCTTAAATACTTTATAATATCTACTGTTATATTTTTTAAAATAAGAATTTCTAAATTTCAAATTTATAAACAAGGCTCCTCACTATTTTATATTTTCAATATTTTTTATTTGTACAACAATTAGTTAATCCGTTTTTACCTTAAATTTTAAAAACTTGATTTGAAAACAAAATAGATTTAAATCTCAGCTGATTGATTTATGATTTAACGATTTACAATTATATTTTTTAAAATCAAAAATTTTTAAATTCATATTATTAAACAAAATTACTCATCAATTTATATTTACTTTTTAAATTTTAGAACAACAGTTATTCAACTTTTGAATTAATTTTTTAAAAATTGAATTAAAAACAAACTAGATTTTAAAGCATTCGGAATTTTTTTTTTCAAAAAAAGGTCATAAAATAAAGGAAACAATAAGATTCGGATATTTTTAAATTCATATTATTAAACAAAATTCCTCATCAATTGCGACTAGGTTAAGACATTCATTCCATATACTCATTTCCAAAATTAAAATTGTTTAAAGAAAAAATACTTGAAAAAATAAATTGTGATAGTAAATGTAATTTAATCATTCATATCCTTATATTTCAAAACACACATGTTATTTTATAAGTGTTAATGTGTTTTTTATAAATATACCTGCACAAGGTGCGGGATATAAACTAGTTTACAATAAAGAACTCACACTTTTGTATTACACTATTGACCTAAACTTTTGAAATTTACAAATTTGCCCCTAACTAGATAATTACAAAAAATGACCCATGTTTTCTAATTGCAGGAAAGACTCAGAGTTTTGAAAGTTCACCAATTGCCCCAATTTGTTTAGTTACAGATTTTGACCCAACTTTATAAATACGGGCTATTGCCTATAGTCTTTTGTAGTTATAATTGGGCTTGTGTAACTCGATGGGTTTAAACGTGTGTAATGAAACCTTGTGTAAATGACGGACTTGTGTTAATGATGAACTTCTTGGTTTGTGCAACTCATTGGAGATTGTGTAGCTCAACTTTGTGTAAATAAACGGAACTTATGTAATTGAAAAATAACCGAGTTTGTTAACTACATAACTTTATATTGTAAATGAAATTCTGTATTAATAGTGTGTAATTGAAATTGTGTATTAACGTTGTGAAATTGAAATAAGCATAGATTTAACATGATACAATAAAGTTAAGGGTATGTTTGGCAAGAAAGCCGAAAACACTAGTTTAAGTGTTAACTAGTGTTTTCGGTATGGTTTGAGTGAAACACCCGTGTTTAGTGTTTATAAAACACTAATCAGTGTTTGGCAAACACACTAGTTTATATCTGTCCAAACACGTGCAAATCACGTGGTAATTTTTATCGGTCAGATTTCTTCATCTTCTCGATTCATTATTGCTAGCCTAATGATCAAGGAGGTCACTGCAGAACTGCTTCCTTCATCCTCTCAATTCATTAAAACTGAAGCAACATTTTTGCACGATTGTAACATTGTTGCAATGAAGACTTAGATGAGTAATTCTTTCAAAACCAATATGCAATATTAACCATTAAGCATAGGTGCAGTAGAAGATAGACAAAAATCCATACATAATTGGTACTTCTCCTTCTCCCTCATACATCTCCTTCTTACCTGGGACTAAACAAACAGCAGACGCAATTGTTCCTTCACCACCTTCATACATCTCCTTCTTACCTAGGACTGAACAATAGCGTTCGCTGAATCAGCAACAGAGCAACGCAACAACAATCACATACTTCAACCAGATTCCACATATGTTTCTTCTTTGAAGCTCTGCAACGCTTCGCTAGGACCTCCAGGAGGACACCGGAGACTTGGAGCCCTCGGTCACCATTCTTCACCCTCACTCATATCGCATCGAGGTCTCGCCGAAGAGGAATGGACATCACAAACTTCCCGCGAAACCTAATTTCCGATTTTAGATGATTCACCCATCGCCGGAGAAGCCCCTGGTACGCCGGAGAATCCCTTGCTTTGCCGTTGATTCACCCATCGCCGGATATGCCCTACTTCGCCTGGATCTTCTCCTCATCTCGACTTTCTTCTCCTTTCCTCTTCTTCGCCGTTGATTCACCAGAGAAACCTAATTTTCAGATTTGAGGTGAGAGATTATCAATTTTATAGATTGTTTATGTCGTAAATATTCTAAAAGGGTAAGGGCAACAGAGTCATTTTACGCCCAAAAACACTAGGGTAAATCAGAAACCCTTGCTTCCATAAGGGTTTCAGAAACACTTCTAAAAATACTAAGCACTAGTGTTTTTAGAATGCCAAACACTCGTAAAAAACGTAAACACTCGTAAACACTTGTTTACACTAGTGTATTTATGCTGCCAAACACAGCCTAAGTATCCTAAAGAGTTTTATCAAGCATAATACAATATATATATATATATATATATATATATATATATATATATATATATATATATATATATAGGGAAGTGTTCAAGTAAGGCCCATTATTCCGGTACAGCCGTGCGGCCGTCTGTACGGCCGACACGTGTCCCGGAAAAAAAAAAATTTTCTTTTTCTGAACGAGTTTTTTTTTAAAAAAAAAACGAGTAAAAGTAATAGTTCAAAACTTATTATGGAATAGTTCATAACTTATAAAAGGATAGTTCATGAATTATAATAGAATAGTTCATAGTGTAAAATTTATAAAGGAATGAAAGTAATAGTTCAAAACTTATTAAGTAATAGTTCATAACTTCTAAAAGGATAGTTCATCAATTATAATAGAATAGTTCATAGTGCAAAATTTATAAAGGAGTGAAAGTAATAGTTCAAAACTTATTATGGGATAGTTCATGAATTATAATAGAATAGTTCATGAATTATAATAGAATAGTTTAAAGTGCAAAAATTTATAAAGGAGTGAAAGTAATAGTTCAAAACTTATTATGGGATAGTTCATGGATTATATTAAAAAGTAATAGTTCATGGATTATATGGGAATAGTTCAAAGTTTATAGGAGAATAGTGCATAAATTATAACATGGTAGTTCAAATAAATTTTCATTAGTTTCCGGAAAAAAAAAATCGTTTCAGAAAAGAGAAAAAAAAATAAAAAAAATAAAAAAATAAAATTCGGGACACGTGTCGGCCGTACGACCGTACCGCAATATAAGGGTCGTACCTGAACATTTACCTATATATATATATATATATAGTTTGGCTCCCATGTAAACAGTCCTTATAGTGTTCAATGAGAACAAATTGTATCCGTTAGATCGTTAAATAGATGGTTGAGATTAGGCGATATTAAAGGATAAAAAAAATCATGTTATTAATGGAAGAAGATTCGCCGGACCTAAATCTATATATTCGGCGGTATAGTCACATATATTCGGCGGTCTACTCACATATATTCGGTGTTTACACGTTCACACGATAAGAGTTGTTTACATATGAGTCAGGATCTATATATATATATAGAGAGAGAGTATAGATCCTATGAGAACACCCCCTAACGTGAGAACATGAGAACATATTCGTAATTATTATCAGTTTTGTTACGAATGTGTCATATCGTTTAATGTATTATTCGTAGTTATTGTTGGTTGAGTGGATTATTCGTTGTTATTGTTGGATTCCTAATTATTATTATTCGTAAGTATTATTATTTTTTATATCTACTCTAAATCTCAACCTTTAATACTCACATTCAACGGTATACGATTGTTCTCATGTTCTCACGTTAGGGGTGTTTTCATGGGAACCACACCCTATATATATATGCTTGTATCCATTTAAAAATGAAAAAGACAGTAGAGGAGACTAATTCTATTAAGCATGGATTTAACATGATACAATGAAGTTAAGTACCCTAAGATTTTTAATTGTTACTTGTGTAAGGACTTGATGTCCTACCTCATAAGTGAGACGAAGCATTATCTTAGAGTGAGCAATCTTGTCAAGTTCCGTCTTTTCCTCTTCTTTAGTATCAGTTGTTTAAGTGTCGGTTATAGCATTTCGGTATTTCTCCTTAATAAGATTTGCTTTTATTTTAAATTGTTATGTGATAAAGTTAGAGTTGTCATCGAATAGTTTGATTTCGGCAGTGTCGTCACTCATGATGAAACAAAGAGGTAAACAAAATGTACGTTAGTATTACATTTTTAATGTAAAAATACTAAGTACAAGAGAAGTACTTGTCATCACAAACACAAAGAAACTCAAATAATTTTTCTCAAAAAGTACTAGTTCTCTATTTCGAAAAGAAAACAAGTGTCACCAGAAGAGTACTTTTACTCTTGAAAACAAAGATTTTTATTTTGAAAAAATTTTTAAATAAATAATATATTTATGAGATAAATAGGTTTGATGAAGATGAAGAACAACAAATGTGTTGAGAGAACCGAAAGTTTAGGTTTGAGACTATGAAGTAAAGAAACCAATTCTTGTGATATTTAAGCTATATTTGGTGTGAATCTAGCTATTGTGAAGCCAAAAGTACTAGAGAACGTAAAGAAAAGTAGGAACAAAAAAAGATATATAGAGAGAATGGGAGAAAAAGAGAATATATGACTATTACAGAGCCACAACCTCTACATCTTGCAGTTTCAATGATATATCTAAGTTTATTTTAACTCTGAAAGTCAATAGAAGCTTTGGATCCGTGTTTCCAAGAGAGATATCAACCAAAAAAACTCAAGAAAGACAAATTGGCAAAGATCTAAGGTAGAAAAGTAGTAAAGAGTAGTAGCGAAAGCAAATTTTGGAAGATTTTAAAGTTTTGAAAAGAAAAGTAAGTTTTTCCTTCTAAAGAATCGAAGAGTCTATACCAATTTGTAAATTTCATATATCAAACAAATCTCAAAATTTTTGAAACATATTTGTTCCAGAGCGAACCAATCCAAGAGAGAAATATCAAACACAAAAGTTTGTTTTCGAGGTCCAACTCAATTCCTACGTCCTCGGGATCTCAAGAGATACAATCCATTATCGTCTAAAAATAAGTAAAAACAACATGAAAATACAAAGAGAGAACTAAAAGCATAGAACATCAAGAACAACAGTAAGAGTAGAAAGAAGAAGAAGAAAGCTTAAAATCAGACGAGTCTATAGATACCAAGATCTTCTTTTCTGCTCATAGTTGGTGATTGAAAGAGCTCTTTCAAGCTTCTCATGGAAGCGCTCGATCTCACATTAGTTTCTGCGAGAGCTCTCGGAGAATGGAGGAAGAAGACAAAGAAGTAAAGTGGAGCGGCGGAGATAAGGAGAGATTAGGGTTATCAACGAGAAATAATAACCTTATATACCTCTCTCTATTCTTCAAACGTCGCCGTTTAAGTTAATAACCTTATATATCCCCGATATTTTCTTGTAATGAACCCAGATCGGCATGTTTTATCACATTTGAGAAGCAAACAGTAGATCGTTTGGCTTATTCGGGTAATCCCAAAAAAGTCTTCTACCTACCTAAGCAAAATGATGTATAAGCTTATCAGTATTGGAATTGGGTCTTAACATACTACAGCATAATCAGATCAAGTCAGATTCATCTCAAATATCACAAGCCAGATTCATCTCAAATATCAGAAACGTATAAACACACATGAATTACACAACCACGTATATAAAACAAGTCTAGTATATAAGAAATTGTTTGGTTTTAAAATGTAACTCTATTAGACTTGTATGCATATGAATTACGGTCTATAGTTTGCTAGGCTTTTACAACAATCTTTGAGTTTGATTTCAAGGATATTGAAAAGTCGGTTTAGAAATTCATATAAATTCATTCTCAATTGTTGTGTATGCATAAGGTATGGAATCAAGTAATCAATGGTATGTATCAGGCTTTTTATTTTCATTATTTACAAAAATACTTAACCATAGCCAATAAAAACCCAATTTTCTTATTTTAACTCCATTCATGAAAAAGGGCCCTCAATTTGTCAACTTGGAAATACAAAGAGCTTGCTTAGTTGTTATTTTGGTTATGAATTGTAAATTTAAAATCCATCCAAATTTGCTATGATTTAAACCAAAAATGTGCCACCCACCAACCACAATCCCTAGAGTGTTGATATAAGAAAAGTGGATGAACCCAACACCCACAAAAGATAGTGCTATTCAAAGAAAAGGTAAGAAAACATGCATTCTTTTATGGACCCATTGGACATCCATGTTTTATAGGATCCAAAATTTGTTTGCATTGTTTAATTCAATAATCTTAGCTGCCCAAACCAACTCATCAAATAAAATAAAAACTTGAGAAATAATCCCCTTCAATATTAAATTTCAAACTTTTTTTTAAACTTTTAGGTGGTTGTAGGATGTATTTTCTAGAATTGAGGCTCAATTATTAGGGTTTTTTTGTTGCCCCACAAATCTCTAATTAACCAATTTCACATTTATCTTCAATTGGAATGAGAATGGGGCAACCCATGTGCCATCACAATGATACAAGTACTCACATGGACCAGAGACTTATGGTATTTGACTACATCATTTGCTTACACACACACACTTCTCCTAAGAACCGATGAAACTTCCCTAAAGTTCATTTTTATGACTTCTTTTCCAAGTGATGAGGGTATTTTAAAAAGCAAAGAGATTTTATAGCTTAGGATTTGGTGTTTGACTATCTGTACACCAAAAATAAGCTTTACATGTTTAGCATAGCAACAAAAAGGAGCACTGACAAAGCAAGTAGCACCTTTATGGAGCAAAAGAATGCCTTAAGATCTAGAGGGGCCAAACAACAACCAAGGACCAATGCCATTATATAAGGGCCCAATCTGCTGCAGTGCTGGTGCATGAGTTACCCTGGTGTTCAGTAAGAGCTTCCTGCTGCACTTCAGTCTGTTATGCTTGCCCTTGTCGCCGGTCGAGTGTGACAGCATATAGTAAATGCAACATTAATGCAATACGGGCAACACAAAACATTGCAGTTCAGACTTAACTTCAGCAACCAACGTTTATAATATCTACATACCAAAATTTACTGACCATAACTCGATCAGCTTGCTGTCATCTTAAAATGGTGTGCTTATTTAGTTCTGAAAACATCGATCCAAGAGAGCATAAACAGAAGGTAGGATGAATCGGTATTGAGCTTAAATGATCTTTACATTATGATATACCGACTTTTCTACATAAAAGGTCACATGGCTAGGAAAATAAACACAGCAGAAAACTATTTTACAGACTAATGCATAAAAGAAAGATAGACAGAAGAATTAAGTAAAGAAGAGAGCTAATGAAGAACTTACCCTGAACAAGACGCTACTTATACTAAGATTGAGGGTGGAGAAGTCCAAAACTACGGGCAGGTTTAACGACGAGGGGTGAGAGAAGGGAATGACGGGATTGATTGGAGGATCAGCTTACGGCTAGTGCTACGAGTACCAGGTGAGGTTCTGATGTTGTCATTGTGAGGAGACGAGATTCTCTTGCTGTTTGGAGATAAGGTCTTGATGGTGTTGCTGCTCGGAGAAGTGTTGTGCAGAAAAGCAGGCAGTTTGTCTACTGAAGAAGCCTCTTGAGGTTGCTTATTATCGATCTTGTGCTGGGCTCGTAAGAAGGTTGATCTTCCAGGGCCATCAGGATTAAGCAATGAGCATGAACTGACACTGACAAATCTTGAAGGCTTGCCCTTTGAGGAACTTGGAAGTGGGATAGATGGCCTGAGAAACAAACCCGGAAATTTCCATTTATGAGAAGAATTTGACACGAAAACAAAGTTGAGAGTATAGTAAAATCAATGTTACACCTGAAAAGCCGCAATGGAGTCTGAGGAAGCTTCGACCCAGGATTGAGGTCTTCGTCATTGTGGATACCAGGTTGAACTTTCTCATGAGCCGGTGTATCTTCTTCCACTTCAAGCTCCATTCCAGCAAATGTCGGTCCTGATTTATAAATAAGTGTAGTTAGGCAAATGTATTTTCATGACCAAGCAAAACACAACAAAATAACACAAGACTCGCCATCCTTCCTTCCAAATGTATTTTTGCACCCCTCACAACGACAGTTAACAGAGCACCCAACACCACCCTGCAAAAGAAAACAACACATCAACATGAGATCGATACAGATTGAGGCTCATAGGTTCCTGAATTTATGTGAAGAAGAAAACCTGATAGCATTCACAATATTTCTTCAGGCAGTTTGATTTCTTGCAGTTGCAACCTCGTTTATGACGGGCTGAAGCTGGAGTTTTGTTCGACTCGTCCTGGTACAGTGAAAATTTATATAAGACAGTTGAAGTGCTCAAGAAACAAGTAGAATTAATTTAGTATTATACTAACCCCAGGATCGTTTACGTTGTCAGATCTGATAACTTTTGGAGCAAATGCAAGTGGGTTGCGAGATTCAATCTGTTTGCGTGTTGCTAGAACAGTTTCTTCATGGATTGGCTTGTTGAAGCAATCTCGGCAAGCACATGGCTCAACACAGTAGACCCCAGCAGCAAAGCACTCACAGTAACTACAATGACCAACACCAAAACCATAAGGAATCTAAAACAAAGGTCAAATTTAGAGGTGGTGTTATAAGTAAATCAGACAGCTTACAGTTTCAAGCACTTGGACTTTTTGCAGTTACAGCGCTTGCAGGAGCCATCACCTTCTCCAGAATTTTCAGAACGACGCCTGCAAAATCGGATTTATCAGTCACGGCCTGGGTTCAAATAGTAAGCAATAAGCACTCAATCAAAGTAGAGAAGACATGCCTCTTTTTCTTTGGGCTATTTGGATTTAAATCTTCGTTAGATCCAGGAGCAGATGCCTGAGAAGCATCCTCTGCAACCTCAACTTCTTTTTCAGAATTACCAATTTCCTCTAAAGAGATTGAAGCTGATGATTTAAAACTCTCTGAGACAGCTGTAGGAGGCACTGTTATTAGTTGCTTTTCCGAAGAAAAGTTCTCCGGTATGAGAACTCTACCACCATTGGAAGATACTGAAAGTGTGTTCAGGTGCAGGCCTATTCCTGGACGAACACACATGGAAGAATCACCTCCTTGATTTAGTGCTGATACTGCACTGTTGGCCAATATGTTTGCCTCATCTTGTGATGATGAAGTAGAAATTGAACTACCCCCTACATTCTTCTTAGCTCCTGGAATCTCGAAAACAAGGCAGCGCCTTCTTATCCCGCGATGCACAATAACCTACACAATACAAAGACATACACATTGGGCCACATAGGACTACAACTTGTGATGAAAATAAGTGTCTAAATTAGATGAAAGCATTTGCTCACCTTATTTTCCAAATTTTTGCTGATTTGGTCAGGAACATTGACATTTGAAGATGAACTTCCATTATAATCCTGCCCATGGTAAATTTGATGTAGCTTGTTTGCTGCTGGACCTGATTGACTCATCTGATCTTGGACATCAGAACTTAAAGGGCTGAGACCATGTTGGTGCTCCATATCATTTACATCCTCGCCCTCTGGAAACTGTGACAGATATGAAGCAAAAAGATCTATTTGTTCATCTAGTGAATGGTCTTCGGAGTCTTTTGGGGGTTCTTGAACTTGTGGTGATTCAAAAACTAAAAGATCAGCAGTGTCAATTAAACCCCAATCACCTCCTGATCCATCCATGTTTTCATCTGTTTCAACAGAAGCCAAATGTGTTCCAAGAGAGTTGCCACTTGAGGCCTCCTGAAACAATGGAACAGAAGAAGAGGCGCCTGGCTCACTCGTAGTCTGAATATCGGGGCTGCCACAATCATATTTTAATTCCGTTGGCAGCTCTATAGCAAGATTTGAAGATTCATCCGGCGCATCTTCAGAATCTTTATCCTTAGAAGGGCCCGCATCTTTAACTTCATCTGAGCCTTTTCTAGGTGAATTAGCAGCATTGCCAGCATCTTCACGTGTGACATCTTTGCTCTCGGTATCAGATGCAAGCTCAGGTTTTGATAACTCTGAAACTTGGTGTCTAAGAAAGAACAAAGTAGCATCAAATTAGTTACAAAAAAAAGGTATCGTTTCAAGAAGATAAGATTAAAGGGAAACTGCATTTTACCTTCTCAGAAATGTAGAGTCCTTTTGAAGGGTGACATGTGGTGATGTGAAAACGGATGGAGGAGATGTAAAAGTAAGAGCCCCGAGAGTCTGAGAAACCGGTATGCTGTTTGAGGGATTAATGGGAGAAAGGTTGTTGATGAAGTTGGAAAAGGGAGATTCCTAAAATGAAACACGTACAAAAACATGTTAAGACACAAACAATGTGTTTAAAATCTGATTGAAAACAAATTGCTTCATAACCTGCCTGCACAAACAAAACAAGGGACTAGGAGATTAATTCAGGCATTGCTGCATTGTAACCAAATCATGATTTTAAATCAATGATATCTACTCTAAGCCATGCAACATTAAAGAGGACAAAATTCGACAATGGGATACTCTTCAGATTTCAGATTTAACTTATACTGGTAAAAAAAATGCCCCAATTCACGAAGGATGAGAGAAGGCAGAGTAAATGAAAACAAATGCTAAACATTGAAGACAACACCGAATTCACTCAGGCTATGCAATGGACAATCTTTGACCAAAACCAACATCACCAAGAACAAATCACAAGAATGACCCATCAAGTGAAAATTGATTCAAGTGACCTCACAAGGTTGACCAAGACAGGCAAAATCAGTTGACTCAAAAACCCTAAGATAAACAAAGAAATGAAGCGCAGCTAAATTAGAAACCAAATCACCAAACCCAGCAAAACAAATCTAAAAGAAAGTCAATTCGACAAAATGAGGGTTAAAAACAGCAAATCACCTAGAAAAATTACATGAAAAATAAGGAGATTAACAAAATTAAACCTAAATTGACGGAATTAGAACGAAATGAAGCAAGCAAACCTCAAAATCGTAAGCAGGATTGCCGATCTGGGTCTTCTGTGGAGTATCCATCGCCGAATTGAACCTTCGTAGACGGATAACACTTAGAAACAGAAGCTCATAAGAGATTTAGAACCCTATTATACCTGTTACGACCCACCAGGGCTAATGGGTCACAGGTATTCACCGCAGGGAAGTAAAGGAGAGAGCGTGAGAAGAGTGATGGGGGATTAGGGATTCAAGTAGAGGAGCGGGAAGGCGGGATTTGGATTATTTTTCTCGTGGGTACAACCCGACCCGACCCTACCAAATGCGGGTCCCAGTACTTACTACTGGTGAGTGGTGAAGTAATGACCTCATGAGTCATGGTGGATGAAAAATGGTTGGTCTTCCTTCGGACCCAACCAACGAGGTGAAACTCAGCAAATTTATTTTTTAAATAAATAAATAAATTAGCTGTGAAAAGCTTTTTTTAAAAGCAACGTATACTTCCTTGATTTTCTAAACTACTGTTTCGATTGTGTTGATTATTATTTAGAAATAAACTCGATTTTATCTACAGGGTTTTGTTCGTATTTGTTAATTGTGATGATAATTATCTCTTTTTTTTCTTTTTCTAGAAAGAATCTGATGTAGATCCTCTGACTATGCAGCAGCAAGGAGATAAATAAGGGTATACCCGTAAAAATTTTAAATAACGCAATAGGCCATGTATATTAGGAAAAATCACAGAAAAAAATTCAATTTTTTTGGGTAGTTTTAAAATAGACCTTGAAAGTTCAAAATCAACAAAATATGACCATCTTTAGATAAAGCTGTCTAATGAAACTTGAAGGTTTTGTTCTAATTTCAACATGACACATTATTTAAAAAAAACTATTATATTATTATTATTATTATGGTTCAGTTATTTATGTTATAGTGGTAAAATATAAATATTAAAAATCAAACCATTTTTCTTATTGTAAACAAAGAATTAAATAAGAGGTTAATTTATAGGGTCGTGCACACGGTCTTAACCGAATCGTTTGGACGGGTGGATCATAAATATAATGTGGACCGTGGCAGGATTGGACATTTACGGTCCAGTGTCGTCCAGACAATATCGCATTTTTTTTAGCATTTGGTTGTTTTGGTTCAAATACGGTCTTGGACCGAGGCACGATTGGACATTTACATTGCCGTGTTGTTTGTCCTCCTCCTCCGGCTCCACCTTTCTTCTCCGTGTCTCCGTTATGATCTTCTCGGACGTCTCCTCCTTGATCTCCGGTTTTTATCAGCTTTATGCTCACCACTTTACTGATTTTTCAACACCGTAGCAAATTTACTTGCGTTGCATTGATTTCGCGTCAACAGCGGGTGACGAGGTGCTACCGGAAGATGTTGAAGACCTCATCCTTTGAATGCTTTGGGGTGACAAGTCTTTAGAAACTTCCCCCCCCCCCCTTTTGCTTACCCTTGTATCAAAAAAAAATCTCATAAAATCATAAACTAGATTGTATGTGGATCGGAACTGAACTGTAAATCCGGACAGATTTTACAAATCGGGCCAATTTTGCGCATCCCTGTTATTTTTAATAAATATTACTCCTTCGGTTCTCGATAATTGTCATTAGAATAAAAGTCATGCATATTAATAAAACTCAAGGTATAATATTTAGAGTAAATTATCAAAAAAACACATGCTAAATGGGGTCAATTGCAATTGACCACCCGTTAAAGTTTAATTTCCTAGGACTATCCGCTAAATGAATTACGCCAGCGTTTTAACACCCCTCCCAAATCCATCAGTTTTGTCATCAATGGAGCCCCACTTTTTAATATTATATTATTGTTCTCTATAAACCCTGACGGTTCGTTAAACTATTTAATTACATTAACTGAACCGAGTTTTGTTAAAAAAAACAAAGTTAAATAAACCAAACCTAGGTTGTAGTCAAACCCTAAGAAGCCCATGAAACGATAAATCTTCGATTTCCACAGCTGCCCCACACTTATATGTCTTCCGTGCGTCGACCACCACCATCACCGCCCCCAAGCTACATTTGAATCGCATTAAATCTTTGATTTCCACCAATTACATGGAGTCGGTTTAGTTCGGTTTTGATGCAAAAACAAAATTCAGATTCATGCTAAATGCAGCCCTTGGAAGTGGTTTATTCACATTCAGATATCTTGTTTTTGCGTTTATTGACGAGGGATCATCTCCAACACCACCTAAAGGACCACTTCCAAGATCATGGACTAAGGCATTGAAGGATAACGCAACCACATCATCTTTGAGTCCTACCATGGAAGGAGATACCAATAGAGCAACAGCAAAGAACATCCATTATGAAGTTGCTAGCTTTTTTACCACATGTGCACTTAAAGATACCTCACTCATATTTAGGTCTCCTTTATTAACATTGTTGACTACTGTGGAAAGACCATACAAGGACCAAGACGATCCAACAAGCATGGAAGTTAGCTATGACGAGGAAAAAGCTCCAAAGAAGAAATCTCGGCCTTGAGAACCAAAACTTTGCCCGAGATTTCCACAAATATCGACCAAGATTTGGCTCTTGTCTAGTTATAAGATCAAGCTGCAATCTTATTAGTTATGTATAGCTTTTATAATTTTAATATCTTTAAAAGCCTCTAAAAACATTATAAAGGTATTTGCTGAGCATATATTTTAGGATTATTTTTTTAGTTATAGAATTGATCTTTTTAGGAGGATCTCGCCTATAAATAGCCTTAGAGGTGAGATTATTAGGTAGATTTATTAATATTTTCACAATATTGTGTGAACTCGCTACTTTGCTTACGCAGTTTGTGTTTTTATTCATTATTATTCAATCAAAAGAGATAATCTTTGATTGAATCGTTGTGAGTCTTTGCTAGGTTGTGTTTGTGTGTGTTAATCTCTTAAAGGTTGGTGCTCCTAGTCAATTCTAGTTCGTCCTTGTGTCCGTCTTAGCTAGAAGGCTTGTGTAAGGTTAAAGAAGTGATGGTTAAGGTAAGATCTTCGTTAAGGGTTTTTGACACATAATTGGTCAAGATTCTTTGCGGAATATATTGGTTCATATCTTCCTATATCTTCATTAAATTCATTTCATAAATCATCTTCTTATATTTTCATTATCAATCCATCAAACTCACGTTATTTGGTTTCGAAGTTACATAAATCTCAGCCAAACACCAGAATCTCGTCCGAGATTCTTGACCGAGATTCCTTCTTTGAGACAGTTCGTGAACTTTGAATTGATATCGAAAACAGAGTCTTCAACCCCGCATCATTTATCATTATATTTAAGTTGTGAATTTTATGGTTCATTCTATGTGAGCAAGAATGTGCACGACTCCTTGTACTAGAGATTAAAGTTTACAAATTAAACTACAATTACAAAACCACCAATATAGTACATACTTCTTTTCACCCGGAGGAAGGGATCTCAATACACTAGTAGCATTACTCATAATCAAGGTAAACAAAACGCATGAACTTTGCTCCCAGATTTGACAACAAAATCACCGCGAAACAATTCCTCGTTCCCATTTTCCGATTGTTTAAATTCGTCAACAAAGAAGAAGGATCAAATGCATCTTATTATAAAACGATTTTTGTTGTTGAAACCGGGGACAACGAGGAAACGAAATTTGGTGCTCCAACGCTGAATTGAGGCAAATTTTACGCCGAAGGAGGAGAAATCGGGGACAATGAGGAAGTGATTCTTGTTGTTGAAACAAGAGGGGGGAAAGAATAAGAAAGGATCGGAAAATGGGTGACTTTAAGGAAGATAGAGGAGTGGAAGAGGGATGGGATAAATCAAAGTTAGGGCTCATTTAATGTGATTTGTTATTTTTTCACAAAATTCGGTTCGGTTTATGTAATTAAACATTTTAAAGAAGAATCTGGATTCATAGGAAATAATAATCTAAAATACAAAAGTGTAACTCATTGACGATAAAAATAATGTATACGAGGGGGTGTTAAAACGCTGACGGAATACATTTAACAGTTGGTCCTAGGCAATTAAGTATTTAACGGGTGGTCACGTGCAATTGACCCCATTTAACGGGTAGCTTTCGGTAATTTACTCTAATATGTGATTATGTACAATAACTTCTTTTAAAGATTGTATAAAAATGTTGGTAGAATGTGGAGAGTTGTATGGGAAAAGAAGAAATAATGTTTTAAAAATACAAACAATAAATAAACGTGAATTTATATTGGTCAAATTAGGTAAGTAAGCATTTTTGAGATTTCTCTCTAGTAGCTAGGCTCATGGTATAAATATGTTTAGTACATGTACCCATAATCAAATCTCTTACCTTCCAACTTCAAATTAATGAAAGTGGTAAAAATTGAAGGGGTACACAAACCTAATAGAAATAGAAAATGGTTTATTTGACCAAATTCTTTCATTTATATTTGGAGGTTTGAATATTAGTTATACCAATAATGACATATTATGAACCATATTTAAAAATTTTTAATGACAATTTTTGAGAACCAGATGGAGTAATTGAACATGATTCATAAACTTAAGGTGTATTCTTATCAATTTATTGATATTTCAAATATTTGATGATCATTTTGTTTTCGTTTGATTTATAATGGAAAATGGTTATGATGGATAATTTTTAAGGAATAATAGAATATAAAACATCTTTGTGGATGTGAGCACAAAGTTTAAGATCGACAGATAAATTATTGTGAGACGTTGAGTGTCTTAGTTGAGTCAAATCGTCACCTACATTACTAACTTCTTTGTATACATGCTTAATTCGACTTCGTATAACTAACAAAGATTCAACATAGGGTAAATATAATCATATCGACCTCTGGGCAATTTCAAACATCTTGAAAAGACTTAGTTTTTTAACTTCATCTCATAAACAACCTTCGTCTCCATAATCTACTAAAATGAGGTTCCCAAACGGACCCTTAATAGCACATGTTGTTTCATGTCATTATTCATTTAATTTGCTTATGCACCAACAATAATTAGGTGAATTTCCGAAGTATGCCTAAATTATACAAATATCGTATTCAATAAGTTAAAAAAATTTTATGTAGATGCCACTATGTATTTTTAATAATACAAATTCAATAATACATTTAATAACTCTCTAATCAACTTTTCATTTATTGAAATGTAATAATTATGTTTATAATCATTATATTGAGTTAATTTGTGTATTTGTTTGTTTTAGGTTGTATAAGATATTTTCCGATCAACTTTTAAAATGTAAGAAGAATTATTGTTGACATGGGTAACAATACGCCCTTATTAACCGAGCCGGGTGACCGCATAGTAAGACGAGCACACTCGCAACTCAAGGTTAGCTATGATACCACTTGTAAGACCCAAGGTTTTACGGACATTGTTCTTATGTCAACCATACTCGCACGGAAACTTCCCAAGAGGTAACCCATCTAGAAATTGCTTCCGTACGAGCACACTTAATTCCAGAGTTCTTTGCCCCCAATCAACCAATGGAAAAGAAAATTTCTTGTTGACATGGATAGTAATCCACCTTATAAGTTAACCATAAATCCTCATTCAAACGATGCGAGATAATAATTTTACGGAGTGTTACACCAAAAACTTTTAATAGTTTGGTTGTATGGCGTTGTTAGACGAACCCATATAAACAATTTAAAAATATATATAACACACTTCGGAAACATATTTTGTTCCTAGTTGATTACGTGTATGGGCTCAAAAGTGGAAGTCAATAGAAATTGAAAAGATCTATATAATTACGTGTATGGAAGCCAATTGAAATTAAAAAGATTTATAAATTTTAATTTGGGAGAGACAAATTTTACTCCGCACCCCATATGAAAAATTGTGTCTTTATTTTTGCAGCCTTATGCGTAACCATCAATTATGTTCATGTTTGAAACGACTTCCATCCAAAAGCTCATGTGCATACTTGATGGGTTGACTATTTATATTTTGGAGCTCACGTGTAGAATTCACTTAGAGCTCGTTTGGTACGATCCCATGAAATCAAAAATTGGAAGTAGAATGAGTCGTATCAATACCTCACGTTTGGTAAGGCTTGAAATCGGAATGAAAATGATTCTATGGAATGGTTCATTCCAACTGTATAAAAGAAGTTGATTCCAGAAATTAAAGGTAGGTATCTCATTCCATCATAAACTCATTTTAAATTTAAAACTACATTTGTATATTTTTATTATATATATACTTGCTTATTTAGTTGCAAAAAATAAAATTAATTTTTTTTATTTTCCATCAATTAATTTAATTTATACAATTATTTTGTAGAAAAAAAAGATTTGGACAAAAAAGTTTTTTTTGTTTACCTATAATACGAATAATTCATTTAAGATGTAATGTAACCAGAAAATGCTCGAAAACAATATAATTTGTTCAATTAGAAAAATATATTTGATAGAAGAAATATATATACCTGATTATTTGGGTTGACGATTGTTTAGTGTTTAATCTTAAGTTATTTGTTAGTCTTCATTTTTTTAAAATGTAGTTTAAAAATAACATATATTTACATTATAAACATTCACACATATATCATCAAATATGATATAATTTCTCGTTTCATAACTCATATAAAATCAAAAGAATGTGCCAAAAATATTTTATTCCAACATCATATCAAACACCAAGTATCAGGAATATTTATTCCAATTCCTTATTTCATTCCGATTTATGATTTCAACCTCATTTATACAATCATATCAAACGAGCCCTTAATCCTAATTACGCAAATCGGGTGCATAAATAAGAAGACCCTTAAAAAAAATTATACGGGTCCGTTTAAAATCTTTGATGTGATAATTGTGTAAATTTCCAAATATATGGGAGGCCCAACCCTACTAATGGACCGTGTGGGTTGCATTCTAGAGGTCCATCTAATTTGGAGACACCAATTTTGTATGGAAAAAATATGCATGGGATATATTTAAAAGGTTGATCCATGAAAAGGTTATAATGGGTCCAACTACGTATTTTAAACTCTACATTTTCACTCTTGGAGATTTCAAAGAATTGAAGAGTTGAAAGATTTTTGAAACAATTTGGTTTACTAAACTTTTTCTAGTTTTGTGTTTAGTAAATGTACCCATTGAGAGAAGAGTGTGTAAAGTTTGAGGATAAATACAAAAGGTTGGGTATATTTACTTAATTGAAACATTAAAAAGCCTAGTTACTACTATACTTTTTCAAAAAAGCCTAGTTACCAAAATTGCCCAAGATTTTTTAATTAGTTGGTTGTATTTTTAAATGAGAGGGAGGTTTAAATGTATTAGGTTTTCCAAATGTGAAAAACACAATATTTTTAGGGAAATTTCGGATGGTACTCTCATGGTTTGGGGTTTTTCGGATTTTGTTCAACAGTTTTTTTGAGTTCGGATAGTACCCTTAAGTTTACGTTATTTTCCGAATTTTGCCCAAATTCATTAAAAAATTTCAAATTCCATTAAAAAAAATAAAAGAAAATAAAGTAAAATTAAAAAATAAATAAAATATAAAGACTGATTTATTTATAATAAATTAAAACAATGATTTTTAAATTTTTTTTAAAGAATCCTTATTTTATTTATATTTTAAATAAATTATAACACTTATGTTTTTAGATTTTGTTAAAAAAAATAATATGCGAAACAATTTAGTTTACTAGGTTTTTTCTAGTTTTGTGTTTAGTAAATGTACCCTTTGAGAGAATAGTCTATAGAGTTTAAAAATAAATACAAAAAATTGGGGTATATTTATTTAATTAAAACATTAAAAAGTCTAGTTACTACTCTAGTTTTTTCAAAAAGTCCTAGTTACCAAAACTGTGCTCTTCACTTTTATTTATTTTTTAACCAACACTCTTTAGGCTTTTCTCCTCCCTCTTTCTAAATCAAATATCTCTATATATATGACCAATATGAAATGGAACACTTCATCTCAACTTAGTTCATAATTAGTCAAAGACTGAAAATTTATGAAACTCTCATGTGATTATGCTGATGATGAAATTATGAAAAGTTGTGTACTTTCATCATCTTTTTTTTTTAAGGGGGTTTCATTATGTAATTAGTGGACGAGTTTTCACCACCTAAAATTAATGTTAATGTTTACTCTCCCATTTTATACTCTATTGAGATTTCTTTTTTTTTTTTTTTGTTATAGGGGTTGATATACTCACCCTAATTTATTTTTTTAACATTTGGCCTCTCGCACATAGGATTCGAGATAGTTAAAAATTTGTAAATTTTGAAGGGTATAAAATAAATGTTATAGTTGGGGATTAAATTTAATGTTACGGTTGATAATTTTAGTATATATATATGGGTTAAAAGTTGGAAGATGGATAAAAGTTTAAGAGAAATGCGGTTGGTAATTCTAGATTTACGATGATTCTTCATTTGACCAAAACGAAGGACCCGATTATTCGGGGTATTCGTAACAAACAGATGATGGAAATATAGAGATTTCATGATTGCTTGGGTTCGGGGCGAGGCGATCAAATATTTTCTAGTGCTTAATATAACGGTCATGAAAAGAGTCAGATTCATAGAGTTATGGTATGGTGCGCTTAGTTTGTGAACAATCCCGGAGCAAATAGGTTGGAAAGAGAAAAGGTTGTTGATTTAAATGATGCCCCTGTGAAGACTCGACGCAACCATTCAAAAAAAAATGTGGTTGTGCATTTTAACTAAATGGATATGAACGAGCGAAAGATGGGTGGGAGTTGGCGGTTGAGTGTGGATTTCATAACCACGCATTGCAAAAACACCTAGAAGGTCACACTTTTGCCGGTCGTTTAACAAGTGAAAAAATATATAAAAAAAAATAACCAAACTGACTGGTTGGTCACAAAAATTTAAATAAAAAATAAAAAATAAACCAAACTGGTGGTTTAAGCGCCGGTTTGGTTAGCCGGTTTAACCGGAGGTTTAACCTACGGCTAAACCTAAACCGCCGACTAGCGGTTTGGCCAAATCGGCAAACCTAAATCGTCGGTTTAGGCCGGTTTGAGAACCGTCGGTTCAGCGGTTTAGCCCAAACCGAATCCATGTCTAATGTATACTATACGTGAACGAAGACTCAAAAGTTAAAACAAAAGAGTATTGATCCCGACGCGTCATGTTGGTGGAAGCAATATTTATTTTTTGTTTGGTATGAACATTGGGCCGTACTCTAATTTGGCCCAATTTGCTTATGCTCCAGATTTTTTAAGTTATCAATATATTTGAAAATGGATCATTCTGTAAACGGAATTATGTTAGCTTATACAAAACTACAGTCCTCGTATTTAAAACTTGATTGCTTTACATTATTTATGATAACTTGTTTCAGTTTTGGCCTTATTGAATTGATGGTGCTTCTCATATTCTCTCAACTAATTCTAAAATTTAAGAACATTCCAAATACAGTATAATAGAGATAATCACATAAAGGAAATGAACTAATTGTAACACATGTTTATTTATCTAATATATTGATTGGACCCAACAACAAGCATTTCTAAACATGTATGTCGGCTTGGGACATAACGGTGACCTACAATTTTATTTAATATCAAAATTCTAAAAATAAAACTATACATCTACTATTCTTAAAGAGTGTTTAGGGTAAGTAGGTAGTTTATGTATCTTGGTGTATAAAGTAGGCACTTTTTGTTTTCAATTAACAAACTAGGCACCCTATTTTATGTAGAAAAAGATAAATTGATAAATATTAATTGATATTGCCATAAATGTTAATATTCTATCTCCTTAAATATGTAACAGATTTGGCAAATTAAAATAATTGATAAACTAAATTATTACGTCAAATTAGGAAATAAATTATAACAACTCCTAAAATAACTCCTCACATAAATACAGCAATCTTTTATTCTTCTTCTTCGTCTACCTTTCTAATCTCCATTTTTTCGATTTTAAGAAACTCGAATATCGTCAATGGAGGTTTGCTCTTTAATTATTTATTTATTTATCATAATTAAAAAAATATGTTGTTATTAATTTCGTGGTTATGTACATATGTTGATACATAATTTCGTGGTTATGTACATATGCTGATACATAATTTTTGCAACTTTCTACATAACGATTACATAATTTTTGCGACTTTCTAAATAACGACTTTCTACATAACGATTACATAATTTTTGCGACTTTCTAAATAACGACTTTCTACATAACGATTTCGTGGTTATGTATGTCCAATGCATTTTTTGTAGCTGATATTTGTGTATTATGTATTAACATTGTGTAATTGAAATTGTGTACGGACATTGTGTAATTGAAATTATGTATAAAAATTGTGTATTAAATATTGTGTATCGGCAAAAGAATACACGAAGTTTGATTAGTCTAACTGGTATAAGGGCGGGGGGGTGGGGCAACTCGTCCAGAGTTCGATTCCAACCTTTGACACAATCTTTTACTTATTATAATTAAGAAGATAAATAAAAATATTTAGTTTCCCGATTTAACAAAATTTATTTGATTATTAATAGGAGAGAGAAGAATCTTAAAATTTCCATAATTTTGGCCATATCCACTCAAATTTATCTTTATTTTTTTATTGTAAAAATAGGGTGCCTAGTTAGTCTACAAGTTACAAAAAGTACCTTATTTCACCAATCTTCTCATTCTTAAACTATATAACTTATATTCATTTTTGTTTTTTTATACTTCGTATAGTTTATCTTAGTATACGTGAAAAGTAATAATTACAATATTTCTAAATATGTGTGAAAAATGGTAATGGACAAATAACATGAACCAAAATGGCATACTATTTATGAATATAGTACTTGAAAAAAATATTTATATTATATTTATTTAAAAATTCAAAATTGATATGTATTATATATTTATAAATTGTAATTTATAATATTAAATTGTGGTCTATGTTGTGTTTTGTGTATTTAACATTTTTAATGAGCGGTCTGCATATGTACCATGTTGAAAATAAAACAAGAATTTCACATTTAATGATAGAAATGTAAAAATAATAATTTAAATTTTGACACATAAAGCGGGAAAATTGTGATCCTAATATATAAGACTTATCATAGATTCTCAAATGGTTTTAACATAAAATTTTATCATAACTAAGCACTCCTATACACCCGATCCTAGTCAACATTCCGATAAACTTTAACATAAATCTACTCAGTTAGTCGATCGTAACACATAACTATATGTACAGAGAATGAGATGCTACAACCGTTTCTTCGATTAAAAAACTATTAACCAAAATAACACACGTGATTATGAATAAAATGCAGGCACAATGGAATCTCCCGGATCAAATCTATGATAGAATAAATGGGCATGAAATATAAGAATAGAAGAGATAATCTAAAATTATGAATTGGTGGCTTTATTATTAGTAGTCAAACATACATGCATAATATAATACTGTTAATTATGCCGGTTAGATCTGGTTCAGGTCGAATAAATCATCCTTAATTAGCAGCTAATCTATGTTAAATCATATTTGGATCGCAAAATCCTTAGTAAGCACACAAATTAATATATGTAAATGAATATTGAATTCGGAAAATAAAAGGCATATATACTCCATGATGACCATATTTTAGGATATATAGCAAGTATGGGCTATATAAATAACCAACGGCTGGAAATACCAATGAATTGTAGGATAATGTTATGAATTGGTTCGCTTTATTCTAAAATTATAAATTATTTTATTTAATTAAGATATTATATATTTTAAATTAATAGTGAGCCAACAAATAAATAAGACAGATAACAAGACAAAGGATTTAAATTCTACAATTTTTTTTTTTTTTTTGTTGGTTGATAAGAATATTAATTTATATTGGATAACTATTTACATAGAAGTAGAAGGTAAGCGAGCAACAAGTTGCGCCACTACATCTTTTTGAATGACAAAACATAACATTTTAAAAAGAACAACTACAAATTTAGAGGTCATAATATTACTATGCATAACTCTTTGCACCCTCTTGAGAATATCAACAACATCGGGTGCAAAAAATTCAAACATGTCAAAAGCAAATGAGAAAAATACGTGTTGGTTTTTAACACATGCCCTTTCATGCTTGGCCACCTTAGCTGATGCCGCTCTACAAGTTGTCTGACCCACAACAAAAGGTTCGTTCCCTAATCTCGCAAGCGGTGAGACCCCGTCAAATCAATACATGCATGCTTCCCTCCACTCCAACCAAACACCAAAACATCCGCCGGCCGCAATTTCGACATTCCATCTCGCGGATCAGTCAAGAAATTTACAGGTGCTTACCTTTCTTTACAGAAATTTCAACCCGTCTAAAGGTATCACTAAGAAATCACGAACCATTGGCAAGGACGCCAATAAATTCAATTTTACAAGGTCTTTATTAGAAGAAAAAAAAATAATAACCGAAATAAAGTAAAATGATATTTTTTATTTTTTTTTAATATTTTAAAAATCTCTAATATTTTATTTTTAATAAACAAATGACTTTTTTTGGATTAATAAGATAATAGTCCATTTCTTAAATGACTTTTACACTCTAAATTCATCATTTTTTTTTTGGTAGAAAGGAGAGTCAGTGGTCTCCGCGCATCTAGTCGCGCTTTTCTGATAAAAAAAAAAAAGCTCACACGTAACATATAAGTAAGAATTAATTATTTAAGATGGAGTAATAAAATATATAATGTGTATAGTGACATAGAAGGATATACAGAAGAGGAAGGGGGCGTTGTTGCCACGTACCATTCGCAAAATTGTTACGTGACATCCTTTATGGCATGACTTTAACACGTGTACGCTAATACATCTTCTTATCTACCAACTACTGTTATCATCAATGATTTTTTATTTTTAATAAATTTAATTTTCCCATCTAGTGTCGATGTTGACGTGGGCATACAACTATATTTTATATATGATTTTTTTCTGGTGCTATAAAGCATTGATTTTTTTTTTTTTAAGTTTTAAATTTTTTCTTGGTATCTTTATAATTTTATTTGTTTTTCTAAATACACATTTTTAATATTTATATTAAAATTTATTATAAAATAATTAAAAAATTTAAGAAATAAATTTAAAATTAATTAGAAACAATTTGGTTTACTAGGCTTTTTCTAGGTTTGTGTTTAGTAAATATATCCCTTGAGAGAAGAGTGTGTATGGTCTGAGAATAAATACAAAAGGTTGGGTACATTTACTTAATTGAAACATTAAAAAGTTTAGTTGCTACTATAGTTTTTCAAAAAGGCCTAATTACAAAAATTGTCCAGCTAATTATGATCTCATTACCGTTTAAACTAATATAATTAATAATAAGAGTATTTTTTAATTAATAAAATAAAGATAATTTTTACTTTTGACCTAAAATAAATTTTTTATTTTAAAAAATGTATAAAATTAGATTAAAAATAAAATTTTAAAATTTTTTTAAGACTCCAGAACTTTAAACATATAGTAATTTTTTTAAGTTAATTTTTTATAATTTATTTTAACTTAAAAATAAAAATATTATTTTTATGTGTTAATTTTTATAATATACTTTCTCATACTCTTAAAATTAAAAAAAACATAAATTTTAAAAAAATTTCGAATTGATATAAATTATATAAAATTTAAATTCAAAAATAAATAAATTATATTGTATTTTTAATTTTCTAGACTCTTAATAAAATTTTAAAAATTATTTTTGATTTAATTATATATATATTTTTAAAATTGAAAATAAAAAGTAAAAAAATATTTTAATTCAAAAATAAAAATAGTTCTTTATTTCAAAAAATAGAAAAAATATATAAACTATTTCTATTATAAAATTTTTAATTTCAATTTAATGAGGTCATAATTGTTTAAAATTTATTTTTCTAATTTTTTATTATTTTATAATGAACTTTAATGTAATATATTAAGAATGAGTATAAAGAGGAAACAAATAGAACCATAAGGGTCCAAGAGGAAATATAAAATTTAGTGGATACCAAGAGGAAAAGTCCAAACCTTGAGGGCACCAAGAAGAAAAATCTTTTATTATTTTATAATGAATTTTAATGTAATATATTAAGAATGAGTATAAAAAGAAAACAAATAGAACCATAAGGGTACCGAGAGGAATTTAAAATTTTAGTGGATACCAAGAGAAAAAGTTCAAACCTTGAGAGCACCAAGATGAAAATTCCTTTATTTATTTAGTAGTTTTTTTTAAAAACGGAAAGCGGTTAGGAAAGACTATCTTGCAGATGTAGTTCATCCTAAAGGTTCATTGTGGATGAGAACTCAAAGTTCGGGATCGTCAAAAAATATGTGTTGGGTTTCGAAATTTTCAAATGGGTCAATCGGTCAGTAACACGGTTGATTTCTTTGAACACATGTCTGGCCTGAACTTCCTCAAAGAAGCGAAGATCCAGTCGGGAGTCAGATATGATCATCTTGACCTCCCAGGGACGGCTCCAGAGTTCTTGTAGTGTCTTGATAATACATCAGTTATCACCCTCAATTTCGATTTTTTGATATTGAGGTTTATTGCTTTTTTAAGACCCGCTTTTAGTGCGAAGACTTGTACTTTGATAACCGAGTTAAAATTGTTTTCCTGTCGTCCAAGATTATGACTTTTTCGTTGTGATTTCGCATAACAAAACCGATAGATGTTATACCAAAATCGAGTTTGAATCATCAAAGTTGAGTTTGTGGAAACTAGGTTTATCTCATTTGATATTATTTTTCTTCCTTGTGGTGGAAATGTTGTTCTTTTGAGTATATTTAAATTCGTAATTGTCATCATCAATGAATTGATTTTTCCACTTTTGGAATTTATTTATGATAAAATAAAAGATGTTGTGGTCCAATCCGAAAATATCATTAGTGACGATGATTTTATTACTGAAAAACCAAATACTCCAGCATATAGTTGGCAAATATGAAAAGTTTGTTAGTCCGATCTTGTTTATTACTTCCATAAGAAGATCATGTGGTTTTTTATTTTCATGATGATGGTATTGAGATTTGTAGAATTAGTTATGTCAATTTTTGTGATTACTTCTTTATCTTAGGGACATTTGAAAAGAAGGTGTACAACGTCCTCAAGTTGGTGATTACAATATTCACAATTAAAGATCCCGCAATTCTTCTTTTGTTGAGATTTCTTTATAATTTGTTGACAATAGATTCTTAGGTAATCTACTCGCACTCCTTCAAATATATTGTAACACCCCAAGTTTTGGGAACACGAAGCGTTACGGGCTTGGACCTTACAATGGGTCCCGACCCTCAAAGTAACAACGACACAACAAATATTACAACAAGACACAGACAAATGAGAACCAAAACTCAATATAAAACCAAAGGTTTAAACAAAGAGAAGCGTGAAAGACTCGCAACCGAGTTCAAAACAAAAGGAAAAACTACAACTGAAACATAACTCGATCTCGTCCTATAATGCATGAGAACCCCAACTGACCACACCGTCCGGATCACTCAGCAACACATATACATTGCAAGGCATCTACAACATTAGTATAAACCGTTAGCTAACATTCTAGATATCAGAAATAACGTAAAGACACAAACACACATAAGGTAATGTAAAAATATAACATGCTCGCACTCAACCGGTTATTATCTTTCATTAAGTTATCCATTACTAATTCAACTTCTATTGTCACACGAGAATCTCCCGAAACTCGCCTCCGTTTCCGTCTACCAACAGGAATAGATCGATATTATCCGTTACCTGCAGGTCTGGGTTGCAAGAGCACCTCCTAGTCTCTTGTAGAACTAGACAAGTGGTCACCGCCCGATTATCATACACTTGGGCCATTTACGGTTATAAAGGTCATCCTAGTCCGGTTATCCATAACAACGATAAACAACACAAACAAGTCAATACACTCAAACCAATATACATAATGAAGCTAAGTAAGTCCAAGGGACTTACCTCACTCAAAGGTAAATCAAAGATCAACAACAACTTAGTTTCCCTCATGAAATGAGCAAAAGAAAGCCTGTTCACACAAGACATCGCGAATCATGAACGAAACGGTTGCTAGAAGTCTATAACTTCTAGTCTCAATGATCTCTAAGAGATCTCCACAAGTTAAGTTCTCAACTTTAGTCTTAATGCACTCACTAGGGTAACAACATCAAGAACAAACCAAGGAAGGAACGAGGGAAGCAAGGAAGGGAAACAGCTCACCAAAGACGGAGATACTACAAGAAAAACCGCAGAGGCGGCTTGACAGAGGCGCGGGGCCGGAACTGGGCACTTCCCGCGGAGGCGGCACAACAGAGGCGAGGGGGCGACGGCATGACAACGACTGTCGGGGTTTCTCTCGACAAGAACTCACAACAAGGGATCCAAAGCTCGATGCTTTGATCCACACTCGTCAAGACTCAACCAAGGGAGCCTGTGAACATCAACGTATCAACAACGGGAAGGCCAACAAGAATCAAGGTTCAAACTTGACTCTTGGAGAAGAAGAAAAGGAAGAAAGAAATGAGGAACAAAACACAAGGGAAAACGGCATGTAGCAACTCATGAACGTGATGAAGAAATCAGAGAAGAAGACTTACACGTTCAGCAAGGGAAGGAGGGCAAACGGTTGCAGCTCTCAAGGTTGAAGAAACGTACGAAAGAAGCGGGAAAAACGGGAAGAAGGCGGAATTTTATAGGGAAGGGTGAAAAGATAGAAGGAAAGACGTTCTAGGGTTAGAAAGAAGATAGGAAAGTCGACCTATAAGATAGAAGATCGGATTTTCTATCTACGGAAGGAAATAAAAACAGAATAAAGATCTGGATGATCTGGGGCAAAACCGCAGGAGCGGTGACAGACACCAGCTTACCGCAGGAGCGTCCGCTGTCACCGCGGGGACGGTGAAAACCAAAAATTGGGTGTTACGTATACTTTATTTGGCTGAACAATAAACTGTATTGATACTAAGTAGTCTAATTACATACTTTATACTTATATTAGTTATATTCTTAAATTTATGTTTTATAATGATTACTTTCATCGTGTTAATTCAAGTTTAATATTTATACAAGTAATCCTTTAGTATAATTAAGTTTAACTTTATAAATTTGGTAGGGTAACCGATCAAATATATAATATTGAAAGTTTGACCCTTTAACTTTTTAATTTTTGCATAATAACGCATATACAATTTTTTTTTCAAAAAAATATCTTTTTTTTTTCAAAAAAAATATCTTTTTTTTTTTCTTCTCTTACTTTATTTCTCTCTTTTCTCTATTGTTTGGTTGTTGTCAACAACACCAAAAAAAAACACCCAAATACATGAAAGTTAATGGTATAAGAATACTATAATATCAATATATTGCGTTTAACTCTTGTCAACAACACTAGAATAACAAAATAATGTGTTTATGTACAGTTAAAATTTTCAAAATTAACAAAATAAAGTGTTTAAGTGATATGAACAGCACAAGAATAACAAAATAAGGTGTCCAGGTGTTGTCAACAACACAAAATACATCCAAACAATTGTGTTTGCACTCTAAACAATACAAAACAACACCCAAAAAATGAAAGTTAGTGGTATCAACGAGACAAAAATAACAATATAACATGTTTATCTCTTGTCAACAATACTATAATAAAAATAAACAAAATAAAGTGTGTAAGTGTTGACAATAACTCAAAAATAACAAAATAAGGTGTTCAAGTGTTGTCAACAACACAACAAACACACAACACAAATGTGTTTGTGTTATCAACAACACAAAAATATGTTGTGTTTCAGTGTTGTCAACAACACCAAATACACATAATAAGTTGTGTTAAGTCTTGTCAACAACACGGAAAACACATAAAAAAATTGATGTTGGTGTTGTCAACAACAACACAAATGTAAAAAAAAATCAAATACGGAGAAAAACAGTATGAAAATAAATTATTTTACTACTCTCAACATATAAGCCAGAACACCAACTTAAATATAATTAAATATCAAATATGAACAAATATCAGTTATTCTAAAACCCTAAATTGAAAGGTTTCATTTGTTCAAACTTGTTTGTTTCGCCCTTTCTTTTTTACGGTGTTTTTGAATCGGAACAAATAAGTTATTGATTTCTCCTTGGAATCGATTTGAATGAACTTAAAAAACAAGATCTCTTGAATTTGGAAGAAGTTAACGAGAAAAGTTGAATACTTTTGAATGGTTTCAGTTTGGGAAAAAAGAGTGTTTTTAGCGGATTTTGACGAGGATAGATAATTTATTTAATTGCTATTTGGTGTGATTATTTTTTAAATATTGAGAAATTGGGTATTAAACCCCTAAAAGTAGTTGTTCAAAAAATCCTATTGAAAAAATCTTCTAGAAAAGGTAATTGAAAATAAAAAAAATTAAAGAGAGGATAAACTTAATTTAATAATTGAATTATTATTGAGCCTACGTGGTGGGTCAAGATTATAGGGATGAAATGAAGATTATGAGATTGAGCCAGTTTGGTAACGGACGATTACGTAGATGAAGATGAGAACGAAGAGAATTATTCAGATGAAGAATTAAGGGGATGCAATTGTTTAAGAATGAATATGGATATAAGTGAAATGAGTGTTTGGTAAAATTAATATGATTGTGGGTAAAATTACAAAAAAGTAAGGGTCTGTTTGGTAACAAGGGATTATCGTAGATGAAGATGAAGATGAAAATGAAGATGAAGATGAAGATGAAAATAGTAGATGATTATAGGGAAGAAGAAAAAAAAATTATTTTCTATTTGTTTGGTGTAATTAGGGATTATAGGAGGTTATTATACGTAAAATTACGAAAAAAGGTATTAAGAATAATTTTTTAATTCAAACGTCAAGGGTAGAAATGGATGAATTTGTTTTCATCTCCCGAATAATCTCAATAATCGGATCTTGGAGGGATGAAAATTATTTGGATTTTCATCTACCAATTCATCTCCCAAATTCATCTTCATCTCCTTCATCTCAAGCTACCGAACACACTTAAAATGAGCTTTTGATATTTTCATCTCAATAATCTCCCAAAAACATGTACCGAACGGACCCTAAGTATTATATTTTTGTATAGATGAAAGATATTAAAAAAAAGGGGTAAAAGTGAGATTTTACCATCAATAATCTTCATAATCCTTATAATCAAAGTTTTATAGGATTAAAAAATTCCCATAATCTAATTCCCTTAATCATCATAATCTAACCCCTTTAATCTTCTTAATTCCATTATCAAACGAGATTACGATTATTATTTTTCTCTTTTAATTCTCATAATCTTAAGCTCCTTAATTTATTCCCTTACCAAACGGAGCCATTGTGAGATTATGAAGATGAAATTGAAAGACTTTTCATCCTCACAATAGACTATTGAATTGTCTAAATTATGGGATGAAATTAACATTTCATCTTAATCCCATGTATCACCAAACGGACCCAATAATGATCGAGATTCATCAACTCTAGGTGAATTTTTTTTTTTCCTTAGAACTTCACCCTAACTAAATTTTAAAAAATTATTAATTATTTTTATAATTTTAAAATTCTTATAAGTTATTTTAAAATTCCTTCTAAATAAACCTACAATAGTCTATTTAAACATCCTTTTCAATTTGACACAACATTGGCCAAAGTTTTTATTTAATATAGTAATTAGAATTTTAAAGAACCGTTGTCGTTTCATCCAAATTTTTAAAAATTCAAAATAAAATATCATCTAAATTAAATTATATTCTGGGTTTGGATTTATATGTAATGATTTGGACAGAATTAGTGAACTACTTGATCAAAGTCATGTCCAACGAATGCTTATGTTGATTGTTGATAAGCAAAAAAAACAATTAAGAAGGGACAAATATGGAAAATTTGAGCTTTTTAAGAAGAAGAATGATGATTGACGTCAATTTCGAAAGACTTATGCCGTATGGTCTTATCTATACGACATCGCATCATGGGCAATTTTTTAACAATATCGATCTTTACATAAAGGACCATGTCACGACTTATGAAGAATTTCTTAAGTATATCTTTTATGATTGTATAGATATATCATATATGTTTGCGTAATACGTAGTATGTCGTCACGTGGTTGAGTGTCACCGTAACGCAATTTAACCTTCTTTTTTTTTAATTAACATTAAGGTCCCGTTTGATTTTAACTCCGGAATCGAAGGAATAGAAACAAATCTAATCCATATGTATATCCTTGCTCGTGAAAATTTTTGGAATCGTTCATTATGGTTTGAAGTAATTGGAGTTGTATTTAATTACTTTTGATACCTTATACGAAAACAAAATATGGTGAGGCAAATGCATTTTGCATAAAACCACAATGATTCCATAAATTTTCATGAATAAGAATATACAAATGGATAAAATTCGTTTCCATTCCGTTTCCGTTTTCAGAGTTGGAACCAAACGGGCCCTAAATAGAAAATTTAAGAACTTTTGGTGTTTTATAAATATCATGTACATGTACTAGAAATATAAAGTATAAAATGAAAATATTTTAGAAGCCTAGATTGACCTTTTTAAATTCGGTGTTTAAACCTAGATAATAATAATAATAATAATAATAATAATAATAATAATAATAATAATAATAATAATAATAATAATAAATGTTAGATAAGTATTATTAAAACTTATTTAAATATAATATTTATGAGTTGATAATTAAATATACTAATCGTCAAATAGAACATTTGGGTACTATTATATCCAACATTTGAGAAGGCGTAAATCTAATACCCGACCTTAACATTATTAAAACAATACCACTAGTTTGAATGCTCGAGTAATGTTTTACCTCACACTCATATTTTATAAAAATTACTTTTAGATAAGGATCGATAAGACGACTTTAAAATACTTGAATATAAATTATAAAAACACAACTTTACGATGTTTTTATAACGAATAAATTTTGGTGGAGAATACCACACACTTAGGGGAGAATAATAAAGATTACAAAAGATAGTTTGAAATAAAAACTAATCTAAAACAATAAGATAACTTCTCTAATTATAATAAACCATATATTTTATTACGCTCCCGTAACGACGTTGAAGACTGAAACATTTCATTGACAACGAAGAGGTATGTGACCCCATGTAGATCGGTGCCAACAGTTAGGACCACCAATGGATCAATGACAACATTAGATCGATAGTAAATAAGTGGCAAAGATAGATTTAAATGCTCATAAGTTGGCGATGATTGGTAGGTTGAGGTCCCGAATCGAATCCGCTATAAAATAGGAACTAATCTAAATCAAGCTTATGTTGAGGTGGAACCACACTGATACTGAATTTATATCACCCTATTTATATGAGTAGGAGAAAATAATAAAGATTAGACAATATAGTATAAAATAGGAACTAATCTAAAACGATAAAATAACTTCCCTTATTACAATAAATCATTTCTTCCAATTACAACTATGAATAATTATAACACTAAAATTTATTGAATCTTTTAATAAAATAAGGTATATATTTTTATAGCACCAATTTTTTTTATCGAATAATAATCCATTTTATGCCAAACCATTAAATTATCTATTGATTTTTCATCCCATTTCACGTCTACCATCGTAATAAACCAACCTTATTTTTCATTTAGCGTATAATTTTGAGTATATTGTAGGGAAAGAACAAAAATATTATATTTATGTTAACTTGGAAATGAATGAACTAATGAACCTAATTACAAGAAACAACATAAATAACAACTTATTATGTGACCCAATACCCGTCCCGATTCATAGACGCTAGAGCATACCAAACTCTCCCGCTTGTCTTCCCTATAAAGTGGGGGCAGAGGAGCATTTGTACAGCACAACCGTAGCGTGTCGTCTTCCTCTCTGTTCGCTGCCAGGTTTCCCTTTGCATTAACAAAACTCAATCCAAAACACTTCCTTTCATTTCCGATATGGCTTATTATAACACCGCCGACCATTCCACCTTCCTCCAAACTTTTCTCGATAACTCCGGCGGCTACGCGGTAGTTGACGGCGGTTTGGCTACTGAGCTTGAACGCCATGGCGCCGACCTTAACGATCCTCTTTGGAGCGCTAAGTGTCTCGTCAGCTCCCCTGATCTTATCCGAAGGGTATAAGCATCCTCCTATTTCCTCTGTTTTCCTCTGTTTCACTTTCTTTCTCAACCTCCTGGTTTGCTGTGTTGTATTGATTAGTACTCGGGATGATTATCATATTGATTAGGACTTTGTTTGTTTAGAAGGGTTTAATTTAAAAAATATGACAATAAACCTTTTTTTTTTACTGGATCTTGCTCCTAGGTTTTTATCATTTTCACCGATTAATGCTGGAAAAAAAACTGGTTGATAATTTAGGGAAAAATGAAACTATTGTAGGTTAGCTAACAACGCCTAACCCCAAACTTGAAATCTATGACAGGTACACCTAGACTATCTTGAAGCTGGTGCAAATATCATAATATCTGCTTCCTATCAGGTAAATCTAAAGAATCACCCATCTTGGTTATAAACTGTTTCAAGGTTTTGAGTCAATTTGGTTGTTATTGCAGGCGACACTTCAAGGTTTTGAATCGAAGGGTGTTTCTAGAGAAGAAGGTGAACGTTTGCTGAGAAAAAGTGTAGAAGTTGCACGTGAGGCACGTGACATTTGGAATCAGAGATGCACCAAGGGTTCTTTTGATGATTATGATGTGAAAGAGGATGTAATAAGAAGGCCAATCCTTGTTGCTGCTTCGATTGGAAGCTATGGCGCGTATTTGGCTGACGGCTCTGAGTATAGGTTTGGACTTTATCTCATTTGAATAAGATGTGGATTGTGAATTGTTGCTTACAATGAAGCTATCTTGCAGTGGAGACTATGGAAAATTAGTAACTGTTAAGACGCTTAAGGATTTCCATAGGAGAAGAGTTCAAGTACTTGCTGAATCCGGGGCTGATTTGATCGCCTTTGAAACTATTCCGAATAAGCTTGAAGCTAAGGTATCTGTTGAGGATCGAAATGTCCACATTAATAGTACGATAATATGTGAACCTAACATATATAAGTCATATATATATAAGTCCTAGGTTTACTTCTATTGTCAATTGATTTTTCCTATTGTCTAACTGGTTTTAGTATGTAACCCGAAAGACTTGGGTATAGGTTCACTTATCGTGCATCTTAACAATATCTACATATTTATCAATCATGTAGTTAATGAGAACTACTGTAATTGATTAATAAACAGGCTTATGCTGAGCTTCTGGAGGAAGAAGGGATTGAGCTACCAGTGTGGTTTTCATTTAGTTGCAAGGACGGCGAAAACGTTGTTAGTGGCGATTCTATATATGACTGTGCTTCACTTGCTGATTCTTGCAAGAATGTTGCTGCTGTTGGGATTAACTGTACTGCTCCTAGACATGTTCACAGTTTGGTCCTTTCGATCAAGAAGGTTTGTATTTCAAAGTTATTTAGATATCATATCACAGTTGCAGCACCTTGATTAATTTGGAGTAATGGTAATTGCAGGCAACCAAGAAGCTGATAATCATATATCCAAATAGCGGTGAGACATACGACGGAGTCACGAAACAGTGGAAGGTAAGTGTTGTTTGACAATGCCAATGCTTGCAAAATCACTTCTGAAACTGAAGCTGTCATGTAATGTAACTTGCAGCAAACAAGCGGGGTTGCAGATGAAGATTTCGTGTGTTATGTTCCGAAGTGGGTTGAAGCAGGGGCGTCTCTTGTAGGTGGTTGTTGTCGGACCACCCCGAACACAATCCGAGCCATCGCCAAGAATCTTCCTAAGAAATATGCTCAATCAACATAAAATGGAGATCGTTTCTTGCTTAGTTACGTATGATATAACCCCATGGTTAGTTTTGGAGCAGGGTTATGTACTGTATATATGTTTGAATTGAATAAAAGGAGAGTAACTTGAATTTTACACAAGGTAGACTTATCTTCTTTACGTCAATCCTTATCCTGATTGCTTGTACCTTCTGTTTTGGATTCTTATCTTTAGATTGTAGGAAGCAATATGTTAGTTGGCAAACACAGTTAATAATTCCCGTCGATTAAAAACAAGTTAGTGCTCCCAGTGGCCACCAAATTACCAATCACCAATGCAATTCAAGCATGACTATAGGTTACAATCATGATGACAATATATATTCAACCTATTTTGGATAAATTTAAGTAATATTTGAATGCAAAGAATTTGTTACCGAGGTTCGGAACTAAGTCCTATATTCCCGAGATCTCAGAACCAATTTTAACCAAGTCCTATATTCCCGAGATCTCATAACCAATTTTATCTACTACAGTTTGTATAGTCAAAGCCAAATAAGGAATCAAGAAACAAAGTTAAGTTTGTAAAGCCAAAACCCGAGTTACAGAGTATACGTGTAAGTGGAAAACCAAGAAATAAAGTTGAACAAGAGTAGAAAGAAAACATAAACGAACAAGAACAACATATGAGTCTGAGGATTCAAGGATCCTCTCCGTGGTCCACAAATATTGTGGTTTGATGTTTTCTTTCAAGCTAACAACCTTCAAAGGCTAAAGCGCTCGATCTCACTATCCGTTGAGGAGAACACTTAGATACAAGCAAAACCTTGAGAGGAGGAGCTTGAGAGGAGGAGATGCTCATCGCTCAAGATCACCACAAACATACGCTGGAGATGAGAGAGCAGCGAGAGGAGAAGAGAAGCCATAATGAAGCAAATAGGGTTAAGCGAGTTGAAGCTCGCAATCTATATCTCTTCACTTAGCTCAAACGATTTCGTCTCAATAGATGAACCACAAAGCTGACATTGAACCCGGTTCAAACAATATTTCTCACCTTCTAAATGATAACCCGGTTCTTCATATATAATAACACTCGGATTCGGTTTCTTCACTTGCTCATGAGTTCGAATCTTCTCTGCCACACTATACCGATTTATACTTTTTACATTATCAAATGAATTCATAGATCTGTCTTCCAACACTCAACATTTACTCAATCAAAGCCATGTAGTGTTGTCATCATGCAAATCCTATGCTTAAGCTTAGTTTTGGTGGACGCGGGTTATCTGTACGTATGTTTCAATGTGTCCGAGTCCAACACAGTATTAAAATTAATTGAGAATAGAAGTAATAGCCCACCAAACTTATATACTCGGGTTTGTTTAAAAAATGCTTTATCTACTTAGCAGCAGAAAGGATCCACATTTGCTTCAAGAAGCGCAGAAAATGGTGAATGTTTAACGTTTAGATCCGACTATACAAAATGGGCCCATTGTCATGTAACATGTAATCCAGGTTCACATTTGGGCCTAAGAAAATGGGCCCATTTAGAAATGGGCTCGTCACTTTTCGTATGTCTCGTCCACTATATTTTTCTGTGGTTCCTCTTACTTCCATAAATAAATATATTTTATCCAAAATAAATAGTTTGTAGTTTAATATATTTTTTAAGTTCTATTGTCATTTTTGAAGTTTTATTGAGCTATTACACATTCCGGATGTAAGTCTCGCACGCAATGTGAACGCGCCCGCCTCCCACACACGTCACAAATCCATCTCAAAGTTCGTTTTCCATCACGTACGAGCAACAATCGGTGGAGGGGAACATTACCCATCATAGATGCGCCTCATAGCCCGTTACATCCTTGTTGTAAGGGTGCATCCGTGATACGTTTGCAACTCGTTTTCATGTTATTCTTTTATTGGGTGATTAACTTGTTACGTTGAACAACATCGCCCAATAATAATATTGGGTGATTGAGTGATACGAAATAACAACGATCGAGTAGTTGTCCATAGATGGACATAAAGGTATTTGGAAAAACTTCCAAGCTTTCAAATCTCCCAATGTCAATGGAGAGAAACAATTTTACCAATCAAAACCAAACATTTGCAGTCGAAATCAATCGGCGCATGCAAATGTGATCAACACTTTGTGGCTTTGCTTTAATCACTCATTGCCCTTTGATTTTACAGCATTATCATATCAGAATCTCTCTCTGCATTATACCATGGTTGGACAATTTCTAAGCATTCATAGATGCAATTCACCTTTTCTTTTATTATAACATATTTATATTTTATGTTCCTATACAAAAAAAAAAAAATTTTACCATGAAATTTATTATATATTTTCCATCCAAAATACTTCGATTTTTCTCTTCATTCGCAAAACCTGTATCGAAATGAACCTATATCAAAATGTATAAAGTAACTCAGCTTTTCGATATCCCTTGTATTTTGATAGCATGTATTATAGTCTATATTTTGGGGTTGGTTTAGATGTTTTATTTTCATAAATATGCATGTATGGTTGCATATTTTGTTATTATATTGTTGTTTTGTCTACCTTTGCGGGAATCGAGGTCTACACCTAGTTTCGTTGTAAATGTAGGTAAAATAACACGTTTTGGACTAAAAAGGAGCTAAAGGAGCTAAGAAGTCATTGAAGTTACATTCTGAAGCTTAAGAAGATCTCAGGGAGCATGAAAATAATTAAGAAGATTTACTTTGGACTAGATTCGAGAGATTTCACATTCAGTTGAGATTCACCTCGGTCAGCTACGGTACCACTTCGACCGAGGTGATCCTGAGGAGCGTCGCGACCGAGGCGAATAACCTGTCGCCGGCGAGATCATTATTTTTGGCTGAGATCTTTTATTTTTGAAAGGAGGAGATATTATATTTTTGGCTGGATTTCAGGAGGAAGATATTATTTTTGGGAGATTTATTTTAGGAGATATGATTATATTTTATAGGAAATTATCTTTTTCACAATTCAGCCATCTACGGATCACATGCTTAGAGCATCCAGCAATTGAGGGATTTTATGGAAGATTGAAGGAAGGATTGAATGATTGAAGTTCAAGGAAGGAAGGAATCATAGTTGGAGTTAACTTTTGAAGGAGTTTGTAAGATCTTCTTAGATTTCTTTTGGTTTGTTGTCTTTGTTGAGTTGTGATTGAGGAACGCTTGTTTGTTACTTGTTTGATTCAGTTATTGACACCTTTTTCTTAAGATTTTCTTATTTGAATATTGATTCCTTTCCAATAAATTTGATTATTGTTATCATGATGTTGTTGGCTAAGTTTCTTATGCGATTATAGGGTGATTGGCTGAAAGTTGTGGGAAAAACGATGATAGAATGATCTTAATCCCAACAGGACCCTGAAAGCTCGAGTCTTTATCTTAACCTTAGAACATCTCGCTCAATCGATGAACATCTCGACCGAGGTGGAACTTGGTTGAACGAGGTGAACTTTTTCCTGATCCGAAACTGAGTTAAGATTCAAAGTTTGCCAAATCCTATTCTTATTACACCTTTCCTGGTTCAATGCAAGCCTAGGATGAGACTTACCCGGTGATTCCTTTGTTTGTTTACCTAAGATCATGAGTGTAGGTAATAAAGTTTATCCTTTATTGGGGTTTGAGTGTGCCTTCATCCCATCTTTGTGAGTTAGCTTGAGACTTACCCGGTAAAGGTTGATTCTATTCCCTTGGGTGGTGTGTTGGTTTGAGATTATAGTTCCTTCCCTTAGTACCTTGAGACTTACTCGGTAATAGGAGCTTCGGTTTGGGATAGTGAGTAGTGAGACTTACCCGGTAATTTATTCCCTCCTTAGAAACACCTTCCCTTTGCAGACCTCAGCTTTATCCGCGTTATTCTTTGAGATCTTGAGTCGGAACCACAACTAAATGTTTTAATCCCTAGAATCCGCGTTCCCTTTATCTGACTTTATATCATCTTTGATTGCTTTAATTTATGGTCGTTAGTTATTTGACAACCGATTTCGTGCTTTGTTTCACCTAAGTCCCTATGATTGACCCCTGAAATTCTTGCTTTTATTACAATTGACCCGTACACTACGGGTTCGCATATTTGTTCAAGTATACTTCTTGGATTATAAATTTAAAGGTTGCACACACCTTTTGGAGCGAACACTTGTAAAACAAACTATTTCAAAAACAAGCTCATAAGACTCACACGTCTCGCTGTTTGTTTAAACTTGATCATACACATCAAATCGGATGCTAGAAACAAATATAATTTTTAAAAGCTATAAATTTGATTGAAGTTGCCAACTATAACCCTTCTTCTCTAATATCTTCTTTTAACCTCTTAAAAAGTTCAAAATTTTTAACATTTTTACTAGTATTATGTCAATTATATAAGCCATTAGCACACCAATCTTCTACCAAAACATCAACAGATCAATATAAAGAGGAGCATCAAGATACCACTACAATATGCTATGACAGACCAATACATTCAACTATGAAAAATTCTTAACTTCAAGATGTCTCCCCTCCACGTTATATATAACCCATCGGAATTTCACAATTACCCTTCTTACCGAATCGACGAGTTTTGCAATTGTAGAAACTATCTTAACTAAAGTTTAATATATATTAACCTCGATGAGTTAGAAGTTTCGGTCTCTCGGCATCCAAGTCACAGTTTGAAAGCACTTTTTTTTTTATTATCTACGATCACATAAGCCTCCGTACTATCAACAAAGTCATGAACTCCCTTGTCAATCAGATCCTCTCGTATGAACCGTATGATGATCTCTTTTCTTTATATGAATAATATAGACTTTCCTTTGGCTATCACTCCCTCGCTCAATACCGTTATACCATACACCCACCAAAACCGCTGTTATATGCTATTCTACAACCCATGTACATGAAGATCGGTATAATCCTCCACATGCACTAATGGGTTTTTCATATTATCTCCTTATTGTAAAACTAGTTCAATGCCCACACCTTGTACGAGTTTTGTTTATGAAAGTATTATATTCTAATTTTTATGTATTATTTACCTACACACCAGTAGGTCAGTAACCCAATACCAGTAGATCAATGACCCACAAACCAATATGTCAATGATTGTAGAAGTTTTACCGATGTACAAACAACTGCCCCCACAAGGATACGAGATCAAATGTAGTATAATCGGGTATCAAATTCTCAGGTACCACGTATGTATTGACATATATACTAAGCTAAGGGAAACAAAATAGAGGCAAATAAGCTTTTAGTATCAAAGACTAGCAATAATAGGATAATTGGTAACAAAGTTTGATGTGATATGATATGGACGAATGATCTAAGAAAATATGTATCCCCACTATGATAAATAAAATAGTAACCACGTATGTGCACGAAATGAACTTCAATAAGAAATTATGTAGGTAACCATCTAAAATAGCATTCATTTGTTTTATCAAAATCAATTAAAAACACCACTTCTTTCGAAGGTAATTAAAAGGTGGAATGGAGCACTTTGAAAAGAAACATAAAACCTACTTATATCAATCCAGTAATTCACATAAATAGTCACCATCGATTCATCATAAAGGTTTAACAAACTCTTTGATTGAAGGAGACTTAGTTAGACATAGAGCATGAAGAGAAATCAGACAAAAAGAAGAACCTTTGCATATAATCAAACTCAAAGCAACAAAATAGAAAAATAAGTCTAACCTCTAACACAAACGTAAAAACCTTTAAAACGTATTTGAAAGTATCTGAGAGGTGTAGTAGGTAATGATATGAGGATCTCATGATGATTTCTAACCCTAGAGGTCTAAGGGGTATATATAGGATAAAAATTGGGCTAAACCGATACAAAAAAAACCCGTTGTAAACCTAAAAAATTAGGTCACACAGCGAAGCTAGCGCAACGGCGCAAACGACCAGGGAAACGGTCGGTATACGACCCTTTGGTGCCCGTAGGGTGTCCGCCTGAGCCTTCGTTCTTCGATTTCTTGGGATGAACTTAGAAGGAGTTTAGTTGATCCAAACACAATCTGGAACGGCCAAGCAAACAATCATGGTGGCTTGTGGCTACCCGTAGGGTGGACGTTTCACCTCTTGTTCCAGCTTGTTTGGAAATGCCGTCCTATGTGATTTTATGCTCCATAGTAGGGAAGTTCTTGGCTCTAATCTATAGTGGCTTTTGAGCTTTTCGAACAGTTGATCCTCAGTCATATGAGATAATGTCCTTGTGATGTCCAAATTCAAGGAATATCGAGCTCTTAAGCATCCTTAAGTGAATTTGGTTAGGTAGATACTTCATAACAAGTCTTGAAAGCCTAAAATATGAAATAACCAGAAGTAGTCACCGATTAAATAATATGAACACATTTTGTGTTATAAGCACATATATTTTGCCAAAAGATGCGTAAAATAACATGAATAAGAGGGTAGAAAACACGTATATTTTGATGATATCAAAATACCCCCTAGTTAGCTCGTAACCGTCCTTGAGTGAGTGATATGAAAATCAAAATTTGCGTCTATAGAACAAGAGCATGCCTCAACTAAGAAAAACAGTCAACCTTTCAAACTGAACCATCATAATATCAATCATTTAAGGGAACGAGAAAAGATGATTCCAAGCCTTTCCAAACCTCTCAAGGGATAAATGCGTTTAACTAATCTTACTAGAATGTGTTTAGATTCATCACTCAAGCTCAACAAAAAGATAAAGGTCTTACCATAGACTTGTCAATACGTTCTTAAACTCCACCATCTATGCGGAAAAGAAAAACTCAAATAGATGATGTAAGTCATGAGGTCTTTTATAGGGCCTAACGGGGATGATGGGCCAAACATTAGTGATGTTAGTAGCTAGGCCAAAAGAGTAGGCAAAAGAGGCTAATGATATCCGGGGCACCGTTTCTTTCTTTTTAGATCAACGAGACTACTTCAACCATTCACCTTTCATTGAGGTTCATGTACTCTTCCTTCTTGATTTGTACTTCTTGTGCGTACATCATTCCCTTAAGAATGAGCTTCATCCTCTTTTAGGGATAAACTAGAGTAACTTTCTTCAAAACAAACTCTTACTTGAGATGTTGCAGAATTTCTAGCAGGAACTTTTTATCCTCTCCGCTAGTCTTGAAAATGTCTTGGGAGTTTTATATGTTCTTCCAAGCTTTAAAATTTTTACACTATAGCTCAAGTCTGTTTCGGATTACCCCATACTTGTTTCTTTTGTGTTTTTTCTCACTTCTTAACCCGAAATATGGTTTCATGTGACAACATGGTTGTGAGGCTATTTTGAGGAGCACCAAAGAAGGAAAATATATAGGCAAGACTATGGCAAAATAGAAGGGAAACACATATATGGGAGGAAGTTGATACAACCTCATATCAACAAGGGCATCAATCCTCTTTAGATCAAATATAGAGATTTCAATGAGCATGTAGTTTTGTAAAACAATCAATCACAAGTTCTAGAAGAACATAAGCAATTTGGAGATCACACACAAAAGGAAAAGAAAGGACACATGAAACTACTTGTCCGAGGTTTTGAGAAACCTCACTAGGTGTTGTTTGGTAGGCTTTTCATCAACGATTTTTTCCAAAAACTCATGTACGTAGGCAATAGCAAAAGGTCAACATTTTAAAACATCGTTGGCATGTAATGTCAAGCAACAAATATTGAGTTTTATAAAACCGGTTTTATCGATTTAAACTGATCCACGAAAGGTTTTTTTCAGTTCACGCAGATAAGTAAACAAGATAGACAAGAAGGGGGAAACATAGATAAACAATGTACAACAAATATTACAAGTTTTAAATCAAGTACAACATAATAATTTTGTTATTACACTTCATACTTGAAATAAATTGTGTCCTCATAGTTTCACAAAATCAAGAGAGATAAAAGACAAGATATACTCATGGGAAAAATGGGATCGACGGGATCATAGAGGACATCTGAGTGTCCTATGTACCAGGACCTGCAACATGTGGGTCATTTGTGCGTCGTCGTGAGAGTCCAATACCATACTCATTTAGGCGATCCTCAATACATTCCTGAGTATAGAGCATATTACGCATATCTCTGGCATAATCTTCCATGTGTGAGGTGTAGGTGGTGAGTGTAGTGGCATAACTAGTGAGGTGTCCATCAAGAGTAGTTAGGTGTCCGTCGATGAAAGTTAACCGGCAGTCTAAAGCCGTGAACACGCTAGTATGTTGTGTCTCTAAGGCTTGACATGTAGCAGCCTTAGAAGTCTGCCAATCAACCTTGAAAAAGGACTCTACAATGCTCCAAATGGATAACTAGTGCATGAAGTCTTGAGGAGTTGCAGACGATGACTCACCACCGCCTTGATAATAGAATTGTGAAGATGACGGTGAAGTAGGTGGATGGTCACGCTCAAAAGTGTATATAGAATTCTGTCGGATAAAAACGTCCTCTCCATCATCCCCATCATCATCATCGGCATCACCACTTGCTCCCTTATCGTCGAGAACTAGCGTCTCATACTCAAATCTGATAAAGATATCAAGCCATTTGTTCAAGTCTTGAATAGATGTGTGAGGGTTGTACCCCAATATGTTACCCTAGACATTCATCCGGAATTGGCCATCATTATGGGACCACATGTTCATTCGAATCAATGTCTCGAATCCAAGGAACCTAAGGTGAGGGTGGAGAGCAGTGAAGTGGGAGACGTTTGGGTTATTGTTGGAGAATGGGTTCCCACAGCGAAAGTTGGGGACATTCCGAGCCTAGTATATAAGGTCGGTGGGCTACTCCTCCTATTGCCAATTGGTTTTAGGATGAAACATCATCGGGCTTATGTGTTGGGCTTGACCATAATGCGCATGTGCGCTCGTATGCACACGACCCCCGCTCTACCGGTATACCATTTCAAAGTCCGATACAGACGGACTGGTAGAGCGGGGTCGTGTGCATACGAGCGCACATGCGTACTAGGCCCAAAGCCAACCCATAAACCCGATGAAGTTTCATCCTATTGACAATAGGAGGATAGTCCACCGACCTTATATACTACGTCGGAATGTCCCCAACTTTCGATGTGAGAACTTATTATCTCCAACAGTTATACCTCTTCATCAAACGAGTCACTGGGGCCTCCATGAAATATAGTATCGGCCGGACGATTCTTCTTCTCGAGTAGATTCAGGAAGGGGAAGTAACTCATGTCCGACTAAAGTCCATCTAACAAATAATAGATGATGAATAACTCCTATGCAACCATTGTACATGTCAAGTCCTGTCTCGGGATCAAACAGGAGGAAATGAAACATGCGGAAGAAACATTATTCACTAAAAAATTATCGAGTCATTTTGTAATAAATTATAAATGATAAAAAAAAAAGTTAAATTATTTATTATAAAATGCATATTATGAAAAATTATAAAGTTGAAGAAAACCTTTTATATATAATTCAAAAAGATATAAACATAAATACATGGCAAAATTTTCAACACGTAACTTCCGTCTTCAGGTGAGCTACATCTTGTAACGAGGGCAAATCGATGTAACCCAAGTAGAATTTATTTGGAACCGTCTGAAGCAGGTAGAGAGCGACCGGGTCAGGGTGGAAGTGACTCTCGAAGAAAAAGACATCGGTTCAGATCATCCGGCGTAAATAAGGTTGCATGTTCAGAAAATGTCATTATTGAATAAAGCACGGGATTATGGTGGGCTAAACACAATTAAGGGCGCCTTAAATGGAGACCTACTAGTAGACGCCCGGAATTGCCTTCAAATTATTACTTTGACCAACACTTATGGAGTATAACTAGTTTGAGTTCTTGTATCTTATACGATTAGTTTTTAGATGATTATAATTTAAATAGAGGTTATGAAAAAAAGTTATGTTTGTGATCGGTTTTTTAATAATTCATAAACGATTATAAATATTCTCAATTAATATAATTTATAATAAATTAATTGTGTAAAAGTATTATGATGGAGAAAATTCTAAAAAAATTTTATTGGATTATTAAGCATTAAGGGTTCAAAGGGTAGAAGATAAATGAATTGCTCTAACCGAGTTGTTAAGTAGGTGTGGTGTGTTGGTTTTGCTTGCTTCCCTCCTTCATTTGAAGGGGTTTTATCTTGACCGCTTGACCTGTGGGGCGGTTCATCCCTGGTTCCGAAAGAGAGGAGCTAGGAGCTCGTTCTGCCATCATAATTTTACTCTTCACTTGAGCATTAAAACGATGATGATTTTTAACCTTGACAATAGTCAAAATGTTAGTCTTCAAAGTTTTTTTTTTTTTGTGCTACTGTCTTGCCTTATAATATCTTAAATGACCTCTACCAACACAAATGTCGCTCCTCTTTACCGTCCTATTACTCTTTAACTAGAGGATTGGTTAGTTGTCGAAAAACAACTTTCATAAGCGAGGAACGAAAGAAGAAAATACATAAAATAAAGCAAGTATCTCCAAAACAATGATTTACAAATGCCTAGTCAACTACTACACAACAACACAATTAGAGAAAACAATGATTTACAAATGTCTAGTCAACTACTGCACAATAACACATTTAGAGAAGAACCGACCAATTATGGGTTCGAGTGACATTTCACTCCTAACCACAACTTTGATTCTTCAACATTGGTCGGGTGAAGAAGAGGACCAACCGAGCTTCTTTCTCCTTTCGCCCACCACCATAATTAAGAGTTCTCTAGTGGAGGCAAACAAACGAAAATGATGCAAAAATCTCAAATTTTGGATCCCCAAACATAAAATGCTTGACACTTTTTCTTGGTTGGATCCCTTATTTTGAGAATGAGAAAAATAAAAGTATTTTTGAAAATATAATAAAAAACTAATGAAGTGGGCTAGTGTGCGAAAACCATGACTTACACACGCCCCTTCCCTATCCGGCTTGAGACTAAAAAGATTGGTTGGACCAACAAATTTCATCTCTTTCGTATCTACGATACCCGGCCATATAACCATCAAATACTGTTAAAGTGACTAATTCCGAAAAATTATGGGGTGTCTAGGACAAATTAGCGTTACCATTTTCATCTAGTAACAACACGTTTGACATTAACAAAAGCTCATGTACAAGAAGGTTGGCTAGAAATTTCGTGCATGAACACTAGCCTCACTTAATTCATAATTTATAATGAGAAGAGATACATGAAATAAAAAACAATTAAATATTATTTTTATGAATATAAGGAACGAGTCGTATGACATGAAAATATTACGTACTAATTATTTGAAAAATATATCAATTAATATTTTAAAGTTAAATCACAAAGATGGGTGATTATTATTATTACTTTTTTTAATTTTTAAGCATTTTCTCATGTAGATATAATTCAATTAAACAACTAATTTACTATTTTAACGTGGTTGAATGAAGGCGTGGCTTAGTTTTTGTTTTTTCTTTTATAAAACACACTACATTCAAACTTAAGAAATATCCTCCACTAAAATACTATCTAAAACAAAAGGAAGGGAAGACATACAATAATCGAGAAGAGTATTATATGTCTGTTGTTGGGCAAGAACATGAGCTGCCTGGTTTCCGGTTCTTCTAGTAAATCTCCATTGAAGTCTCTCCACATTTATCGCCAGGTTGAGGATCTTCCTAACCAGACCTCTCATAGCATCTCGATCGACCTTCTTCCTTGTAGAGAATTGATAAGAACTAAACAATCTGACTCAATCACTACATGAGAAAGATCCATTTCTATGACACACTGAACTGCCCAACACACCGCTTCTGCTTCTGCTATCTCAAGAGAAGAGCCAACTTGGAGAGATTTAGCTCCGAAAAGCACACTTTCCCAAGATGATTTCTGGCTATGATTCCAGCACCACATCCTTCCCCCGAGCTTGATCCATCGCAGTTAACCTTTATATATTCAGGCAATGGTGGTTTCCAGCGAGAGCCTACACCGGCATTCACTCTTCCTCTAACTTGTCTTCTGATTGATGCCCTCCTGAACTCATCCAATGTTCTCAACTGTTCTTCTACTATAACTTGTGCCTCTTTCTCTTTGTTTTGGAAAATTCGGAGATTACGTGCAAACCGGAGACCATATATAAGCATAAACCATTCCTCCAAAACTGTATTATCAAGGTCATCCAGGCAACGTCTCAATATGTTGACAAAGCTTCCGGTTTGTGACTTTGGGAAACTCTTCTCTGTATGGATTGTCCATACTTGGCAAGCAGCTACACATCCAAATGGCACATGTGGTATTGTCTCCTCCTGAAAACATATGGGACACATAACATCTTTCACACATCTACGAGATGCGAGAACAACCTTTCACGGAAGAATATTTTTAGCACATCTCCAAAGGAAGGATCTCACTCTCGGTGGTACGTTGATCCTCCAAAGTTTCCTCCACATAATGTCAACCCAACTATTGTTCCCGTAAGCGTGAGATGAGCACTCACCATTAACCGACTTGGAATTGAAAATCATATGGTAACAAGACTTAACTGAGAACATTCCGCTATTTTCATAATACCACATGTATTCATCTTGCACACTATGATCAATGAGATGAATCTTCAAAATATACTTCACGTCACAAGGGAGAAAAATCTAACGAAGCTCATCTTCCTGCCAACATGTTGTTTGTCAATCGATCATGTCAATCTCAAAGTGGTGATAGGTCTGAAGACGTGGCTTAGTTGGTTGCTTGACATTTTACTTTATTCGGTTACACGTAGTATATTTATATTTATTGATGGTTAAACAATTATATTGATATTTATTATATTTTTATTGAAGAGTTAAATAATTTATAAATAGAACATAGTTTTATAAAAAATAATGACATATTGAATATAAATTAGTATTAATGCAACATACTGAGTTTGTTCTAAATGATTGTTGATATTTAAATACTTATAACATAATCATATATGTAAAGAATATTACATTTGCATTTTTATTAATCAAACACAATTCTGCATTACTCAATATTTATCAAAAATAGTTTTATAATTTGCCACCAAAATTTAGAAAAATTTACAATGTATACATAAAAGAAAGAAATTGGTTAAAACAATAGAGATAATATTATATTTGGCCTAGTGTAGAAACATAGGGCCCGTTTGGTTTGAACTCCGGAATCGGAAACGGAATGGAAACGAACCTAGTCTATATGTATACCCTTATTCATGAAAGTTGTTGGAATCATTCCTTGTGATTTGAAGTAATTGAAGTTGAATTTGATTACTTTTGATACCCTATAGGGTAACAAAATATGGGGAGACAAGTGCATTTTGCATGTAAACACAAGGAATGATTCCATAGAATTTCATGAATATGGATATACATATGGACTAAATTCGTTTCCATTCCGTTTCTGTTTCCGGAGTTGGAACCAAACGGGCCCATATTGTTTTTAGCACAATTATAATTTATTTAGAATCCGGTTGTATTATTAAATATATGTTAGTAATTAATCGTTATTAAACAGTTCCTCTACACTTTAATCTAACGGCTTATTCTATTTCCTTTTAAAAAAAATATATTATAAATGAATAACTTATTTTGTAATCTAAGCTGAATAAAGTTAAGCCAAACACAGTTTTTTTTTTTAGTAAAAAATAATAATCAATTATTGTCTATTTAAAAAAAGCGAGAAAAACTAGTGAAACAGCATTAACGGAGGCATAATAAAGTATATAAACGTATCATTAATGTTCTATAAATAGAAGGGTTACTTTTCCTGAAAAAATGCTTTGAAACGGCAAGAAAAACTCTTACAATATTGTTTTATGGGTTTCGAAGGTTCTTGTTATTCGTACCACCGTATACATGCTATACATATCACATCTACGCCTACGTCATGCGCAGGCGTAGTAAGTTTCCCTTCATTTTTCGAAGGGAATATATGTTACGGACTACTACGCGTACGCGTAGTAGGACTACGCATTGACCATGCGTAGTTGTAACCATTTTACTTTATTTTTTGAACGAAATGAGTTTCTTGCTACAGCTACGCATTGCGTACGCGTAGTGAAGATACGAATAGCATGAATGCGTGAGTACGAATAGCAATCTCGAGTTTCGAAGTTGTAACAAAAGCTGATTAAAAAACTATTTAAAAAAAAAAGTATCCACTAATGACCCAAAAACAGGGAGTATTTGTTTGGTCCTACTTTCCTCTCATTGTGGGATGCTATCATAATATCGGTCTTTCATTTTTTAATGGATATTTCATGTCAAAATAAGCTTTCTAACTATATTACTATAATTGCTAATTGTGAGCTGTATACTTTGGGGGATTTTAGCAATTTTTTTTGTTTTCTAATTTAAAAATTCAAAAAAAATATTTTTTAAAATGTAACTCGATCAATTAACACTGAAAGTCTTAAAATGTACATAATGTTGAGATGATTATCACATATCAAAAATAACAAATTCATTAATTCATTAGACTATGTATAAGGTCGATGGACGATGGACTATACTCATATCGACAATTTGGTTTTAGGGTGGATCACACTAGATTTATGTGCCGACTCTGTAAAGTGTTTCACTTTGCATTTAAGTTAGAGAAACAAAACGTAGAACATATAAGGGCATCTTTATCCTAAATACTCTTGGTTTCTTTACTTGTATAAGAAACAAACAAAGTTGAGAAGAGAATCAAGGTGATAAATAGAGAGAAGTTTCTCTGTAGAGAAACTAAATCTCATACCTATTTTGGATTCTAATAATAAAGTAAAAAAAAAAATAACAAAGAAATTAAAATTGAATTTCTGGGTTAAAGATGCCTAATACTACCGAATTTATGTTACCGTTTGAACGTTGAGTTCATACTACAAAATATTTACTATTTTTTATATCAATAACAACTTAGTCAACTCAATTAGTTATACAGTCGATTATACTAAAAATAATGTTGAAGCAACACGTGTCACTAATTTAATATTTATCCTATCAATGATATTAGGTATCCGTTCGTTTGAGGTTTGTTAAAATGATAAACGGGTTGACTGGGTTGAAATTTAGGAAAAACTTTCACTCCTATAGAGATAAATTAAAGGGATTAAGTTGGTTGAAAAAAGGATTTATGTAAATTAGAGGGATAGCCGAATGGGGCCTAGATACCTTAAACTATGCTTGTGGTTTTCATTTGTTTCGAGCACCGTTCATAAAAAAAAATGACAACCCAACTTCTTGATAGGATATGTCATAAAAAGAGGTTTAAGAGGCGTTAAAGGAAACGACTTAATGAATGATATACTTCAACCGATAAATATTGACCTATTTGATACATTTACATTCCTATTCGAAAGAAAAAGTACTCAATATTACACGTGATTAAGTAAATATCTTACTTTGCAAACATCATATAAAAATATAAAAAAAAAACTTTAGGGTATCACACAATTCTATAATAGTTGCATAAAATTTATCTAACAAGAAATAATGATATATTAGTACATTTGGTAACTTTAAAAAAAAAGTAAGAAAAGTATTGGAATGACAATTGAAATATGGTCGAGTAGATGATATACATATTTGTAGAATGAAAGCCTAAGATGGAGATAATGAGGGTACAAGTTTGCCTTCACAAATTGGGTGTACAAAAGTATTGTGTTAGTACTCATTTGGCTCGATGCACAACGTTCTTTCATGAAAAAACAAATCAACCCTAAATTTATAAAGCAACTTGACTATTTGACATTTGTATGCACACGATTTCGCTTTACAGTTTGTATGTATCGGATTTTAACATGGTATTGAAGCGTTTAGCCTTTATTCGGTATGTGGTCGTAACTTGTGGGAAAACATCAACTAGTTTTGTATCCTAATTCCACATACAACGGCTATCGATGATAATAAACTTCACGTCTACTACCAATTGAGTTCAGAACGGAATTTCATTAATTTTAGATATTGGACTTAAACTTACCATTTAGGTACGCTCGTATGCACACTACCCTACTTTTAATTCCGTCAATGTTGGAGTTTAACCTAACTTATATGTCCAAAATTTGAATATTCTGATTACAGGTGATCATTTTAGTAGCATTTGATGAAATATTTAACAATTCGACTAAATAAGTGCATAAAAGTAAAAAAAAAAATAAAAATAAATTGTTGGTTAAATGCAGGGGATGGGTTTTTAGGTGATGATTGATGAGGTGTGTGGGGATTGAGTGATGATTGTAACACCCGTAATCAAACCATCACCGAAATAAGATCCACACGAATTAATTTTATAGTTTATATTCGTCTAAAATATATGCATTATTCAAAACATTATAACATGGATTCTCTTTCATTTTAATGTTTTGAATTTCAAGATACATGTATCATTTAGTATTAAAAAAATAACTCAAACTAATATGTAATTTTCAATATTAAATCCAAAATAATACCAATTTTAAATATTACTATAAATACATCTTATTTTTCCAACAAAAATCTAAACTCCGGCGATAATCAATATATTTCTTATGTATCAACAAACAATTAGGATTTGACGTGTGATGTGAATTTTAAATAATAAAATTTAAAATACTTTTTATTTTTTTTATATATTGATTTTTCGGAAAAATGTTTTGGAAACTTTTTTTATCATATTATTTTCAGAATTTTTATAAAATCAATTTTTATAAAAAAAGAAAAATAAAGAAAAGTAATGGAATTTTTTTTAAAATTTCACCTTTTAGCTCCATCCTAAAGAATTTTTTTTTATAAAAAGTTTGGTCAAATAGATCATTTTCTATTTTCAATAGGTCTGTATACCCTTTCAAATTTAACCATTTTCATTAAATTGAAGTTGGAAGGTAAAAAGTTTAATTAGGGGTACATTTACAAAACATATTTATACCATGAGCATAGTTACTAGAGATAAATCTAAAAAAGGCTTACTTAACTAATTCAATATTTTTTTTTATTATGTTTGAAAAATACTTTTTTTATTAAAAATAATTAATCCCATTTTGACGACAAGTTGCATTTAAAAAAACAAAACAAAAACCATGTCAAACAATTAATTCCATTTTGACGACATGTAAGAAACCGATTGTCACGTCATCACCAGAGTCAAGTTTTATGGCATAAAAACAACTCGTGTCATTTTTGGCAAATACATTAATAGTTTGTATTGCTCCTAATAATTTTAAAGTTGATAATATTTTGGGTTCAATATTGATACCTGATATTATTTTATTTTATTTTTCCTTAGTTATATTGTAATGATGATAAATATGATCACGTGAGAACTTCATATGTAGTAAGGAGTGAGAGACGTTTGATCTAAACAAATCACGGTAATTGATTTCGTCGTTTGTCAACGAGTGGTTCTTAAGTGCATGATTATGCAGTATGCACCCTTTACGCAAAATCGTGTTTTCCTTTTATAACCAAGCATCAAACAAGTGATGACCAAGATACAATTATATTTTTTTATTTTATTTTATGATAGGAAGAAGAGTCAGTGATCTCCGGCGCACCTAGACGCGCTTTTATTAATAGGAAAGAAGGCTAAGTAGTCATCTCTCGGGGATAGCGCGACCCCTTACTTCGTCAAGTAAAAGATCAACTACACCCCCGGCGGGTCAGACAATACAATCAATCCAATAGGAAGACTCAGAGCAAAACTAGCTAAAAAGTCCGCTACACTATTCGCCTCACGAAAGACATGATGAAACTGGATATTCAAGTTTCTTTTCATATAATCATGACACATGCGTACCAGACTGGCGAGGGGATGGTGAAAGGTTATGGTGCTCTTGATAAATTTGATTACCAATAGTGAATTTGTTTTAAAGATTACCGATCGGAAACCCAACTCCCAAGCAACCTTAAGACCATAGTTCAACCATGTAAACGGTACATATTCCTAGGTTGACATCAAAATCACTCACCCAATCTCGCTTTATTTCTAACAATACCCTCTGCATTAGCAAAGCCATCTTTTCTCTTGGCACCATCACAATATATTTTTATGTAATGAACACAAAATAAAGAAAATTAATTTATCCATATGGTATTAGGTGGGAGTGAGGGTCACACTTTATTTTTATGAACATATTTAAGATGAACGTGCTAAAACCACACGCAAAACATGTCGAAATAAAAAATATTTTTTTATTGAAAAAATTTGGCCAAATAGGCCCTTTTCTATTTTCATTAGGTTTGTACCCTTCAATTTTTACCACTTTTATTAAATTGAAGTTGGAAGGTTAGGAGTTTGATTGGGGAACATTTACTAAACATATTTATACCGTGAGGCTAGTTATTAGAGAGAAATCTAAAAAAGACTTAGTTAACTTGACCGTTTTTTATTAGTTCAAACATGTACAACTACAAGTGAATGAAAACATAAATAATAAATTAACAAAACAATACATGAACTAACTGTAAAAAAACGACAAAACTAATAATATATAAATTTTGAATGAATTGAACTAAAATTATGAATTGAGATAATAATTGTCATAATTATTCTCAAAAAAATTGCAATAATACAACAACGCCTCCCTTCTTTAAAACAAATTTTCAAAATGATAAAACTTTTCCTATATCTTCTAAAAATTATAAAATTATCACCACACGAACTATTTTCTAACTTAACCCACCCGAATAAATATAAGTTAAAGACTTAAAAAAGAGGTGGAAAGTATATGACATGGAATTTGGTGGAGTGCTTGGGCGCTAATGATTCGGAGTGGCTCACATAAATTGATCGCCTTTGAATCTACAGTTCCACCTACCGAATGTACAATAACATGCCAATTTCCAACACTTGACCCATTCTCCTAATCATTGGACACAATCACGCTTTTCCATTTTTATATCCAAACAACACAAAGACTATATATGATTCCAAACCCTATAATGTCCTTTTTCCTTAATCTTCTGTCATTGGATTCATCTCTCTCCAAAAGATTGAGTTCTGTTTGACGTAATCCGGATTCTATATATCAACGTTGTAACTCATTTATTTGTTTGTTGGTTGATTTCTTTGCTTGTTTTCTTGACTGTTGTTCTATCTAGACAAAATTAGCCTTATCCAAAATATCCATAAATAGTGCTTTCCCGTTATACTATTATTCATATGATCCGAAATACTTTTACATTATTTATAAAACTGTTGCCCAGAGATAAAAATGAATATGCATAAATTTTCGGATATTAAGGGTTTAGGTATTTTCTCAAAAGAATATATGCGGATAGACATGTACAAATATCTTGATATAATCGGATATTAAGGTTTTAGGTACATGATCAAAATAATGATTCGGGCATTTGCAATCCGACTAAAAATTCCTGGATATCCATTTGGATCAATTTGTTTGTCACCCCTAGGCAGCTAGTGTTTCACGATTCTTTCAACCTTATAAAGTTTATGTGATCGAAGTACTTTTTCTTAAAAATTAAAATAAAAACTATACTAACTCTAAGGATCAAAGGAGAATAATCAAACACATTATTGTGATGGATGAATAGGATTAAATATTATTATGGCAAGAGAATCCCTTTCTTCTTACACAATCCCTAAGGCTAGACCAGACCACCAAATTGATTCCATCTACACAATCCCTCAAAAAGAATACAACATTGAAGATACAAAAAAGAAAGAGAAGATCTTGTTTCGGCAAAAGAGAAAAAATAAAGCCTATTACATCGTAATTGTATAGACTTGGATCTTTGTATTTTTTAAATTGAGAAAATAACACTTTTGTTGCAAGACCAAATGGCAAGCAGGACAAATGCAACAGGAATTTAGGAACAAGGTGGTCAGAGGTAGGAGACGTCGTTTTGCTTTAAAGGGTTAAAGCAAAACGACACCGTCCCCTTCTACGCCCAATTTACCTCCCTTTTCTCTATCATTTCTTCTCTTCTTATTCCTGGCCCTCACCATTCTTGGGTTCTGGGTTGAATTAAAAGCAAAAGCTTCCATTCTCTCAATGCTTTTTTTTATTTATTCTGTTCAAATGAGACTGCTTTCCTGTTCACTATTAACGAGGACCCATTTCTTCTATTTACAAATGCTTGCTAGCTTTGTCTTGTTTTAACCACCAGAATCTCCCGTCTTACTTCCAAGCATTAAAGTGCAAACCTCCCTTCCTTTCTTTGGTGTTCTTTACTGTTTAAGGAGGGCGAGTAAATTGCCCGTTTTCACAAAGAGAAAAGATTAGAACTTGAAATCCATTTCGGTTTTGGTGTTGAGCCGTCTCAGCTTTCATTTTCAGTTGAAACTAAAGATCCAATTCAGCTGGGTTTTCGTTTGATTTGACATTCTGGGTTGTTTAATTTGTGGTTGAAACTTGAAACCCAGAAATTGTGTATTGTGGGTTGGGGCAGTGAAATCGTAGTGCTGTATGAAGAAAGGTTGATACAATGAGAGATGGTAATTCTAAGAAAAGCAAGGTTTGATTTCACCCTTGGCCGAATTTTGTACAATTTTCTTTCTAATTTTTCACATAGTTAAAATTGTTGATTGTGTTACATTTTTTGGTTTGATGAAGCTCTCTTGGTTAAAATTGTTGATTGTGTTACATTTTTTGGTTTGATGAAGCTCTCTTGGTCAAAGTCACTGGTCAGAAAGTGGTTCAATATCAGGAGCAAAAAAGAAGATTATCAAGCTGATGAGGTTTCCCATGGAGGTTGGTGTCTGTCTGATGCCACTTTCTTTTGTTCACAATTTCTGTAACTTTTTTTGGCCCTATTCATATTGAGGGTCTTTTTTTAATTTAACTTATTAAAGTTATGAATGAAACTAAACAAGTCTTTGATCTTATTGGTCCTTGCAATACACTACATATTTGTATTAGTTGAATCTGTTTTTGGCAGTTTGCAACGACCACTATTAGACAATCTAAAATTTACTCAAACAATTTCTCTTTGTTTTTTGGGGTTCTGATCTCTTTGAGGATGATTGATTTAGGAGGTGAGTTTGAGTGGAGGAAAAGCTTCTCAGAGAGGGAGCCTTGTTCAGTCAAGAAGAGCAAAACAGGTTAGATGTTGTATAATTTTTTACTTAACAGTTGTTGGAAATTGATGAGGCTTTTTCCCTTATATGGTGATTTGATCTTTGACTTACTTAACTTGGATGTGGATGTTTGTAGAGAAATTTACTGATCGCGCCCGCCAAAGCACAGAGTATCTTGAACACCCTAGGATAATTGATGTTCAAAATCATAGGTACATTTTGGTTTCAGCATTTGATAGAGTTGCAAAACCAAGTCTTCTCTAGATGTATAAATGTGATCTACTTGATGCAGCATCTTTGTTGCTACATGGAATGTGGGCGGAAAATCCCCTCCGAGTAACATGAATCTTGATGATTGGCTTCATGGTGCTCCTCCAGCAGATATATATGTTCTCGGGTATGTATATAACTAATTTCATGTATGAAGTACAAAACCATAACTCTGTAGATTCAAGAACAAGCTTTTTGACTGAATTCTATATGTTTTCTATGGATACTCAGTTTTCAAGAAATTGTTCCTCTGAATGCAAGTAACATCTTAGGGGCGGAGGATAACGGTCCTGCTAAAAAATGGATATCCCTCATAAGGAAGACCTTAAACAATGCTCCTGGGACAAGTGGAAGTAGTGCAAGCCACACACCTTCTCCTGGTCCCAATCCAGTTGTTGAAATGAATGCTGACTTTGAAGGGTCTAGTAGGTTCAGAGCAGCATCTGTCCTTCCTCGGAGGTCATTTCAGGCAAGTAGTAGTTGGAGAATGGACAATGAGCCTTCAATCCCACAGCCTCGCCTTGATAGACGTTACAGTGTTTGTGACCGAGTCATGTTTGGTCATAGGCCGAGTGATTACAGACTTAGTAGTACTAGGCCGAGTGATTATCAACCTAGTGAGTATAGACCTAGTGACTACCGGCCTAGTGACTATCGGCCTAGTGACTATAGGCTGAGCAACTCTAGGCCAAGTGATTACCGACCAAGTGACTTTTCAAGATGGGGTTCCTCGGATGATGATTTTGGACAAGGTGATTCACCAAGCACTGTACTATACTCACCAATGTCGTACGGTGGATCTAATCATGCTGATGATGGTTACCGACGCCCAAAGGGATCAAGATACTGCTTAGTGGTAAGCAAGCAAATGGTTGGCATTTTTCTCACAGTCTGGATCAGGAAGGATTTGAAGGACCATGTCCGGAATGTGAAAGTATCATGTGTTGGCAGAGGATTGATGGGTTATCTTGGAAATAAGGTATAATTTATTTGTCATTTGGAACTGCAGAACTGTAAATTCTGGCTACTTAGCTGATACTGATTTGTTGTCTTTTGGTTTTCAGGGTTCCATTTCGGTCAGTATGCTACTGCATGAAACAAGTTTCTGCTTTGTCTGCACTCACTTAACATCCGGGCAGAAAGAGGGCGACGAGTTAAGAAGGAATTCCGATGTCATGGAGATCCTAAAGAAGACAAGGTTCCCAAAAGTTACTACCATGGCCGAGGAGAAGTCCCCTGAGACAATAAGCGAGCATGAGTGCGTTTTTTCACTCAGTCCTCAAAAATCATAAACTGTTCTTTGAGCATGACAATTCTCATCTCACATGATTGATGATTTTACTATTCTATCTCAATGCAGTCGAATCATTTGGCTCGGGGACTTAAATTATCGGCTATCTCTATCTTACCGGTCTGTCAGGGCGTTAGTTGAGATGCAAAACTGGAGGGCATTGTTAGAAAGGGATCAGGTATAATTCACTCAAAAGTTTTTGCAATTTTATTTGATTTATTCAGTCTTTACTCTCACTGAATCATGTTTTAGCTTCTATTGACATTTGCTTTTGTTCTCCAGCTACGTATACAACAGAAGAAAGGCCGCGCCTTTGCGGGATGGAATGAGGGGAATATATATTTCCCACCAACATACAAATACTCACACAACTCTGATAGATATGCAGGAGATGACATGCACCCAAAGGAGAAACGAAGAACACCTGCATGGTAAGTGAAAATTTTTATTGTCTGTATGTTGAAATATTTACCTGATTTTGCTGAAATTTTATTTTCTGTGAAGGTGTGATAGAATATTGTGGTATGGAAGAGGACTCCATCAACTGTCATATGTCCGCGCAGAATCCAGATTCTCGGACCACAGGCCAGTCTGCAGTATGTTCTGGGCTGAGGTTGAATCAGTTCAAGATCGACTAAGGAGAGCCATGAGTTGTTCGAGTTCCAGACCTGAAGTCACCGATTTCTTACCCTACTCTCATGGCTATACCGAGCTTTGCTTCTTTTAAGGATGGATACCAGACACCATCCTATTCTTGGTTAGTTGCTTCAACATCATTTGTTAAAATGTGCTTGAGTTGCAAATACAATTTCACAATTTTAAAGCATGTTACTTTGGAAATCATATATATTCAGGGTTATTGCTATTCGTACCACATGAAACATGCTATTCATACCACTTGTCCGACTACGCATTGCAGAGTCATAGAAAAGAAAAAAAAAAAAAAATTTGGCAGCCGGCTACGACTACTACACATCTGGCATGCGTAGTCGGACAAGTGGTATGAATAACATGTTTCATGTGGTACGAATAGCAATCTCGTATTTTCAGACATATCATTACAGTTTTGTTCAGAAGCATGTTTCCTGTTCTTTACCTTGTTATGGTCCCCTGTGTTACAGGCTGGGATATGGGGATGCCTTTGAAGATAGTTTCTCTCATGAAACCGACGTCTCATTTACCCGTAAACTGGAAAAGGTTAACCATCTTGGCCCGATGTCTTTGCTTGCTTCATTTTGAGCTCCCACACATTCCTTTCACTGACCCAATACCTTTGCTTTTTCAGGTGTAAATCTTTGCAATTTTGTCAACTAACCCAACAAAGATCTCCCATGACAACTTCAATTCACTCGATATACACTTTAGGAATGCTTTCACTTTTCTTCTTCAGCTCGTAGTAAATGATTAGATTCTATTTCACCTACGGTCCCAACCGGTTCACGAGCTGATCTTACATGTGTATTCATTTTAGGTATGGTCCTCTCTTCTGTTCTTGTAATCATCAATCTACTGTCATTTACATCAACATTACTCATCTTCTAACTAGAGCTGCATTGATCCGGATGTTGCAGGATAAACAAATGCAGTCTAGAGAAAGAAGAATCAAATGCAGATGAAACTAATTTTAGTTTAGTGTATTAAAATGTCAATCACATTTTTTTATTCATCATGTAAGATCATTTTGGTATTGAAACGAAGGAGAAATTGTTGACAGTGATTAGTAGTGATTTTGACTGGTGATTCTCTTAAAGGCTCAAAGCATATTTGCTGGGGCTGCTTTGGTATCACTTTTGCCCTGCAAGGTGTGCAATTACAAACAAAAGAAAGGGAATCTAGTAGACAATTTTATTTTTACAGGTTTTCATGTCAGGAAATATTTTTTTTAAATATTGGCTGGAATAATAATATATAAGTACTAATTTGTGCAGAAACTAATTTTGGAGGTATTGTTATGTCTTATGAAGTGTCAACTTCCACTTTATTCTTCCTCACTTTAACCTGCATAATGCACTCCATAAACTGTTGCCTGGTTACCCTTTTTGTCTGGTTTTAGATCGATTGGAAGAGAAAATATCAGCTGCTATAGTAGAAAATGTTTTCAATGTATCATCATACTTCATTATCACGGGTGCCAAAGGATTTTCAGGATCAATTGCAGTTCAACTGATACCTATGTGAGGTTGAAGTCGCAATTTCTCGATTTAAATTGAAGTCCACGAAATCAATAACATAAGCAGATCTCGAGCGAGATTCCTTAATGGTAAAGTCGAGATTTGTGAAAACTCAGAGGACGAGAACGTGAATACTATGAATGATAATGATAAGATTATAGAAGATGATAATGGAAAAAATTGATGGAAAATTTAAGAAGATGGAACCAAGATATGAATTTGTAAAAAACTTTGACCAATTGGATCAAAATCCTCAACAAAGAGTTACCTTTTATCTTCCTTCTTTAACCTTTCACAAATCTTCAAATTGAGACAAGCACAAGAAGAGACTAATTTGACTAGTAGTACCAATATTTAAGAAGATTAACACACAAGAACACCATAACAAGGATTCACAACTATTCAATCAAATGCTCTCTTTTTGATTGAATGAGAATAAATAAAATTCAAACTTCAATAGCAAAGTAATGAAATGCTCTCTTTTTAATTGAATGAGAATGAATAAAATTCAAACTTCAATAGCAAAGTAACGAGTATCTCACAATATATGTGGAACAAATAATCAATCAAATCTAACTTAAATTCTCGGCATCTCTAAGGTTTATGTAGGCGAGATTTCCTAAGAAAATAAATGATTAAAATAATTGTACAAAATATAGGATAAAAAGTTAAAACCTTTAGAATGTTTAGAGCTTTAAAGGTATTAAAATAACTAACTAGTAAGTAGTTAAATTTCGACTAAGGATCATCGAAATCTCGACTAGATAATGAGTTTCTTGGTTAGGTGGACCGAGATCTGCTCTCTCTTACTTCCTCGATCATCTTCAACCAGGTATGGCTCCTTAGATGATAATGATGTCAATAAGATAGAAACATCCTCTTGGTTTCTTCTTGCTTTTGATATAATGATAGATTTTTCTATGACATAACTTGAAGATGATATCAATTCTTTCTTCTTCAATGCTATTCCTCTTACTCTAGTGATTGGTCCATATATAAAAGACGTTGGGATGGTTCCTAGTCAATTTTAGTGTGTATATATATATATATATATATATATATATATATATATATATATATATATATATATAGAGAGAGAGAGAGAGAGAGAGAGAGAGTAGAGATCATATGAGAACAGGTTTATCGTGTAATCATGAGAACATATTCGTAATTATTATTAGTTTTGTTACGAAGGTGTCATATCGTTTAATGTATTATTCGTAATTATTGTTGGTTGAGTGGATTATTCGTAATTATTGTTGGTTGAATGGATTATTCCTAATTATTATTATTCGTAGTTATTATTAATTATGATATCTACTCTAAATCTCGACCCTTAATACTTATCATCCGACGGTATAAGATTGTTCTCGTGATTAATTACACGATAAGTATGTTCTCATGAAAACCGCACCCTATATATATATATTTATTTATTGGTGAAAAGGGTGAGGAAGAATGTGCTTTTCCTCTTGAGGTTGCTATCAATCTGGATAATTGTAGAGGAGAGATGCTGTTCTTTTACCGTCCTGCAGAATTTTTCTTTAGTTGTTGGATTCACTTTGTTGAATATTTACTTTGTCATATTGTTGGATTCACCTTATAACTACGGGATCTGGCTCGTCTTTTCTGTCTCTTAAGATGGCATATCTGTATAAAGGAGAGAGGGATAGAGGATAACAAGTATAAATCAAAGTCTGAATCTTTGACTTGTAGGACCAAACCCACCATTTTACCCTTTTCGTTTGAAAATAATTTAAACTGATGTCTGTGTATTAATTAAAGAAAGAAACAAGCATTGCATAATCTGCATGGCTCATGAAATCAACTAAATAACATGTTATTACTCATGACAAAGGCAGCAATTCTGTAGGGTGATTAGTAAGAAATAGGTTTGGGTTTGGTTTTTTTTTTTTTTTTTTTATAGATTGGATTTGTTTAAGTTTTACTATATTGAAAAGTGGGAAACAGTTGATGAGGAGTGAACCCGAGTGGTTGAACTGAACCAAAAGTCTGACTGGATAAAATGATGGTGCATTATAAGTTTTGATAAGGATTTTTATTATCGTAAAAGTGTCCGATTCACAATAATACAATTTTAAGTGTTTCGTAGATGACGGAGATGAAGCTAGACGATGGACCCGAAATCTTCTCAATCTTGAGAACCTCAACGTATAGGAGATGGAGATAGCTAGAGGTAGATTATAAAAGATAAAAATTTCCTTAATATGTAAGCTTCTCTATATAGATGACGAAGATGATGGAAAAATATTTCTCAAGCATTCATTAACACCACCATCAACACTTTACAAACCAAATCTAACCTTAACTTAACAAAAATTGAACCTGAAAGTACAAAATCAAGAAATAAACCCAAACGACAAAAGGGAAGAAGAAGGAAACCGGCTCGTCAGTCCACCTCTGATTACTTGCCAACATTGTGCTGTCCGCCTCTGATTCGACGCGAAGGGGAACGAGGCTGTTATTGTCGATTTGTAATAATAATAATAATAATAATAATAATAATAATAATAATAATAATAATAATAATAATAATAATAATAATAATAATGCACATTGGGTTCAAGTCTGAACTGAGCACATGTTCCATTCTAAAACCAATTGGCTATTAGAAGTGTGATTGTATATACTTGTCTTTGCCAGACCGTCCATTGGGTTGTGCAAAGAGCCCAATAGACTAGAGCCACCAAATATAAAGGGTTCATAATTAGTAATTTTTTGAGTGTTTAGGGCAAGTAGGTAATTTATGTATCTTGGTGTATAAAGTAGGCACTTTTTGTTTTCAATTAACACACCCTATTTTATGTAGAAAAAGATAAATTGATAAATATTAATTGATGTTGCCATAAATGTTAATATTCTATCTCCTTAAATATGTAACAGATTTGGCGAATTAAAATAATTGATAATCTAATTTATCACGTCAAATTAGGAAATAGTTTATAACAGTCCCTAAAATAACTCCTCACATAAATACAACAATCTTTCATTATTCTTCGTCTACCTTTCTAATCTCCATTTTTTCGATTTTAAGAAACTCGAATATCGTCAATGGAGGTTTGCTATTGAAGAAGTTTGTTACACAAGGCGATAAATAGGCACTTTTTTAGTGATTTTGTTTGCTACGATCATCAAAAATTCAAAAGGTTTCGTTGATTCTGTGTTTGAGGTATGTTACATACATTAATCTGTCATTATTCATCGTGTATCTTTCTAATCAACAATATTGTCTTAACGATCTTCAATATGATGTTGAATATCATATTAATGTTAAATATTTGTACATAATTGATGAATTTGAATATTTGAAACTTGTTTGTTATGAATACATATTTTGTCATTAATTTTGGTTTTGTATAACGTTTTATGTATCTGATTATATGATTTGTATTCAGATATGAATTACGCGTTCGTGACACTTTATTATGGTGGTGGCTGGGAATTTCAACACAACATGTGAAATTTTGTTGGTGAAGTATCGAGCAAACCTATTGTGGTCGAATCATCATGCACTATTGATGAGCTGAAACATAACGTGGTAACACAATTCGGTCTTCGGGTAAATCTTTCTGAAATTATATTATCTTATAAAAATCCCTTCAATCCATCTCTCAAGCCGTTTGATGCCAACACAAGAGGGGATTTGGATACATTTATACACATAAACGGTCTACAACAATTTATGTGGAGTGTGCGGTTGTGTGTGAATAAAGTTGATGGACACAATGATTCTGATCAGATATCTAGAGAGGATCATAATGTAGCCAACAATAAAAATTGTCCAGTTCATTTTGATGACGAAAATGGGTGTAGCACAGAACAAACTTTTGACGTCGGATCTCAGCTTGCTTTATGTATACCGACTTCTAATGTAGACGTTTGTGTACCAGAAGAATGTATTGGAAATGACACTCTTGCTGTTGTCCCTCATTCTACTACTTATGTACCAGTTGGTCATGACTTCCAACTTGTTGGTAAGACGTATCGTTCGAAAGTTGAGTTGAAGAACGCTTTGTGCCTACATTCAATATCAGAGTGTTCACAATATAAGATTGTTAAGTCAAAAAGGAAGGCAGTAGCGGCAAGATGTATTGATGAAGATTGTAAATGGAGGGTTTGTTTCACCAAGCTTGGAGAGGCAAGCTATTTCACAACAACAAAGTTTGTATCCACTCATACATGTTCATATCACCAAAGAAGGTCCACTAACAGAGGTGTTACATACCAAGTTATCGCAGAAAAAGTTAAATCGATGTAAGTTCTCCATAAACATAGATATATATGTAATTGAAATCTAATGTAGTATATTAATATGAACTTATGTATGTGTAGGTACGGTAACTCGAAAAGGTTGTCTTCCGTTAATCAAATAGTCACGGTTATGAAAAGCTTACATTCAATCGATGCTAGTTACTGGAAGTGTTGGAAGGCACAAGAAGCAGTAAAGGACATGATTAGAGAAACTTCAGAGGACAACTATAGCTCCATTCCTTCATATCTGTACATGTTGGAATCGGTAAATAAGGGTACATTTACATCTCTTATACTGGATGATGATAAAAGGTTCAAATATGTATTTGTTGCTTTTGGACAATCAATCAGAGGATTCGAAACGATGAAAAAGGTAAAATATTATTAAATTTAATTAAATAAATATGTACATTTCTTGTACATTTTTGTATTTTTTTAAATGTGTACATTTTTTGGTGTATGCGTTTTCTATTGTTTTTTCTAACATTACATATTATTTGTTATGTTATGTACAAGTTTTTATTAATTTTTTCAACAACATTATGTATTATTTTTCGTATGTAGGTTATAACAGTTGACGACACACATCTTAATGGGAAGTATGGGGGAGTTTTGCTCGTTGCTACTGCACAAGATGCAAATCATCAGATATATCCCATTGCGTTTGACATTGTAGACAGTGAGAATGATGCGTCTTGGGATTTCTTCTTTATGAATTTAAGTCGAATAATACCGGATCACAATGAGCTTGTGTTCGTTTCTGATAGACATAATTCTATTAGGAAGGGGATAGCATCACACTACCAAGTGGCGTTTCATGGATACTGTATTTGGCACCTTAAAGGAAATCTCAGAAAGAGGACAAGATCGAGTAGAATACTTCAGTTGTTCATTGATGGAGCTAAGAAATGTAGGGAAACTGATTGCCTGGAAATATTAAGACAAATATCATTGGTACGTGATATACATATTTTATACAAATTTGCATTATGTATGCATGCTTATATCTATGATGAATGCATCTACAGGAAAAGAAAAAAGTTGGCGATTTTCTCACTAAGATAGGGATACCAACATGGTCGCGTTCTTTATGTCCGGCTAAACGATACAATATCATGACTAGTAACAACGCTGAATGTGTAAACGCATACTTAAAGAAGGAAGAGAATATCCTGTTTTAGCCATGCTTGATGAAATAAGGACATTCATGTCCCGATGGTTTGCAGAACGTCGTCAGAAGTCTCAAGCATGTGTAGAGATTGCCTCGCCGAAGATTGAGTCCATTATTCAGAAACGATTTGATGAATCGGGATCCTACTTTGTGTACGTGCTTGATGCAAACAGGTTGGAGTATGAGGTAAGAAATGGGGATGAAAATGTTGTGGTTTGTTTGCGAATGAGGACGTGTGCGTGTAAAGAGTTTGACGTTGAAGAAATCCCGTGTGTGCATGTTGTAGCTGCAGCAAAGCACGTAGGTATGAGTCCTTCTTACCTTGCTAGTAACTATTATTCGACCGAGTATTGGAGAGTTGCGTATTCGGAAGTAATTTATCCAGTCCCGAATAGATCAGAATGGGTTCTTCCGGATTCCGTATCAAGTATTGTATGCGAACCTCCATTGAAGCGTAAAAGATGTGGCCGAATACCGAAAGCTAGACTCCGTGCGTCGTGGGAACATAAGAGCAAGAGAAAATGTAGAAGTTATGGATTGGGTGGACACACAAAGAAGACTTGTGTAAATCAACCAAAATAATTATATGTGTTTAATTAGATTTATAAATATGTAGCGTTTTTATTGTGATATGTTAATCTTATTGTTTCCTTATTTTTATGAAATGTTAGAAGAGTTTAACCATTTTTTTATAATTGTATGGTGTGTTATTTTTTGCTTAACCGGCATATACACTAACATAATCGAGTAGCGTTTTTGGGCAATTGCGGTTACTAAACACACATTTTAAGTTTGACAAATATACTTACATATATAACGTTATTAATTTTATATACATTTTTGTATGTATTATAAATATTTAATATTATTTAATACTTATGTAATCTATATACATCTATTTATCTATTATGTGTATGTGTACGCGTGTGTTGTTTATTATGTATACTTGTGTTGTAACTTTATAATTTCTTTTGAATTGCATTATACCTACTACATCCTTTAAGGGGATAACAATTTGAGACTGATTATTTATCTGCATACGTCAATTGTGTATGTAAAATGTAAATACTATGTTTAACACTGGAAATAAACGTCAAAATGTATAACAAAACATAAAAGTGTATGGCGTTATCAATTTGTTACATAAGCGCTAAAAACACAATAAATTGTCTTCAGTTATCATCAAACCATGTGGACCAGTCCCTTGTGTACACAACATTGGCAAGCTTCTCCCTGCTTGATTGTACAGTATCGTCATTGATGGCACTCAGGTCTGTACGGCCAGAAGCTAAGTGTTGTATGTACCTCAATGTGTATATTCCACAGCTGCCACTGTAATAAATTCACTAATAAGTACATAAGTATATTCATGTGTGAATACGTACATATTTCAATAATAAATACGTACCCATCTTCATTGACGTTCAATCCAGTTTTCCTGATCACCTTCAAGGGGGTCTTTAGCTTATCACCCAGCTTAGTGTATCTTCCATGCACTGTGAGTAGCTTAGGAAACATAACTGCCAGTGGCTCAAGTAACTCCTTAAGTTTGTCTTCTTTTATGTAATTGATCTGGGGATCATATACATAAATGCACCATCGAGTAAGGTCAATTTCAAGAGCTACCTAGTGTGAATCATGTAGGTTGAATGGAGAGTATATCATATCCACATCGTATAGAGGCTTCCTGAACATTTGGGGGCTATCTCCGGATATGACATCGAACATGATTGGTTTGAAGTTCGGGATATCTTTCTTTGAAGCAATAAAACTTGCATATGTAGCACTGTTGTATGACCTAGTCCATACAGAAGAGAGTACAACAATATGTGCAAATCTTTCAGGGTTATCTACTATGCTCTTACGCATGTGCATAAGTATTTCATCAATTGCCTGTAATAAGTAATACATAACTATCATTAATATCATGCGTACACAACACATTTATGCATATACATATTATGTTTATATATTTACCTCATCTTTTATCCAGCCACCAGGTTTCAATATCTCCAATACTGCTTCTCTGGAAATGTTCTTTATGAATCCTCTTATCAACCCTTTATCGTCCTTGTTCTTGACCCAGTTATAAAGTTTTTGACGCTCATTGTTTTGGAGTATACTCATTGTGGGTTCCTTGGGAAGTTTGACGTTTTTTCTGAAAGGAGTACGTTTGTACTTACTATCCTTTTGAACCCTTAATCCCACCCTTCTTACGGGATCAGCTACATTGACATCCTGTTTTAACTGATTGATAACACAGAAATATGTAACTACATATCATACAAAGTAATATAAAGAGATACATATTATTACACACACATTGTATATTAGTATATTGATTCGCTGTTTTTTACTTATGTATACTATTACCATATTGTGAAATTCATACCTCACTCGAACCACCAGCAAGGTCTTGCACCATGACATCATCCAATTTGACTTTAGAAGATGTGTCATCATTTTTTTTAGTTGGTGCAGTGCTGTTTGCAGCGGATGATGACTTTGCCATCTCTTTAACAAGATTTTTTTATCTTGGTCTCGGTCCTCTTGATGGATATGTACACAGTTGTGTCTAATTTGTCATAAAGAGTTCCGAGGTCCCTTGAATATGTTGTTAAATCTTCGATTAACATGGCTTGATGCTCAATCTTTTCAGCCAATTCATGTTGTTCCTTTTGGATGGAGTTCAATTTATCCATGATCTGAGCAACCCAATCTGGAGTAGACGTATTCATCCTGTAACCCTGTTCCATATTTATGTAATGTAGTCAATATGTTAATGATTGCATTCTCATATATGTAATAGTGTACATTATTATTATAAACGTGTTGATGTATTTATGTATTATTCATTAGTTTTATGTACATATTTGAAATATACTATGGATCTTGTTTTTGTCTAATCTTGTGTTCTCATGGCCCTTTGATTGAGTTGCTTTAGAGTCTCCAGCTGGATGTTCGCTCTTAACCTCTTCGACAGATGGTTCATTGGATCGATTGATTTCTTCAGTTGCTTCAGCTTCCTTTGCTTTGTTAATTCTCTTTGATGATCTATATGTAATCGTATGATAAAAAATTATTTATATTAAATATTTGCATATATTTAATATTATATATTAATCTGTATGTAAATAGTTAATAATGTTACATTTTCATCTAGTAACTATACTGTTGATATTTTTGTGACTGACCTTGTTTTATCATGAACCTTTGAATGTGTTTCTTTGTTATCTCCATCTGGACGTTCCTTTTTGATCACCTCTACAGATTGTTCAGGGGATCGTCTAATTGCGTCCTCTGCTTCAGTTTCCTTTGCCTTGTTAATCCTCTTAGATGATCTACATATTTATGTTGTATATACAATCATTTACATATATTATATAAAATAATTCAGTTTTATGGTACATTTGAATGTACATAACTGGTCATACCTAGCAGGGATGACAGTAGGTGTGCTTGCCTCGGCCTTTCGTTTTTCCTTCTTCTTTTGGTCTTCTGTCTCATTTCGGACGGGCAAATTTTGCTTTTCTGTTTGTATATATGTATGTGAATAAGTGTTTTTACTAATTTCAAAATAATTTAAAATTTGTGGGGTATTTTTTTGCACTTACTTGGAGGGTCTACAAAATCGTCAGCATCATTCACGGCTTTCACAATATTTCTGATCGTTATACTTGGGGAAGACATGCTACACAGTAACATATTTGGTAAATAATTTTATCACATATTTATGTACATAAAAATGTTTAGCTAGACATACCTAAATGGTTTCTCTTCCTCGACAGCAACGTTTGGCCTTGTTATTATGAGATCAACATTCTCAAAGCCAACATCGAATAAAAGGTCTAACCTCTCATCGTCAGTCTCATTGTTCCACTGGTCGGAGTCATCATTTTCATGGCGTCCTTGTACGGTTTTAATGCCCTTCTTATTAATATTTTGAACAATAGCCTTTATTTCTGCATAACCTGGAAACGGTTTGCCACCTTGGTCTGACTTTAAAACCCATCTGTGGCATAGTGGCATATCATCTTCGTCTATCAAGGTTGCAAAAACCTTTGAAAGCTTCGTCATAGAGTGAAACGCAAATATCTACATTGATATGTAAACTTCATCAGTGTATATGTACATATGGGTTTCTATATAATTGGTACACATTATTAATGTTTGCATATGTAGGGTGTTTTGTTAGTGTAGTGTATCAAACCTGAAGAGATAGTGAGAAGCCTCCAATATTGTATCCCCCACTGTTTCTTTCTCTTCCAACATCACATGATTGTAGGAACTTCTTCGTTTGAATATAAGCAAGACGACCCCATAGAAAAGCATTTAAACGGTCCAGATCAGCTACCATGTTAATTGTCTGCTGGTTGATTTGTGTTTTCCTATCTTTCGCAACAATCACTGCATCAATAAATAGAATTAGAGCCATTTTGTATTTGTATGGTGATTCCTTTGGCTCCTTCATATATATATATATATCTTCCAATGTAATGTTGGCACAACGATCAACCCCAACCACAAATTTCATGTCCACCCCTGGGTTCTCCTCATATGTATCAAAGTACTCATCTGAACAGTTTAGTCCAGTTATCTCAGCAAATTCAGTCATGCCAAATCTAAGTAACACCTGATTGATGCCAAACCACATAGAATGTTCTCTTCTTGTCTTCACTTCGTGCATCAACATGAAATGTATAATCTGATTTGACATCTTCATTCTTGTGCTCATCTTGATAATTGGACCAAATACACCTGTCTTGAATTTGTTCTTGTCCTCAATAGATAGTCCATCCATTAGCAATGGAATCATTGACAACCGGCAGAAACTGTTAATACGAGCCATCTTGGATCGAATTGGTTCTCCCCATTTATATGTGAACTGTGTGTAAGGAAAATCAATGTTCCAATATTAGTCAATATAATAGATATAACCAAATATTTGTTAATTTCTGTAAATGTATGTTAACCTTGATTTGTGGATTGTTTGTTCGTAACATGTTTGAAACATCCTGCGTAACTGACTCAGCAATTTCTTGTTCCAAAATCAAATGTAAAAATGATTACACACAATCGAACATGATATTTTACTACATGATTGAATCTAGTTTGTACATATGCGTTTTTAGTTATGATGAGTACAATAATGTATAACTTGGTACATAATACCATTCATATATTGTTGAATGTGAGGTACATATTGGTGTATGTATAACATACTAACTACCACACTCTACACATTTTAGTTCGTGTAGTTACCTGTTTTGAAGGACCACCCTCAGATTTATGTTGTTGTTTCCTCATTTGAGGTCTAACTGCCCTACACTTTTTTTGAGCCATATGATTAGCTATTAACAATAAACTTAAAAGAATCAGTATTGGTGTTAAATTTAAATTGAATGTGTTAAATAACTATTTCTCTACATATAGATGTTGTAAGTACATCTATCTACTTCATGTATTTACAATCTTGTGTATCATAAACATGTATTTAGTTTCAGACTGTGTCCAAAAATCTACTTAGTTCTAATATGTACATTATCATTGTGTAATTACAAAATGTGTACATCATCTGTATAAATGTAGTATTCTCTCAGAAACTTTTGAACATTCTACATGAATTCGATACATAACATTCTCACTTAAATGTTTAAACATCTACAACATCCGAACATGCAAAGTAACTACCCTTTATCTACACAAATTCTAAAAGCTTTCTGAACATCATACATGAATCGATTCAAACAGAATCGAAGATATATGTTGGATATTCAGTACATATTCTCTCTGAAACTTTTGAACATTCTACATGAATTCGATACATAACCTTCTCAATTAAATGGTTAAACATCTACAACATCCGAACATGCAAAGTAACTACCCCTTATCTACACAAATTCTAAAGCTTTCTGAACATCATACATGAATCGATTCTAAAAGAATCAAAGATATTGGTGATTGAGTACATTTCTTTTCTTAATCTTCTTCGTATGTGTGCTACTTTACACTAATTTTAGTTATTATGTACCGAATCTAACAAATATGGAAGAAATGAGGTTTCGATTATGTTACATACGAATACTCAGATTGAATGTCGGTTTAGAGAAGATTAAATTAAAGATAATACTAACCTTTCTTTGTTTGATGATGGACGACGAAGAAATGTAAAAGAAACCTGTGTTTTGTTTTGCTTTGGACGAAGGAGAACGAAAACGCTTTCACCTGTTTTCTTCTTCAGACCTTCAAGCGATAAACATGGCGATGGAGAGGAGTGGTTTTTGGAGAGAGTAAAGTGTGCTATTGAAGAACGGGAATAAGGGAATAAAAGAACTGACGGCGATTTGATTGAAGTGAGAAGGTTGGAAGATTTGCATAATCATACATAAAATTGGTTTCCTTTTTATTTTGTTAACGGTTGCCTTTTATCTAGGATTGTTATACGATTCAAAAATTATAACCGGTACAAACTGCCATATTTTTAACCCATTAACTATGATTATCCTAGTCATTGTTCTTTAATTTTTAATGTGGAAAATAGGGTGCCTAGTTTGTATACAAGATACAAAAGGTACCCTATTTCACCAATATTCTCTAATTTTTTTAACTTTAACCTAAATCCCCTTAAATACTCTCCCACTAACCTACACAAATATCCACTCATTTATCATCTTCAAATTTTTCTTCCCAAAATTATAATAAATAATCATTAATTATGACAATTATTTTCCATAAAATAATATGATCAATCTATTAATTTATGAAAAATTAGGTCCATTTCTTCATAATTCAAACTTTTCTTCTTATTTTTTCTCTAATCTTTCTTATCTTCTACAAACCACTAAAAAATTATACTAAATATGATTTTATTGTTGTGTTGATTGCAATTTAAGTTCATCAATGTATTTTAAGTATTTTTTTCTTTTATTATTAGTTTGTAAATGTTCACCAAAATGTATTGGACGGCCCTGTTCTTTGTATATATTCGTAATCGACAATAACAACAATGACAAGTTTGACAAGGATGATGCGATGATTCTTAGATCGGTGAAGTGACGGTGGTGGCAAGAAATTGACTTTCTATACAATGCTCAAGGTAGGGCAGATTGTACCGAGTCTGTTGATGAAACCGGGAAGCTCCCACTGTACATTTGTTGTGCAAGGCTATATTGACCTGAGGGCTACAATCGGTCATAATACTCTCTTACCCATTTTGTTTAATACATCCAGACTAGTGATTTATACTAGTGTTATTATGATGATGTGATACGTACAATTGCCTCTCACAAGCTACGGGGCTATATTGACCCTGTTTGTAATCGACAACAACAACGACAACATCAACAAATGGAAACTGCATGAATCAAAGCTATTGAGGCTATTGTATTGGATTGTATAGATGGTATGGCGATTAACGGCCAATTATCAATTTTCTTATTTAGACATAACTTTAATTATAATTTATGATTGAAAATAATCCTTTTAGTGATAGAATTATGGACATGTTCGTTACAAGAGTAAAGTTTATTTAATGTAACATGACACACAGTACGATTATGTCTTGACACAAGAAACAAAAAAAAGTAATATTCAATGTGCACTTTTCGGTTTGGTCCGATCTCAACATGTGCATTCCTATGACTGTTGATCACTTAGCCTACTTTTTTATATATACAATGCGACTAGATGGGCGGAGCGTACTCTTTGACTCTTTCTAACAAAAAGAGAATCACGAGTCACGAGACTCACGACCATAGAAGGCTGGAAAATTGGATACTATAGTAATTGACCTACTATTGTAACAAGAAATCCGTTGTAGTCTAGGTGGTTAGGATACTCGGCTCTCACCCGAGAGACCCGGGTTCAAGTCCCGGCAACGGAATATTTTTAGCTCAAATCTGATTTTTTCCGATTGTTTCCAGAAGTGAGACTTGTTTTGCTCGAAATATTACCTACTACTGCCCAAAATAGCTCATTATGAACTTCTGATCATATGTATCATCATTAGCAATGTTTTTGAAACGATGATCCATGAAGATAGAAGTAGAAGTACATCATATCATAGGCTTTGTAAGGCCATCCTTATTACTGACAATAATAATGATCTGTGTAAACGTATTGGTTTATTAGTAATAAGATCTGGGATAAAAAAGCAACCAAATCACGATTCCAGCTTTTGAGCTCATACTACATTTATACATAAGTAAATGTTTGTCTGACATTTGAATTTTCAAAATTGATGCAAACTGCAAGAAAAGAAAATAGTCACAGCACAGATAAGTTTGAACCAATGCACTGTCTTTTGAGTACAAAATCTTCAAACACGTTCAGCAGGATCATCCTGATTTCTTCTCCCTTACATGAGGCGGATGGATGATGGGCCAGCTATAGAAGCAACCCTCTGTGCACGTTTAGTTTCACCACGGTAAAGTTCCTTGGTTTCTTTCTTCACACGCCTGGCCTCTCTTTTTTCTTCCTTTACAGCAGCCTGGTAACAAGACAAGTCAGCAAACTAACTAGAACACTTCTGAACAACAAGAACAGGTGAATGCCAACATTTAACCAAACTAGCAGGAAGCCAGTGTTACTTCAATACCTCAAGCATAGTAAGCTTGCACATAAATTATTAACAAAGACTCCCTAAATCATGTTTAACAAAGAATTAAGGGTGAATAACACAAAGCCACCTGTAAAATTTCAATTTCAACAAACTACCATAGAATAGGTTTTTGTAATGTCAGATTATGCTGAAAAAATCTATTATAAATGTATTAAACAAAATATATAAAGTTAAAGTGATAGCTTAACCACTTCAAAAATATTTTTGAAGTATGGAAGGAGTTTGTTTAAAAGAAAAACCAATTTACAGGGGTTTTTGTAGAAGTGCAATATTTCAGGCTGTTTTGTAAAAAATGCAACATTACCTTCCTTTCCTTCTTTTCCTCCTTGGACTCATCTTGTCTCCTCTTTGGCTGTTCTGGTTTAGCAGCGAGTTTCACCTTCTCCTTAGATGCACTTTTTCCACGAGGCAAAAAATCTACAGGCAATCTCTCCTTCCCGTGCAATGAGATAACATTGTTGTCATTACGTTTCAGAGCCTCAGCGATGGTGTCAGCTAGCTTCTTCTTCCTAACAAATTCAGGAGCTGCAATTCTCCCAGGGTGATTATCAAGATTAGAGTACGTAGAAACAATAGTTTCACAATCCCAGACCTCTGATTCATCACTACTTTCTTCTACAACAACTTCACGCTCATCTTCATCACTGTGCTCATATTTCTCTGCATATTCTGCACATCGTTCAAGAACTATAGCAGCAGAATCAGACAAATCCTCGTGTTGTTTATTATCACCACGCAACAAATCAGCTGGTGTCTTGTAGTTATCATAGAGGTCCAACTCATCTATCTTATGATTCTTAAAAGCACTATTGAGCTTCTTTTCCAAAGGCTCTTCCTCCTCATCCACAAAATCAGCATAATCGTCATCACTAGCTGTACCATATTCTTGTAGTTCCAGCTGTCATGCACCAGGAATGTGTTAAATGATGTTCTAAATCCAAGCTAGACCAACAAAAATATGTTTTTCAGGTAAGAGAAGGCCCAGCAATCATTATAAAGTCCTAACTTATTAAGTTAATAAGACTCAAAACATTGAGAGGATTCTCATCAGCACGTCTTTGTAAATCTACACTACATAAGGCTTTTAGGAATCAGACTTAATGATTCTTAACTCTTATCCTAAAACGAAACTCCACAGCCCAAAGCAAGTTTGGGAAATTTACTTTGACATATAACACTAGAAAAGAGTTTAGAAACTCATACAACTAGCATATGGACAACCCGGTGTTTAGTCAAAGAAGAAACTCACCATATCAAACTGCTCATCTAAAAGCCGGCGCGTCCTTGGCTTCTCGGCAATGCTATCATCCTTCATTACACCAGCATAATAATCCCTTGATTGATCAATATTTTTACTCATGTGCAGGGAAGATAACTCATCAACCATATGCTCTTCTTCTGATTCACAACCCAAAACGAAATTTCCCTCAGCAGATGAACCAGCTGTTTCATCTTGAAGATTAGCTTGAACGATAAAATCCTCCTCCAAATCAGATCCAAATTGTGAATTGTTGTCGTCGAGCAAAGCAATCACTTCTGGATCAACAGCTTTTTTAACTCGGACATTCACAGACTTCTCTGCTACTTTGTACATAGTTCGTTTCTCATTTAATTCAACATGTGTACCCTTAACTTGAACCTTTGAAGCATCATATGCCTGACATATATTTTTTTTACAGATATATTAGTAGCAATAAATAGTCGGATATTTCGAGTATCATATTCCATTCAAACAGTGGACTACAAACAATGGAATCAAGTAAATTACAATGTAATTAAGTTACAAAAGTTGAAAGTTTGCCCCAAATTTCCACAAGAATTATAGAAAAGATCTAACCTTTTCATCCCGCGGAATCTGATCGAGGTTTGGCTTCGGGTTTTGATAGTAGACTGAGCCTCCACCAGCATTCTTAATCTCCCTCATGTGGGTTAAATAATTGTAACCATCATCCGGAAATCCTAGCTCTAATATCTCTCTCCTTACGTTATCAGGTAATGTTCCCGATGACTCATCCAATTGCCATACCGGTCTTTTCCTGACAGTATAATCTTCATGTTCAGGTGCATCAGCAAATATGGAGTCTGGATCATCACCATCAAAGTTCGAATCATTCTCGTGGCTTTCATCAAATCCATCAACTGAAACAGGATTGTTATCTACGCGTACAAAGATATGATCACTATCTTGCCCGTTGCTCTGGCCTGGATCTGATGTGTCACGAGCAAGTAGCTGGAAAGTTGCAGCCCTCTTTTTATCAATGAACTTCTTCCCCATCTATAGTAATTGGCTATGAGCACGGGCACCTCTTGGCGGTAGCGTACCGGAGGGGAGTTCAGGCGTCAGGATAGAGGGGGACGGTGTCGAAGAAGATTGGCGGTGGTCTGACGGATTTAGGTTATTGTTGGAAGGAAGACGGCTGATTTTAGGTTTTAGGGTTTTAAGTCATACTACAATTGGCCGTCGAGTTTAGTATTTAAAGTCTTACAACAATTAAAATTAGGCTTGATATCTATTAACAGAGAACTTAGGGAAATTTAAAAAGATTTTTTTATAATCTATTATCTATTTTATCTATATATTATATTAAAAATAAAGCATTTAATTCAATGGGTTCATCTAACTTATAATATGTCACATGACATTTTTTAGAATTTTTTTTAATATATATATATATATATATATATATCATCTTTAAATTAGTAAATAAAATAATCATATTATTATCCTATGATATAACTTATATTTATTTACTTACCAAACATATCTTTTTATATATCTATATAGCGAAAGCGCTTGAAGTCACCTACCATTTTCTCACGCATTGGCAAATTAAAATTATTTATGTTTTTATAATACCCTTTTATAATATTAATTATATCCATCTCTTCCCTAATTAAATTAGAATTTTGTTTTTCATATAACTCATAATAAAGTATGACTAACTAAAAATGACAAAAATCCAATCAATTGGTATTTGATCATTCCATAGTCATTTTAATTTTAAATAAAAAAAAATCTCACATTTATATGTTTTCTAATATGATAAAAAATTGAGTAAATTTTCGCTTTACAACTCAAATTTTTATTGATCGAAAATAAAAATAATTAAACTTTATGAGAATAAATAAAATATATTTATTTAATTATAAATTTTTAAATCAAATATTATAATTACAAGTTCATTTTCTCACGCATTCACAAATTAATAATTATTGATGTTTTTGTAATATCCGTTTTATATGACTAATTATATTCATCTATTTTCTAATTAGATTAGAAATTTTTTTTTATCATATAATTCATAATAAAATACGACTAACTAAAATGGCAAATATCCAATCAATTGGTATATGATTATTCTATAGTCATTTCACTTTTAATTAAAAAATCTCACATTTATATGTTTCCTAATATAATAAATTGAGTGAATTTTTTTCTTCACAACTTAATTTTTAAATGATTGGAAAATAAAATAAGTAAATTTTATTTGATAAAAAATAAAATATATTTATTGAAAAATAATATTTAAATTAAATATTATAAATACGATGATAAAAAAATTAAAAAATTTCCCCGTGCAAAGCATGGAAATTATACTTGTCTTATATATATTATAGGAGAAACACTTAATTCCACATGTCTAACTATGAGAACTCTAATTGTGACGTGTCATTTTAACAATTAACATTCAAAAATTTTAATTAAGTTTCTCAAATCTTAAATCTTATCTTATCATAAATCTTAAATCTTTAAATTTAGTAATTTCAATAAGATTGTTAAAATCCAAAAAGAATTACTAAAAATTTAAATTCCGTTTAAACATATTACAATTAGTTAGCAACAAAAGCTATTTAAAAGATAATACCCTAAAATTTGCTTCTATCAACTCATAATTCTCCTCAACCCACAAATCTTTTCATTATGTAATTAAAATGTATATCATTAATTGCTGATATAAATTGAATAATTTAAAAAAAAAACGTATCTAAAATCTTTTGTCAACCATATTCAAAGAGTGCATTATAAGTTTTCTACATTGATTTTATCACATTATGTGTATAAAAACTTTTTGTAAATTTATAGTGCATAAATCATATTAAACTCTAATAAGATAATTTTATATTTATATATCTATAATAGATATTAAACCATATCCCGTGCAGGGTACGGGTAATACACCATTATCTATTAAAACAAAAGCCGCTATTGCCAAGTATCAACGTCATATTTCTAAAAGCCTAAAAAATTATTTTAAAAAGTAATTTCTAAATGTTAATATAAATTTGAAATTGATTTCTATTTTTTTTAAATTATTTAAATAATTATTTTTATAAAAATAGTTTTTAAACTTTTACGGATTTTTTTACCAACAAGCATATCTTAACAAATCAATTTAAAAATATAATTAATTAGAAGAGATAAATATTCAAAAGAGAATTAAAAATCATAATAATAATTATAATTTCATTCTTCGGATTTTTATTTTACAAAATATACATATAAATTTCTAAGTATTAAATATTTAATAAAACTCAAACCCGCACAAAGTGCAGATACACTAGTTATCTATTATCTATTATCTATTATACATACTAAAAATAGAACACGGATTTTACTGACGTGGCGCGCGGTGGAAGAAGTATTGAAATAGAGCTCCCACAATTTTTTGGCCAATAAATTTTTATTTTCTAAACTAATTTTGTAAGCTTGATTATCTTTATTTATTAAACTAAAAATCTGTTATTGAAAAATTTCACGTAACTTTTTTTTTGTTCCAACCAATCTATTTTTTGGACGATAAATTTTTATTTTTAAATTATTTTTAAGCCAATCTATTTTTGAGGGATTTTGTTATCGCACATCGATTGGCTACTAAGGTTGATAGTTTTAGAACTTATATAAATAGGGAGTCTTAAGAGTATACACACAATACATTTTTTGACCTTTTGGTTAAGTTCAAACAACGACACCTCTTGCCGGTAGCGTACCGGAGGGGAATTCAGGCGTCAGACAGAAAAATACACGATTAGAGGGGGGACGGTGGTCGAGGAAAATGGGAGGTCGGTGGTCGAGGAAAATGGGCGGTGGTCGACAAGGGATTTATGTTACTGTTGGAAAGAAGACGACGGCTGATTTTAGGTTTTAAAGTGATACTACAATTCGCCGTGTACTTTATTTAAAGCAATACAACAATTAAAATTAGACTTATCTATTAACCAAGAAAGAAAATAATGATCAACTTTAGGGAAATTTAAAAAGGTTTTTTTATTAGAAAAAACGGTTAGTTTTATACATTTTAGTGACAACTAAAATATTCATGCAGATGAGGATACATATTTCGGGGTCATCGGGAACACTAGTGTTAGGGATCGAGATTTTCAAATTGGTCAATCGTTCAGCAACACAATTGATTGTGAACACATGTCTGACCTGAACTTCGTCAAAAAACGAAGATAGTTTAGAGTCGGATAAAATTATCTTAACCTCTTAGAGACAACTCCACAAACCTTGGAGTGTCTTGATAACATACAAGTCATCATATCCAGTTTTGATCTTTTTGATACTTAATCTGATAGCTTCTTGTAAGTCAAATCTAAAAACAAGAAATTCAACTTTTATTAATGAGTTGAAGTTTCTTTTTGAGCATCGATACTAACAATCTCTCTTTTGCGATTCTAAATCACAAAATCAATGGATGTTATTGAATTGAAGTAGTTTTATTTATTTTTTCTTTTTACTTTCCTATATGGTACATTAAATAAAATAAATCATAAAGTATCTAAGAAAATCACTCTAGCCAAAAAACCCAAAATGCAGAACCCCTTTCCCACCCCAAAGAACGCGCGAGCCTCCCCTTTGCTGGAGAACGCTCATCCAAAAGAGCGACAAAATCCCTAATCGGTATTCAGCCAAAAAAAACCCCTTTCCCCTATGCCAATCCTCAGAAGAAAGCAAATCGCAGCTACCTTCGGATCTGAAGCCAATAGAATGGCCAAATTCAGCAAAGCTCTAACTGAACCTTCTGATTCGCATCCCTGCGTTCAAGAAAGAACCAAAAAGACAAAGAAGGTGGAGATCCTGGAGAACTCAAAACAAGGAAGGAAAAAGACAGCTCAATCGAGAGATATTGACAAAGGGAGGTTCGCGTCACCACATATGCCGGAAATTGACAAGGTTTGCTCCATTTGTTCTCTCTGAAGCTGGGGTGGACATACCTATAAATATTGTGCGAGATGAGAGTGGAAGATACACCGACAATTCAGACCACACAAGAAAGGTGCCAATCTTGAAGCAGTACCTCTGAATACAAGCCTGCTTTCAATCGCCTATAAAAACGAAGCACTAATCCTTAACAATACACATAAAAAACTCACTACTTACCTTTCTTCTACAAAACCCACTTTTCATTTGGTGAATATGGTTGAACATTCTGGAGTACTGAAAGAGAAGCCAAACTATAAGGAGGTCATTACCAAAGACCCTCATGCGGATGAGAAGGTGGAGCCCTAGAAGGACAAGGACCCTTCTGTTGAGTCCATAGCAGTAAAGAATATCACTAACGCCAAAGGTAACATTACTGGAACAAATGGTCTTGAAAACTATTTGAATATCTTAGTAAAAGTCAGAAATGAATTTAGCAAACAAAAGGATGTATCCCTCATTGACATTACTAGAACTAGAGCTCGACTCTTGAGCTAGCGAGTGGAAAAATGCTAAAGGAGAGATCAAAATCTCTGCTAAATCAAATTACTGGATTGAAATTACTTTTTTTAACCCCCTAGACAAGAAGCACATTTGGGCTAATAGACCATACCATGTCCTAGGTCAACTCCCTATCCTGAGAAATTGGAAACCCAACTTCAATACTCTCCTAGAGGATAGAACTACTGCGGACTTATGAATTAGAATCCCTAGGATACCTGCTGACTATATATCAATACAGAAGCAATGAAAATAATAGTAGAAGAGAATGTCATAGGCAAGTTTATTAAATTAGACCCTACATCAATGAGAGAACGAGGAGACAACTTCACCAGAATTTGTATCTCTCTCAATGTAGCTGCTGAAATGAAAGGAGATGTCTCCATCCCGGATGAGAACAGCGTTCTCCAGGACTTACCCATCTGGTATGAGGACTTCTCCGATGGATGCGGTTTTTGTGCAAAAAAGTCTCATTCCTATGACCATTGCCCACTCTGAGCCCCCAAAGTCACTAATCTGAAGATCCATATTAAACAATCAAAAAGTAATACTCAAACCCACAATGTTGTGCCCCCTTCTAAGGAAGAAGCTGTCAAAGTAAAGGAAACTGGTGAAGGGTGGACTAAGGTGGATAAGGATGCTAAGAAGAAAGGTAAAGCTAAGGAAAGTAAGGGTTTTTGCCCCTATATTAATTCCAACAAAGGAGTTACCATTTCATTTGTGGAAGCTGTAATTGACAGTGCTAAGGAAGGAATGAGTAAGGGTGAAACTGAAGAAACCAAAAAGAAGAGTGAGCAAGTGAATGGAGTTGAAGCAAATCCCCAGAAAATAGAGATTAAAGCCACCCAACTCCAAGGTGAACCTAATAGGTTAGAAATTGAGATTGAAGACCTAACCTCCCTCCCTGCAATTGGAGACGAGGAGTTGGAGGCAAAATCTGATGAGCAAGATCGTCTCTATGAGGAGGAGTATGAACAAGACGAGAATGAACCAAAGGAGCTCACTGTTGAAGAGTTCACAACACTCCTATTCAAAGATGGGAAAATCCCGGAGATAAAAGATACCCTGATGTCTGAAAACTTCTTTCACTCAGTTAAGTCCAACAACACGGTCAAGAAGTTAATGGAAGCTATGAAGGTTTCAAACGACCAACAAAAATCTGATTCTAGCTCTGGAAAGAGGCATGGTGGATTGAGTGACACTGCTTCTTCCAAGTGCAAGGTACCAAAAAACAGAGAGTGTAGTTCCAATGGTAGTAATGCCTTCTTGTGTCACTAGCATGTTGCTAGAATGTTGTGTCTGTAGGTTTTCTAATCAAGTGGTGTGCTATTGCTCCCCATTCTCCCACTCCTCTGTAGTTGAGTATAAGTGGAACCTACAATTCCTTTGTTACTGTTCCCATAGCAGTAAGAGTGAATTGACCACAAAGCTAAGTCCTAGACTAGAGTTATGTACTCGTGTAATCCCTTTAATTAATGGAAGGCCTCTAATTTGTGTTTATTTCTTTCTATTACTTTTATCTTTGAGATTTAACAGCAATGTTATTGAATGGATATATCATTCAGCTAATAGGGTAGCAGGTATACTACTTGCTGTCAAACTTTTCAAGTATAATACTAAATGTACTAAAGAAAGGCTATTAAAGTTCGATGGAAATGCTAGTAGATGCAATAGTTACTGTCCTATAAAGGTATGGCTAAATTACTAGTTAAACAATTGGTTGCAATGTCCCAACACTAGCTATACAGTGTTAAAATATAAATGGTATCTAACTCTGAATATTTTCTGCAGATACAAACCGGTCCAGAAGAATACAAAAATTCAACAACCCGGATTTCAACTCCATATTCGAATAAGCACTAACCCAAATCCCCTTTTAAATAGCTGGTATTTGATAAGTGCATACTGGACTATTTTGAAGGTGATGAGGGGGGAAATTAGTATTGCTCTGGAAGAGTCTCATGGTATAACTAGTAGGATAGCTAGTATACTGCGAGATGTCAAAAGTGGCAATTAGGAATTTGTAATAACTAAAGACTATTGGGCAAGGATGTCAAATCTACCAAGAATCACCAAAGAATACTGTATATTCGATTTCTTAGTAGTTTGGCTGAAGTATTGCCTAAACAATCTGTTGTAGTGCTCCATCCCAAGAATCTCATACTTGAAAAGTGCTTGGCATATCAATCTGGGTTTTACCCGCTGATTTTTTGCAGCCTCTAACAGAAGAAGAAGCAACCGGAAGGCCCCCACTCAGCTACCTTATCAAGTAATTAAAAGGAACAATGAAGGTACAACGGCCAAGGATTGACTGCCAAAAAATAAAAACTAGTGTTATTGTTTACAGTAGTTTTTGGTAGTAATTTTAGTGTTGTAGTTTTGTAAAAACTGGAGTGTGTTTGGTAAGAGGAGTTTTTTTTTTGTGGAGTGTTTTGATGATAAAAGTACTATTATAACCCTACTTTTACTTAATATTACATATGTTACCCTTCTATTATTTTAATCAATTTGAATCATCGTTAGGGTTTTTTTTGGCAGCCAAACGTGAGTGATTGCTGCTTGCTTCTTCCTCCATCGCAGCTGTGGAAGTCCTCCACCGGTCTTCTTCCTTCAATCGTGCCAACAGGGTCTTCTTCCTCCGTGCGTCTACCTCTGTTCCGAACCAAGTAAGGGTCTTCTTCCTCCGTGCGTGTCTACCTCTGTCATCTTCTACCCATTTAGCCGATTTCTGTTCTGGGTTTCACAATTACAGGTTTCTTGTTGTCGAATTATTCGATTTTGATCTGCCTCAAGCTATAGGTTGATTGCTTTGAGAGTCGGTGATAGCAATTTGTGGTGTTTCATGATTATTTCTTGAGTTGATTATGGTTGGCGTGTGTTGTTAGTTTCAGATGCTTTTTTGTTGCGCTGTGTTGAACTTGTTGAGCCATTCCATTCCCAAATCCGCAAAATTTCCCCGTCACTACATTCATAACTCTTGCCAATCTCGACTGAATCTATGGGGAAGTCCTAGTTTTAGATATCTGGAAGCTAATTGAAATCACTATGGCTTGTTTATTTGCAGGTTTATAAAATAGTTGACAACTATTGCAATAGACAAACCTGTAGTGTATAACAACTATGACTTGAAATCACTATGGCTTGTTTATTTGCAGTCTATCCGAGTTTGCAAACTGAATTTTGTTGTAAAGCTCTTGCCATTTCTTATTTCTTTTGAAGTATAATTAATGTATCAATGTCTATCTGCAGTGTATAACAATAATAAAAAACTGAATTTTGTTGTAAAGCTCACTTTCTTATATGTTCCTTCTTTTGTAAAAGAAAAATCTTATCCCATAGTTGTGTGCATATGCTTCCTAGATTATTCAATAATGTTGCTTGCGATGTTTAATTCATCATTATTACTATTATTAGGGCACTTAGAAATTCTCAAGGATTGTATTAGATCTTTTCATGGGGTACTTATCTGTTTTGAGTAGATTTCTGCATATTTCTTAAGTATGTGATTGGGATATGTTTTATATGTACACAAATTTGTTGTAGTGGGATGGACAAAAGTGATTCTCAAAGTCGTTGTAGAGGTCCAAATTTCGTTTGGGATGATGAAGCACTAAAAATTCTAGTGAACATACTACATGAATACCAAAAGAAAAATGGAAGCAAGCAATCGTACAATTGGAAAGAAATTACTCCGACTTTTATTGCTAGATGTGGACGGAGTGGTGTAAAGGATACTTGTAAGAACAAGTACGAGTCAATGAAAAAAGATTATAAGGCATGGAACATGCTTATGAATTCGGAGACGGGTCTTGGTTGGGATGAGAAGACCCGTATGATCACTGCAACAAATGAATGGTGGGAAAGGAAGATTAAGGTAATTGATTTTTCTTTTCTATATATTACGGTACTAAAAGACAGGTATTATACTAATATATGCTTTTCTTATTGTCGCAGGAAGAACCAAATTGCAAGAAATTTAGGACCAAGGGAATGGATGTTGAATATGAACAATTATTGCGTTCGCTTTTTACTGGGAACGTAGCAACAGGGCGACTTGCCATGTCTTCTGGCATGGCACGAGAAAAGACTCCCGAGTATGTGTCACTTGCAAATGAAGAGGATATAGGATTTGGTGTCGGCGAAGGAGATGATTCACAGTTCTTTCGCACATTTGTTGACACCGTCAACGAAGGAGCTACTAGCCAATCTGGAATAGGGGGAAACCTTGACGAGCATCCATTTGAGAGAACTGAAGATCCTACCCCTACTCCGGTCAATATATGTACTAATGACAAGGCTTCAGTGAAGAGAAAAAGAAGGCAATCTGTTGGGTCGTTCAAGTTTGAAGAACACCTTGCACATACTAGGGAGCACAGCGAGAAAATACTTGCCCTATTCCAAGAAGAAGTCAACTCAAAAGATAAGGAAGAAGAGTCACTACTGGATGAAGTAATGTTGATGCTTGATCGGTTTGTTGAAAAAAATTTGGTGGAAGATGGATCACCGTTTTGGTGTTTCATTGTCTCAAAGGTTAAAGGGAAAATTGATATGAAGATTTTGAGGAAACTACCTGATGACGAGAAGAGGGTGAGGTGGTTAAAATGGGAGTTTGACCACCTTTGAATCGTTTTAGTTGTTTTACATATGTTTGTACTCTCTCATCTTTGTTGGACTTGTTGTTCTTGTTATTCACTCTTCCTGCATGACATTATTGTACTTGTTTTTAATCTCTCATCGTTTTACATATGTTTGTACTCTCTCATCGTTTAGTTGTTTTACATATGTTTGTACTCTCTCATCGTTTTAGTTGTTTTACATATGCTTGTGTTTTTAATCTCTATTATTGCTTGTCATGAGAGGTCTCTTGTTTATCAATTGCAAGTGCACATCGTACATATAAAATATGTCTAGCGGGTGTGACGGTACTGATGAAGAATTGCAGAAACGTCGTCGACTAGTTAAATTGTACACACATTATGCTCAATTGCAAAGGGAAACGAAGATACTAGCCGATCATTACTAAAAACATATGCACAAACAACCTTGCTACACTGATTATGAGCGTGGGAAAATGTGGATGAATGACATATTGTCTGGTCATCACATTCGGACGGTCAACGTGTTTAGGATGGACGCAGAAGTACTTGTACGTTTGTGCAACGAGTTAGAAAACAATTACGGTCTTACAGCGTCAGCAGAAGTCTCTATCTTGGAGAAAGTGGGAATATTCCTATACACGCTAGCTCAAGGAGCCTCAGTTCGTGTTGTAGCTGAGCATTTTCAAAGGTCAACGGAGACTGTTCACCGAGCATTCCATGATGTACTGAACTCTTTCACCGGGTACGGGCATGAAGGACGTGGACTATCACATGATCTTATTCGACCAAGGAATCCGAACTTTCCTAGGACACCCTCCCACATTGCTGCAGATCCCTGATACAAGGATTATTTCCAGGTATATCTGTACTTTATTAAAAGGATTAACGTCATATGAATTATGACACTTGAATTGTATTTTGTTATATGTAGGATTGCATTGGTTGTCTTGATGGAACTCATATCAGTGCATGCATCCCATCAGAGTCACAAGGTCCTTTCATCGGTCGAAAACATACGGTGACCTTCAATGTTCTAGCTGTTTGTGATTTTAACATGTTATTTACTTTTGTGTTGTCTGGACGGGAAGGGTCGGCACATGACTCAAAGGTCCTAGATAATGCCATTTGCAACCCAAACGTACAATTTCCCATTCCACCTGCCAACAAGTACTACCTTTGTGACAAAGGTTACGCAGATAGGCCGGGATTTCTGGTTCCATATTCTAAGACAAGGTATCATTTGAATCAGTTTGATAATGAGCCGCCCAACAACAAGAAAGAAGCATTCAACCGGGCTCACTCTTCTCTTAGAAGTTGTATAGAACGTTGCTTTGGAATCCTCAAAAAAAGATGGAAAATTTTAGATGCAATGCCATGTTATCCGGACCACACACAGGTTGACATTCATCCTGCTTGCTTCGCCCTTCACAACTTCATTCGGTTGTACTCTGGCTATGATGACTTGTCTGAAGAAGAAGAAGATCAAACCCCGGTGGTAAACCAAGAAAGTGTGGAAGATGCTGGTATCAACGTTACAAGAGACAAAGGAATGGGGCATATACGTGATCGTATTGCTACTACCATTTGGAACTCGACAAGGAATATGTAGAAAGTTCTTCATTTATGTTATGTCTTTATATTTATGTTATGTCTTTGGTTTACACTATAATGTTTCAAACTTTACAAGCGGATGTACTCCTGTTGTTTATGGAAAGACACCCTTCTTTATTTATGTTATGTCTTTGGTTCACCCTAACATACCTTTGTTACAGTGTGCATGCTGTACAAATATCGCATCTGGTTTGCTGATTTTTCAAGGTATAACAATTAGGAAAAGGGCATTTACAAGCCAAGGCAAACCCTTACAATCTTGCATCTGGTTTGCTGAATTATCAAGGTATAACAATTAGGAATAGGGCATTTACAAGCCAAGACAAACCCATAATCTCATTAAACTACCAACGGTCTGCAATAGTAACTGAAACTGTTTACATAAAATGGCTCCGGAGCATGATACCAAACACAAAATGGCTCCTGACCATTTACATAAATATGATATGAAGATATGTCCTTACTACAATCTGCATGGGAGATTAATTCAAACAACTAAAGAGAATAGAACAATCCCGGAAATAAACCCTAATACAAACGCATTTATTTTTCCAGACATGATTTCATTGTTGTCTCTCACTTGATTAAGAGTAAGTTCATGCTTCAATGATGATACATGTGCCTCAGCGTCCAAACCCCGGTGGTAAACCAAGAAAGTGTGGAAGATGCTGGTATCAACGTTACAAGAGACAAAGGAATGGGGCATATACGTGATCGTATTGCTACTACCATTTGGAACTCGACAAGGAATATGTAGAAAGTTCTTCATTTATGTTATGTCTTTATATTTATGTTATGTCTTTGGTTTACACTATAATGTTTCAAACTTTACAAGCGGATGTACTCCTGTTGTTTATGGAAAGACACCCTTCTTTATTTATGTTATGTCTTTGGTTCACCCTAACATACCTTTGTTACAGTGTGCATGCTGTACAAATATCGCATCTGGTTTGCTGATTTTTCAAGGTATAACAATTAGGAAAAGGGCATTTACAAGCCAAGGCAAACCCTTACAATCTTGCATCTGGTTTGCTGAATTATCAAGGTATAACAATTAGGAATAGGGCATTTACAAGCCAAGACAAACCCATAATCTCATTAAACTACCAACGGTCTGCAATAGTAACTGAAACTGTTTACATAAAATGGCTCCGGAGCATGATACCAAACACAAAATGGCTCCTGACCATTTACATAAATATGATATGAAGATATGTCCTTACTACAATCTGCATGGGAGATTAATTCAAACAACTAAAGAGAATAGAACAATCCCGGAAATAAACCCTAATACAAACGCATTTATTTTTCCAGACATGATTTCATTGTTGTCTCTCACTTGATTAAGAGTAAGTTCATGCTTCAATGATGATACATGTGCCTCAGCGTCCAATTCCCGCATCCTTAATATCTTCACTTCATATAGTAGGTTTTTGTTCTGTTCTCTTAAAGATTGAACATAGTCTCGTAAATCAGCGGATGCGTTGCCTTCATCAAGACAACACTCTACCATTTCATCTTCGACAGGATTGTCCTTCGGAAGTGAAATCTCATGTCTCCAAAAATAGTACTCCGGATCTCCGCTATCACAACTTGAGTCGTCAGACATTGCTGCAACAACAAAAAAAGAACACAAGGGCAACAAAAGGAAAACAGACACAACATAAGTCAAAAGCTTTGACAGCTCAAATCAGCCAAAATAGGCACAGTACAACAGCTACAAATTGGGACATTGCCTCAACAAAACTAATGAATGATTCATGTATGTATAGGGACTGGTTGATGTAGGGATGATCAAGTACACAAAAGTTCAGCAAGGAACACTAGGAATCTAACAATTACAAAGCAAGCATAAACTTACAGCAATATCGTTTCTGTTACAGCATTAATCAATTAGTTCAGCAAGGAACACTAGGAATCTAACAATCACAAAGCAAGCATAAACTTACAGCAATATCGTTTCTGTTACAACATTAATCAACTTACAACATTAATCAACTTGGCAAAGGGCTCCTGCACGAGCAGCAAAGATACACGCAGTTTAGACCGTGGAACTGAACTCGGAGAGATCTGAGGCTCAAGTTTTGAAGCACTACCACACACAAGCTAAACTGAAGAAGACACTTGAGCAGTGGTACTGCTCGGCATAACAGTAAGAAGGTTGAGTATTTACTAACTCGACCAGTCAAATTCACCATTCATGATTCATACCTTGTTTGGTAAAAAGCATTTGTACTTGCAGATTTGCTACAATACTAATTTCAGAAGTGTTATTATCAGCAACATCTTGATATTAGACAGAGGATTGGAAAAGAAGAATTTATAAATGTTAGAGCATGGAATCTAACAATCACAAAATCACAAAATCAACTTAAAGCAAGCATCCCAAATCGTAATTTTAATCATATCAAAACTGCATGGAACTTGAACACAAGAAGATTTAAAAAAAAAATCAATTTCTGAAGTTGATCGACTGAATAACAACTGTATTCATGTGCTTCCCAAGTTCCCAGCCATACCAAATCATAGAGATAACTAGAACAATGATCCCTATATTATGGCAACTGGCCTAGCCAGTATCAAAATTGACATTGCAGTTTGCAAATGCACTGAAAAGGAGACAAAGATCAGTGTACTCAAAGATGCATCTGGCTTCCTCTTTAACCTAACACCCACCAACAATTTTATCACACAGATTGGATGGAATATCATCCTTGAAGCACGCATATAACAAATTACACTCACTTGGAATCTAACAATCACAAATCGTAAATTAGGGCAAATTTCTCTTACCATACATCAATAGCAAAAAAAGAAGAAATTATAAATGTTAGGGCATGGAAGAAGAAAGACGAAGAAGCGAAGTAGTAGCGAAGAGACCTGTCGGGGGGCCTCCGATTCGGAATGGAAGAAGGAAGACGAAAACGAACATGGGTAGTGCTTTCACCAGAACATCCGATTCGGAATGAATGAAGGAAGACGAAGAAGCGAAGAGACCCATCGGATGTACTCCTATCACCTGGACCTCCGATTCGGGATCGAAGAAGGAAGACGAAGAAGCGAGTAGAGAGATCTGTGGTGGTATACTGCGAATGAAGAGAGAGAGAGGACGTGATATATACCTGGTAAAGTCCAGTAATTACTAATAAAAGTGAGGGTAGAAATGTCTTTTTGTTTATGATAACACTAACCACTAAACAATAACCCTCACTCCCATTAGTGTTCCACAAACACTCAATGAAAACTCTAACACTAGTTAAACTAGTGCAGCCAAACACAAATTTAATTTTCTAACACTACAAAACACTAGTTAACACTAGTGTTGTGTACCAGCCAAACACACACCGGGACATGGATAAATGCATTTATCTGTAATGTATTAATATATCCTTGGTATGTTGGATATAATAGAAAGATCAATATTAACGCAGGTTTGTACCTGTGTTGGAAAATGAATATGGATGGAGCTGGTGCAATAATATACCATATTCAGAAATGTAATTGCTTTTCACTTATCTACCAGTCACAATTAAGGATATTGTTATGAGTTCTACAATATTTGTTGTCTAAAAACCAAGCTGTGGTCAAGTACCTAAGATTTGGAGTCCAGTCATGGCACATGTGTCCAACTATGGCAAGAAATGCATGCTAGGGATGTGCGCTTGCATAGTCCTGGAAAGTGCTAATCTTTCTATAACAAAATTATCTAACTTTAAGGGAAGATACACTAGCTCAAGTGTACACAGGAGTACCTTCTTCCTCCAAATAACCGTAACATTAGATAAGAAAATGAACACTAGAAAGCAATGTAAACCAGAAGGCAAATGTTCAAGAAACAAGGTAATGAATTAGACCAAGACCCCAAGTAAGACTAAGAGCATAGAGTACTTTCATACACTCAAAGCTCTTAGACAAACAAACCTTAACATCTTAGGTAAAAATGATGGCCTCATACCATCCAACATCAGTATTAAGTGATTATGAAGATAGCCTTTTGGAATTATGAGGCATTAGGAAGAAATTTTTTTGGACAGACATCAAAATAACAACGCAAAATGAGCACGTTGATATGTTAATGTTAGCGGAATTAAAAACAAATACCGAACCTCCCAAATCATGTTGGAGGAGTGCGGGATTTGATAGTATATGCTTCATCCCATTGGAGGACTTAGCAGGAGGATTATGCCTTCTATGGAAAAACAACCTACTCATCAATGAAAAAGTAGAACTTCGCCACAAGGATAAAAGATTCGTTATTATGGAACATACTAGTTTCGAATCGAACTTCAACATGGCTATATTCTTGATATACGCACCTCCGAATGAGGGGCTTAAAGATGAATTCTGGACCAAACTACTAGAAGCCATAAATGCGCAAACCAAACCAGTACTCCTAATGGGAGATTTCAATGATATCCTCAACCCATCCGACAAACTGGGAGGTGCACCAATACGAATCAATCAACTTCAAAGACTACAAAATGTAGTAGAACAATGCAACCTCGTGGATCTTATTTCTAAAGGGAATGAATTCACATGGCGTAAGAGACGAGATGGAGAGAATAACACGTATGAAAAACTAGACAGAGCTATGGTGCAGTGTGAGGTGCTTAACGCGTACAATCTAATCCATATATGGAACCATGCGTTCACATCATCTGATCATTGTCTTATCACAATAGAGATTAGCAATAAAATACAAAGATCAAAACAAAGCATTCCGATTTGAACTCATGTGGACCGAAAGAGAGGATTGTGAGAGAATTGTCAAACAATGTTGGAGAACACAAGTCCTGGGGACACACATGTTCAAATTAGTCAAAAAACTAAATCTCCTCAAAATCAAACTAAAAGTCTGGAGTAAGTTAAAATTCGGGAATATAAATAGACAAGTCCGAGATACGGATGCAACCATTGAGAAGCTACAAAAACTAAATTTCAGAAGCTTCTCTATTCAACAAAACGAAAGACTAAATAGGCTACATAAGAAGAGAGAATGTCTACCAAAATTTCAACAAAGGTACTGGATGCAAAGAGCTAAAACTAAAGCATTAGAATGTGGTGATAAAAATACAAAGTATCACCATAGGAAAGCAACAGGTAGGCGGAACAAAAAATCAATAACTTCCATTCATAGCGTAAACGGCACAATAATATCTATTGAGGACGAAATTAGCTCCGAGTTCCTTAAGGACTACAAGGACCGATTTAGGTCCAACCATGTTAACGAGTCTAACATAGTACAAAACCTTGAAGTCATTACCAAAGAGATCACGGATAATGAAAATATGGAGCTCACCAAACCGGTCTCAAACGAGGATATCCGAAAAGCTGCTTTCAATATTGGAAGCGACAAGTCTCCAAGACCAGATGGAATGTCTGCCGGCTTCTTCCAAAAATATTGGGCAATTATTGGGCCTGATGTTATCCGTGCAACAAAGAGTTTCTTCAGCTCGGGTAAAATCCTAAAACAAATCAACCATACCTTTATCACCCTAATACCTAAAGTGGACAACCCATCTCTAACCACACACTATAGACCGATAAGTTTATGCTCAACAATATATAATATAATTTCAAAAATTCTAGCAAACCGACTAAGGATGCTACTACCGAAACTCATCCATCCGCTCCAAAGAGCCTTTACACAAAACAGATCAATCCATGACAATATACTCATAGCCCATGAGATCTTTCATGGGTTCAAGGGTAAAAAAGGGAAGGAGGGCTTCATAGCTGTTAAACTAGACATGGAAAAAGCATACGACAAGGTGGAATGTCCATTCATCTTGGCCGTCCTCAAAAATGTTGGTTTCGAGCAAAAGTTCATCAGTTGGATTAGAGAATGCATTTCCACGGTCTCATACTCCATCATAATCAATGATAAACCATCAAAACTAATATACCTCGAGAGGGGTCTTCGCCAAGGTGATCCACTCTCACCTATGCTATTCAATTTAGGAGCAGAAGTTCTAGCTAAGAACAACCAAAAAGAATGCAATCAAAACAATAAACTAATTGGCTTCCCAATTACAAGAGGTGGAACTACTGTTCCATTTTAAGGATTCACGGATGATATCGTTATATTTGCCAAGGCATCCTTAGATGCTAGTACACAAATTCTGGAGATACTAAACAGGTATTGTTATATCTCGGGAAAAAAAAAAAGTAAATTTCCATAAATCCTCATTTCAAACTACGAGAAATGTAGGGTACGAAACGGAGAGACTAATCCAACTAAGAATCGGAATAAATGCTACCCAAGAACTGGACAAATATCTTGGTTGTCCTATTATCAATGGTAGGGTAAATAAAACCGTCTTTGAAGATGTAATAACAAAATCTAGGAAGCAACTGACTACATGGAAAACATCTACACTCTCCTAAGAAGGTAGAACAATCCTAATCAAGGCTAACCTGAATGCCAAGCCAAACTACATAATGCAAAGCTTCATGCTTCCATCCTACATTCATAAAGAACTAGATCAAATCAACCGCTATTTCTTTTGGAATAAAGGACCAAAACATCACCCTCTCATCAGTTGGGATAAAATTTGCAAACCAAAACAGTGCGGAGGTGTGGGTATTAGAAAAGCAGAAGATATGAACAAGGTTCTCCAAATGAAACTACTGTGGAAAATTATGGCAGAGCCAAACAATATATGAGTTAGAATAGTGAATGAAAAATACCTTAAAGACTCATTCCTATGGAGATACAAAACACAAAAAAATACCTCCTGACAACGGAGAAGATTAATGAATCTCCGACCTAAATTCGAAAACGGATTAAGATGGAGTGTTGGGGATGGAAGCACCATAAAATTCTGGAAAAGTAAGTGGGTGATAGATCAACCACTCATTAAACTTCTTGAAGATAGTGGTAATATTGATGAGAATGAATTAGTTGGTAACTATATTACAGAGAATAAATGGAACACCCGGAAACTAGAAACTGAAGTAGGGAATCTCCTTCCACAAGAGGTTATGACTGCCATCAAATCATACCAACTTCCGAAGTCCTTCATTCTATATCGGCTATATTGGGAGCCTCGGACAAAGGATCGTTCACGACTAAATCAGTCATGGATCTCATACATAAAAATAAAGGGCTCACAACCAATGCGAATGGATGGATATGGGAAACGGATATCATGCCCAAAGTTAAGAACTTTACCTGGAAACTGGCGATTGATGAACTCCCTACTAAGGAAAACCTGGAGAAACAAAGGGTACCAGTGCCCATGCAATGTGTCCTCTGCAACCACCCTTACGAAACCGCGAAACATTTGTTCTTTAACTGCCCTTTCATGGTGGAGAATCTTAACAATGCCAACACTCAGATCGAGCTCCAAGTTGTATACAAATCTAACAAGAACGTAGCAAATATGATCACATAACTTAAAAATAAGCTAGATAATAATCAAATGGTCCATCTTGCGGTTACGTGGTGGAACATTTGGATCGAAAGAAACCAAAATATCTTCAAAAATAAGAAAATCCAAAAAATTGGGGTACGAGTACAAGACCATATTAGGATTTGGAAAGATACTAACAAACTAAAAACACAACAAAACTAAAAACGTCTCAAAGAAACAAGAAAACTACAAACATTAAATGGATAAAACCTGATAACGGATTTGTCAAGTTAAACTTTGATGGATCTAAACGCGAGTTCGGAGAATCAACCTTCAGATACACTCTAAGGAATCAACATGCATCAACCATCTCCCTAGGCTACGGATAGTATGGGAACGCATCGGTCCTTCATGCTGAAGCATGAGCGCTAAGGGAGGGTTTGATCAGAGCATGTGGTCTGGAGATCAATAAACTTGAGATTGAAGGTGATAATCTTACAATCATCAATTCCATTAAACAAATATGGAAACCCCATGGGAACTTGATCTCATCATTTAAGATATTTCTAACATTTTGCTTCGTTTCCAGCAGGTCAGAATACATCATGTCTTCAGGAAAGTCAATAGTGTTGCCGATAAACTCGCGGATTTGGGACACAACTACCCTCTAGGTGACTCAACGATCCCCTCAGAGGTGGTGATTCGGTGAATCTCATCCGGAAGGATGCTCTAGGTTGGAAAGTTTCGAGAAGATGATCTACCCTAATTGCTTACCGTACAGTATCAAAAAAAAAAACATAAAGTATCTTATTACTTATATAATCATATATTAAAGTCACCTTTTATTTTGTTATATATATATATATATATATATATATATATATATATATATATATATATATATATATAGGGTGCGGTTCCCATGAGAACACCCCTAACGTGAGAACATGAGAACAATCGTACACCGTTGGATGTGAATATTAAGAGTTGAGATTTAGAGTAGATATCAAAAATAATAATAACTATGAATAATAATAATTAGGAATCCAACAATAACTACGAATAATCCACTCAACCAACAATAACTACGAATAATACATTAAACGATATGACACATTCGTAACAAAATTGATAATAATTACCAATATGTTCTCATGTTCTCACGTTAGGGGGTGTTCTCATAGGATCTATACTATATATATAAATCTAACTTCTCAATAACTTTAAGATAATATATAACTTATCAATCACCTCCGTGCCCTTGTGTTTCTTTAGGATTTCGACTTCGTCATTTCTCGTCGTGTTTATTTTCCGTTTTCATATTCGTTTACGTGGTATGTATATCATTTTTATAATCAGAAAAATTCATATACAAATTCGAACAACGCCTTCACTAATAGTAGATTTTACATGAAATTTAAAATCGTGACCTGAATCCCTAGTTCATTACTTGTAAATAAACACAATTTCAGATTCTAATCTACTAAAATCAAGCATTGAATTTTTAGACACCACAAAAAATCAACACCAATAATGGTACAATTTCATTCTCTATGAAAAACGATTGGTTGATAATAAAAGTTCCGTTAGAAAAATTGTCGTCACATGAAATAAGAAGCAATCAAACAGAGCCCAAAAATCAATATGCAAATCTCGAGATTGGAAACACAGTCCAGGGTTTTGAATTGTATTGCTAGACAACTAGCGCCACTATTGGTTTTTCTTCTCATCTAGAATTTTTTTTGGCTAAACTAAAACACTGAGGTAATTTTTTTTAAAAACAATCTAGAAATGGGCCCACCTAAAGTAAAAATAAATATAATTGTTAGACTATAACGATTATATATAAAAAAATAAACATAAAAAATAAATTATACCAACGTTTATATTCCCCTCTATGTATAGACATCCATTTTTAACATATTTTGACACACTTCAAAAAGTCTCATTTTTCTTATTTGTCTCTTCAAAATCGTAAGAAATTGTATTCTTTTGCTTAATTTCTGAAAAATATGGATCCAAATAATCCTCATTGGTCATCAATAACGATTTCGATCCTTCTTTTATCAATCATCCTCAATTTTCTCAGTTTCTACAAATGTATGAGGAATTTTTTCACCACAACAACGAATTCCACAAGAAATGACTCAACCAACTTACCAAATTTTTTTCCCAAACTCTCAAAACAACGAGATCTCTCCACAAGTTTTTCAAGGAAGTAATAGCCAAACGATCAGTGATGAAGAAGATATTGTTTTGGATACATAACATATCTCTCTGGAATCGGTATTGCCACCTTCATTGGGCAACCAAAATCATCCAATTCTGGTTGCAGCAAACAACCGTGATTGGTTTGTCAAAGAAGAAGCTCTAATTAAGGCCTACTTTACCAACTGCATAAACTCCATTATTGGTAAAGATAAGAAATTTATTGATCTTTGGAAAATTATACATTACTCATATGAAATGACTCGTCAACATCGACCACATGAGATTCTGGAAAAGAATAAGAACATGTTGACGACTCATTGGAAAAGAATGAGTGTTGATTTACTCATTTGGGCTAGTGATTTGGAAGAAGCTCGTCAAATAACGGGAAGTGGGTACAATGAAGCTGATGTTACAAACAAAATGACCATCAAATATATCGAAGGTCTTGCTAAGGTGCACCAAGGAATTTCAAATATCCGAGTGCTTGGGAGATGGTGAACAAGTATCCAAAGTGGAGAAAGTTCATGAGGTGGGGTTTGAATAAGAAAGAAAGGAGGAAAGTTGATGATGAACACAAGGCGAAAAATGATCTTGAATATAGCAGCGGCAGTGGCAAGAGAAGTTGAGATGATGCTAGTAGTAACTTTGTATTTGTAGGTATAAGTTGAACAAATGATGGGAAGAATGACACATCTAGAAGAAAAGGCAAAGGGAATGCAACAAAATATTTATCCAAAATGGGCGAACATATTAAGACTTACAATGATCAACAAAGTTTTGAGATAACTCGAAAATAAGAGAAATTTGAGTTTGAAAGAAAGAAGGAAGTAATAAGACAAAGACAATTGGAATTAGAGGAGGAAAATCTTCAACTTCAACAAGAGAGAATTAAGATTGAGAAGTGTTCGCCACTTAGCGTGCGTGCAAATAAGCTTTAAATATAAAAGTAGAAATCAAGCAAGCGAACCCGCAGTGTACGGATCGATATAGTTAAGCAAGAATTTCAGAGTATCGAACACAGGGATTTGGGTGGGAACAAATTCAATTGTAGATTATCAAGCGAGTAAGTGTAAGAAGCTTTGCAAGTATTGGGGAAACAACAATCCTAAAGATCCAGGAATCCAGCTGCGGCAATCGATTCAAGATATACTAATGATATAAGGACAGAGTTAAGATATGCAAATGCATGCTAATGTAAGGTAATCGTACGGTGAAGTTCCAAAAACCTTATATGACTCACCTACAAGGCACTCTCTATAAAGGTTGTTGAGGCTTCAATATAGAAAGATTCTAAAGGTAAGAATTAATGTCAAATACCCAAACTTGTAATCCAAGGATCAAGACTAACTTAATCGATTAAGGTTATGACACTCACAATCGAGGTAGAGGTTGTTGAGGCTTCACTACCACCTAGAAAAGGCAAGCCAAGACTAAGTTAAAGCAAATCTTTAACTTTGGATTAAAGTAAAAGCAGGTTCGTAAACTTAAGGAAAATCACGGGTAGTTCTTGAGGTTCCACGGTCGTGGACTCAAGAACAGGCCGTAATTTAGGGTTCGTCGACGATTCTTTCTAACTCTCAGGGTCCAATCTGTTTACGATCGATCTATCATCATCTAAGCCACAACTATCAACCCTTCACCTTAGAATCGTTAAGGGTTTTTAGCCAACAATAGTCATATTGATATCAAATTCAAAGATTAAAAGATTGAAAGATGAAAACTTCCGAAAACTTTCAATAAACTTCAAACAAATCTCAAAGTCACAATCAAGAACAATTATGTCACTAGATTCGGAATAGAACAAACAAACACAATCTTAGATAAGAAGGAAGAACGGGATGTCAATCCGTCTTCTAAATCAAACCTAAACAAGAAGAGGAATCTTCTTGCGAACAATCTTCCAAATCTTCGATCTTCCGTCAATCCGGAAATCTCAATCACAATCTCCACCAAAGTGCGAGATTAGGGCAACTCCAAGGATGAGCGCAAAATACGTCTTTTGCAAGAATCGCAAAGATCTCTAAGTCGCGGCGTAGGCGAAAGTGCGTCTATGCGTAAGCGAAGGTGACGGAATCTCTCTTCGTCCGTCCTTTTATAGGGCAAGATAAAATATCGGCCCGGCCCAATCTTTTAAAAGATCGTGGCTTAAAGTGTGGCGAAAAAGATCGCCAAGATCACGGTCGTGGAAGGGTTCCACGACCGTAATTTAGAGCGTGGAAATCAACACGGTTTGAACCAATGATTCCACGGCCGTAGAAGTTACTGGAATGAACCACGTTTCCTAACCATGGTTCCACGGCCGTGGACTTGAACGTGGAATGTAGTACGGCCGTATTTTAGAGCGTGGTTTAGGGCAAGAACGTGATTCTTCCTTAGCCTCGTGCATTCTTCAAGTTGGCACTCCTTTGGCTCCTATGAACGTCCTCAATCCATGGACATGCTCAAACATCTCTATCCTTGCTCAATTCCGTTCGGAAATAGCTCTCAATTACCTATAATCAACATAAAGCTTGTGTAGACATCCATATCGACAATATAGGCAAACTAGCTCACAATTGCATCAATGCTTAATCAAAGACTATCATAATGGATGAAATGCACTTAGAAAACGTGCCTAAAATATCACAATATTTCATGCTAACAAATAACCCCATACTTGCAACTTGCTTGTCCCTAAGCAAGGTCTTTCAAAAAGCTTTAAAACAAGAGTTAAGATGAAATATGTGTACCTTCTCAAAGCAATACTTCTTTTGGATGAATGTGCCTTCTAAACAATAGATCATTCTCAAATCTTGCTTCAATCGTTTATAAGACTTTCATACACTTAATCAAAGAGTAAAGGGTAAAGAAAAATCATGAATCAATCAAACTTCCATACAAACATCATAACCTTCAAACATTATCAAAATCAATCATAAGAAACTTCAATTTAGATCACCAAGTCATATAACATTCTTTTGATCTTAAGGACTTTCAAAGAAAAAGGTCTAGAATGTGGAAAGGGAAGGAAACTTTTAGGGAATGTGGTGCATGAATCCGGGAAAATGGATAACAACTCTTTTCTTTTTCTCTTGCGGTTTCCGCACACCTTCGACTTCGAGCTTCGCTCTTTTCCTTTCATTTTTCGACTTTACTTTTGGAGTTATGGATAGAGGTGCACAAAAACCGAAGCCTAGGCGATTGACGTTTCTCAATTTTTATGAGATGCCTCAAACCCTTAGCGCACATACCATAATCCGCTAGGAATATCGCTCAATCCGACTTTGGCAAGACACAAACACCCGGCTATGTGAATGGTGCCGAGTTACTCATCGTCATGATTGACTTCCCCAAACCTACAATTTCTTTCTATTCTTTTGATTGCAAATAATTGCTCTCATGGCCCTCCCACATCAAACATGCCTTTTTTTTTTCATTCACTTCTCCAAATTTCCGGATAGGTAAAGGAGGTCAATATTTCAATGAGGAGCTAAATGATCAAAGAAAGAAGAAAGAAAAATCGAATTGCCTTAATCATCTCAACAAGAAGCATAGGAACTTATAATGTGATTTCAACTTCAATTTCTCAACATGATTTAGGTAACATTCATCACATTATGAAATTTGTAAAAGAGGTAAAATCAACACATTCAATTTCTTTTCAATTCACTAATCGTTTAAGCATGCAATTGTCATCAAACTCAATTCACAAGTAGCGATTATCATAGAAATCATCTCAGTTCCTTAGAAGCACAAAATTTTCAAAATTTTTCAATTTTTATGGGTTTTTCAAGTTCTTTTTCATGCAATGCAATAATGAAACGTGCAACAATATAATGAACATGCAAGATAGTCTCGAATAGAAGCAAACATAGTGAGTAAGAGTTATTACAAACTTTTAGTCACACCCCACCCCATACTTGGAACAAACATTGTCCCTAATGTTCAAATAAAAGAAAGAAAAGAAGAAAAGAAAAAGAAACTCACAAAATGGCGGTGGAGCGGCTAAAGCTATCGGTCATGCAAATCATCATCACTGCGGCGCTGGTGGAGGCGGGAATGGAGAGAAGCTGGGGTCGTAGTGCCGGCCAAATTGCTGGCGGTAGACGTCTCTCATCATGTGATCGAGATCATCCATGCGTCCGTCTCTAGCATCAGCTCGAATCTCCAATGCTCCCACTCTCTCTGAAAGACCAGTAGCCCAATCCGGCATCTGCTCATACCATCCCGGAGCCTGACTATACCACCCCGGCGCGTCTGCTGGTGCTGGTGCTGATGGTGTCTATGTAGCCCATGGAGGTGGAGCTCCATACCATGCAGGAGGCGTAGCCATCCACGTAGGTCTCTCACTCACGCTAGCACGGCGAGAAGACAATCCTGAAGCTCTGGATGGACGTGGAGAACGTCTGGGTACATCAGGGGCCGCATCCGGCTGATCCGGAAACGTGCCAAACTCCTACTCTGCTCCTCCTCCATCCTCAAACTGATCCCTCATCTTCTCCTCCTCAACTACGGGCGGTGGTGGAACATACGGAGGAGCTGCAATCCTGTTCGCATGCATAGCAGCGAGATTAGGGCAACTCCAAGGATGAGCGCAAAATACGTCTTTTGCAAGAATCGCAAAGATCTCTAAGTCGCGGCGTAGGCAAAAGTGCGTCTATGCGTAAGCGAAGGTGACGGAATCTCTCTTCGTCCGTCCTTTTATAGGGCAAGATAAAATATCGGCCCGGCCCAATCTTTTAAAAGATCGTGGCTTAAAGTGTGGCGAAAAAGATCGCCAAGATTACGGTCGTGGAAGGGTTCCACGACCGTAATTTAGAGCGTGGAAATCAACACGGTTTGAACCAATGATTCCACGGCCGTAGAAGTTACTGGAATGAACCACGTTTCCTAACCATGGTTCCACGGCCGTGGACTTGAACGTGGAATGTAGTACGGCCGTATTTTAGAGCGTGGTTTAGGGCAAGAACGTGATTCTTCCTTAGCCTCGTGCATTCTTCAAGTTGGCACTCCTTTGGCTCCTATGAACGTCCTCAATCCATGGACATGCTCAAACATCTCTATCCTTGCTCAATTCCGTTCGGAAATAGCTCTCAATTACCTATAATCAACATAAAGCTTGTGTAGACATCCATATCGACAATATAGGCAAACTAGCTCACAATTGCATCAATGCTTAATCAAAGACTATCATAATGGATGAAATGCACTTAGAAAACGTGCCTAAAATATCACAATATTTCATGCTAAAAAGAAGGAGAAACAAAATTTTGATATGTTACAGGTGTTGTTGTCTAAGATATCACTGACCCCAAGAGAAGACAAGCTAAAGGAGAAATTACTCATGGATCTTGGTGATTACATCTAATTGCTCTAAGTCAAGTTGAAAGAGAAACTGAAGAAGTCAGATTCTGATTTTAATTATTTACTTAAGTTTAATTTGATGTTTGTTATAAGTATTAGTATTCTTTTAAGTTTCGTTTAATTGGAAGTCTTTTTTTCAATGTTATGTTTATGTGTCAGTGAATGATCACATTTATGTCATAGTCATCTTATCACATTGAATTGTGTGTCAGTGAAGGATCACATCTGTGTCATAATCATCTTATCACAATGAAATGTGTGTCAGTAAATGATCACATCTATGTCATAGTATAAATGTTGTATGTTGATCAATTCATCCTATATAAGAACACAACCCTTAGATACGACAATACAATGTCATTATTTGTCATGAAGGTATTGAAACTCATTCAAATAGTACCCATTCATTAGACTTGTTCAAGTTTGGACTCGGGCCGGGCATTTGTTAAAAAAAGCCCGTTTAGCCAGACCCGGGCCGGACCTATAAGGGTCGCCATACCCGCCCGCCCGGTCGGGCCGGGCTGCCGCCGGGTACCCGTTTTTTTTTTTTAAAATAAACTTGCATTGCTGTAAAGTAAATTGTTGCACTAATTGTCTTTGTAATTAAACTTGTTTTTTTTTGGTACTTCCTTACTATCATAAATGCGAGAGTTTCTCAAATGAATAGTATGTTTCCTTTATTACCCTCATGTATATACGTGTCACTATCTCCTTTATCCTTCAACTTCAGTAAACACGTGTTCTTTATTTACTTCTTTCTCTTGACACGTCTCCACGAAGCACCATTCTTCCTCTTTCACCGAGGTCCCTTTCTTCCTCTCTCAATCTAGATTTCGTTTCTCTTTCGGCTTCTTCCATCATCGATCTTCCTCTGCAGGATGATACTCACCGCCACCATGTCTCTTCGTCTTAGCATCAGGTTCGTGTTTCTTTCTTTATTTTTGTTTTTGTTTCATTCTTCTTCACCTTCTTTAAGCTTTAACTTTCTCTTGCTCTTTGTTGACGTTGTTTTCCATTGTTTGGCTCATACATGCACCTCGACCGAGTTCTTTCAAATATATGGGAGAGAAGCCGCTATTCCAGGTTCGTTTCTCTTCTCGGCCATTGAGTTCTATCTACTTCATGGTCTCTTCATCTTCCACCAGTTTGAATCCTAGGGTTTATTACAACTTCTTGTTTGTCTGACTTGTGTGCAATTTAGGGTTGTTCACGATTTCACAAAACCATTGGAAGACGTAATTTTGGACGCATTCCTTTATCTCTCATCTTCTTTCGGAAGTTGAATAGTTGATTTACATGTCCTCAATTTTGACCTGATCATCAATGTTGTGATTTGAATTACTGTGCACAACATGTGCTTGTAGAAATGATTCTAATGTATTCTGATTGACTTATATGATGATTCTCTGTGTAATATGTGTGTTTGTTGATTGAATAAAGACAGTGATATAGATTTCTCTCCCTAGGGCTTCAAATCCCCAGTTCGTCAGTCAAGTTGTTGGTGGAAAAATACATCCAAGATCTTCTTCCCTACCGACAAAATCAAGATGTGGAACACTCTCGGTTAGTTTACTCAACTTCCAAAGAATTTTCCCTGTTTTGGTTTTATCGTTTGATCTATTTAGATTCAATTTTGTTCCATGGTTGTGATCTCACTTCAAGCTGACATCGATTTTTGTTGATTTTCAAAGGTGTTAGCGTTTTAAAGTTCTAAGTTTATACTCAATCTCTCACTCCGCTTCAACCATTTCAAAGCACAAGCATGAGAGAGAAGAATGAGCTTTTTGCATAACTCACAACCATGGCGAGCACCAAAGTCCAGAGGATTATGACCCAACCTATTGTAATCTCCCTCTCTAAATTTATCCGCTTCTTTTTATAGTTTCCATGCAGTTACTAATTTATTCTCTTTTTCTTGTTTTTGGTGCTCCCTCCTAAATCCAGAATTGAACAATGTTGTTAGAATCTCATCTTCAGATCTTTGCAAAACAAAGCTCGTATCTAGATTTGCCTCCCTCTTTACCCAAGAGGGTAAGAAGGGTACTGACCAGGATGCAATGATTGTCTGGGAGGTAAGATCTCTAGCAGCTGAAAAAAGTTGGTCTCATTTGCATTATGAAATTGAGTGAACTTTTGATATGTTGTTTCCCTTGACAAAACTAATTCATTGATGATTGACAAATTGATGGATGCCCTTATTTGGATTTATTACTTAGATTTTTTTTTTCTTCCTTCATTTGCATGAGATGAATTGATGATGTTGATTCTTGTTCTGAGAAATTTATCAGACTATTTGTTTTCATCCATATGCCATTTATAAAAATGCTAATCGATCGTTTCAAGCTGAGCCTCTATTGAACTATGAAAGTTTAGTTTATCAATTTTCATGTTTTGTTTCCTCGAAAGATACATATGTACTATGCTTTGGAGCTTTTGGCATTTGTTGATTCTTAGAGTAGACTGTCAAATATTAAGCTATAAAAACATGAAATATACCATATATAAATAGTTGTGTATAATAATAGTAAACATTTAATTTAATTTATTCTTTGTTTAACATGAAGCTCGTGGAGGATTCAATTGTAGTTGATGGTACTTATGTTCCAAAAGTTAGACTTGAGAAGAAAAAGAAAAATGATGAGACTGAAGAATGGGTAAGCTCTACCACTTGTATGAAAGCTTATTTGTTACTTTATGACACTGCAATCACAAGCTATACATTTTGAGTATGTTTTATGTTTTGCTGTAGTGGGTTCAATGTGATAAATGTGAAGCTTGGCAAAATCAAATTTGTGTATTATTTAATGGCTCAAGAAATGATGGTGGATGTGCTGCTTATGGAGTCGTCTGGTATTCTCTCTCTCTCTCACTCCTTTTGTATCTGCTTCTTCCAATTGCGCTTATTTTGATAAATTGGTGCTTGATTAGGTTACTATTCATTTGCTTTTAGTCTTCAACAACTGCCAATTTGCTAATTTTTAAAGTTCACACTCCAATACATAGAATTTTATGGGGATTTTCATTTTTGTTTGAATTTCAGAATGGGAATATGAGATTTTGTAACTGTCCTTGGGTTTCCATAAATATGTAGTTGTATCTGGATTATTGCGTTTTGTATTTTGGATCTAAGTTCAGCTTGCATTAGGAGTCTATATGCGTTTTTATGCTTGGTTTGTATATAATAGTATTCAAATTTAAACTGAATTCTTTGGCCCCGCACTGAGCATCAGATGCCCATCTGTAATATAGCTTCCTCAAGAGCAGCTGCAGTATTTGCTTTATAGTGGGTCTAATATGGTAGTAAAATCCGTTGATTAGACCCTCGAAGGATCATTACTTGACTTCATTTATCTTTGCAATTGCTTTTTGAGTCTTGATCTACTTTTCACTTTTTAGTGAGTTGTTCTTTTGGATATCGTGGCTTTTCTGTTTTGAAGCTTATTTATGTACTGATTTTGTATTTGATCTTTGTTTCTTGACTTGGGTATCTCTATTGTGACTACTGACAACCTCCAATTAAATATCAAATATTTATCTGTATTTATGCCTACATGCTTACTGAAATCATTCATAAATCCTCATGTAGATAATTTCTTCCTTTTCCTAATTTTCTACGCTATTCAATTTTTTGCTTACCTTTTTGTGATCAAGCTACCCAATCCTTGTTAACCTCTTTGACATAGATTTGGAGATTAATTAGTATTGTTATTCCAGCTAGGTTGTCTAGATATTGGAGCTGTTAAATATTATATTCATGAAAGATTGTGAGTAGGCAAATGAATGATAGGCACCAACAAGAAAGGGTCATTTGATGTCTAAAATTTATAGTTGGTAACTCTTTATGATTTTGGTAATTGCAGAAATCAAAAGACTTTTCAATCAAAGAAGAACGCACCCTCAAGGAGCAAGGTTAGTCATTTATATTCTTTAGATGGGGTGTTATGATAGGATTACCAAATCTAATAATCTTTTTTCAACTGTGAATGTAGGGTGCACAACTTCAAAAGCACATTGCTTCCACTTTAGGTAGTGGGAATTTGAGGGAAGCTGTTAAGAACTTCATCTTGGTTTTATTAGCATTAGTTATGTTTCTATCTCGGCTTGATATGTCTTTTTTTCTTTAGCTTATGTGGTGTGTTTTTTCAGATGCAAGGTACTGACCCATACCAACACTTGGCCTTTTCAAGCTTTGGGCCCCGTTTGGCAGCAACTTATTGAAGCTTATGAAAGCTGATGCTTTTACTGTACAAACTGAGCTAGCGTTTGGGAGTGCAAGCTGAAGGAAGCTGAACCAGCTTATCGTAGCTTATGAAAGCTGAAAAAAGTGGTCATTCCATAAGCTCCCATGGACAAGCTTATGGAGCTGATGGTTTTTTGGGTTCTCAAAATACCCCTATCCTTTAACTTTTTCATGCCCTTTGTTGTTGAAGAAACACAAGTATCGTCTTCTTCCTCCTATCTTCTTCTTCGATTATCTTTGAAGCTATTCTTCGATTTTCTGTACCCGAACCCTTTCGAAGGTATTCTTCCATCTTTCTTCTTTTTCTTCTTCGATTCTCTCTTGATTTTTTTAATTTCTTCTTCGATTCTTCCTCTATTCTCCGTATTCCTGTATTGAAGAATCAAAATCAATTGCAGTAGATGAATCAAGTGTCACTAAGCCTAGAGAGGAACCAATTGCAGTACTCACACAAATTGAAAACCAAAACCAGTTGTACTAGATAAGCATTTAACCAAAAACTCATATAACAGTAGTTAATTCAAAATCTCAATTAACAGTAGTTAATTGAGAATCAAAATCACCTGCACAATTTATATGTAACAAGCTATTGTCATAACAATAATTAATTCAAAATCTCATATATAACAGTTGCTAACTACAACATCAAACAGCCAATTTCAGATATCAATTGCCAGCAGCAACATCAAAGTAGTCCAATTTCAAAAACAGAGACATTTTGTACTCGTACAAACTTCATGCTCATTTACAGTAAAATCTAATCTAGGTTCGATAGTTATTTATCAATGGATGTACATTTGAATAGGAAGGGCAATGGTCAAGAACGGTGAAAATAGAAGTTGATACAAGGGGAGATGCAAACTGAAGGCATATGAGGTAAATCTGTCATAACCGAAAACCCTAAAACTCCAAATGTATGGTAATCAAATCGAGATTAACAAACTGAAGGTTGTGGAAATGTTGCTCATCTCGAGTTCCTTGTTGTTGCTCATCTCGATTCGAAGAAATTGAAGAACTCAATCTCATAGCTAAGGGCGTAGTGCGAAAGGCTCTCAAATGGCGAACGAGAAGTTTCTTTTGACGGGGAGGGAGGTAGGCGGCTGTACATTAGCCAAAAAGACTCATTTCGCAATATTTCAATTCAGATATCAATTCAGATTTTAAAAAACTTTTTCTTTAATGTTTATAAATTTTTTTTATCATTTATTTCAATTCGGATTTGTTTATAGTACACTATTAATTATTTTAGTGTTCCAACTCTTATAAATTACATTTTTAATTTTGGTAAACCAACAAAATAATTAACTATAGAACTATTTTTAGCCAAAAATAAATATTTCATAATATTTATTCAAATATAACATCATTTAAATAAATATTTCTATCACCATAAAAAATAACCACTATAAACTACTAATATAATTATTTTTTGCCAAAAATAATTATTTCATAATAGTTATTCAAATATAACATCATTTAAATAAATATTTCTATCACCATAAAAAATAACCACTATAAACTACTAATAAAGCCCTTTTCGGTAATTTTACGTTTCAATCAGCTTCGGTCAGCTCGTAATTCACAAACGCTATACTAGCTTATTACAAACAATCAGCTACTTAAATCAGCTTCTTATTTCAGCTTCCGTTTCAGCTTCAGCTTCAGCTTCAGCTTCTTTCAGCTTCAGCTTCAGCTTCAGCCACAATCAGCTTCTGTTTCCCAAACGGAGCCTTGAGCAAAGTAGAACTATGAATGTTAGCCCTTAATTTTATGGTTGACTTATCCTTGTATTTTCTTACTGTCAATACCTATGGCTATTACTATTTTGTTATATTGCAAAAGCTCTATTATATCTCAAATGAAATTAGAACGGTTGTTGTTTCTTATTTGTGTTATGTGTATTGGGCAAGATTTGAATCACTCTTGTTTGGTCTCCACACTTGTCGATTTGGTATCGCCGTCGTCGCTAACACCGAGACGGACGACTCCTCTAAACATCTGCCTCTGGCTATCCAACGTTCTTACACGGTCGTGATTGTAGTTGTGTTTTGTATGTTGTTCTATCCGTTTTACCTTGATTTGTACTCCTTGCAGATAACCTTAGAATTGATATGAAAACCTTATTTGCAGATAACCTTAGAATTGATATGAAAACCTTATTTGTTGATTGATGATCTACTAGGATTGTGCTTTACTCTTGTTCTAATGTATAATTTTTACTGGCATTGTAATGTATGTGATATTGAAGCATAAATTTATCAAAGAGACGTGTATTTAGTTGAAAAAGAAAGTTTCGCCTCTGTTTTCTGAAGTATTGTACGCACGCGCTGCCATACTAGTATCTTTAAAAATTACAGTATAAATTACAGCAGTTAAGCTAAGGTTTTCTTAGGCCCTATTTAGTTAGAGAGTTGAGTAATTTTTTTAGTTTTGTGATTGTAGTTGTAAAAAATTAGAGATGTTTAGTTAGAGTTTTAGAGTTAGGGTTTTCATCAAGTTTTGTGCTTTGTGGATATTTTTTCAGAATCTAGCAATTGAAGGTTTTAGAGTTTTATGGTTGTTGGAGATTTATGTCCAGAATATCCTCCGGCACTCTTCATTCTTCTTCTCCGCCTCCGTTCATTATTCGTCTTCTCCGGCGTGTTGTCCGTTCTTCTTCTCCGCCTCCGGCGCCCTCCCCATTCTTCTTCTCCGGATTTCTGCTTCAAATTTTCAGAATCTAACCAAGCACCGATTCTTCCTTCTTCAATTCTTTCACCAATTGCTAAAAAGTTCAGCAAGCAGAATTGGAAATTGTTGGTCATACACAATAGAGAACAATCTGTGTGCTAAAAAATTTGCAAAATCCTTGGTCATACATAGAGAACAATCAAGAAAAAAAATTCAAAATTGAAACATTAATTGGAAGGATATGGAGCTTATAAGCACGGTTGACCATGGAAGAAAAAAATTCAGCAAGTAGATGCTTTTTTCTTTCAAGGTGGACGGCTAGGGTTTGGCCTCCCTTTCCCATTTTTAGTCTCAACAGTCCGGCCAGACCACCAAGCCTCCTTCAGTCCTTATGAAGGAGAGGAGCGTTCTTCTTCTCCAAGCAACCTCTCTTCTTCTCCTCTAGAGCTTTTCTTCATCTTCTTCAAGCCAACTGAACAGATTGGTAATGAAAACCAGGATCTGGATGCTGTGAGGATGAAAATTAGTTCAGTTGGCCTGAAGAACACTTCTCTGCTGAACAGACGAGAACCAGATCTGGATGAGCTCTTTCGCCACCATGAGGGGATTACAGACGAGAATCAGCTCTGTATTTTTGTTCTTCCTTTAGTATATTAATGGTGAGGGCATTTTGGTCTTTACCTAAAATCGAAACTATTCCGAACTATCTAACTAAACACGTATACAAAAGTTTTTTTTAGAACCGCAACCGCAACTTTACTTAACACGCCCTTAATTTACAAAATACAAGATCACTGCTATTCAAATTCATATTACAATTCAAGAAAATCAATTAACAGTTTACATCACTACTCTTTACCAAAAGAATCAAAAGATGGATTCCACCCAAAAAAAAGAATCAAAAGATAAGCATTCACTCTCGTCATATTGATCAATTGATCTCCGCGCCCTGCCAGTTTGCTAAGAGTAAAAGCGAACTAAGCCGTTTACAATCACGAGTTTACAAATAAGAGGAAGACATGAACTCAAGAGGGAGCCCAACTCTGTTCAATTTCCAAATTACGAGTACAACTGTGTTCAATTTACAAAACAAGAGGACGATAGGAACTGAGAAAGATGGAGGAAGATGAAGACATAGCTTACCAAAAGATATATCCAGACGAGCCCAACGCTGTTGAAGTGAAACTCGAAGAGGACAAGTGGAGAAGATGAGTCACGAATCTCACGACTGACGAGTGCAAATGTGCAAGGACGAAGACCTAGTGAAGAGATGGGGTCGGGGTCTCGGACTCTCGTTGACGAGGGGACGACCGGAGTGAAGAGAGATGAGGCGGCCGGACGACGGGAGTGAAGATTGAAGAGACGAAGACTGAGTGGAGAGTGAAGAGATGGAGCGGCCGACTTCTTCTAGGGTTAAAGAGGTTAAAGAGGTTAAAGAGGTTAAGAGAGGAAGACTTCAAGAAATAAGAGTTTACTCCCTCTCCTTGATACTATATATAATATATTAATAATTTTTTTTAAAAAAATTTTACCGGACGCGGGCCGGGCCTAGCGGCCCGACTGGGCCTTATGCCTTGTCCGTATCCGGCCCGGGCATAGAGGCCCGGTCGGGCTCGACACGCTGTTCATACCCGTCCGTTTCTACGGGCGGGCGGGCCGGGCTGGCTACCCGGACTTGAACAGGTTTACCATTCATATAGTGCTCTTATATAGGATGAGTTCTTTTTAATGGATGTTTTGAGTTGATATTAGAACTCATTCAGATAGTGTTCTTATATAAGATGAATTGACCAAAATACACAGTTAGATACGACAATTCAATGTTATTATTTGTCATGAAGAGATTCTTGGTCAATGTCATTATTTGTCATGACTATGACATAAATGTGATCATTCACTTGCACACAGTTCATTGTGATAAGATGACTATGAAATAGATGTGATCATTCACTGACACACATTTCATTGTGATAAGATGACTATGACATAAAAGTGATCATTCACTGACACACATTCCATTGTGGTAAGATGACTATGACCTAGATTTGATCATTCACTAACACATAAAACATGACATTGAAAAAAAGATTTCAAATTATAAGAAATTTAAAGAAGACTAATACATATAGCAAACATCAAATTAAACTTAAGTAAATAATTAAAATCACTCTTCTGACTTCTTCAGTTCTCTTTCAACTTGATTTAGAGCAACTAGATGTAATCGTCAAGATCCATGAGTAATTTCTCCTTTAGCTTGTCTTCTCTTGGGGTCAAATATGTCTTAGACAACAACACTTGTAACATATCAAATTTTTGTTTCTACTTCTCAACCTTCATTCTCTCTCATTGAAGTTGAAGATTTTTCTTCTCAAATTTCAATTGTCTTTGTCTTCTCATTTCCTTGTCTTTCAAACTTAAATTTCTCTTGTTTTAGAGTTATCTCAAAACCCCTTTGATCATTGTAAGCCTTAAATTGCTCACCCATTTTGGATAAATCTTCTGTTGCAACCCCTTTGCCTTTTCTTCTAGTTGTGGCTTTCTTCACATCATCTGGACGACTTATACCTATAGATACAAAGTTTCTGCTAGCATCGTCCTACTTCTCTTGTCACTACCGTTGCTATATTCGAGATCATTTTCTGCATTGTGTTCAACATCAACTTTCCTCCTTTCTTTCTTAATCAAGCCCCACCTCATGAAATTTCTCCACTTTAGATACTTGTTCACCATCTCCCAAGCACTCTGATATTTGAAATTCCTTGGTGCACCTTGACAAGACCTTTGAAATATTTGATGGACATTTTTTTGTAACATCAACTTCATGATACCCACTTCCCGTTATTTGACCAGCTTCTCCTAAAGCACCGGCCCAAATGAGTAAATCAACACTCATCCTTTTCCAATGAGTCGCCAACATGTTTTTTTTCCGCTCCGGAATCTCATGTGGTCGATGTTGACGAGCCGTTCATATGAGTGATGTATATCTCCCCAATGATCATCAAATTTGTTATCTTTGCCAATAATGAAGTATGTGCAATTGGTAAAGTAGACCTTAATTAGAGCTTCTTCTTCTTTGACAGACCAATCACGGTTGTTTGTTACAACCGGAACTAGATGATTTTGGTTGCCTAATGGAGGTGGCAATACTGATTCTTGAGGGATATGTTGTGTTTTCGGAACAATATCTTCTTCATCAATAATCGTTTGACTATTCCTTCCTTGAAATTCTTGTGGGGAGTTCTTATAGTTTTGAAAGTTAGGGAAAAAATGTTGGGAAGGTGGTTGAGTCATTGCTTGTGGAATTGGTTGTTGTGGTGGAAATTTTTTTCCTACATTTGCAAGAAACTGAGAAAATTGAGGATGATTGATAAAAGAAGGATCAAACTTGTTGAAATTTATCGAGGATCGACGAGGATTATATGGATCCATATTTTCCAAAAATTGAACAAAAGAACACAATTCCTTACGATTCTGAAGTGACAAATAAGAGAAATGAGGCTTTTCGAAGTGTGTCAAAATGGATGTCTATATATAGAGGAAAAAAAATGAACGTTGATATAAACACAAAACTAAAAAAAGCCTAGTAAACCAAATTGTATCTTTCGGGCGATTTTGGTAACTAGGCTTTTTTAAAAAACTAGGATATTAACTAGGCTTTTTAATGTTTCAATTAAGTAAATATACCCCAACCTTTTGTATTTATTTTCAAACTCTACACACTCTTCTCTCAAGGAGTACATTTACTAAACACAAAACTAAAAAAAGCCTAGTAAACCAAATTGTTTCTTTCTCTTTCTTTATAATTTTTTTTCTTTTTAAAATATAACCGATATAATTTAACAGTTATATTACATAAAAAAAAAGATAAAATTAAAATAGAAATATCAATAAGAAAGAAAGAGTCGTTACTTACCTTTGGAGGTAGACCCAACTCTACAAAATCTGCCCACACCTAAAAAAAAGGTAATTGAAATTTTTTTTTTTTAGAAAATCTAGATATTTTATAGAAGGTTTTACCGGTTGGATGTAATTGAGCCCAAAATTTTCAAAAACTTGGATCGGAGATCGGACCGGGACGTTCCGGTCTAGTTCGGACCCGAATAAAATAAAAATATGTATCAAAAACAAAAAAAAATAATTAAAATAAATATTTGTTTAAATATGTGCAAAAGATATATGATTTTGTTAAAATATATAAAATTAAATCTATATAAAATAATTCTGATGCGACCCGGTCTTTTTAGGTCTTGGACCGGAATTTTCTAAACCATAGATCGGTCCGGATCCAGTCCGGATCAATTTTGCACAACTCTATAATTGTTCAAAGTAAATTTGTCAAGAACTTTCTGCAAGTAATTAAATTGAGAAAACCACCTTTTTTTAATTATATCCCTTGTGATCTTGATACCTAAAATCTTTTGAGTTGGGCCTAAGTCTTTCATATTAAAATGCATTTTCACATAACACCAACAACCAGTGTATTAGATTTGTTGATAAATAATATGTTATCCACTTATAAGAGTAAATATCATCAACGGAAGAAGCATGCTTAAAAGTTGAAACACAAACAATAATCATACTTGCTTCTTATAAAACCTAAACTTTTTATGAACATGTCGAAGCTCACATTTCATTTCCTAGGTAATGGTTTCGAACCATATACAGATTATGTTAAGGAAGCACACATTAGCAACAATAATACTTGTAAAATTGAAGAGGAGCTTCCTCGATCATTCATCGTTTTAAAGGCTTCTTGATAAACAACATTTATCATGATTGGATCCAAGGAAGCTGGAGCAGAAAGAGAATCCATAGAGTCAAGAGGATGAATTCCCATGTATATGTTAGATATATTGGCTACAAGAGAACCCGCGACTCAAGCTTTTGGAGATTCTTTATCATCACTGGCCTTAAACTCCTTGTACCCATCAATGATACATGTGAGTTTGTTACTCCCTCAAATGACCTTTCTCCTTGCAATAGGAGCACTAGCGATCAAGTTTCTCGTTCTTAAAGTCTCGACGACTGCCTAAAACTTGTCTGTAAGGGACAAGTCTATTAACAACAAGAGCATCATGTGTATAGCACGTAAGGAATGACAAGTAATTTCTTTTTTGTTTTCCTACTTGAATAATCATATGAGATACACGATTAATGGTAGACAAGGATTCAAGTGACAAAATATTGTTGCAAGCATGTTCATATTGCTCATTCAATCCCAGGAGAAACTGCATCACTCGATGCTTTGCTTCTCGATGTGTAATTTTTTCACAATATCACAAGTACAATTAAAAATACCTCTACATGTGCAAGTAGGAGGTCCATCAACTGAAGCTAATTCATCAAATAGCTTCTTAAGTTTGCCAGAATAACTACAACTATAGCATTATACTGCTTTAAGCAACTAAGATCCTTATGGATTTGAAAGAAAAAATGGAGCGTCCGTTTGATACCTCAAAACGCTCTAGGATATCATCTCAGAGTTCTTGTGTTGATTCCACATAGGTAAAGTGTTTAGGAAGATTTGACTTCATGGAGTTAATTATGCAGCACCGGATCAGGTATCCTTCCCGGATCTACCTTGCGAGTTGTTTGGACTCGTCAGCGTCAAGTTCTTGCTAGTGCCGTTGATGAATCCAAGTTTCTGCTTAGCTCCCAGGTCCATCTTGATAATGCATTTCTAGGATGAAAAATTGGATCCATTAAATAGGATGGAGACGAATAAGATTCTTGGATTGCCAGAATTCTCAAAGTAGAGAGGATCATTATCATTGTTGTTGGACGATCTGCCAAAGCCCCAATCAATAGTAGAATTTTGCGCATTGATTGGATCAAAATTAGCATGACCTTAAAAGAAAGGAGTGGAAAAGGGGGATTTGTGGAAGAAGAGGAACTTGAGTTGTTCAATTGAAGCAACTCGAGGAAAAACAAATGGATCGTGAACCAGATCGCTCAAATACCATTTCATTATGGAAGAGGAGAAATCCATTCATGCATACGTGCATACAAGGCCGTTACATCCCTCTATATATACAACAATATCCAACTAGTTTTTTTTGTATGTTAAGGTTATTTATATTGAAGGATATCATATATTCTATTTAGATAAATTATCTTTATATATTAGGTTAGTTTGAATTTGATTTTATTTCGGTAATCTTCATTAGTTTCCTTTAATTCTCTTGTAATCCTATATATATAGGATCATTATATTATCAATAAAATGGTGGTTCTATCTCCACCATTCGTGTGGTCTTCCCCACCATAAATCTATCACGCTCTCCATGATAGATTTTGGTGGAAGAAGACCACCCGAATGGTGGAGGTACAACCACGATTTTATTGATAATATAATGATCCTATATATATAGGATTACAAGAGAATTAAAGGAAACTAATGAAGATTACCGAAATAAAATCAAATTCAAACTAACCTAATATATAAAGATAATTTATCTAAATAGAATATATGATATCCTTCAATACACCCCCGCAGTCAAAGCGTGGGTAGACGGACGACGCTGAAGACTGGATCAACGGATACACCAGTTGAGCGGTGACACTACCGGTAGATCGACGACATCAATAGATTGATATGACCACCAGTAAATCGGTAGCAATGGTAGATTTAGACGCCGAAAGGTTGACGACGTGCCTTAAGGCCGGCTAGCCCAATCGGACGAACTATTATTGTTCATGCCCGCGTTCAATGTCGTAAGGTGACAAACCCGATAAGTCAGGATACGAGAGATCGAACTGCTCTGATACCATGATAGATTTATGGTGGAATGAAGACCACACAAATGGTGGAGGTAGAACCACAATTATTGTTCATATAAATAGAATATATGAACAATAATAGTTCGTCCGATTGGGCTAGCCGGCCTTAAGGCACGTCGTCAACCTTTCGGCGTCTAAATCTACCATTGCTACCGATTTACTGGTGGTCATATCAATCTATTGATGTCGTCGATCTACCGGTAGTGTCACCGCTCAACTGGTGTATTCGTTGATCCAGTCTTCAGCGTCGTCCGTCTACCCACGCTTTGACTGCGGGGGTGTATTGAAGGATATCATATATTCTATTTAGATAAATTATCTTTATATATTAGGTTAGTTTGAATTTGATTTTATTTCGGTAATCTTCATTAGTTTCCTTTAATTCTCTTGTAATCCTATATATATAGGATCATTATATTATCAATAAAATTGTGGTTCTACCTCCACCATTTGTGTGGTCTTCATTCCACCATAAATCTATCAATTTACAATACCAACCCTATTATTCTATGTAATAACAAATATATGTATATACTCCTATAGTAACACTAGTCTATAAAGCCCCCTAGCCCCTACCTTTTGGGCAATGACCAACAATTTATCAAGAGAGGTCTTGAAACAAGCAAACGTTGGAGTTGAACAATGCACAATGAGTATCATTTTCAAGAAGTTCGGGAATAAAGAGAAGATGATGTTTGTAGTCTAGTATGTAAAGAGCATTCTTGAGCAATACATTAGTCGTTAGTGGAATGTCTCCACTGAAATGAATTGATTTAAATATGCCATTTGGTAATTCGATCAAGACTGAGAAGAAGAAGGATACCGACCATTATCGTACCTTAAAACACCATTAGTATTGAAGCCACCAACTCGGGTAGCTAGTAAGCTTAAACCATGAGTTACGTTCATGCCTTTTGTTGTGCAAAATTACTGAGAAAGAACAAAATTCAACATATAAGAAACATGACACACACATATTTATTGTGGTTCACCCAATAATGGCTACGCCCACTTTTCAAAGAGATTTTATAAAGGAGTTTCTAATTACAGATGAACATATAATAGATAACTGGAGGCAGATGAAACGCTATAATGTTTAGAGTAACGAAACCCTAGGTTATACTTGGGTGCCAAAAATAAGATTGAGCCAAACATTAAATGCCCAAACGGATGAGCTCATTCAAGGCATATCAATAAATCCTCACCTTGATTTTAATCCTCACAAACATACTAGATGCATTAATCAATACATAGACTAACTCCTTTCTCGATATCCAGATGTGTCCATTGGACACTCAACAACTTCTGACATTTAGCAAGTCTAAACCATGTTGGAACTTGATGCAAGGTACCGGCCTGGTGACATATTAGTAGGATTATCAACAATCCCTACTTTCTTCACCTTGATCCTCTTCTCACTTCTCAAGCAATGATACCCGACGTCAATAATCTTAGTCCTCTCATGATGAACATTATCATTGGCCAAACAGATTGCACTCAGACTTGCTTAATATACAATTGCCTGATCATGATGTATACCAATATCACAAGCCGGTCCTTTTAACCAAATTCTCTCTTTAGTTGCTTTAGTCAGCGCCATGAACTCTGCCTTTGTGGTAGACAAAGTAATCGTGGGTTGTAAAGTTTCCTTTCAACTGAAAACAAAACTCCTAAGAGTACGTGAAAACATAACCGACCATAGATCTTTTAGTATCAACATCTCCTACATTATCAGAATCAGAGTACCTTGTGACTAAATACTTTGTATTATTCTAAAAAACGAGCCCAATGTCAAATGTACCTCTAAGGTACCGAACTATCGTCTTCACATCTTGCTAGTGTTCTTTTCCAGGTTGCCCCATGAACCTGCTCACAACACTAACAACTTGTACTAGATCTGGTCTTGTGTAGACCATATTGTAATACCCGTAATTTTTTTAATTTATTTTCTTTCCTTTCCGAGACAAATCGGATTTCGATCCGTTGACTTTTTCCCATTCTATCTAGTTTCTTCCTTCCACAAACTATCATTTTATGTAGAATTTTAATTCACATAAAATGATGAGATTGCAAAAACCCTAATCTTACAACCCTAGCTATGTTTATGTATTCAGACAAAACCCGGAGAATATTATTCCGATGACCATCCAAGTTACACTTATGGGACGGAATGTTACGTTATCGGGCCTTTATACGTTGTGAAAAACCATACCTTCCACAACTATCTAAATTGGGCTCATCTAAGTAATTAAATTGGGCTCATCTAAGTAATTAGTTTGGGCTAATCTAAGTAATTAATTTTGGGCCTGATTAAGACATTAATTTGATCAAATTAAAATTAACCCTAACCTAACAACGCTCCTCCTCGCGCCGCTGCTACCCTCTCGCACACCAGCGGATATCATCCATTGCCAGACGCTGAAGCTTCTTCGACTTCCGCCCGATCTAGTTCGCATCGCAGCAGACGGAGGGCCTCGCAACGTTGCTAGCGGCCCACCACCGGCTCCGCCTTGATCTTCTCCGTCGACAACCAGGTGAGCCCAGGGCAGTTCCCTCTTCACCCCTTCTCCCTCTTCTGCACAGACGACTCCAAGCCGCGCAGTACCAGTCGCCCTCCTCGTGCCACCGGCTTCACATCGACCGCAGGGAGTCGCAGACAGTGGCGGTCCATGTCTTCACCTCTCGCCGGCTCGCCATCAGCCTGGGTAGCCCTGGTATACCCACAACAGGTGTTGGTAAGTTCCCTCCTGTCTTGTGGACCTTTAATGGCTGCAACAATCTGACTCGAATCTGTGCACAGACCCGACGCTAACCCCGGACAAACCAACAAATCGGAGCTTTCCTGTTGCTATCTAGACACCGGAACAGTCATTCCCCTCTCTTCGTCCTAGTTACCTGTCATGGTTTCGATCGAACAGTAGCCTTCAAGGGTGAGTCCTTTCCATCTCTCAAGCCTTCATATTATAGTATTGTGGATTTAGAGTTCAAGGGACTGCATATGTGTTTGGTATCATGTGAGAGTGGTGTCATCTTAGTGTTGAATCATTCATAAATTAATGGGTATAGGAAGAGAAGATAGTTGGTATGAATACTGTTAGTAAAATAATCTCTTTTGTTCTTGTTAGTATATTGGGACCACAATTGTTAAGGAGGAGACTCGATCTCTAAACCCATTTGCTGACCCTATTTTTGATTTCCAGGAAGTTAGTTGAACAGTCAACTTTGACCTCATTTTCCGATACCTTAGAATTATAATTCACCGTTCAATTTCTAGTATGATATTGAGTGAGTTGCAAACTGTTATGTATCAGAAGTTGAGAACGATCCAACGGTCGGATCTGGATTTATAGGAGCCCAAAGTAAGCCGACTGTGCAGTTTGTGAAAGAACCCAGAATTTGGCTAAGTATAGATTCCTGGTTTTGGAACCATCTTTAGAGATGCTTGTAGGAGTTGTTGTTGAGTGTTTTTTTTTTTTAGATCTTTACTCCTATGAGTAGTAGGTATATCTTAGAGGACCTAGAGTTTAGTGCGGAGATTTTTATCTTTTTATCCGAGCCTCGTATCCTAAGTAAAAGTCGGACCTTAGAGACTTTTTGTGAAAATCAAGAATGGTGTGTAACTCTTATAAATCTGTAACGAACTTTTCCGTGAGAACGAGATGGTGAAAATAGGTTCCAAAGGACAGTTTGAAACTAGGTTATAGAAAATTATGAAGTTTCGGGACCAGGGGTAAAATGGTCAGTTTACCTTATGAGGGTATTTTAGTCTTTTTTTTGATGAGTTTGTGCATCTTAGAAGTTATAGACTTCTAAGATTATGGGATGTATTTTTGATCCACGTGCCTTGTATGACAGGCGTTTGAGTTTCTACGGTTGCAGACCGAGTTGAGATTGTGAGAGTTGTGGTTTTCTTCAGGTAAGTCCTTGCGACTTACTTAGCTGGTTTCTGGATATTAGTTGGGTGATAACGGTTGTGTATGTGCAATGTGTGTTATAATAAGAATAACAACTTGTTAGGACGACCGTGGTTATTATGTGGTAAGGCCCAAGTGTATGTATAACGGGCCGTGACATCACTGCCCAGCTCTGCCAGGAGACTGGGAGGTTCTCTATACCCAGACCATACAGGTACACGGTGAGATGCATCGGATCCACTCTTGATGGGTACACGGGGACGGAGGCGAGGTATGGGAATCCCTCGTGTCACAAAATAAGTATCATTAGAGTGAATGACTTAAATGAAGATAATAAATGGATTGTTTGAAAGCATGATGAGTGTTTATTATTTTTATGTGTGTGTGTGCTATTATTATTCTCCTAATGTTTAGATAACTAGCTAATGATTGTTTCTGTTGTGTTTTTAGATTTACCGCAGGTTAGAACAGCAGTTGAGTGATCCGGAAGTAGTGGTCAGCCGGGTCTCCGTACTCTTTAGAGTGGGGGTTTGGGTTGTTGCTTTGTTGTCTTTCCCTTTTGTTAAGACATTTAGTCTTTTCCGTTGTTTATGTACGATAGGCTGTTAGATTTGTTGCATTCATCCTTTTACAAATACATTTTTATGAATTTCGGTTTTCCCTTATTTGTGTCTTGTTGCAAGATCCTAGTAATATTGTTGTCAAACTGAGGTCGGGACCCATTGTGAGGTCCTAACCAGTAATGTCCCGAGTTTTGAGAATTCGGGGGTGTTACAACATGGTATCAGAGCCAGGTTGGCAACAATGGCACTTGAAATCTTCTGAAAGACCGAATAAGTAATTGAACGGAACCCGAAAAGGGATCTGAGTTTTAAAAAGAACTTTTGGTTTTCAAATGCATACATAGTCTGGTTGGGAATAGAAAGTACGGCTGACCACCACTACTACCGCGGATCTCAGTATGCTTAGTATGGACTTTAGGTTTTACTTTAGTTGGACTTATTAACTTGTTTATAAAGGGATGTGATATAAATAAATAAATTCCGAAGATTAGTGGAAATTGTAGTTAGGTTATGTCCTTAAAGGAGATAACACAATGAGTTTCTCACCCCTTTGACATATCTAAGTAGATTTTGAAGGGCGTCAACGTGAAGATTAGTATGCACACCTTATGTGCATTAGGGTAGACGAACGAAGGACAACTTCTTCGAGCTTGTCGAGGAACGTCGAGACGGAAAAGTGAAGACTAAAAGACAACACCAACTACAATGACGAGAAGGGAATTCCGAGTCAACTCAATAGGATCAAATGAAGAATATACATGAGGGTAGTCCCGGCAACGCGTTGGATGACCGGCAAGTATACAAATTGGAAGAGACAACCCATAGGTTCTTTCAAGATGGTGTAATGCAACGTTACAAACAAAGGGGATGCCTTCAGAAACACAAATAGGCATAAAGGTCAAGGTGAAAGATAGTAGCAATCCAGACGAAAGACATTGAATCTAAGCTTACTGACGGACTAGAAGGTGAAAGTTTGAGGCTAGAAGCAGAGCGGAAAATGATCACTCTCGACAAGCTACTTTCCACTACAATTAAGATGGGAAACCGAGACAATCATAAGGGTAGGAGTCAAGATAAGATACATTTCCCATCCTGATACGAAGAATTTAAGAGCCGCAAAACGAAAGCTTACAGGTTGCTAGAAAGGGGAAGGCCGATTTTACCAACATGGAAGTGGTGTGACCCCTAGAGAACACAAGAATTACAACACAAGGATCGAGATACAACAAAGACCGGATTTCTATAAAGGCGGAAGTACAAGCAGCACCCCAAGAAGGAGGGTGTACGAGAATAGTCTTGGGAAAAAAAAAAATCATGGAGAAATGCCTACAAGTTATCGTAGAAGAATTTATAAGTCCGTTGACGGAAGACGAAGATACGACTAGACTCGTAAGAATATAGTATTTTTATAGGGTGTAATTTGTAGAAGGAGCTAAGGGAGAATAAATGGAAGAGATATATTTCCAGCTTATATATCAACCCTTCAAGGAGATAGAAGAAAGGGTAAGTCTACGATCTTATAGAAGGTCAACTACAGACTAATTGGTAACAACAGAGAATTTACACGTGCTTGCTAACTAGTGATGGTTAGTTGACAGATAAGAAGAATAATTACAAGGTTATAAAGAAATTTTACCGACGTCTGGTGAATTTCTTCCAGAGACCAACGATGACAATGGTGAAGTTGAATCAATACAAGTACAAGTAACCTTGAAGGTAACATTGAATGAGTCCAAGATGATAACTATAATAAAGAAATCAAAGAGAAGCTCTTGATGGTCGGTAATGATCATTGATGATAATAATGGTGTAAAAGAAATTTTTGGGAGTAGTTACTTACTGTTGACTAAGGAAAAATACATATCAAAGTTAGTATGAAGGGATCCCTGTAAGAAGAACTAAAAGACTAAGAAGAAGTAGATGATTGTGAACATGTCCTATGTCGTAGCATTCCACACAAGTAGGACTTATAGTTAAACTGTCTAGATTGACAGGGGAAACCCTTAAGATCAAAGATGTGACACAAAATAATTGGAATTTCAGAGGCGGCACAAACATAGAGAGTATGATTTAAGCCTCGGTGAAATGTGTGGTCGAGTTGTGAAGTGATTGCAAATGAAATCTACAGGTTGGCTAGAACAGACATGAGAAGGAGTAAAATTGAAGGACTAAAGGCTACTATATGGATCCGGTATTACACCAATAAGATGATTACCGAAATGTATATATAAAAGTTTAATGAGAAATGGAGGTACTCCATTGGAAATTCAAGCTGGACTGATGACATAAGAGTTGATGAAAGTAATAAGACCAACCAACGCGGTTCGTAAAGAGAGTACGAGAAAACTGAAAGGGGTAACTATCCTATTAGGTGGGTAAAGATTTAAAGAAGGTAAAGCGACACGAGCATAAAGACAACATTATAAATGCGAGTCAAGAAGTTTGATTTTTGAGGAAATTGTTATAAGACGAGTCACCTAGTAGAAGAGTTCACAAGACAATCTTGAGATACCAAAAGAGATAAGATGTCGACCCGGATATGAGGGTCTAAGGTGCATGGAAGGGATACCTACAATGGAGTGTAGAAGCAAAATGGAGACTTTATAAGTGTGGAGAAGTTTTAACCCCCTCAAAGATAGAGGAATTTGAAGGAAATCGCAATGCCGGTATGAAAGAGTCGAAGCCCTGTAGCGGAAACAACGGAGTTTCATGAAGGCAATATTGCCGGTAACACCAGCGAAGGAATGTATATATGAGAACGGCCTTGGTGGACTCGAAAGTCCAAGGTAACCCCAATTATCATGGGACCTAAGTCATCAACACCGACGGTCCATGCAAGGGGAGCTGCAAGGGGGTGATAATTAAAATCATCAAAACTAAAAAGACACTTACCAACTATCGTGGAAGACTTGAAATGACTATTTAGGTCAAGATGAATGACCCAGTTGGGCTCGAGAAGTAGAGTTAGCTTAAGGAAACAGAAGTGTGGAAGATAAAACGAATTAGAGAAACATGAAAGGATTAGTCGGACAAATGATGCTCACCAAGGATCTAACGCCAGTATAGGTATGAGAAGAGTAAGTCCGGGATATTGAGATAAGTCAATTATAGACTGACCGACGTCAGCTAAGGACGTGTAAGTGTTGGTTTTGACGAGTAGGTACTGTTAAGAAGAGACATTGATGACTGCGGATTTAAGAGGTAACCTTATCGATGCCTTGGAGGATTCCCCAAGTAGGCAACGACAACCTTCTGGGATGATCTAAGGATATGGAGAGAATCGGGTTAGAAGTTGCTTACTGGTTGGTGAAGAACATACTACGGTGGAGTGAGAGAGTAAGGGCCTGTTTGAAGAGAATCTTGCTAGTATTAGAGGGGAAGTATAGGCGGGAGTTGGGTGAATCATGTTAACCCTCAAGAAGACGCCATTGTGACTAAGGGGTGTTACACCAGAAGCGTGGTGGGCCCATAACCCACAGATGAAGAAAATTAATGTTAGGTGAACTATGATTTCAAGTTAAGGAATTTGAGATCTATATGAAAAGGTCCACTTGGGTGTGTGATTTGTTTTGAGTTATATAAATTTGATAGCTTGACAAGAAGTAGGCGAAAATCCATTAATTAAGGAACGATCCGATTAGGTCACATTGAGGAAACCGGGCCAAGCAGTATGAATTACAAAGAGCATTAGGCACTCAGTAAAGGGCCCAATGGAAAGAAAAGTTGGGTAGAGTTATCAAAAGAGATGGAAGTAAGTTTAGAAAACCAAACCGTGAAGAGAGTACCTACCGGATCGTAGACACGTCATCAGTCATGAAGATCTGATAGTTGAGCCAGACCACACTTTTGTGGAGTACCCAGTAGCCGTCCTAGAGCGCAGTACTAGACGTCTGTGTTCTAAGGAGATACCGATGTTGAGGATCCAGTGGTCTAGACGAGGAGCCGATGAGGCTACCTAGGAGACAGAGGAGAGTATTAGACGTAGTTACCCTGAGTTCTTTGCGGAGATAGATATTACTTCTGTACCGGCGAGTTAGCACTCGGATGCTGTGTTGTTTGACTTTCATGTTCTACCTTGGATTGAATGATTGCGTTTTATATGGTGTGTGCCTAAGTTTGTTGATTGAGTAGTTGCATGTTAGAAATTGGGACTTAATGAAACCAGGTTATACAAAGAAAGTCGTTTGATCAGATACATTATTTTAAGTTTCGGGACGAAACTTATTTTAAGGAGGCACTGATGTAATACCCGTAATTTTTTTTATTTATTTTCTTTCCTTTCCAAGACAAATCGGATTTCGATCCGTTGACTTTTTCCCATTCTATCTAGTTTCTTCCTTCCACAAACTATCATTTTATGTAGAATTTTAATTCACATAAAATGATGAGATTGCAAAAACCCTAATCTTACAACCCTAGCTATGTTTATGTATTCAGACAAAACCCGGAGAATATTATTCCGATGACCATCCAAGTTACACTTATGGGACGGAATGTTACGTTATCGGGCCTTTATACGTTGTGAAAAACCATACCTTCCACAACTATCTAAATTGGGCTCATCTAAGTAATTAAATTGGGCTCATCTAAGTAATTAGTTTGGGCTAATCTAAGTAATTAATTTTGGGCCTGATTAAGACATTAATTTGATCAAATTAAAATTAACCCTAACCTAACAACGCTCCTCCTCGCGCCGCTGCTACCCTCTCGCACACCAGCGGATATCATCCATTGCCAGACGCTGAAGCTTCTTCGACTTCCGCCCGATCTAGTTCGCATCGCAGCAGACGGAGGGCCTCGCAACGTTGCTAGCGGCCCACCACCGGCTCCGCCTTGATCTTCTCCGTCGACAACCAGGTGAGCCCAGGGCAGTTCCCTCTTCACCCCTTCTCCCTCTTCTGCACAGACGACTCCAAGCCGCGCAGTACCAGTCGCCCTCCTCGTGCCACCGGCTTCACATCGACCGCAGGGAGTCGCAGACAGTGGCGGTCCATGTCTTCACCTCTCGCCGGCTCGCCATCAGCCTGGGTAGCCCTGGTATACCCACAACAGGTGTTGGTAAGTTCCCTCCTGTCTTGTGGACCTTTAATGGCTGCAACAATCTGACTCGAATCTGTGCACAGACCCGACGCTAACCCCGGACAAACCAACAAATCGGAGCTTTCCTGTTGCTATCTAGACACCGGAACAGTCATTCCCCTCTCTTCGTCCTAGTTACCTGTCATGGTTTCGATCGAACAGTAGCCTTCAAGGGTGAGTCCTTTCCATCTCTCAAGCCTTCATATTATAGTATTGTGGATTTAGAGTTCAAGGGACTGCATATGTGTTTGGTATCATGTGAGAGTGGTGTCATCTTAGTGTTGAATCATTCATAAATTAATGGGTATAGGAAGAGAAGATAGTTGGTATGAATACTGTTAGTAAAATAATCTCTTTTGTTCTTGTTAGT
>BSUD01000003.1:16504702-16522216 GCA_033239045.1 Fagopyrum esculentum
AATGTTAGGTGAACTATGATTTCAAGTTAAGGAATTTGAGATCTATATGAAAAGGTCCACTTGGGTGTGTGATTTGTTTTGAGTTATATAAATTTGATAGCTTGACAAGAAGTAGGCGAAAATCCATTAATTAAGGAACGATCCGATTAGGTCACATTGAGGAAACCGGGCCAAGCAGTATGAATTACAAAGAGCATTAGGCACTCAGTAAAGGGCCCAATGGAAAGAAAAGTTGGGTAGAGTTATCAAAAGAGATGGAAGTAAGTTTAGAAAACCAAACCGTGAAGAGAGTACCTACCGGATCGTAGACACGTCATCAGTCATGAAGATCTGATAGTTGAGCCAGACCACACTTTTGTGGAGTACCCAGTAGCCGTCCTAGAGCGCAGTACTAGACGTCTGTGTTCTAAGGAGATACCGATGTTGAGGATCCAGTGGTCTAGACGAGGAGCCGATGAGGCTACCTAGGAGACAGAGGAGAGTATTAGACGTAGTTACCCTGAGTTCTTTGCGGAGATAGATATTACTTCTGTACCGGCGAGTTAGCACTCGGATGCTGTGTTGTTTGACTTTCATGTTCTACCTTGGATTGAATGATTGCGTTTTATATGGTGTGTGCCTAAGTTTGTTGATTGAGTAGTTGCATGTTAGAAATTGGGACTTAATGAAACCAGGTTATACAAAGAAAGTCGTTTGATCAGATACATTATTTTAAGTTTCGGGACGAAACTTATTTTAAGGAGGCACTGATGTAATACCCGTAATTTTTTTTATTTATTTTCTTTCCTTTCCAAGACAAATCGGATTTCGATCCGTTGACTTTTTCCCATTCTATCTAGTTTCTTCCTTCCACAAACTATCATTTTATGTAGAATTTTAATTCACATAAAATGATGAGATTGCAAAAACCCTAATCTTACAACCCTAGCTATGTTTATGTATTCAGACAAAACCCGGAGAATATTATTCCGATGACCATCCAAGTTACACTTATGGGACGGAATGTTACGTTATCGGGCCTTTATACGTTGTGAAAAACCATACCTTCCACAACTATCTAAATTGGGCTCATCTAAGTAATTAAATTGGGCTCATCTAAGTAATTAGTTTGGGCTAATCTAAGTAATTAATTTTGGGCCTGATTAAGACATTAATCTGATTAATTAAAATTAACCCTAACCTAACAACGCTCCTCCTCGCGCCGCTGCTACCCTCTCGCACACCAGCGGATATCATCCATTGCCAGCCGCTGAAGCTTCTTCGACTTCCGCCCGATCTAGTTCGTATCGCAGCAGACGGAGGGCCTCGCAACGTTGCTAGCGGCCCACCACCGGCTCCGCCTTGATCTTCTCCGTCGACAACCAGGTGAGCCCAGGGCAGTTCCCTCTTCACCCCTTCTCCCTCTTCTGCACAGACGACTCCAAGCCGCGCAGTACCAGTCGCCCTCCTCGTGCCACCGGCTTCACATCGACCGCAGGGAGTCGCAGACAGTGGCGGTCCATGTCTTCACCTCTCGCCGGCTCGCCATCAGCCTGGGTAGCCCTGGTATACCCACAACAGGTGTTGGTAAGTTCCCTCCTGTCTTGTGGACCTTTAATGGCTGCAACAATCTGACTCGAATCTGTGCACAGACCCGACGCTAACCCCGGACAAACCAACAAATCGGAGCTTTCCTGTTGCTATCTAGACACCGGAACAGTCATTCCCCTCTCTTCGTCCTAGTTACCTGTCATGGTTTCGATCGAACAGTAGCCTTCAAGGGTGAGTCCTTTCCATCTCTCAAGCCTTCATATTATAGTATTGTGGATTTAGAGTTCAAGGGACTGCATATGTGTTTGGTATCATGTGAGAGTGGTGTCATCTTAGTGTTGAATCATTCATAAATTAATGGGTATAGGAAGAGAAGATAGTTGGTATGAATACTGTTAGTAAAATAATCTCTTTTGTTCTTGTTAGTGTATTGGGACCACAATTGTTAAGGAGGAGACTCGATCTCTAAACCCATTTGCTAACCCTATTTTTGATTTCCAGGAAGTTAGTTGAACAATCAACTTTGACCTCATTTTCCGATACCTTAGAATTATAATTCACCGTTCAATTTCTAGTATGATATTGAGTGAGTTGCAAACTGTTATGTATCAGAAGTTGAGAACGATCCAACGGTCGGATCTGGAGTTATAGGAGCCCAAAGTAAGCCGACTGTGCAGTTTGTGAAAGAACCCAGAATTTGGCTAAGTATAGATTCCTGGTTTTGGAACCATCTTTAGAGATGTTTGTAGGAGTTGTTGTTGAGTGTTTTTTTTTTTTTAGATCTTTACTCCTATGAGTAGTAGGTATATCTTAGAGGACCTAGAGTTTAGTGCGGAGATTTTTATCTTTTTATCCGAGCCTCGTATCCTAAGTAAAAGTCGGACCTTAGCGACTTTTTGTGAAAATCAAGAATGGTGTGTAACTCTTATAAATCTGTAACGAACTTTTCCGTGAGAACGAGATGGTGAAAATAGGTTCCAAAGGACAGTTTGAAACTAGGTTATAGAAAATTATGAAGTTTCGGGACCAGGGGTAAAATGGTCAGTTTACCTTATGAGGGTATTTTAGTCTTTTTTTTGATGAGTTTGTGCATCTTAGAAGTTATAGACTTCTAAGATTATGGGATGTATTTTTGATCCACGTGCCTTGTATGACAGGCGTTTGAGTTTCTACGGTTGCAGACCGAGTTGAGATTGTGAGAGTTGTGGTTTTCTTCAGGTAAGTCCTTGCGACTTACTTAGCTGGTTTCTGGATATTAGTTGGGTGATAACGGTTGTGTATGTGCAATGTGTGTTATAATAAGAATAACAACTTGTTAGGACGACCGTGGTTATTATGTGGTAAGGCCCAAGTGTATGTATAACGGGCCGTGACATCACTGCCCAGCTCTGCCAGGAGACTGGGAGGTTCTCTATACCCAGACCATACAGGTACACGGTGAGATGCATCGGATCCACTCTTGATGGGTACACGGGGACGGAGGCGAGGTATGGGAATCCCTCGTGTCACAAAATAAGTATCATTAGAGTGAATGACTTAAATGAAGATAATAAATGGATTGTTTGAAAGCATGATGAGTGTTTATTATTTTTATGTGTGTGTGTGCTATTATTATTCTCCTAATGTTTAGATAACTAGCTAATGGTTGTTTCTGTTGTGTTTTTAGATTTACCGCAGGTTAGAACAGCAGTTGAGTGATCCGGAAGTAGTGGTCAGCCGGGTCTCCGTACTCTTTAGAGTGGGGGTTTGGGTTGTTGCTTTGTTGTCTTTCCCTTTTGTTAAGACATTTAGTCTTTTCCGTTGTTTATGTACGATAGGCTGTTAGATTTGTTGCATTCATCCTTTTACAAATACATTTTTATGAATTTCGGTTTTCCTTTATTTGTGTCTTGTTGCAAGATCCTAGTAATATTGTTGTCAAACTGAGGTCGGGACCCATTGTGAGGTCCTAACCAGTAATGTTCCGAGTTTTGAGAATTCGGGGGGTGTTACAACATGGTATCAGAGCCAGGTTGGCAACAATGGCACTTGAAATCTTCTGAAAGACCGAATAAGTAATTGAACGGAACCCGAAAAGGGATCTGAGTTTTAAAAAGAACTTTTGGTTTTCAAATGCATACATAGTCTGGTTGGGAATAGAAAGTACGGCTGACCACCACTACTACCGCGGATCTCAGTATGCTTAGTATGGACTTTAGGTTTTACTTTAGTTGGACTTATTAACTTGTTTATAAAGGGATGTGATATAAATAAATAAATTCCGAAGATTAGTGGAAATTGTAGTTAGGTTATGTCCTTAAAGGAGATAACACAATGAGTTTCTCACCCCTTTGACATATCTAAGTAGATTTTGAAGGGCGTCAACGTGAAGATTAGTATGCACACCTTATGTGCATTAGGGTAGACGAACGAAGGACAACTTCTTCGAGCTTGTCGAGGAACGTCGAGACAGAAAAGTGAAGACTAAAAGACAACACCAACTACAATGACGAGAAGGGAATTCCGAGTCAACTCAATAGGATCAAATGAAGAATATACATGAGGGTAGTCCCGGCAACGCGTTGGATGACCGGCAAGTATACAAATTGGAAGAGACAACCCATAGGTTCTTTCAAGATGGTGTAATGCAACGTTACAAACAAAGGGGATGCCTTCAGAAACACAAATAGGCATAAAGGTCAAGGTGAAAGATAGTAGCAATCCAGACGAAAGACATTGAATCTAAGCTTACTGACGGACTAGAAGGTGAAAGTTTGAGGCTAGAAGCAGAGCGGAAAATGATCACTCTCGACAAGCTACTTTCCACTACAATTAAGATGGGAAACCGAGACAATCATAAGGGTAGGAGTCAAGATAAGATACATTTCCCATCCTGATACGAAGAATTTAAGAGCCGCAAAACGAAAGCTTACAGGTTGCTAGAAAGGGGAAGGCCGATTTTACCAACATGGAAGTGGTGTGACCCCTAGAGAACACAAGAATTACAACACAAGGATCGAGATACAACAAAGACCGGATTTCTATAAAGGCGGAAGTACAAGCAGCACCCCAAGAAGGAGGGTGTACGAGAATAGTCTTGGGAAAAAAAAAAATCATGGAGAAATGCCTACAAGTTATCGTAGAAGAATTTATAAGTCCGTTGACGGAAGACGAAGATACGACTAGACTCGTAAGAATATAGTATTTTTATAGGGTGTAATTTGTAGAAGGAGCTAAGGGAGAATAAATGGAAGAGATATATTTCCAGCTTATATATCAACCCTTCAAGGAGATAGAAGAAAGGGTAAGTCTACGATCTTATAGAAGGTCAACTACAGACTAATTGGTAACAACAGAGAATTTACACGTGCTTGCTAACTAGTGATGGTTAGTTGACAGATAAGAAGAATAATTACAAGGTTATAAAGAAATTTTACCGACGTCTGGTGAATTTCTTCCAGAGACCAACGATGACAATGGTGAAGTTGAATCAATACAAGTACAAGTAACCTTGAAGGTAACATTGAATGAGTCCAAGATGATAACTATAATAAAGAAATCAAAGAGAAGCTCTTGATGGTCGGTAATGATCATTGATGATAATAATGGTGTAAAAGAAATTTTTGGGAGTAGTTACTTACTGTTGACTAAGGAAAAATACATATCAAAGTTAGTATGAAGGGATCCCTGTAAGAAGAACTAAAAGACTAAGAAGAAGTAGATGATTGTGAACATGTCCTATGTCGTAGCATTCCACACAAGTAGGACTTATAGTTAAACTGTCTAGATTGACAGGGGAAACCCTTAAGATCAAAGATGTGACACAAAATAATTGGAATTTCAGAGGCGGCACAAACATAGAGAGTATGATTTAAGCCTCGGTGAAATGTGTGGTCGAGTTGTGAAGTGATTGCAAATGAAATCTACAGGTTGGCTAGAACAGACATGAGAAGGAGTAAAATTGAAGGACTAAAGGCTACTATATGGATCCGGTATTACACCAATAAGATGATTACCGAAATGTATATATAAAAGTTTAATGAGAAATGGAGGTACTCCATTGGAAATTCAAGCTGGACTGATGACATAAGAGTTGATGAAAGTAATAAGACCAACCAACGCGGTTCGTAAAGAGAGTACGAGAAAACTGAAAGGGGTAACTATCCTATTAGGTGGGTAAAGATTTAAAGAAGGTAAAGCGACACGAGCATAAAGACAACATTATAAATGCGAGTCAAGAAGTTTGATTTTTGAGGAAATTGTTATAAGACGAGTCACCTAGTAGAAGAGTTCACAAGACAATCTTGAGATACCAAAAGAGATAAGATGTCGACCCGGATATGAGGGTCTAAGGTGCATGGAAGGGATACCTACAATGGAGTGTAGAAGCAAAATGGAGACTTTATAAGTGTGGAGAAGTTTTAACCCCCTCAAAGATAGAGGAATTTGAAGGAAATCGCAATGCCGGTATGAAAGAGTCGAAGCCCTGTAGCGGAAACAACGGAGTTTCATGAAGGCAATATTGCCGGTAACACCAGCGAAGGAATGTATATATGAGAACGGCCTTGGTGGACTCGAAAGTCCAAGGTAACCCCAATTATCATGGGACCTAAGTCATCAACACCGACGGTCCATGCAAGGGGAGCTGCAAGGGGGTGATAATTAAAATCATCAAAACTAAAAAGACACTTACCAACTATCGTGGAAGACTTGAAATGACTATTTAGGTCAAGATGAATGACCCAGTTGGGCTCGAGAAGTAGAGTTAGCTTAAGGAAACAGAAGTGTGGAAGATAAAACGAATTAGAGAAACATGAAAGGATTAGTCGGACAAATGATGCTCACCAAGGATCTAACGCCAGTATAGGTATGAGAAGAGTAAGTCCGGGATATTGAGATAAGTCAATTATAGACTGACCGACGTCAGCTAAGGACGTGTAAGTGTTGGTTTTGACGAGTAGGTACTGTTAAGAAGAGACATTGATGACTGCGGATTTAAGAGGTAACCTTATCGATGCCTTGGAGGATTCCCCAAGTAGGCAACGACAACCTTCTGGGATGATCTAAGGATATGGAGAGAATCGGGTTAGAAGTTGCTTACTGGTTGGTGAAGAACATACTACGGTGGAGTGAGAGAGTAAGGGCCTGTTTGAAGAGAATCTTGCTAGTATTAGAGGGGAAGTATAGGCGGGAGTTGGGTGAATCATGTTAACCCTCAAGAAGACGCCATTGTGACTAAGGGGTGTTACACCAGAAGCGTGGTGGGCCCATAACCCACAGATGAAGAAAATTAATGTTAGGTGAACTATGATTTCAAGTTAAGGAATTTGAGATCTATATGAAAAGGTCCACTTGGGTGTGTGATTTGTTTTGAGTTATATAAATTTGATAGCTTGACAAGAAGTAGGCGAAAATCCATTAATTAAGGAACGATCCGATTAGGTCACATTGAGGAAACCGGGCCAAGCAGTATGAATTACAAAGAGCATTAGGCACTCAGTAAAGGGCCCAATGGAAAGAAAAGTTGGGTAGAGTTATCAAAAGAGATGGAAGTAAGTTTAGAAAACCAAACCGTGAAGAGAGTACCTACCGGATCGTAGACACGTCATCAGTCATGAAGATCTGATAGTTGAGCCAGACCACACTTTTGTGGAGTACCCAGTAGCCGTCCTAGAGCGCAGTACTAGACGTCTGTGTTCTAAGGAGATACCGATGTTGAGGATCCAGTGGTCTAGACGAGGAGCCGATGAGGCTACCTAGGAGACAGAGGAGAGTATTAGACGTAGTTACCCTGAGTTCTTTGCGGAGATAGATATTACTTCTGTACCGGCGAGTTAGCACTCGGATGCTGTGTTGTTTGACTTTCATGTTCTACCTTGGATTGAATGATTGCGTTTTATATGGTGTGTGCCTAAGTTTGTTGATTGAGTAGTTGCATGTTAGAAATTGGGACTTAATGAAACCAGGTTATACAAAGAAAGTCGTTTGATCAGATACATTATTTTAAGTTTCGGGACGAAACTTATTTTAAGGAGGCACTGATGTAATACCCGTAATTTTTTTTATTTATTTTCTTTCCTTTCCAAGACAAATCGGATTTCGATCCGTTGACTTTTTCCCATTCTATCTAGTTTCTTCCTTCCACAAACTATCATTTTATGTAGAATTTTAATTCACATAAAATGATGAGATTGCAAAAACCCTAATCTTACAACCCTAGCTATGTTTATGTATTCAGACAAAACCCGGAGAATATTATTCCGATGACCATCCAAGTTACACTTATGGGACGGAATGTTACGTTATCGGGCCTTTATACGTTGTGAAAAACCATACCTTCCACAACTATCTAAATTGGGCTCATCTAAGTAATTAAATTGGGCTCATCTAAGTAATTAGTTTGGGCTAATCTAAGTAATTAATTTTGGGCCTGATTAAGACATTAATCTGATTAATTAAAATTAACCCTAACCTAACAACGCTCCTCCTCGCGCCGCTGCTACCCTCTCGCACACCAGCGGATATCATCCATTGCCAGCCGCTGAAGCTTCTTCGACTTCCGCCCGATCTAGTTCGTATCGCAGCAGACGGAGGGCCTCGCAACGTTGCTAGCGGCCCACCACCGGCTCCGCCTTGATCTTCTCCGTCGACAACCAGGTGAGCCCAGGGCAGTTCCCTCTTCACCCCTTCTCCCTCTTCTGCACAGACGACTCCAAGCCGCGCAGTACCAGTCGCCCTCCTCGTGCCACCGGCTTCACATCGACCGCAGGGAGTCGCAGACAGTGGCGGTCCATGTCTTCACCTCTCGCCGGCTCGCCATCAGCCTGGGTAGCCCTGGTATACCCACAACAGGTGTTGGTAAGTTCCCTCCTGTCTTGTGGACCTTTAATGGCTGCAACAATCTGACTCGAATCTGTGCACAGACCCGACGCTAACCCCGGACAAACCAACAAATCGGAGCTTTCCTGTTGCTATCTAGACACCGGAACAGTCATTCCCCTCTCTTCGTCCTAGTTACCTGTCATGGTTTCGATCGAACAGTAGCCTTCAAGGGTGAGTCCTTTCCATCTCTCAAGCCTTCATATTATAGTATTGTGGATTTAGAGTTCAAGGGACTGCATATGTGTTTGGTATCATGTGAGAGTGGTGTCATCTTAGTGTTGAATCATTCATAAATTAATGGGTATAGGAAGAGAAGATAGTTGGTATGAATACTGTTAGTAAAATAATCTCTTTTGTTCTTGTTAGTGTATTGGGACCACAATTGTTAAGGAGGAGACTCGATCTCTAAACCCATTTGCTAACCCTATTTTTGATTTCCAGGAAGTTAGTTGAACAATCAACTTTGACCTCATTTTCCGATACCTTAGAATTATAATTCACCGTTCAATTTCTAGTATGATATTGAGTGAGTTGCAAACTGTTATGTATCAGAAGTTGAGAACGATCCAACGGTCGGATCTGGAGTTATAGGAGCCCAAAGTAAGCCGACTGTGCAGTTTGTGAAAGAACCCAGAATTTGGCTAAGTATAGATTCCTGGTTTTGGAACCATCTTTAGAGATGTTTGTAGGAGTTGTTGTTGAGTGTTTTTTTTTTTTTAGATCTTTACTCCTATGAGTAGTAGGTATATCTTAGAGGACCTAGAGTTTAGTGCGGAGATTTTTATCTTTTTATCCGAGCCTCGTATCCTAAGTAAAAGTCGGACCTTAGCGACTTTTTGTGAAAATCAAGAATGGTGTGTAACTCTTATAAATCTGTAACGAACTTTTCCGTGAGAACGAGATGGTGAAAATAGGTTCCAAAGGACAGTTTGAAACTAGGTTATAGAAAATTATGAAGTTTCGGGACCAGGGGTAAAATGGTCAGTTTACCTTATGAGGGTATTTTAGTCTTTTTTTTTTGATGAGTTTGTGCATCTTAGAAGTTATAGACTTCTAAGATTATGGGATGTATTTTTTATCCACGTGCCTTGTATGACAGGCGTTTGAGTTTCTACGGTTGCAGACCGAGTTGAGATTGTGAGAGTTGTGGTTTTCTTCAGGTAAGTCCTTGCGACTTACTTAGCTGGTTTCTGGATATTAGTTGGGTGATAACGGTTGTGTATGTGCAATGTGTGTTGTTCGCTCAAAAGAGTGTGCGTCAAAGTCTTAAATTTATATCTAGAACTCAAAAGCAAAGCGAACCCGCAGTGTACGGATCGGCTGTAGAAAGGTAAGAATTCCAGAGTCGAACTCAGGGATTTGGTGAGAATAAATCCGAAATCAGTTATCTAGCAAAAAGTGTAAAAGCTTTTGTGATCAAATAAGAGGGGAATGATTCCAAGGATTCAAGTCTCCGATTTAGGCTTTCGATTCAAGAAACTTCTATAGATTTAGGACAGAATTTATATTACCAAGATTAAACATTTCAAAAGTAGGATTCGTACGATGAAGTTCCGAAGCCTATATGACTAATCTATAGGTTCTCTCTATAAGGGTTGTTGAGGCTGCAATATAGAAAGATCTAAAGATAAGAATTATGATCAAACTAACTATCTAAAACTCCAGGATATGACTCTCCAAAGTAAAGATTAGGAAGCACATTTAATTTCTTAATAAAGGATGATGAATCTCTTTATTACCCAAATTCTTGCAATCTTTATCTATTAAATATAGAAAGAGTTTTGAAGTGCCTTCATACATTCAATTAGAGGATAGAAAGGTTAATCAAGATTGGGGTTTAGGCAAGGATTGGTTTTGATTAAAGATTAATTCAATTAAAGTTCGTCAGAAGAATAAATCGCCCTGTTCATAAGAAAATCGGCCGATTTTCCTCAAGAACAGCCCGATTTTCCTGTTTGTCGCAAAACCAAAATCTAAACTCTCAGGGTCCTAATGTTTGAATGAGTTCAATCTATCATCATCTAAGCCTTAATCATCAACTATCCTCCCCAGAATCACAATGGTTTTAGCCAACCATTTTCAAAATCGAATCAAATTAATTCTTGAGTGAAAAATCGCAAAGAAACCAAATCTTGAACGAATAATTCAATAACTCGTTAAATCTGTAAACAATTGTCAATTCTACTCAATGTATCTCTCAAACAACTCAGTAGTGTGTTCACAAATCACAGCCAAAACAATGGAATAGGGAAATCTCACAATCAAAGATCAAGGATGACTTTCCGGCAAAAGCTCTTCAATCTCTCTCCAAGAATCGTTGATTTCTCGTAAACCTGTAAAGATTCTCCCGTGCGACCTCCTGTCTCCCTTTGGAGAATTTCGCTCCCCTAGTTCTGGGGCTGTCACCGTCCTCAGTCTTTTGGAGATTTTGGCTCCCTTCAATGTTGAAGGCTCTCCAATATATGTAGCGGTCTATCTAGGGTTTAAAGATAAAACCCTAAATATTTGGGCTGAAAAGAAGTCGAATCCGCTGGTATCAGAAGATACTCTGGCGCGTCAGACGGTATCAGAGAATACTTTGGGTCGCGTCCGACGGTATCAGAAAATACTTTGGGCCGCGTCCGAAGGTATCAGAAAATACTTTGGGCCGCGTCCGAAGGTATCAGAAAATACTTTGCCGCGTCAGACGGTATCAGAGAATACTTTGGCGCGTCCTAAATTCCTTTTATGCTCCTTTTTGTCCCGCTTCAAGGCTTAATCCTTAAATGTGCCATCTTTGCTCCATAATTCGCCAAATTACCTACAAATGCAATAAAACTCTATGTAGACCTCTATTCTTACAAAGTAGGTGAATATAACCATAAATGTCATGAATGTATGTCTATGCATGCAAAATAAAGGGAAAATCTATATAAATACATGCCTAAAAATAGGTCATAATTCATGTCATCAAAATACCCCATACTTGCCTCTTGCTTGTCCCCAAGCAAGATTCAAACTTAAAATAAAAGATGATATGGATTATGAATATGCAAAAATAAAGAAAAACCATAATATTTTGGTTGTGCTTCTATTCATAGATCACTCTCAAATGGTTGCTTTATAGCTAATGAAAATCATCATATGATCAAAATGACTTATATCATGAAAAGGATAATCACACTTTGGAAGAAAATCATAACTTGCATCATAACTTGCGATATATCAAAATCAATCATGAGGAATCCAATTTAGACTACAAAGCCAAACAACATACTCAAAGATCTTAAGGTCTTTCAAGCAAAGGTCAAGAAACGTGAATAGGTGGGAAACGTATATAGGAATGTGGTGTATGAATCCGGGAAAAAGGAACAACACAAACTCTTTTTCTTTTTTACTATTTGAACTAACCACCAATTTCGAGCTTTGCTCTTTACTTTTTTGCACAAATTCCTTTTTTGACTTTACTTTTTGGAAATATGGACAGCGGTGCACAAAAACCGAAGCCTAGGAGATTGGCGTTTCTCAATTTCGAGATGCCTCAAACCCTTGATGCACATACCATAATCCGTTAGGAATATCGCTCAATCCGACTTTGGCAAGACACAAACACCCGGCTATGTGAATGGTGCCGAGTTACTCATCATCAAGATTGACTTCCCCAAACCTACAATTTTCTATACTTGTGAATGCAAACATTTGCTTTCATGGCCCTCCCACATCAAACATGCCAAAACTCAACTCGTCCTAGTTCCCGGATAGGTAGGGAAGGCAATTATTTTATTGAGGGGCTAAATGAATAAGGAAAGAAGCAAGAAAAATCGAGGTGCCTTAATCATTTCAATAAGAAGTGTAAGAACTTATCATGCGGTTTCAACCTTCAATACTCAGCATGATTTAGAATGAAAGCAAATTATAAAACATGCATGAAATTCTAACAAAGTATTCAAATCCCACATATGTTATAAATCAATTCAAGCATATCAAGATCATCATAGCTATTCCACAAAACAAATGTTATCATAGAGATCATATCCATCCTAGAAGCACAAAAATTTTTAAAATTTTTCAAAATTTTCAAATCATATGATGCAAGACATAAAACATGTAAATGGTATTGCAAATACCTCTACCCCATACTTAAAACTCACATTGTCCCCAATGTGAAGAAAAGAAAAGGAAGAAAAGGATACTCACAATGTAAGATGGCGAGTCAGGCATGGCGAATCATTCATTGAGTGGTGACGGTGGGAGTCTATATAAGCTCAATAGGGAACTCCGGATATTCCAATCGGTGTCGAAGAATGAAGAAGGGGAACGTCTTTTGGCCGAACAAAAATTTTCCGAAAATATATATATATATATATATATTTTTTTTTTTGAAAAAAATCGACCTATTTTTCAAAAAATCGGCCGAGTTTTCTGCCCGATTTTTTCGTCGGCCGATTTTTCCTGAGGGGGTCGATCTCTAGGTCGATTTTTGTTTCTGTTGAGAAAAATCGACTTCCTCTGATACTGAATCGGACGATCTTCTTATGGTAGGTCGATTTCTTGCCTTTTGTTCCTTGAAAACGTCCTTAGGCACATTTGTATTGCCTTTTTCCATCAATTCCTCAAGATTATACCTAGTTCCTGCGATCCATGACACAAACAAACCGAGAGCGCATCGAGAAAAACAAAAACAAAGCAAACTACACTAAACTATCCTAAGAAAAAGAAAAAGAAAAACATGAATGCATTATCATGGGTTGCCTCCCAAGAAGCGCTTTGTTTAAGGTCGTTAGCTGGACCTATCTCCATAGATGACTCAATGCACCTTGAACATCTTGGATTGTTCTTCAAATCCACAATAGAGCTCTTCCAAGAAGGTTCCGGTTCTTAATTTTACCGGCAAATGGTAAGATCTCCCACGTACAAGCTTGTACGGTTTGATTCTCACCGGAATCCTTCTATCTTTCTTGCGCTTCAATGGGACAAAATCTAGCCTTGAGTCCCATCCTTTCCTGGATCTAGAAATAAGCATATCATGAATCCTCTTAGCTTCCCCATCTTCAGCTTGGGGATGATGTATGGTCTTGGTCATGTGAATGACCCCATACTTGAACAAAAGACACTTCATCGCCTTAACGGTGAAGTGCTTGCTAACTCCACTCCTTGTAGTCCAAGGAGCATCTACTTCCAATAGTTTTAATGGAGGTTTCATCTTTATCTTAGGAGGTTCTTTTGGAAGAGACCTCCAACTCTCCGGCGCATTCCTGCAAAAATAAGAAATTTTAATAGGAATTTCAATGGAAGTAAGAGAATGTACCTTGTAAAGTTCTTCAAGGCTTGGGACAACTTTCATGTTAGAATGATGATCCACACATGAAATATGTCCCAACTTAGCTGGATCCTCTTCAACCTTGGCCACAGTTTCAGTAATTTGGTCAAGGTTCTCCACTTCTTCCTCTTCTTCAATGAGAACTTCTAGAGGAGCTTCAGATTCGAGCGGAGGAACGCTCGAAACTTGTAATTCTTCCTTGCTAGATGAATGATTTTCCAAGGCTTTTTCAACCTTAGAAATATTCTTTTTTGCGTCTTCTAGCACTTTTAAATGACGTTCATTACGGGATCTGAAACTTTCTTCGAGCTTCTCAATTTTCTTCATCAATTCATCCAACATCAATTCCTCCGCATCTTTGGGAGGTTTCTTTTTAACCTCCTTTGGGTAGTGCAGCTTATCCCATCTTGCAAATTTATATTCAATGGCTTGTTCACGTTCTCTTTCGCTGTCAAACCAATAGAAGGCGTATTTCTCTACCAAGTATTCGTAATAATCTGCTCTAGCTGTATGCTTTGCTACCCATATTGGATCGTATCCAGGGTTACAACTCTCAACAGCCATTGTTCCCTTCAAGGTTGAAAACTCATAGAAACAAAATAGATCTGCAAAAATCACTCAAGTAGACAAATCAAATCACAAGAGCAAAAGCTCCCAAGCTAGACAACCGAAAACCGAATTTGGTCTAGACCAAATCCCCGGCAACGGCGCCAAAAACTTGTTCGCTCAAAAGAGTGTGCGTCAAAGTCTTAAATTTATATCTAGAACTCAAAAGCAAAGCGAACCCGCAGTGTACGGATCGGCTGTAGAAAGGTAAGAATTCCAGAGTCGAACTCAGGGATTTGGTGAGAATAAATCCGAAATCAGTTATCTAGCAAAAAGTGTAAAAGCTTTTGTGATCAAATAAGAGGGGAATGATTCCAAGGATTCAAGTCTCCGATTTAGGCTTTCGATTCAAGAAACTTCTATAGATTTAGGACAGAATTTATATTACCAAGATTAAACATTTCAAAAGTAGGATTCGTACGATGAAGTTCCGAAGCCTATATGACTAATCTATAGGTTCTCTCTATAAGGGTTGTTGAGGCTGCAATATAGAAAGATCTAAAGATAAGAATTATGATCAAACTAACTATCTAAAACTCCAGGATATGACTCTCCAAAGTAAAGATTAGGAAGCACATTTAATTTCTTAATAAAGGATGATGAATCTCTTTATTACCCAAATTCTTGCAATCTTTATCTATTAAATATAGAAAGAGTTTTGAAGTGCCTTCATACATTCAATTAGAGGATAGAAAGGTTAATCAAGATTGGGGTTTAGGCAAGGATTGGTTTTGATTAAAGATTAATTCAATTAAAGTTCGTCAGAAGAATAAATCGCCCTGTTCATAAGAAAATCGGCCGATTTTCCTCAAGAACAGCCCGATTTTCCTGTTTGTCGCAAAACCAAAATCTAAACTCTCAGGGTCCTAATGTTTGAATGAGTTCAATCTATCATCATCTAAGCCTTAATCATCAACTATCCTCCCCAGAATCACAATGGTTTTAGCCAACCATTTTCAAAATCGAATCAAATTAATTCTTGAGTGAAAAATCGCAAAGAAACCAAATCTTGAACGAATAATTCAATAACTCGTTAAATCTGTAAACAATTGTCAATTCTACTCAATGTATCTCTCAAACAACTCAGTAGTGTGTTCACAAATCACAGCCAAAACAATGGAATAGGGAAATCTCACAATCAAAGATCAAGGATGACTTTCCGGCCAAAGCTCTTCAATCTCTCTCCAAGAATTGTTGATTTCTCGTAAACCTGTAAAGATTCTCCCGTGCGACCTCCTGTCTCCCTTTGGAGAATTTCGCTCCCCTAGTTCTGGGGCTGTCACCGTCCTCAGTCTTTTGGAGATTTTGGCTCCCTTCAATGTTGAAGGCTCTCCAATATATGTAGCGGTCTATCTAGGGTTTAAAGATAAAACCCTAAATATTTGGGCTGAAAAGAAGTCGAATCCGCTGGTATCAGAAGATACTCTGGCGCGTCATAAGGTATCAGAAAATACTTTGGCGCGTCAGACGGTATCAGAAGATACTTTGGGCCGCGTCCGAAGGTATCAGAAAATACTTTGGGCCGCGTCAGACGGTATCAGAGAATACTTTGGCGCGTCCTAAATTCCTTTTATGCTCCTTTTTGTCCCGCTTCAAGGCTTAATCCTTAAATGTGCCATCTTTGCTCCATAATTCGCCAAATTACCTACAAATGCAATAAAACTCTATGTAGACCTCTATTCTTACAAAGTAGGTGAATATAACCATAAATGTCATGAATGTATGTCTATGCATGCAAAATAAAGGGAAAATCTATATAAATACATGCCTAAAAATAGGTCATAATTCATGTCATCAAAATATCCCATACTTGCCTCTTGCTTGTCCCCAAGCAAGGTTCAAACTTAAAATAAAAGATGATATGGATTATGAATATGCAAAAATAAAGAAAAACCATAATATTTTGGTTGTGCTTCTATTCATAGATCACTCTCAAATGGTTGCTTAATAGCTAATGAAAATCATCATATGATCAAAAGGAATTATATCATGAAAAGGATAATCACACTTTGGAAGAAAATCATAACTTGCATCATAACTTGCGATATATCAAAATCAATCATGAGGAATCCAATTTAGACTACAAAGCCAAACAACATACTCAAAGATCTTAAGGTCTTTCAAGCAAAGGTCAAGAAACGTGAATAGGTGGGAAACGTATATAGGAATGTGGTGTATGAATCCGGGAAAAAGGAACAACACAAACTCTTTTTCTTTTTTACTATTTGAACTAACCACCAATTTCGAGCTTTGCTCTTTACTTTTTTGCACAAATTCCTTTTTTGACTTTACTTTTTGGAAATATGGACAGCGGTGCACAAAAACCGAAGCCTAGGAGATTGGCGTTTTTCAATTTCGAGATGCCTCAAACCCTTGATGCACATATCATAATCCGTTAGGAATATCGCTCAATCCGACTTTGGCAAGACACAAACACCCGGCTATGTGAATGGTGCCGAGTTACTCATCATCAAGATTGACTTCCCCAAACCTACAATTTTCTATACTTGTGAATGCAAGCATTTGCTTTCATGGCCCTCCCACATCAAACATGCCAAAACTCAACTCTTCCTAGTTCCCGGATAGGTAGGGAAGGCAATTATTTTATTGAGGGGCTAAATGAATAAGGAAAGAAGCAAGAAAAATCGAGGTGCCTTAATCATATCAATAAGAAGTGTAAGAACTTATCATGCGGTTTCAACCTTCAATACTCAACATGATTTAGAATGAAAGCAAATTATAAAACATGCATGAAATTCTAACAAAGTATTCAAATCCCACATATGTCATAAATCAATTCAAGCATATCAAAATCATCATAGCTATTCCACAAAACAAATGTTATCATAGAGATCATATCCATCCTAGAAGCACAAAAATTTTTAAAATTTTTCAAAATTTTCAAATCATATGATGCAAGACATAAAACATGTAAATGGTATTGCAAATACCTCTACCCCATACTTAAAACTCACATTGTCCCCAATGTGAAGAAAAGAAAAGGAAGAAAAGGATACTCACAATGTAAGATGGCGAGTCAGGCATGGCGAATCATTCATTGAGTGGTGACGGTGGGAGTCTATATAAGCTCAATAGGGAACTCCAGATATTCCAATCGGTGTCGAAGAATGAAGAAGGGAACGTCTTTTGGCCGAAAAAAATTTTCCGAAAAAAAAAAAAAAAAAATTTTTTTTTTTTTTTTTTTTTTTTTTTTTTTT
>BSUD01000003.1:16522226-16543259 GCA_033239045.1 Fagopyrum esculentum
TTGTTCGCTCAAAAGAGTGTGCGTCAAAGTCTTAAATTTATATCTAGAACTCAAAAGCAAAGCGAACCCGCAGTGTACGGATCGGCTGTAGAAAGGTAAGAATTCCAGAGTCGAACTCAGGGATTTGGTGAGAATAAATCCGAAATCAGTTATCTAGCAAAAAGTGTAAAAGCTTTTGTGATCAAATAAGAGGGGAATGATTCCAAGGATTCAAGTCTCCGATTTAGGCTTTCGATTCAAGAAACTTCTATAGATTTAGGACAGAATTTATATTACCAAGATTAAACATTTCAAAAGTAGGATTCGTACGATGAAGTTCCGAAGCCTATATGACTAATCTATAGGTTCTCTCTATAAGGGTTGTTGAGGCTGCAATATAGAAAGATCTAAAGATAAGAATTATGATCAAACTAACTATCTAAAACTCCAGGATATGACTCTCCAAAGTAAAGATTAGGAAGCACATTTAATTTCTTAATAAAGGATGATGAATCTCTTTATTACCCAAATTCTTGCAATCTTTATCTATTAAATATAGAAAGAGTTTTGAAGTGCCTTCATACATTCAATTAGAGGATAGAAAGGTTAATCAAGATTGGGGTTTAGGCAAGGATTGGTTTTGATTAAAGATTAATTCAATTAAAGTTCGTCAGAAGAATAAATCGCCCTGTTCATAAGAAAATCGGCCGATTTTCCTCAAGAACAGCCCGATTTTCCTGTTTGTCGCAAAACCAAAATCTAAACTCTCAGGGTCCTAATGTTTGAATGAGTTCAATCTATCATCATCTAAGCCTTAATCATCAACTATCCTCCCCAGAATCACAATGGTTTTAGCCAACCATTTTCAAAATCGAATCAAATTAATTCTTGAGTGAAAAATCGCAAAGAAACCAAATCTTGAACGAATAATTCAATAACTCGTTAAATCTGTAAACAATTGTCAATTCTACTCAATGTATCTCTCAAACAACTCAGTAGTGTGTTCACAAATCACAGCCAAAACAATGGAATAGGGAAATCTCACAATCAAAGATCAAGGATGACTTTCCGGCAAAAGCTCTTCAATCTCTCTCCAAGAATCGTTGATTTCTCGTAAACCTGTAAAGATTCTCCCGTGCGACCTCCTGTCTCCCTTTGGAGAATTTCGCTCCCCTAGTTCTGGGGCTGTCACCGTCCTCAGTCTTTTGGAGATTTTGGCTCCCTTCAATGTTGAAGGCTCTCCAATATATGTAGCGGTCTATCTAGGGTTTAAAGATAAAACCCTAAATATTTGGGCTGAAAAGAAGTCGAATCCGCTGGTATCAGAAGATACTCTGGCGCGTCAGACGGTATCAGAGAATACTTTGGGTCGCGTCCGACGGTATCAGAAAATACTTTGGGCCGCGTCCGAAGGTATCAGAAAATACTTTGGGCCGCGTCCGAAGGTATCAGAAAATACTTTGCCGCGTCAGACGGTATCAGAGAATACTTTGGCGCGTCCTAAATTCCTTTTATGCTCCTTTTTGTCCCGCTTCAAGGCTTAATCCTTAAATGTGCCATCTTTGCTCCATAATTCGCCAAATTACCTACAAATGCAATAAAACTCTATGTAGACCTCTATTCTTACAAAGTAGGTGAATATAACCATAAATGTCATGAATGTATGTCTATGCATGCAAAATAAAGGGAAAATCTATATAAATACATGCCTAAAAATAGGTCATAATTCATGTCATCAAAATACCCCATACTTGCCTCTTGCTTGTCCCCAAGCAAGATTCAAACTTAAAATAAAAGATGATATGGATTATGAATATGCAAAAATAAAGAAAAACCATAATATTTTGGTTGTGCTTCTATTCATAGATCACTCTCAAATGGTTGCTTTATAGCTAATGAAAATCATCATATGATCAAAATGACTTATATCATGAAAAGGATAATCACACTTTGGAAGAAAATCATAACTTGCATCATAACTTGCGATATATCAAAATCAATCATGAGGAATCCAATTTAGACTACAAAGCCAAACAACATACTCAAAGATCTTAAGGTCTTTCAAGCAAAGGTCAAGAAACGTGAATAGGTGGGAAACGTATATAGGAATGTGGTGTATGAATCCGGGAAAAAGGAACAACACAAACTCTTTTTCTTTTTTACTATTTGAACTAACCACCAATTTCGAGCTTTGCTCTTTACTTTTTTGCACAAATTACTTTTTTGACTTTACTTTTTGGAAATATGGACAGCGGTGCACAAAAACCGAAGCCTAGGAGATTGGCGTTTCTCAATTTCGAGATGCCTCAAACCCTTGATGCACATACCATAATCCGTTAGGAATATCGCTCAATCCGACTTTGGCAAGACACAAACACCCGGCTATGTGAATGGTGCCGAGTTACTCATCATCAAGATTGACTTCCCCAAACCTACAATTTTCTATACTTGTGAATGCAAACATTTGCTTTCATGGCCCTCCCACATCAAACATGCCAAAACTCAACTCGTCCTAGTTCCCGGATAGGTAGGGAAGGCAATTATTTTATTGAGGGGCTAAATGAATAAGGAAAGAAGCAAGAAAAATCGAGGTGCCTTAATCATTTCAATAAGAAGTGTAAGAACTTATCATGCGGTTTCAACCTTCAATACTCAGCATGATTTAGAATGAAAGCAAATTATAAAACATGCATGAAATTCTAACAAAGTATTCAAATCCCACATATGTTATAAATCAATTCAAGCATATCAAGATCATCATAGCTATTCCACAAAACAAATGTTATCATAGAGATCATATCCATCCTAGAAGCACAAAAATTTTTAAAATTTTTCAAAATTTTCAAATCATATGATGCAAGACATAAAACATGTAAATGGTATTGCAAATACCTCTACCCCATACTTAAAACTCACATTGTCCCCAATGTGAAGAAAAGAAAAGGAAGAAAAGGATACTCACAATGTAAGATGGCGAGTCAGGCATGGCGAATCATTCATTGAGTGGTGACGGTGGGAGTCTATATAAGCTCAATAGGGAACTCCAGATATTCCAATCGGTGTCGAAGAATGAAGAAGGGAACGTCTTTTGGCCGAAAAAAATTTTCCGAAAAAAAAAAAAAAAAATTTTTTTTTTTTTTTTTTTTGAAAAAAATCGACCGATTTTTCTTTAAAAAATCGGCCGAGTTTTCTGCCCGATTTTTTCGTCGGCCCGATTTTTCCTGAGGGGGTCGATCTCTGGGTCAAATTTTCTTTCTGTTGTCAAAAATCGACCTGTTCTGAAGCCTAAATCGACCGATCTTCTTTTGGTAAGTCGATTTCTTGCCTTTTGTTCCTTGAAAACGTCCTTAGGCACATTTGTATTGCCTTTTTCAATCAATTCCTCAAGATTATACCTAGTTCCTGCGATCCATGACACAAACAAACCGAGAGCGCATCGAGGAGGGAAAAAAAACAAAGCAAAAACAAAACAAACAAGCTAACTATCCTAAGAAAAAGAAAAGGGAAAAAGATGCATTATCATGGGTTGCCTCCCAAGAAGCGCTTTGTTTAAGGTCGTTAGCTGGACCTATCTCCATAGATGACTCAATGCACCTTGAACATCTTGGATTGTTCTTCAAATCCACAATAGAGCTCTTCCAAGAAGGTTCCGGTTCTTAATTTTACCGGCAAATGGTAAGATCTCCCACGTACAAGCTTGTACGGTTTGATTCTCACCGGAATCCTTCTATCTTTCTTGCGCTTCAATGGGACAAAATCTAGCCTTGAGTCCCATCCTTTCCTGGATCTAGAAATAAGCATATCATGAATCCTCTTAGCTTCCCCATCTTCAGCTTGGGGATGATGTATGGTCTTGGTCATGTGAATGACCCCATACTTGAACAAAAGACACTTCATCGCCTTAACGGTGAAGTGCTTGCTAACTCCACTCCTTGTAGTCCAAGGAGCATCTACTTCCAATAGTTTTAATGGAGGTTTCATCTTTATCTTAGGAGGTTCTTTTGGAAGAGACCTCCAACTCTCCGGCGCATTCCTGCAAAAATAAGAAATTTTAATAGGAATTTCAATGGAAGTAAGAGAATGTACCTTGTAAAGTTCTTCAAGGCTTGGGACAACTTTCATGTTAGAATGATGATCCACACATGAAATATGTCCCAACTTAGCTGGATCCTCTTCAACCTTGGCCACAGTTTCAGTAATTTGGTCAAGGTTCTCCACTTCTTCCTCTTCTTCAATGAGAACTTCTAGAGGAGCTTCAGATTCGAGCGGAGGAACGCTCGAAACTTGTAATTCTTCCTTGCTAGATGAATGATTTTCCAAGGCTTTTTCAACCTTAGAAATATTCTTTTTTGCGTCTTCTAGCACTTTTAAATGACGTTCATTACGGGATCTGAAACTTTCTTCGAGCTTCTCAATTTTCTTCATCAATTCATCCAACATCAATTCCTCCGCATCTTTGGGAGGTTTCTTTTTAACCTCCTTTGGGTAGTGCAGCTTATCCCATCTTGCAAATTTATATTCAATGGCTTGTTCACGTTCTCTTTCGCTGTCAAACCAATAGAAGGCGTATTTCTCTACCAAGTATTCGTAATAATCTGCTCTAGCTGTATGCTTTGCTACCCATATTGGATCGTATCCAGGGTTACAACTCTCAACAGCCATTGTTCCCTTCAAGGTTGAAAACTCATAGAAACAAAATAGATCTGCAAAAATCACTCAAGTAGACAAATCAAATCACAAGAGCAAAAGCTCCCAAGCTAGACAACCGAAAACCGAATTTGGTCTAGACCAAATCCCCGGCAACGGCGCCAAAAACTTGTTCGCTCAAAAGAGTGTGCGTCAAAGTCTTAAATTTATATCTAGAACTCAAAAGCAAAGCGAACCCGCAGTGTACGGATCGGCTGTAGAAAGGTAAGAATTCCAGAGTCGAACTCAGGGATTTGGTGAGAATAAATCCGAAATCAGTTATCTAGCAAAAAGTGTAAAAGCTTTTGTGATCAAATAAGAGGGGAATGATTCCAAGGATTCAAGTCTCCGATTTAGGCTTTCGATTCAAGAAACTTCTATAGATTTAGGACAGAATTTATATTACCAAGATTAAACATTTCAAAAGTAGGATTCGTACGATGAAGTTCCGAAGCCTATATGACTAATCTATAGGTTCTCTCTATAAGGGTTGTTGAGGCTGCAATATAGAAAGATCTAAAGATAAGAATTATGATCAAACTAACTATCTAAAACTCCAGGATATGACTCTCCAAAGTAAAGATTAGGAAGCACATTTAATTTCTTAATAAAGGATGATGAATCTCTTTATTACCCAAATTCTTGCAATCTTTATCTATTAAATATAGAAAGAGTTTTGAAGTGCCTTCATACATTCAATTAGAGGATAGAAAGGTTAATCAAGATTGGGGTTTAGGCAAGGATTGGTTTTGATTAAAGATTAATTCAATTAAAGTTCGTCAGAAGAATAAATCGCCCTGTTCATAAGAAAATCGGCCGATTTTCCTCAAGAACAGCCCGATTTTCCTGTTTGTCGCAAAACCAAAATCTAAACTCTCAGGGTCCTAATGTTTGAATGAGTTCAATCTATCATCATCTAAGCCTTAATCATCAACTATCCTCCCCAGAATCACAATGGTTTTAGCCAACCATTTTCAAAATCGAATCAAATTAATTCTTGAGTGAAAAATCGCAAAGAAACCAAATCTTGAACGAATAATTCAATAACTCGTTAAATCTGTAAACAATTGTCAATTCTACTCAATGTATCTCTCAAACAACTCAGTAGTGTGTTCACAAATCACAGCCAAAACAATGGAATAGGGAAATCTCACAATCAAAGATCAAGGATGACTTTCCGGCAAAAGCTCTTCAATCTCTCTCCAAGAATCGTTGATTTCTCGTAAACCTGTAAAGATTCTCCCGTGCGACCTCCTGTCTCCCTTTGGAGAATTTCGCTCCCCTAGTTCTGGGGCTGTCACCGTCCTCAGTCTTTTGGAGATTTTGGCTCCCTTCAATGTTGAAGGCTCTCCAATATATGTAGCGGTCTATCTAGGGTTTAAAGATAAAACCCTAAATATTTGGGCTGAAAAGAAGTCGAATCCGCTGGTATCAGAAGATACTCTGGCGCGTCAGACGGTATCAGAGAATACTTTGGGTCGCGTCCGACGGTATCAGAAAATACTTTGGGCCGCGTCCGAAGGTATCAGAAAATACTTTGGGCCGCGTCCGAAGGTATCAGAAAATACTTTGCCGCGTCAGACGGTATCAGAGAATACTTTGGCGCGTCCTAAATTCCTTTTATGCTCCTTTTTGTCCCGCTTCAAGGCTTAATCCTTAAATGTGCCATCTTTGCTCCATAATTCGCCAAATTACCTACAAATGCAATAAAACTCTATGTAGACCTCTATTCTTACAAAGTAGGTGAATATAACCATAAATGTCATGAATGTATGTCTATGCATGCAAAATAAAGGGAAAATCTATATAAATACATGCCTAAAAATAGGTCATAATTCATGTCATCATGTGTTATAATAAGAATAACAACTTGTTAGGACGACCGTGGTTATTATGTGGTAAGGCCCAAGTGTATGTATAACGGGCCGTGACATCACTGCCCAGCTCTGCCAGGAGACTGGGAGGTTCTCTATACCCAGACCATACAGGTACACGGTGAGATGCATCGGATCCACTCCTGATGGGTACACGGGGACGGAGGCGAGGTATGGGAATCCCTCGTGTCACAAAATAAGTATCATTAGAGTGAATGACTTAAATGAAGATAATAAATGGATTGTTTGAAAGCATGATGAGTGTTTATTATTTTTATGTGTGTGTGTGCTATTATTATTCTCCTAATGTTTAGATAACTAGCTAATGGTTGTTTCTGTTGTGTTTTTAGATTTACCGCAGGTTAGAACAGCAGTTGAGTGATCCGGAAGTAGTGGTCAGCCGGGTCTCCGTACTCTTTAGAGTGGGGGTTTGGGTTGTTGCTTTGTTGTCTTTCCCTTTTGTTAAGACATTTAGTCTTTTCCGTTGTTTATGTACGATAGGCTGTTAGATTTGTTGCATTCATCCTTTTACAAATACATTTTTATGAATTTCGGTTTTCCTTTATTTGTGTCTTGTTGCAAGATCCTAGTAATATTGTTGTCAAACTGAGGTCGGGACCCATTGTGAGGTCCTAACCAGTAATGTTCCGAGTTTTGAGAATTCGGGGGGTGTTACAACATGGTATCAGAGCCAGGTTGGCAACAATGGCACTTGAAATCTTCTGAAAGACCGAATAAGTAATTGAACGGAACCCGAAAAGGGATCTGAGTTTTAAAAAGAACTTTTGGTTTTCAAATGCATACATAGTCTGGTTGGGAATAGAAAGTACGGCTGACCACCACTACTACCGCGGATCTCAGTATGCTTAGTATGGACTTTAGGTTTTACTTTAGTTGGACTTATTAACTTGTTTATAAAGGGATGTGATATAAATAAATAAATTCCGAAGATTAGTGGAAATTGTAGTTAGGTTATGTCCTTAAAGGAGATAACACAATGAGTTTCTCACCCCTTTGACATATCTAAGTAGATTTTGAAGGGCGTCAACGTGAAGATTAGTATGCACACCTTATGTGCATTAGGGTAAACGAACGAAGGACAACCTCTTCGAGCTTGTCGAGGAACGTCGAGACAGAAAAGTGAAGACTAAAAGACAACACCAACTACAATGACGAGAAGGGAATTCCGAGTCAACTCAATAGGATCAAATGAAGAATATACATGAGGGTAGTCCCGGCAACGCGTTGGATGACCGGCAAGTATACAAATTGGAAGAGACAACCCATAGGTTCTTTCAAGATGGTGTAATGCAACGTTACAAACAAAGGGGATGCCTTCAGAAACACAAATAGGCATAAAGGTCAAGGTGAAAGATAGTAGCAATCCAGACGAAAGACATTGAATCTAAGCTTACTGACGGACTAGAAGGTGAAAGTTTGAGGCTAGAAGCAGAGCGGAAAATGATCACTCTCGACAAGCTACTTTCCACTACAATTAAGATGGGAAACCGAGACAATCATAAGGGTAGGAGTCAAGATAAGATACATTTCCCATCCTGATACGAAGAATTTAAGAGCCGCAAAACGAAAGCTTACAGGTTGCTAGAAAGGGGAAGGCCGATTTTACCAACATGGAAGTGGTGTGACCCCTAGAGAACACAAGAATTACAACACAAGGATCGAGATACAACAAAGACCGGATTTCTATAAAGGCAGAAGTACAAGCAGCACCCCAAGAAGGAGGGTGTACGAGAATAGTCTTGGGAAAAAAAAAAATCATGGAGAAATGCCTACAAGTTATCGTAGAAGAATTTATAAGTCCGTTGACGGAAGACGAAGATACGACTAGACTCGTAAGAATATAGTATTTTTATAGGGTGTAATTTGTAGAAGGAGCTAAGGGAGAATAAATGGAAGAGATATATTTCCAGCTTATATATCAACCCTTCAAGGAGATAGAAGAAAGGGTAAGTCTACGATCTTATAGAAGGTCAACTACAGACTGATTGGTAACAACAGAGAATTTACACGTGCTTGCTAACTAGTGATGGTTAGTTGACAGATAAGAAGAATAATTACAAGGTTATAAAGAAATTTTACCGACGTCTGGTGAATTTCTTCCAGAGACCAACGATGACAATGGTGAAGTTGAATCAATACAAGTACAAGTAACCTTGAAGGTAACATTGAATGAGTCCAAGATGATAACTATAATAAAGAAATCAAAGAGAAGCTCTTGATGGTCGGTAATGATCATTGATGATAATAATGGTGTAAAAGAAATTGTTGGGAGTAGTTACTTACTGTTGACTAAGGAAAAATACATATCAAAGTTAGTATGAAGGGATCCCTGTAAGAAGAACTAAAAGACTAAGAAGAAGTAGATGATTGTGAACATGTCCTATGTCGTAGCATTCCACACAAGTAGGACTTATAGTTAAACTGTCTAGATTGACAGGGGAAACCCTTAAGATCAAAGATGTGACACAAAATAATTGGAATTTCAGAGGCGGCACAAACATAGAGAGTATGATTTAAGCCTCGGTGAAATGTGTGGTCGAGTTGTGAAGTGATTGCAAATGAAATCTACAGGTTGGCTAGAACAGACATGAGAAGGAGTAAAATTGAAGGACTAAAGGCTACTATATGGATCCGGTATTACACCAATAAGATGATTACCGAAATGTATATATAAAAGTTTAATGAGAAATGGAGGTACTCCATTGGAAATTCAAGCTGGACTGATGACATAAGAGTTGATGAAAGTAATAAGACCAACCAACGCGGTTCGTAAAGAGAGTACGAGAAAACTGAAAGGGGTAACTATCCTATTAGGTGGGTAAAGATTTAAAGAAGGTAAAGCGACACGAGCATAAAGACAACATTATAAATGCGAGTCAAGAACTTTGATTTTTGAGGAAATTGTTATAAGACGAGTCACCTAGTAGAAGAGTTCACAAGACAATCTTGAGATACCAAAAGAGATAAGATGTCGACCCGGATATGAGGGTCTAAGGTGCATGGAAGGGATACCTACAATGGAGTGTAGAAGCAAAATGGAGACTTTATAAGTGTGGAGAAGTTTTAACCCCCTCAAAGATAGAGGAATTTGAAGGAAATCGCAATGCCGGTATGAAAGAGTCGAAGCCCTGTAGCGGAAACAACGGAGTTTCATGAAGGCAATATTGCCGGTAACACCAGCGAAGGAATGTATATATGAGAACGGCCTTGGTGGACTCGAAAGTCCAAGGTAACCCCAATTATCATGGGACCTAAGTCATCAACACCGACGGTCCATGCAAGGGGAGCTGCAAGGGGGTGATAATTAAAATCATCAAAACTAAAAAGACACTTACCAACTATCGTGGAAGACTTGAAATGACTATTTAGGTCAAGATGAATGACCCAGTTGGGCTCGAGAAGTAGAGTTAGCTTAAGGAAACAGAAGTGTGGAAGATAAAACGAATTAGAGAAACATGAAAGGATTAGTCGGACAAATGATGCTCACCAAGGATCTAACGCCAGTATAGGTATGAGAAGAGTAAGTCCGGGATATTGAGATAAGTCAATTATAGACTGACCGACGTCAGCTAAGGACGTGTAAGTGTTGGTTTTGACGAGTAGGTACTGTTAAGAAGAGACATTGATGACTGCGGATTTAAGAGGTAACCTTATCGATGCCTTGGAGGATTCCCCAAGTAGGCAACGACAACCTTCTGGGATGATCTAAGGATATGGAGAGAATCGGGTTAGAAGTTGCTTACTGGTTGGTGAAGAACATACTACGGTGGAGTGAGAGAGTAAGGGCCTGTTTGAAGAGAATCTTGCTAGTATTAGAGGGGAAGTATAGGCGGGAGTTGGGTGAATCATGTTAACCCTCAAGAAGACGCCATTGTGACTAAGGGGTGTTACACCAGAAGCGTGGTGGGCCCATAACCCACAGATGAAGAAAATCAATGTTAGGTGAACTATGATTTCAAGTTAAGGAATTTGAGATCTATATGAAAAGGTCCACTTGGGTGTGTGATTTGTTTTGAGTTATATAAATTTGATAGCTTGACAAGAAGTAGGCGAAAATCCATTAATTAAGGAACGATCCGATTAGGTCACATTGAGGAAACCGGGCCAAGCAGTATGAATTACAAAGAGCATTAGGCACTCAGTAAAGGGCCCAATGGAAAGAAAAGTTGGGTAGAGTTATCAAAAGAGATGGAAGTAAGTTTAGAAAACCAAACCGTGAAGAGAGTACCTACCGGATCGTAGACACGTCATCAGTCATGAAGATCTGATAGTTGAGCCAGACCACACTTTTGTGGAGTACCCAGTAGCCGTCCTAGAGCGCAGTACTAGACGTCTGTGTTCTAAGGAGATACCGATGTTGAGGATCCAGTGGTCTAGACGAGGAGCCGATGAGGCTACCTAGGAGACAGAGGAGAGTATTAGACGTAGTTACCCTGAGTTCTTTGCGGAGATAGATATTACTTCTGTACCGGCGAGTTAGCACTCGGATGCTGTGTTGTTTGACTTTCATGTTCTACCTTGGATTGAATGATTGCGTTTTATATGGTGTGTGCCTAAGTTTGTTGATTGAGTAGTTGCATGTTAGAAATTGGGACTTAATGAAACCAGGTTATACAAAGAAAGTCGTTTGATCAGATACATTATTTTAAGTTTCGGGACGAAACTTATTTTAAGGAGGCACTGATGTAATACCCGTAATTTTTTTTATTTATTTTCTTTCCTTTCCAAGACAAATCGGATTTCGATCCGTTGACTTTTTCCCATTCTATCTAGTTTCTTCCTTCCACAAACTATCATTTTATGTAGAATTTTAATTCACATAAAATGATGAGATTGCAAAAACCCTAATCTTACAACCCTAGCTATGTTTATGTATTCAGACAAAACCCGGAGAATATTATTCCGATGACCATCCAAGTTACACTTATGGGACGGAATGTTACGTTATCGGGCCTTTATACGTTGTGAAAAACCATACCTTCCACAACTATCTAAATTGGGCTCATCTAAGTAATTAAATTGGGCTCATCTAAGTAATTAGTTTGGGCTAATCTAAGTAATTAATTTTGGGCCTGATTAAGACATTAATCTGATTAATTAAAATTAACCCTAACCTAACAACGCTCCTCCTCGCGCCGCTGCTACCCTCTCGCACACCAGCGGATATCATCCATTGCCAGCCGCTGAAGCTTCTTCGACTTCCGCCCGATCTAGTTCGTATCGCAGCAGACGGAGGGCCTCGCAACGTTGCTAGCGGCCCACCACCGGCTCCGCCTTGATCTTCTCCGTCGACAACCAGGTGAGCCCAGGGCAGTTCCCTCTTCACCCCTTCTCCCTCTTCTGCACAGACGACTCCAAGCCGCGCAGTACCAGTCGCCCTCCTCGTGCCACCGGCTTCACATCGACCGCAGGGAGTCGCAGACAGTGGCGGTCCATGTCTTCACCTCTCGCCGGCTCGCCATCAGCCTGGGTAGCCCTGGTATACCCACAACAGGTGTTGGTAAGTTCCCTCCTGTCTTGTGGACCTTTAATGGCTGCAACAATCTGACTCGAATCTGTGCACAGACCCGACGCTAACCCCGGACAAACCAACAAATCGGAGCTTTCCTGTTGCTATCTAGACACCGGAACAGTCATTCCCCTCTCTTCGTCCTAGTTACCTGTCATGGTTTCGATCGAACAGTAGCCTTCAAGGGTGAGTCCTTTCCATCTCTCAAGCCTTCATATTATAGTATTGTGGATTTAGAGTTCAAGGGACTGCATATGTGTTTGGTATCATGTGAGAGTGGTGTCATCTTAGTGTTGAATCATTCATAAATTAATGGGTATAGGAAGAGAAGATAGTTGGTATGAATACTGTTAGTAAAATAATCTCTTTTGTTCTTGTTAGTGTATTGGGACCACAATTGTTAAGGAGGAGACTCGATCTCTAAACCCATTTGCTAACCCTATTTTTGATTTCCAGGAAGTTAGTTGAACAATCAACTTTGACCTCATTTTCCGATACCTTAGAATTATAATTCACCGTTCAATTTCTAGTATGATATTGAGTGAGTTGCAAACTGTTATGTATCAGAAGTTGAGAACGATCCAACGGTCGGATCAGGAGTTATAGGAGCCCAAAGTAAGCCGACTGTGCAGTTTGTGCAAGAACCCAGAATTTGGCTAAGTATAGATTCCTGGTTTTGGAACCATCTTTAGAGATGTTTGTAGGAGTTGTTGTTGAGTGTTTTTTTTTTTTTAGATCTTTACTCCTATGAGTAGTAGGTATATCTTAGAGGACCTAGAGTTTAGTGCGGAGATTTTTATCTTTTTATCCGAGCCTCGTATCCTAAGTAAAAGTCGGACCTTAGCGACTTTTTGTGAAAATCAAGAATGGTGTGTAACTCTTATAAATCTGTAACGAACTTTTCCGTGAGAACGAGATGGTGAAAATAGGTTCCAAAGGACAGTTTGAAACTAGGTTATAGAAAATTATGAAGTTTCGGGACCAGGGGTAAAATGGTCAGTTTACCTTATGAGGGTATTTTAGTCTTTTTTTTTTGATGAGTTTGTGCATCGTAGAAGTTATAGACTTCTAAGATTATGGGATGTATTTTTGATCCACGTGCCTTGTATGACAGGCGTTTGAGTTTCTACGGTTGCAGACCGAGTTGAGATTGTGAGAGTTGTGGTTTTCTTCAGGTAAGTCCTTGCGACTTACTTAGCTGGTTTCTGGATATTAGTTGGGTGATAACGGTTGTGTATGTGCAATGTGTGTTGTAATAAGAATAACAACTTGTTAGGACGACCGTGGTTATTATGTGGTAAGGCCCAAGTGTATGTATAACAGGCCGTGACATCACTGCCCAGCTCTGCTGTTAGCATGAAATATTGTGATATTTTAGGCACGTTTTATAATCGTATTTGATTCATATTGATAGTCTTTGATGGAGCTTTAGGCATATATGAGCTAGTATTACCTATATTGTCGATATGGATGTCTACACGAGTTCTATGTTGATTATAGGTGATTTGGAGCTATTTCCGAACGAAATCGAGCGAAGGAGAGTTGAGTTGATGTACCTCTAGATCAAGGACACCTTTTGGAAGCAATTTGAAGTATTAGATTGAGGAATGCACGAAGGAAGGCAAAAATCACGGTTTGACCCTAGATTACGGCCGTGGATTGTGATGCAGAATTCGATGTTCATTCCAGGGGATATTACGGCCGTGGAACACAACCGTATTCCTCTCCACGCCCTAAATTACGGTCGTGGAATCTTCCACGACCGTGATCTTGGCGAATCCTTTCGCCACGTTTCGAAGCCATGATCTTTTGAAGATCGGGCCGGGCCGACACCTTGCCCTGCATTATAAAAAGACGGAAGAAAGGAGATTCCGCAATGCTCGCTTACAATCATCGCGTACATCACCGTTTAGGTTTGCTTAGATTCCCGCTTGGAATCATCTTTGCTTACATTTGAGCAAGGCATAAACCCTCATCTTGGAGGTGTTTTTTGGAGATCTCATTGAAGATCAAGGTTCGCGATCGGAGAGTTGCTGTTTGTGATCTTCGCATTTGTGGAAGATCGAAGTTCTTGAAGGATTTTGCAAGAAGATCCCTTTTCTTGCTTAGGTTTGATTTAGGATCGGATTGACATCCCGTTTCCTTTCTTTCCTAAGATTGTGATTGATTGTTTTGATTTGAATCTCTTGACAAACACTTGTTCTTGATTGTGATTTTGAGATTCGTTTGAAAGATTATTGAAAGTTCTTGAAAGTTTCCATCTTCTATCTTATAAATCTTGAATTGATATCAAATGGCTGTTATTGGCTAAAAACCCTTAACAATTCTAAGGTGAAGGGTTGATAGTTGTGGCTTAGATGATGATAGATCGATCGCATATAGATTAGACCCTGAGAGTTAGAGAATTGTCGCCGACAACCCCAAATTACGGGCTGTTCTTGAGTTCCACGGCCGTGGAACCTCAAGATCCAACCGTAATTTCCATGAGTTTACGAGCCTGCTTTTACCTTAATCCAAAGTTAAAGATTTGCTTCAACTTAGTTTAGACTTGTCTTTTCTAGGTGGTAGTGAAGCCTCAACAACCTCTACCTCGATTGTGAGCCTCAATAACCTCAATCGGATAAGTTAATCTTGACTTTTAGATTATAGGTTTGGGTATTTGATATTAACCCTTGTCTTTAGTACTTCTCTATATTGAGCCTCAACAACCTGTATAAGGAGTATCTTTTAGGTGAGTTACATAAGGTTTTTGGAACCTCATCCGTACGATTACCTTACATTAGTATACCTTTGCATATCTCTACTCTGTCTTTACATCATTAGTATATCTTGAATCTATTGCCGCAACTGGAAGGTTCTCTATACCCAGCTCTGCCAGGAGACTGGGAGGTTCTCTATACCCAGACCATACAGGTACACGGTGAGATGCATCGGATCCACTCCTGATGGGTACACGGGGACGGAGGCGAGGTTTGGGAATCCCTCGTGTCACAAAATAAGTATTATTAGAGTGAATGACTTAAATGAAGATAATAAATGGATTGTTTGAAAGCATGATGAGTGTTTATTATTTTTATGTGTGTGTGTGCTATTATTATTCTCCTAATGTTTAGATAACTAGCTAATGGTTGTTTCTGTTGTGTTTTTAGATTTACCGCAGGTTAGAACAGCAGTTGAGTGATCCGGAAGTAGTGGTCAGCCGGGTCTCCGTACTCTTTAGAGTGGGGGTTTGGGTTGTTGCTTTGTTGTCTTTCCCTTTTGTTAAGACATTTAGTCTTTTCCGTTGTTTATTTACGATAGGCTGTTAGATTTGTTGCATTCATCCTTTTACAAATACATTTTTATGAATTTCGGTTTTCCCTTATTTGTGTCTTGTTGCAAGATCCTAGTAATATTGTTGTCAAACTGAGGCCGGGACCCATTGTGAGGTCCTAACCAGTAATGTCCCGAGTTCTGAGAATTCGGGGTGTTACACATATCATACATCAAACTCCCTAATGCATTAGCATAAGGGACTCAAAACATATACTCTTTCTCCTCATCCGACTGAGGTGATAACAGAGTGGTAAGATGGATGTTAGCATCACTAGGTGTATCAATAGGTTTAGCCGATGATATTCCAAACCTTGACAACACCTTTTCAATGTATCCTTTTTGCGATAAGAAAAGCTTCTTATGGCCCCTATCTTTCAGTGTCTCCATTCCTAGAATTTTCCAAGATAATCCTAGATCCTTCATCTCAAACTCAATACTTAGGAGACTACTCATCTTTTGAATTTCATACTTGTTATTTGCAGCTATTAGCATATCATATACATACATGAACAGGTAAATGAGAGAATCATCCTTCAACTTGTTGTAATACACACAACAATCAAAAGCACTATTGTTTAAACTAATCTGTATCATACAATAGACAAATCTCTTGTACCACTGCCTTATAGACTACTTAAGTCCATATAAATACTTCTTCAACTTGCAAACATAGTTTTCTTTCCCTGGAACTTGGAAACCATCCGTCGAGTCATGTATATTTCTTCTTCTATCTCTCCATGTAAGAAATTTGTCTTTACATCAAGTTGTCCGAGTTCTAGATCCTGATGTGCTACTTTATTGCTAGTAACACTCTAATGGAGGTATGTCTGACTACCGGCGAGAAAGTCTCATTGTAATCCACTCTCTCTTTGATGAAAAAGTCTTGCAGCAAATTGAACCTTATACTTGACAGTTGACACCTTCAACATGAGACATCCAATCCTTCTTCTTGAAAACCCATTTGCAAGTAATAACCTTCTCTCTCTAGGCGGTATATCAAATTCCCAAGTCCGATTCTTATGAAGTGACTTCATCTCATCTCCCATTACTGCAAACCAATGTGTAGCTATAAACCCAAATACAACTTCTCTATAGGTAGACGATTCATGAGTATCCATCTTTTTTTACAACCTATAGAGCATAACTAACCATATTCTCAAAACCGTACCTTTGTGGAGGTCTTACTCCAACTCTTCTCGAGCTTCCCTCAACCAAGCTCTGGTGAATAGCTTTTGATGGTTGATTTTCTAATGTTATAGATTCGGGTAGCTCAACTTTTGATTCTGGAAGTTCCTCTTCTTCTTGAGGAAGAAACTAGATCTCCACATGTTAATCAACATTGCTACTCTCCCTGATTCCATTGGCTTCACTGACGAGTTACCATTGTTGGCCACGGGTGCGGCTACTATTGCCCGCGGGTGCGGGTAAGCAGCAACTGCGTCTCTTATGTTTTGTAACCGCCGTTGTACGGATTTCCCTTATATCCAAACCCTTTCTTTTCCTCTTAACCTAATTCGAGGCCTGCAGTCCTTGCTTGAAACCTTGACAGCTTTGGGAGAATCATGTAAGTCTCTTCCTCTCTTCCTTTTCCCCCTTACTTATGTGATTCCTATAACACCCCAAGTTTTGGGAACTCGAAGCGTTATGGGTTAGGACCGCACAATGTGTCCTGACCCTCAAAGTAACAACAATAACATCAGATCTTGCAACAAGGCACAAATAAATGAAAACAAAAACTCTTAAAAACCACAAGTACAAAGGAAAACGCAAAGAATTCACAGCCGAGTTCAAAACAAAAGGAAAAGACAACAACAGAAATATAAAACCCAATCCCGTCCTATAATGTACGGGAATTCCGGATGACCACACCATCCGAATCACTCAGCAACATCTCTAACCTATAGGGCATCTACAACATCGGTATAAACCGTTAACTAAGATTCTAGCTATCAAAAATACAGTAAAGGCACAAACACAAACACATAGTATGCTCGCACATAACCGGTTATCATCTTTCATTAAGTTATCCATTACTAATTCAACTTCTTTTGTCACACGATAATCTCCCGAAACTCGTCTCCGCTTCCGTCTGCCGACAAGAATAGACCAGTACTGTCCACTACTTGTGGGCATGGGTTGCAAGAGCACCTCCCAGTCTCCCGTAGAACTGGACAAGTGGTCATTGCCCGGTTATCATACACTTGGGCCAATTACTGTATAAGGTCGTCCTAGTCCGGTTTTCCGTTAACAATAAAGAACAACACAACCACAACTAAGCATGTCCACGGGTCACTGGTCACCCGTGACTCGGAGGGTTCTGACCCGGCGGGTACGGGTTCCCCCGGGTCGCGGGTACAGGTAAGGGTCATGAGATCCTTACCCGTCGACCCGGGTAACGGTCATATTTTAAAAAAAAAAATTAAAAAACAATAAACTATAATAAATCTAACCCAAAAACATTTATATAAATACCCCAAACCCAATTCATTTCATCTCACACCAATTGTCATTCAATCATCTATTCACTCTCTCAATCTCTCCATAATTTCCAACTCTTACATTCAATTATTCTCCTAATCTCATATTCTCATTCTCTTATTTTGTTACTCTTACTACTACATTCTATTATTAAAAAAAAAATGTCTAGCCGAGGAAGACGTTCCGTTAGCGGTGCCGGTCCTTCATCCGGCGGAGGTGTTAGCCGAGGACGTCATTCCGTTAGCGGTCCTCCTACCGGTTTGGATTTAAGGCAGGGCTTATTAAGTGGAGATCACGAGATCCTTGAGGAGGAGGATATCAACATGGAATCACCTCCTTTTCCCAACACCCAAGAATCCGAGACCCATTTCCCGGAGGAGCCGGAGGAGCCGCCGTTGAACAACACTCAACTAGCGGCGGCGGTCTTCCGATTTTGGTTTACAAAAGGTGCTCCCGATGCCAACAGGGTTTACTATGCGAAATGCAATTTTTGTTCGGCACATTACAAGCACAAAAAGGGAGAAGGCTACAAGAACTACAAGAGGCATATTCGGAACAAGCATCTTGAAAAAATGGAATTGGCACGAGGGCAAACACAACTTACCGGGTACGCATCTACCTCTAACCAGCCTCCTTCTTTAATTACATATGATCATGCTTCTTCTATGGATGCATTTTCGGAAATGTTACCCGTAGATTCTTTGGCATTTAGTTTTGCACAAAATGTTGGTTATAATGATTGGATGCAAAATCATGCTCAACCCGCATATAAACCGATTTCTCGCTAAACCGCTAAAAGAAAAATGATGCATAAATATAGAATTCGTAAAGAAGAATTGATTAAATATTTTATGGAAAATAGTATATTCAAGTTTCTATTTGTAGTGATATTTGGACCGACGATTTTCAAAAAAATTCATATATGGGTATTACTTGTCATTTTGGATTTTAAACAAAAGAGTTTTAGTATTACGAGTTTTCAACGAACAACACACCGCCCAAAACATTGCCCGTTTGATTGCAAATGTTTTGGAAGAATATAGATTAGTTTCACGAGTTTTTTCAATCGGTTTTCACAATGCCTCCGCCGACACGGCTTCCATTAGAGATTTAACCAACTATTGTAAGCCGACGATTGGAGATAAATTTTTTCACATTAGGTGTGCCGCTCATATTGTAAACTTGTGTGTTCAAAAAGGTTTAGCATATGTTGGAGATTTAGTACAACCTATTCGAAAATTTTTTAATGAACTTTGGTCTAAAAAAAGTATACGTACTAAATGGTATGCATATTGTAAACAAAATGACGTTTATCCTAAAAAATTTTTAAAAGATGTTTGTACAAGATGGCACTCTACTTACAAAATGATTTCCGAATCATATGAATATCGAGATCTTTTAAGTGGTTTTGCCGCACAACATATTGACGGTGATTTTGTTTTCGGTGAATCTTGGGTTTTAGCAAGAGATGTAATGGAGGTTTTTAAATATTTTTATGATGCTACTAACACTTTTAGTTATGTTTATACACCAATTCAAACATATTTTGTTATGTAGCAATTAATATTGCATTTGCACTTCAACAAGGTCTTTTAATTGATAATATTTCACAAGCTATTTATACAATGCGAACTAAATGGTTAGTTATTATACAACTATTCCCGATGTTTTTCTTGTTGCATTTGTGTTAGATCCTAGACGTAAAATGGATGGTTTAAAACAATTTTTAGAAAGTTATTATGAATTTTTAGATTTACAACAAAATCCCGATTGTCATATTTCTACCATAATTGCTAGAGTTAGAAAATTATTTGATGAATTATTGGTTCAATATCGTGTTTCCGATCAAGGTCAATCTTCTCAACCCCCTCCTCATCCTTCATCTTCAACTTCATCTAAATTTAAATCAATTACTAGAGATTTGTTTGGCCCGAAAAGGGCAAAAACCATGTCGAGTTCCCATTCGGAACTCGACAAATATCTAACCATTTCTTTTGAGTTTGCCAATGATGAAGAAGAAGAGGATTTCAACATATTAGAATGGTGGAGCCGACCGGAGAGAACGAGGTTCCCTACCCTCTCAAGGATCGCGGCACAAATTCTCGCCGTTCCCGCCTCAACGGTAGCGGTTGAGCAAACCTTTAGCCGGAGGGGAAAGGTGCTCGATCCGACGAGATCAAACATGTTGCCCGAGACGTTGGAGGCACAAGTCCTACTAGCCGATTGGAGGAAAGCGGAAATGCGAACACAAAAAAACAACCTCTCGGCGGAGGAAGGCGACAAAGATGACGATGAGCGACAACAAACGCCATCAGATGTATCGACGGGAGAGTCCGACGACTAAGGTATGGGCCAATCGGGGATATAAACAAAGGTAAGAGAACTACGTGGGCTTTGATTCCTCCTCCCCGAGAGGATACGTGGGCAACCGGGATTCCGGTTCAAACCCAATTCTTCCCTTTTTTTTATTTAAGTTCAAGCACAATAACAATTCTCCTCTCTTTATTTTCTTTTTTTTTGAGTTTAAGCCCAATTGCTTTTATTTTTATTTTTATTTTTTTTAAGTTGAGGTGGCCAACCCGCCGGGTCTGACCCGTGACCCGGCGGGTCGCCAACCCAATGGGTTGGCCATTTATACGAATCCGGGTCACCCTTCCCGGACCCTTGACTCGGTGGGTCCGACCCGTGGACATGCTTAACTACAACCAATACGGTCAAATCAATATACGAAACGCCACTAAGTAAGTCCAAGGGACTTACCTCACTAAAAGGTAACTCAAGAATCCGCTAACTACTCAACTTCCCGAAGGAAAGGATAGATGCCTGCTCAGACAAGGCATTTAGAATTAGAAACTGAACGAATGCTAGAAGTTCCCTTCTTCTAGTCTTAATGATCGCTAACTCATTTCAACATGCTAGGAAAAGGATTCCTAGTCTCAAGGTTCGCAAGGAACGTTATCAACAACATAGCTCAAGAGCGTAACCAACTTTAAGGGATCAACAAGCCACTAATTGGCATTCACACTAATCATCTAGGTCCAGCCTAGCATGATCTAGCACAAGGAAAGGGAAAAGGAAGCAAGGAAGGAAGCAACTCACCAAAGACGGGAGTCATTGTAGAAGAACCGCGGGGGCGGTCAGACAGGGGCGGGCCGGGGGGGGGGGGGGGGG
>BSUD01000003.1:16543491-16590883 GCA_033239045.1 Fagopyrum esculentum
GGGGGGCGGAACATGCAGGCGCGGGGGCGGTTTTTGCAAAAAACCGCGTCTTCGTCTTTGACAACAAGAATGTTCGCTCCAAAAGGTGTGTGCAAGCTTTAATATTTATACCAAGAATAATTGCAAATAGCGAACCAACAATGTACATATCGATTGTAATAAAAGCAAGAATTCCAGGGTCGAACACAAGGACTATGGTGAAACAAAGATCGGTAATTCGGGTTGTCAATAACAAAAATGCAACAAAGCAAAGCTATCAAAGATGATATAATAGTCAGATAAAGAAAATGCGAATTCTAGAGATTAAAGCATCCATTTGTGGTTCCGACTTAAGATCTCAAAAGATAGCGTGGACAAAGCTGAGGTTTGCAAAGGAAAGGTGTTTCTAAAGTGGGAATAGATCACTGGGTAAGTCTCACTACTCACTATCCCAAACCAAAGATCCTCTCACCGGGTAAGTCTCAAGGTACTAAGGAAAGGAACTATAATCTCAAACCAACACACCACCCAAGGGGATAGAACCAAACTTTAGCAGGTAAGTCTTAGGCTAACTCTCAAAGATGGGATGAAGGCACACTCAAACCCCAATAAAGGATAAACCTTTATTACCTACACTCATGATCTTGGGTAAACAAACAATGGAATCACCGGATAAGTCTCATCCTAGGCTTGCATTGAACCAGAAAAGGTATAACAAGGATAGGATTTGGCAAACTGAAACCTCAACTCAGATAAGGATCAGGAAAGGGCTCGCCTCGCTCAGTTATATCCCATCCCGGCCGAGATGTTCTATGACTGACCGAGGTGTTCCACAGTTAAGGCAAAGGCTCGAGCTTTCAGGGTCCACTGGGATAAAGTATCATTCTTTCATCGTCTTTCCCACAACTTTTAGCCAATCACCCTTGAATCGCATAAAGAACTTAGCCAACAAGCATCATGATAACAATAATCAAACATATAAGAAAGGAATCAATATTCAAACAAGAAAACCTTAACACAAAGGTCTCAATAACTGAATCAATCAATCAAACAAGAAATCAGCGTTCCTCAATCACAAATCAGAAAAGACAACAAAACCAAACCAACTAAAAAAATCTTACAAACTTCCTTCAAACTAGATTTCTTCCTTCCTTGAACTTCAACCTACAAAACTTCCTTTAAAACTTCCTTCAACTTCCTTAAACTTCTGAATCAGAGAATTGGTGATCTGAAGATGGCTGAATTCCAGAAAATCAACCTCTATATATAGGAGAATTATCTTCCAAAGATAAAATATCTTAAAAAAACAATTTCCTTCCTTAAAATATCTTACAATCTTCCGTGCCTGTAACACCCCAAATCCGCAGGACTCGGGATGCTACGGGCGGAGACCTCACAATGGGTCCCGACCCTTAGCCTGACAACAATTTCACCGGATCTTGCAACAAGACACAAATAAAGGCCAAAACTGAAATACATTTTTATGCAATGTTATGAAACCCGAAAATAAAAGAAAGGAAAGACTTCAGCCGTCCTTACAACAACATCAACACAATATACAATAACAACAACACAAGAACTCCAAAACCCAACTCAACCTAAAATGTATGGTACCCCGACTGCCCACTCCTCCGGATCACTCGGCCACATCCTATCTTGTACATCAACTACAACAATCGGTATAAAACCGTTAGCTCACATTCTAGGCATTATAAAGATAATATGGCACAAACACACACAAGAGAATACAAGGCACACAACATGAACATTCATTCCATAATATCTTTTTAGGTCGTTCCATATCTAATTCATTTGTTTCAAGTGTGACACAAGAGTCTTATAACTCTTGCCCCTGTCCCCGTGTAACCAACAGGAGTGTGGCGGCGCCCAACCCGTATACCCTGAGGGAGTGATGAAGAAGCCCGCCCGTATACCGTGTATGGTCTGGTCGCAGAGATCCCCCAGTCTCCCTCAGGAAACTGAGCGGTGATGTCACCGTCCGACAATAATAATAGTAGTGACGATGGGCCAATAAATAAGGTCAAGTAAATCCTAATCCATTTTCATGCTTAAAAGCGGTAAACACACACCACCATATATATCCAAATAAGGCATAAAAGCGGCTAAGTAAGTCCGAGGACTTACCTCGTCTCAAAGCTAAACGAAACCGATAACACTCTCCGAAGGAATATAACCAAAGCCTGTTCAAAACAAGGCACGATAATCAACAACTACTCACAAGCTAGAAGTCCTAAGACTTCTAGTCCTATATCATCTTACAAGGTCATACACTCTCATAATCTAGGATACACTCCTAGCCTTGGTAAACTCACAAGATCTCAACTAACCACATGCTAGGATACTTTCATCCTAACTCCACAATCTCAACAAACACATACTCACAACCTCAACAAAGCTCACATGATAACATACACACCTCAATCCTTAGAATGTTCAAACCATTCTCAAATACGCACCTAAGGTTCCAAGCCACTACTTGGCATTTTCCCTAAGTTATGCCAGATCCAACGTACCTAGCATGATTCTACCACTAAACATAACTAAATCGAGGAAGAAGGTTTTCAGACACGATCCATGGGTGAAGATGATCTACGGACATCGAGATTGGATTCGTTGGTCTATAACGGCCACTTCAGGACCTAAAACCAAAGTAAGGAAATTTAGCTTGTATGCTAAATTTGAATGGAATATAACGTATAATATTCTAAGGAAAATCCGTTTTGAAAATAAGGTTAAAAACCCGCAAAACATTTCCCGGAGTGACTTCTACCATTTCATAAACATGGGTCAAAATCTGTAATCGACTTTTCCGGCCAACTATGAAACTCACCAAACTCGGGCCATTTTTCCGAAATACTCTTTGGGTCAAAACTATGGTTTATTCACAAGGGCAAAAATAGCATATTTCAAGAATAATGGGTCAAAATCCACGATTATAGAAATCAGCAGGGGCATAAGTTGCAAATTCCAGCAGAGTAGGTTCAAAACTACAATATATAAAAACATGGGTACATTCTGTAATTAACCATAAAAGAGGGGCCCAATTAAAAACAAAACCCTAAAAAGCTCATTCCTCAATTGCAACCTGCGCAGGGGCCGCAACTTCATCTGGACGCAGGAGGGTAGCAGCTGTAGGAAATCCGGCGAGGCAAGGCAGCGGCGGGAAGGGCAATCCCGAGGAGGCTCGATCGGCGGCGCTACAAAAGCAAGGGCGAGGTGGGGAAGATGGCGACGGAAACTTCTCCGCTGACAGGAGTTCATCTGGCGGTGGTTGTTCCCATCGGTTACAGAGAAAGAATATGAGAGAGACGAGTGACGTTGGAGGTTCGAGACGGAAGTAGTTCCCAGGCAAAACAAGTCCGACTTAGACGCGCAGAGGCTGGGAGATGAGGGCTGAGGCGAGGGAGAAAGGTGGCTTTGGTATCCGGCTTCGACTGAGGCGCAACTCGCACTGGTGTGAGGCTCGACAAGGGGAAAGGAGAGAAGGAGGCAGCGGGCGACAGGGAAGGCGAAGGCGGCTATTTTCTTCAGCGAAATCCTGGCGATTCCGGTGGTTGCTTGCTAGCGGGAGAGGTGAAGCCCATTTGGAGGAAGCTGAGTTTTGGGTGTGAGGGAGGGAGATGAAGATTGCAGTTGAGAGTTGTTGAGGTTCAGAGTAGAGAGAGAGTTGAGCAGAGGGTGAGAGTGAAAGGTTGGGGCTGCATCATAGGTGACAGCAGGTTGTGGGTGGCGAGGAGTCGAGGTGCAGGGTGACGGAAGCGAGGGGTCGAGGAGAGGGCGACGTTCACCAGCCAGGAAGAGAGAGAGAGAAAAGAGAGAGAAGAAAGAAAAAGGGGGAAAACGAAAAAGGAAAAATAAATAAATAAAATATAATATAATAAACTCGTTCGAAACGAACCGAACGGGATTTTTGGATCAAAAAACTTTTCCAACTTTTCCGGAATAAAATACGGAAAAAATATGTATCGATTAAACATATATATAAACTCGTAAAAATATACTTTGCAATACAAAACCCGTTCTCGTGAATTATTTACGAGATTATATAATAGTTTAAATATGGGTAATAAAATATTTTGATATATACTCGTGGGATTTAACTTACACGTCAAAATACTCGTATACAAAAAAAGTAAGCTATTTAAAATAGTGATAAGATCCGAGAAAATAAATAACGAACGCGTAAAAAACTGGGGCGTTACACGTGCTTCCAAAATATATCAGCCAAAAAGATATTCTTCCTTCCAAAAATCCATCCAAAAATATGTGATATTCACTTTCCAAAAATAGAAGATCTCAGCCAAAGATAAAGATCTTATGTCTCGTTATTACTTTGCCTCGGTCTAGACACTGTTGAAGATCACCTCGGTCGAGGTGGTACTGTAGCTGACTGAGGTGAGTCTCAGCTGAGTGTGAAACTCTCTAATCTGGTCCAAAATCAATCTTCCAAATCATTTCCATGATTCCTGAGCTCTTCTTGTAACTCCTCAATGCTCCAAAATGTAGCTCCAATGACTCCTTAGCTCCTTTAGCTCCAAAACGTTTCAAAACGTGCCATTTTCCCTACAATCACAACGAAACTAGGTGTAGACCTCGATTCCCGCAAAGGTAGACAAAACAACAATATAATCAAAGAATATACATTCACACATGTAGATTTAAGAAGATAAAACGTCTAAACCAATCCCAAAATATAGACTATAATACATGCTATCAAAATACCCCATACTTGTCCCTTGCTTGACCCCAAGCAAGATCCAAATCTTAGATACAAGATAGAATGGATTTTAAGTCATCAAAAAGATCAATGAAAAACATTTTGAAAACATTTTGGTGGTGTGTTCCACTCATAGATCCCCCTAAGAGAATGCTTCATGGCAAATAAAATCAAGACATGATCAAAACATTTTATAAATATAAGAAAGTTGTTCATCTTTGCATAAAATTATAGAATGCATAATAATTATCGAAATTAATCTTGTATAATCCCGTTTAAACCACCAAGTCAATCAACATACTCGAGGTCTCAAGGGCTTCCAAAAGAGATCAAGAAACGTGTCAGGGTGGGATGTATATAGGATAATGTGGTGCTAGAATCCGGGAATAGGATCTTACTTCACTTTCTTTGAATCACAATATCTTCCACCAATAAGCTTTGCTTGATTTTACTTTACTTTACTTTCTGGGAATATGGACAGAGGTGCACAATGCCTCAAACCCTTGATGCACATACCATGACCCGTTAGGACTATCGATCAATCCGACTTTTGCAAGACACAAACACCCGGCTATGTGAATGGTGCCGAGTTACTCATCATCAAGATCAACGTCCCCAAACCTAATTTGTTTCTTTCTAACACTTTCCTAGAGAATATATCCATATCTCTCAAAATAAATCAGCCAAATATAATATCTTCCTTCCAGAAAACCAGCCAAAAATATAAGATATCCTCCTTCCAAAAATAAAAGATCTCAGCAAAAAATAAAGATCTTGCCGGCGACAGGGTGTTCGCCTCGGTCGGGACGCTCCTCAAGATCACCTCGGTCGAGGTGGTAGTGTAGCTGACCGAGGTGAATCTGAACTGAATGTAAATTATCTCGAATCTGGTCCAAAATAAATCTTCTTAATCATTTCCATGCTTTCTGAGATTTTCTCTAAGCTTCGAAATGTAACTCCAATGACTCCTTAGCTTCCTTAGCTCTATTTTGGTCCAAAACGTGCCATTTTACATACAATTACAACGAAACTAGGTGTATACCTCGATTCCCGCAAAGGTAGACAAAACAACAATATAATCAAAGAATATACATCCATACATGCAGATTTATGAAGATAAAACGTCTAAACCAATCCCAAAATATAGACTATAATACATGCTATCAAAATACCCCATACTTGTCCCTTGCTTATCCCTAAGAAGTTCCAAATCTTAGATACAAGATAGAATGGATTATAAGTCATAAAAATCGATGAAAAGCATTTCAAAACATTTTTGGTGGTGTGCTCCACTCATAGATCACTCTAAGAGAATGCTTTATGACAAATAACATCAAAACATGATCAAAACATTTTATGAATATAGGAAAGTTGTTCATCTTTGCATAAAATCATAGAGTGCATAGTAAATCATAATTATCGAAATTAATCATGTATAATCCAGTTTAAACCACCAAGTCAATCAACCAGCTCGAGGTCTCAAGGGCTTCCCAAAAGAGGTCAAGAAACGTGCTAGGGTGGGTTGTATATAGGGTAATGTGGTGCTAGAATCCGGGAAAATGATCTTACTTTACTTTCTTTCTTTGAAACTCAACATCTTCCACCAATAAGCTTTGCTTATTTTTATTTTACTTTTTGGGATGCATGGACAGAGGTGCACAATAACCGAAGCCTAGGAGATCAGCAATCATCAATTTCTCGAGATGCCTCAAACCCTTGATGCATATACCATGACCCGTTAGGAATATAGCTCAATCCGACTTTGGCAAGACACAAACACCCGGCTATGTGAATGGTGCCGAGTTACTCATCATCATGATTGACTTTCCCAAACCTAATTGTTTCTTTCTAACACTTTCAGCCAACATCTTAACTTCACTTTCACTTGCTTTTCTTTGCTTGCTTCCAAATTCCCGGATAGGTAAAGGGAGGCAAATATGTATATGAGGGGCTAAAGCATGGTCAAGAAGAAGAAGAAGAGAGTGAATTGCCTTAGTCATCCCAGGAATAATGTGAGAGAACTCATCATGTGGTGTCAACCTTCGAATTCAACATAATTTTGATAAAAACAAAGTATTAAACATGCTAAAATTTCAAACAAAGCATTTTGCAACTTATACGTATTATAAAACCTTTCGAGCATATAAAGATTTCAAAAACCAATATGCAAACAGAATCATCATCGAGGTCATATCCAAAGAAGAAGCACAAAACGTTTCGAAAAACCTTTCAATTAAGAACCATCTCGGTCGAGGTGTTCTGACATCATCCGAGGTGTTCAACCTCGATTGACCATGAACGTCTTGGTTGAGCCATAAGTTTTTTTTCAAACCAGTTTTTTAACGTTTTTCTCAAACAAAAACCTGTAGGTATGCATGTAATGACAGATAAGCACATAAAGCCAAAATAGACAATAATATCCGAGAGAGTCATACAAGCCATAGTAGCACATAAGTAACATAAATACATCCAAATACCCCATACTTGGGACACATTGTCCCAATGGGTCAAATATAAGTCTAAGAAATAGAATACTCACCGGACCTAGCTGAACTGCATAATAAATAAAAGAAATCCATGAAGCTCTAGTCCTCGTTAGTTGGTGGTGGTGGATGTGGAATGTAGGGATGCTGGGTCGGGTCGAATGGATAGCCCATAACATGCTGATATTGCAGCTCCATCATACGACGCTGATAATGCTAGCTCTCCTCCACCCGGTTCGTCCATCCCTCAATGTGTCGGCGCTCCTCATCGAAGCGTTGGTGGTTATCAACAGTCAGGGCTGCGTAAGCATCAATCATCTAATCTGTAAGATCATTAATCCTCCGGTGGGCCTCGGGATCTCTACGTCGGCGGGATCTGCGCTGAGGGGCGGTGGTGGTGGTGGTGCTCTCTCATCCTCCGTGGCCTCGATGTCGAGGTCAACGGTGGGAACACTGGGCCCGCCGATATCAGTACCGGTCTCCATGGCAGCTCCTTCTCCATACCTCTCATCATCATCATCAGCTGCATCTCTAGCATCCTGCATATAAGGGAACCAAACAACGAACCAATATTGATGATCAAAGACAGAAAACTGAAATGACCACATAATGCCCTGTGGAGATGTCGTCTCCCATGACATGGGAACGTAGGGCGTGCCAAGGCCACGAGGAACTAGAATACGGCGAGTGATCATCTCCTGCAGTCCCAGCGGCTTCGGAGCCGCAACAAGTGTACATCCCGATAAGTCAAGTCCCATGGAAGTTGCGATGCGGGTCACCAGCCCACTGCAACAGATATCGCCCTTCGACTTCCCCTTAATCTTGTGCAAATCATCTGCGAGCATGGCAGCAAAATCTGGTACTCCTCCTGTCACCATACAAAATGGACTCAATAGCTCCCCCTGTCGGACCTTCTGTGGCGTCTCAGTACGCGCCAAAAGTGTCACACTAAAGATCTGGTGAGCAAGGCGGAAAGCTAGGTTGAAAATAATATGCTCCCGGGAATCTCTGGGCTGCCATCTATCCTTGTGATGTGTCATGTGGGCAATCTCGCCCCAGAAACTCCGAGCCACATCTCGGATAGGAAAATCAGTAACAATAGGTGCAGGGAAGCCGAAAATCTCCCTAAAATGATCCATAGGAACTGCGTAGTTCCTGTTCAGCAGCCGGTATTTGATCGCATGATGCTCCGGCACATAAGTCACTGAACTCACAAACTCCATCGTCGGCTCCAAATAGGCCGGCGCTCTAATAGCCATGAACTCTTCCAAGCCAACCATGGAGATCATCTTCCTCAAATCCTCCGCCACATGGAGGCACTTGAAGGCAGCTACATCAAGGAATCGCGGGGCAATGATGGGGCGCCCGCAAATCCGGTCGTAATCCTACTAGCGTCGCTCGTGGATCACCGGGATCGAAAACTAAGAAGATGAGGAAGGGGAATATTGGTGTGAACTGCTAGGCCTGTCTCTCATGGCCAACTGTCGATCAGATCTGTTGCTCATGATGAAGAACACCTCGGTCGCCCAAGAACACCTCGGCCGAGATACAGTCAACTGGACCGAGGCGAACTGCTGTTCGAACACACTCTGAATATGTAAGCTTATTCCCCCAAAATCACTACCAAAAGCTTCCTATGGGGTACTTATATCTTTTTCAACAACAATTAGTGGCGACCAATGGCAGATCTATCCAGAATCGTCAAAAGAAGAAAGGAGTTAGGGTTTGGAAAGAAATACCCCAGATTCTGCAGAATGAAGCGTTTTCCTTGTTGTTTGTTGCTTGGAAACTGAATGTCGTGCTTCCTCTGGTGATTTCAAACCAAGAACTGTGGAAAACGAGCGAGAATCGAGAATTTGGGAGTGGAAGCCGCCGCGGTCGAGGTCGGTCGTAGAGAGGGAAAAAGTGGGAAGAGTGAGAATGGTCGAGATGTTCTTGAGTCGACCAAGGTGTCAGAGTTGATTGTCAGACCGAATCGCCTCGGTTGACCAAGAACATCTCGGTCGAGGTCCTGTGACTCCACCCGAGATGTGTCTCAGTCAAAATCCATCTTCTCAATTTCTTGAACTTCTGTCCTTCCAGTGTGGCTCCTGAGCTGTAATCCTTTCTTAGAGAGTGCCTGGTTCCTGTCTAGGAGGACGCAAAAACAAAACGAAGCAAACTATCTAAACTAAGCTAAAAAAGGGAAAATAAAGCAATACCTTGGGTTGCCTCCCAAGAAGCGCTTGGTTTAGCTTGACCGTGTGTCATCCTCAAACAAGGTATAATGGTGCAATCTCCTCATTCGGGACTTCCGGTCGGTACTTCTTCAGCCTATGACCGTTGACCTTAAAACTTCCGCTAGTTTCGCCCCATATTTCAACTGCACCATAGGGAAAAACAGTTTTCACAATGTAAGGTCCTGTCCATCTAGATTTCAACTTACCTGAAAAGAGGCGGAGGCGGGAGTTGAAGAGTAGAACAAGATCTCCTTCTTTGAGCTCCTTGGGAATGATATGCTTGTCATTCCATCTCTTCGTTCTTTCCTTTAGATCTTGGCATTTTCATAGGCGTTTAAGAGCAACTCCTCCAGCTCATTCATGCCTAAAAGTCTCTTCTCTCCGGTTTCCTTGATGTCGAAATTCAACCACTTGATTGCCCAATATGCCTTGTGCTCTAGATCAACGGGTAGATGACAAGACTTCCCATATACCAAATTGTAAGGGGTGGTACCAATGGAAGTCTTGAATGCGGTCCTATAAGCCCAAAGAGCATCATCCAACTTCATGGACCAATCATTCCTCGTCCTTGAAATGGTCTTCTCCAAAATCGCCTTGATTTCTCTATTCGAGATCTCCACCTGCCCACTAGTTTGAGGGTGACAAGGGGTTCTACCTTGTGGGTTACCCCATACTTCGATAAAAGTGCCTTGAACTTATGGTTGATGAAATGTGTCCCTCCATCGCTGATGATGAAGCGCGGTGTCTCAAAACGTGGAAAGATAGTTCTATTGAAGAACTTCACAACCACCATGGCGTCATTAGTGGTAGAAGCGATGGCTTTCACCCACCTAGAAACGTAATCAACAACTAAGAGAATGTAGAGGTTCCCTGCGGATGATGGGAAAGGTCCCATAAAATCAACTCCCCATACATCGAAAATCTCAACCTCCTGAATATTGTTGAGTGGCATCTCGTTTCTTCTAGACAAGTTCCCTGTTCTTTGGCATGCATCACAAGAGACAACAAACGCTTGCTGATGACATGAATTATATACCATTATAATCATGCATATTGTAGAGGTTTACCTCGATTTACTTTGCATTTAAAGGGAATTTGTGTATGATTTATGCTTTATTCAATTATATTTCGGAAATAGAGGTCTACACGAGTTTCGGTTAAATTGTAGGTAAATTGAGTGGATTTGGAAGCAAAAGCGGAGCAAGGAGCATCTAAGGTCATTAGGGAAGCTAAAAGAGTCTTAGAGGAATCACAAAGAGCAAAGGAGTTGCGTAAAAGAAGCATAAAGGGAGGAAGGAAACAAGCCAAGAGACGAGCATTCTTAGTTGAAGAAAATCGTGCCGTTTACTACATAAATCGGACGATTTATCTCCTTAAAAACCGAACGGTTTTGTGTGTAAATCGGCTAGCTCGATTTTCTTTGTTTTCAGCCCAATGGTAAAGACAACTTAAAGCCCATCACTTTTAGGCTAGAGAAGTGTTTTGCCAAGCGTCCCATTAGCAAGAAACTATAGGTTGGAACCCTAGGAACGAAAACGGGATGGCCGCAGCGGGAAATCTTTACACGTTTGTGAGAGATTGAAGATTCCTGGAGAGGGATTGAAGCAATATTGCCGGGAAGTCAATCTTGATCATATTTGTGAGATTTCTTGTTTCCATTACGATCTTTGTGGTTTCTGAACACAATATTGAGTTGATTGTGAGGTACATTGATTAGTTTTGAGATTGGTTTACAGAATTGAAAGTTATTGAGTTTTTATCCAAGATTCGGGTTTATTTGATTTATTCACTTAATCTTAAATTTGATTTGATTTTGAAAATGGTTGGCTAAAACCATTGTGATTCTGGGGAGAATAGTTGATGATTGAGGCTTAGATGATGATAGACTGAACTCATTCAAACAATTGGACCCTGAGAGTTTAGATTTTAACTTTGCGACAACAGAAAAATCGGACTGTTTTTCAGGAAAATCGGACGATTTTCTCAAGAACAGCACGATTTATTCCCCTGACGATCTTTAATTGATTTAATCTTTAACCAAAGTTAATCCTTGCCTAAATCCCAACCTTGCTTAACCTTTTTAACCTCTATTTGAGTGTATGAAGAGACTTCAACCTTGATTCTACATTTAATAGATTAAGATTATAAGATTTGGGTAATAGATAGACTCAACATCCTTTATTGAGGTTTTAAGTGTGCTTTCTATCTTTACTTTGGAGAGTCACATCCTGGGGTTTTGAATAGTTAGTTTGAGTGTAATTCTTGTCCTTAGAGCTTTCTATATTGCAGCCTCAACAACCATTATAGAGAGAACCTTTGGATTAGACAAATAGGTTTCGGAACTTCATCGTACGATATCTACTTTTGAAACACATAACCTTGGCAATATAGACTCTGTCCTTTGATCTTTAGAAGTGTCTTGAATCTAAAGCCGTAGTCGGATACTTGAATCCTTGGAATCATTTCACCCTTTATTAATCACAAAAGTATTTGCACTTTGTTAGATAATCCAATTCGATTTTATTCTCATCAAATCCCTGAGTTCGACTCTGGAATTTATTACCTTGCTACAGCTGATCTGTACACTGCGGGTTCGCTTTGCTTTGAGTTCTAGATATAAATTTAAGACTTTGACGCACACACTTTTGAGCGAACACTTGCACATCCTTAAAAAATGCAGGTCAAAAGAAACCAGAAGGTAATACCTTAGCGCACGTTTTGTGAGTGCTAGCATGTCCTCCACAAGGAAGTGAGTGGCAATACCATATGACACTAGCAGCTTCATCCTCCGGAATACATCGTCGAAGCATCCCATCTGGACCTCTCTTGAAGAGTAGAGGTTAATTCCAATAGTAGTGACGAACATCCTTGAAGAACTTCTTCCTTTGAGCGTATGTCAAACCGGGAGGTACTTCTTGACAAACAAGATAGTTGACAATGTCAGCATACCAAGGCTCTTTACCCTCAGAAACTTAGCGAAGGCAGTGCTCCACCAATTGTGAATGATCATCAGAAAGTGAATAAAAAAGATTGTCGTCCTCAGTTTACAAAATCTCACCTACTATCTCGGTTGGGATCCGAGGTGGGTGACCGAGATGTTCTTCAAATAAGATCACCTCGCTTGCTTCAGAAAATGCCTCGTTCGAGGTACTGGAACTGGAACCGAAACATAACGTGCTTTTCTTCTCCTGAATCAATTAATCAAATCTAGCTTCTGGATCTGCTTCCAATTGTTCTAAGCTTCGCACATCTGCATCACAAAAGAAATCTATACCTTCCTCCATTAAACTAAAACTTAAAAGTTTTTCAAGAGGATCTTTAATAAGGATAGAGCTCACCAATTCTCGAGAAGCTTCTTCATCATAGATGTTGAAGATGTCATCTTCCAGCGGCTCTCCCTTTATTGCAGCCAGCAATGAAAACTCCACATGATCGCCACCAATGTTGAACTTCAACTTGGCGTTCTTACAATTAATGTTGCAACCCGAAGTTGCTAGAAATGGTCTCCCGAGAATGATAGGAATGGGATAATCTGCGGGAATGTCAAGTACATCAAAGTCTATAGGTATGTAGAAGTTACCTAACTTGATGGGAACATCCTCCAAAATACCAACGGGACTGGTAATGGAGCGATCTGCCATGTATAACGTTGGGCTCTCCAAGTCTGGCTTTCTCACAAAGCTCCAGCGGGATGATGCTCACATTGGCTCCTAGATCACATAGTGCATCATAAGTTACATCCCCAACTTAGATGGGAATGCAAAATGAACCGGGATCTCTTAATTTTGGTGGCATCTTCTCCTTCATGATTTGAATGAGCTCTGAAGATCTAGATGTCATCCTTACTTCACCAAATTCTTTCAGTTTCCTCTTCCTTGATAAGATCTCTTTCAGAAATTTCCCATAGACAGGCATCCCTAGAATGACATCAATGAAAGGAATGTTAATATGTAGCTTATTCATAAGGTCTAGAAACTTACCAAAGTGCTTATCTAGATGTGCCCGTGCCCTTGACTGAGGGAACGGGAGTGGTGGTTATAAGAAGGAGGTGGAACATAAACTTCAGATTTTTCTTTTGCTTTCTGGGGCTCCATCTCGGTTGGCACCTTGACCGAGGTGTTCCTCGTTTGATCTTGGTCCGAGGTGTTCCTCATCTGATCGGGGCTCGACCGAGGTACTGGATTCTCAGTCTTAAATCCACAGCGTGTTGTAATAACCATGATTTGTCCTTTAGGGTTGCTCTATGTCCTTGCTGGGAGCTTCCCAGGATCTCTTGATGCTTCATTCGCCTTGTTGAAAAATTGTTGTTCTAAGGCTTTTTGTGCCTTCGAAAATGAATTCATAGACGTCTCCATAGCGTTGAGCTTGATCAATATAGCCTCTAGCACAACATCCGGTTTCTTCGGTGGCTGGGACGAGCTTGATGCAAGCTCCTGGCTTCTCAAAGAACTTGAAGAAGAAGAGGGGGCGTTGAGAGCATTTTCAGCATGAGAATAAGGGTTACCGGAATTTTGTTGATTTGATCTCCAATTGTTGTTATTTTTGTAGTTGTTGTTCCGCGGCCCTTGATAGTTGTTTCTTCCTTGGTATCCACCATCTTGCTCCTTCTTTGTTTGAGCTACTAAAAGCTCCTTCAATGCTTTCACTTCATTGCTAAGCGAGGTGAATTGAGCTCCATTTGAAGATGTATCTTGGAAGCTAACTCTCCTTGTTCCATCTTCAACTCGTTGATGGGAGTATTTCTCCATGTGTAAAGCTTGCTTTTCAATGAAATCCCAAGCTTCATCTATCGGCATATCCATGAAAATGCCGGCGGAAAGTAATTCGAGCTTGAATTGAGTATCTCTATCCAAACCCTTAAAGTATATCTCCAGCAACTCGATCTTTGGAATCCAATGATGTGGGCAATCCAAAAAAAGGTCCTTGAACCTCTCCCATGACTTGGACAAACTTTCTTTGTCCTTCATAATAAAAGCATTGATCTTTCCCCTCAATTCAACGGTCTTTGATGGGGAAAAAACTTAGTAAGAAACTCCGTCGTCATCTGATAGGTGATGAAATCACAATCTTATCAAGGTAGTTTTAGTATCTTTTAAGAGTCAAATGGTTGTATTTTGTTGCCAACTGTGTAAATCCAGCTGAAGAACTAAGCAATGAAGAAATCAAAAGATTTAGCAACAACTGGAAGAAGAACGAAAGCAAAGAGAAGTCCAGAGGAACCCTGTCACGTTACCCGCGGCGACACAGTCCCGCCCCGCGGCGACACTAATTCCAGAGGAATCCTGTCACGGCACCCGTGGCGACACTGTCCCAAACCCGCGGCGACACTGATTCTAGAGGAACCCTGTCACGGCACCCGCGGCGACACTGACACACCCCCGCGGCGACACTGATTCCATAGGAATCCTGTCATGGCACCCGCGGTGACACTGTCCCGCCCCCGCGGCGACACTGACTCCAGAGGAACCCTGTTACCGCCCCCGCGGCGACACTGTCCCGCCCCTGCGGCGAAAATGTGCCGCCCCCGCGGTGATACTGAGCCGCCCCCGCGGTTTGACACCAGAAAGGTCAAGAAGATCAACAGTTAGCCGTTCCAAAGCATTAATGACCCGCCCTGCGGCCCTGCCATGTCGCCCCGCGGCTCAGTTGAAGATGAAGCGTTTTGCACTAAACCGCCCCTGCGGCTCTCAGATCCGCGCCCGCGGTTATGCAACAGTCGTAATAAGTTTGGCTGTTTAGACTCTCACTTTATGGCATTTAAAGTGACAGTTTGGGCTGCCTATTTACTACAATTTAGTGTCCTAATTAGTATAAATAGAGATGCTAGGTTAGTGTTAGGATATCTCATTTTTCACCTCATCACATCAAAAACACTTTCATTTTCTTTGTTTTGTTTTGTTCTCTATGGAGGGCTAAGCACCTTTAGTTGTGCTTGACATTGGAAGCTCTCGACATAGATATGGTTGTAAGTTTTATAATTGAAGTTGTTATTCCATAATGAATTGTGTTATGTTCTTGTGCTTAACTTCTTGATTGTATCTCACCCTTTAACTAGCTTGATCATCTAGGTACTTGGGTCTTATCCAATGTGCTAGGAATTGTGGTTCCGGGTTCGGGTCATCTTTCTAGTAGCAAACACGTTTACATAAGCGGGTTGCAAGTGTACTTCGTGAGTGGAACATAACCACATGATTTTAGTAATGGGTTGTTTCTAAATCTCATGTGTCTCTTTATCTTTATTTGAATGCTATTGTTAAAATCTGATTATGTAGGTTTACGAGTTAGGATTAACAATAAGTACTATTGGGGCTGGTTGAACCGGTATGTAAATACGATCGAGATGAGAACAAACTTTGGAATAAACTTCATGAAAACAATGATCAACCATATTTTATGTTGAAGCGGATATTTGTCAAGTGCAACGTTTTCTTAAAACCATTGAAATCAACTTCTTGTTTGCTTTGCCTATTTGTCACTTTAACAATCAACCCCCCCTGGTTACATATAATTGATAGTTTAATCGCATTTGTGCTTTAATGACTCTCTATCTCTCTTGGGTTTAGGGATGACAATGGATCGGGTGGTGGGTGGATGACCCAATCCGCCACCCGACCCGCGAGGAAATCTCATCCACCCCACCCGACCCGTCATCCGCCAAACCCATCACCCGCATCCGATCCACCCGCATCCAATGAATGAAGCGGGTGGATCGGGTGATATTCGGGTGTTCTACGCATGTTCTTTAAATCGATATTAAACTCGGATTCGAATGCGGAATAATAATAATAATAAAATAAATTCAATCCAAAAAGTCTTATTCATAAAAACATGATAAATTTAATGTCAACACAAATCATAGTGTTATAAGTTTTAGTTCTTGAAAAATAGAGAAATTTAGCAATACATAACATACAATAAGATCATACTAGGAACTGATTAATTTTGCTAAACAATCACGTAAATCACCAATTTATAAATTAAAATGGAATTAAAGATCACTAAACAAGTAAACAATCAATAAATTTATAACGGGTGTAAGCGGGTGAAACGGGTCGGATGGGTGGATGGATGATGGATCAGGTGATGGGTGGATGAAAGGTCCATCCGAATCCGACCCGATCCGTCATCTGCTTCATCCGCCATCCGCTTTCATCCGCTTCATGTCGGGTTTTCACCCTTTTAATATGGATCGGGTTATCGGGTGTCCGTCGGGTTCGGATGAAATTGCCATCCCTACTTGGGTTCGACCCTTACTACTTAATCACTGTACTTGCTTTAGTATTGAGTTCAAAAATTACTTTGATAGGATATAAACGACCTAAGAAAATATCCTCGTCAAATTTGGCGCTGTTGCCGGAGAGATTAGAGTTTTTAAGTACTTTATTATTTTTATTGTCAATTATTGGTTTGAACCATTTGTATGGTTCAAACTCATGCTACTAATCTCTCTTTTATACTAGAAGAGAGTGAGAAAACAAGTGGTTGGATCATGGATGACATCAACGGGATAAGACCGCAACAGCAACAAATTGATCCCAGAGGAGTCATACAAGCATGATCAAGGACTTACGTCGAGCCAACGACGTAAAACAAAGGCGCTGCTCGGGAGGCAACCCGATGAAGGAGAAATACAAGTCAATCTGTCGTCTATCCGCCCCCGCGGCTATGACGGTCCGCGACTGCGGCCAACCCAGCAGATCCCGCACCCGCGGCAAAGAAGAGCCACGACCGCGGCGGCCATGACGACATGTATGTAAAAAAAAAAAGAAAAATAAGAAGAAAAACTTCACCTCCACTCAAATGTCCAACCACCATCCCCTCTCTCCCTCACTACTTACATTCACCATCCTTCTCCACTCAAAACCTATCCTCCACACTCACTTCCACTTATCCAACACGCCACCACCTGATCTCCACTTGTGGCAGGAGCTCTTCTTCTCATACTTCCCGTACCCACCGGAGTACCCCGATTGTCTACCATCTCATCAGTAAGCTTGTCCTTCATTCCTTCTCCACATTTATCCTTGCTTTCATGTTCCACTTTGAGGGCAAAGTGTGCTTCAAGTATGGGGGAAGAAATATCTTTGCATGTATAGTTTGTTTTGAGCATGTTCGCATTGAGTTTTTTATGTTTTAGAATTCAGTTTGAAATTCATAAAAAAAAAAACTCAATGCAAACATGCTCAAAACAAACTATACATGCAAAGATATTAGAAAAAGGCATGAAAATCCTTCGATAAACCGAAAACCCGAAAGGGCGGTTTAGGTAAAAAGAAGGTAGTCCGACCAACCTTAGGTTGGTGCAAAATTGGACTTGAGGGATGTGAGTTTCAAGTAAGATCATCAAACAAAAGAAGAAGAGTGGCAAGGTGAAAACCCGAATGGGAAACTTGACAAAATGAGCGGCACCGAGTGTAGGTTTCCCTTTCGACGTTTGGCGGCATAAGAAGGGGAGTCATAAGGAGGTTGTCCGGGTAGGTCACTCTTGGAGCGATAAGGATGGTAGCTTTCTCACATTTTCTCTCTTTTTCCTTCTTCCCTTCTTGGCTTTTCTTTGTTTTCATTGTCTATGCTTCTTGCCCATACTTCCTGAGGCCTTTGAGTCTAAAACTGCTGTCATTTGTTTTACTCGGGACGAGTAAAAGGTCTAAGTATGGGGGAGTTTGATAGGTGATGAAATCACTATCTTATTAAGGTAGTTTTAGTATGTCTTAAGAGTCAAATGGTTGTATTTTGTTGCCAAATGTGTAAATCCAGCTGAAGAACTAAGCAATGAAGAAATCAAAAGATTTAGCAACAGTTGGAAGAAGAACGGAAGCAAAGAGAAGTCCAGAGGAACCCTGTCACGGCACCCGCGGCGACACTGTGCCGCCCCCGCGGCGACACTGAGCCGCCCCCGCGGTTTGACACCAGAAAGGTCAAGAAGATCAACAATCAGTCGTTCCAAAGCATTAATGACCCACCCCCGCGGCCCTTCCGTGCCGCCCCCGCGGCTCAGTTGAAGATGAAGCGTTTTGCACTAAACCGCCCCCGTGGTTCTCAGATCCGCCCCCACGGTTATGCAACAGTCGTAATAAGTTTGGCTGTTTAGACTCTCACTTTATGGCATTTAAAGTGACGATTTGGGCTGCCTATTTACTACAATTTAGTGTCCTAATTAGTATAAATAGAGATGCTAGGTTAGTGTTAGGATATCTCATTTTTCACCTCATCACATCAAAAACACTTTCATTTTCTTTGTTTTATTTTGTTCTCTATGGAGGGCTAAGCACCTTTAGTTGTGCTTGACATTGGAAGCTCTCGACATAGATCTGGTTGTAAGTTTTATAATTGAAGTTGTTATTCCATAATGATTTGTGTTATATTCTTGTGCTTAACTTCTTGATTGTATCTCACCCTTTATCTAGCTTGATCATCTAGGTACTTGGGTCTTATCCAATGTGCTAGGAATTGTGGTTCCGGGTTCGGGTCATCTTTCTAGTAGCAAACACGTTTACATAAGCGGGTTGCAAGTGTAATTCGTGAGTGGAACATAACCACATGATTTTAGTAACGGGTTGTTTCTAAATCTCATGTGTCTCTTTATCTTTATTTGAATGCTATTGTTAAAATCTGATTCTGTAGGTTTACGAGTTAGGATTAACAATAAGTAATATCGGGGCTGGTTGAACCGGTATTTAAATACGATCGAGATGAGAACAAACTTTGGAATAAACTTCATGAAAACAATGATCAACCATATCTTATGTTGAAGCGGGTATTTGTCAAGTGAAACGTTTTCTTAAAACCATTGAAATCAACTTCTTGTTTGCTTTGCCTATTTGTCACTTTAACAATCAACCCCCCCCCCTTGGTTACATATAATTGATAGTTTAATCGCATTTTTGCTTTAATTACTCTCTATCTCTCTTGGGTTCGACCCTTACTTAATCACTATACTTGCTTTAGTATTGAGTTCGAAAATTAGTTTGATAGGATATAAACGACCTAAGAAAATATCCTCGTCATCATCTCTTCCCAAATGTTAATTTTTCCTGCCGGAAGAGATTGATACCAAGCAAGCGTCTTGTTTTTCAAAGAGAAGTAGAAAGGCCTCAACTTGTAATTGTTGTTCTCCACTCTTGATGGTCTCAAAGTCTCCAACAAAATTTCATAATTTTGCAAATGCTGATGTGGAGATTCTCTCTCCAAACCTCCAAATTGACATTGCCGAATCATGGTTAGAACATGCGGTCGAAGTTCATATTCATCCTTAGCTGGATCTCCTAGGTTGACTGTTGGACGCCGAACTTGTTGATTGGGGTCCATCCTTTGACCTAGGTTTTGTGGAACTCCAGCAAAAAGAACATCTCGGACTGACATCCGAGGTGGTGGGTGTATCTCGGATGGGGCAACTAGGACTGGGTCTTGCCTCGGTCGAGCATCTGGGATCGGTCGAGGTAAAAACTGAGCCCTTAGAGCGGCCATATCTGCTTCAATTCCTTCAGTTCTTGCGCGAATCTCGTCTCTCTCTCTCTCTCGATGCAGTTCTTCTTTACTGAGGCGCAGTTGTTCCAATGCCTCCTTCAATTCGGCTTCAAGATCGCGATTGTCTTGATTGGCCATCTTAGCTTCTTTCAATCTTCTTTTGTAGGTTGTTTCTGGTTCGGGATCGTAAGTAATGATATCCTTTCTGCACGAGTTCTTTGCATAAATCTAAGGAAAGATCCTGCGAAATCACTCAAGTAAAGTAGTCAATAGAAACAAGGGCAATAGCCCCGAAAGGCAACCGAAACCGAACTTGGTCTTGACAAAGTCCCCGGTAACGGCGCCAAAAACTTGTTCGCTCCAAAAGGTGTGTGCAAGCTTTAATATTTATACCAAGAATAATTGCAAATAGCGAACCCGCAATGTACGGATCGATTGTAATAAAAGCAAGAATTCTAGGGTCGAACACAGAGACTATGGTAAAACAAAGATCGGTAACTCAGGTTGTCAATAACAAACATGGAACAAAGCAAAGCTATCAAAGATGATATAATAATCAGATAAACAAAATGCGGATTCTAGAGATTAAAGCATCCAGTTGTGGTTCCGACTCAAGATCTCAAAAGATAGCGTGGACAAAGCTGAGGTTTGCAACGGGAAGGTGTTTCTAAATAGATCACCGGGTAAGTCTCACTATTCACTATCCCAAACCAAAGATCCTCTCACCGGGTAAGTCTCAAGGTACTAAGGAAAGGAACTATAATCTCAAACCAACACACCACCCAAGGGGATAGAACCAACCTTTACCGGGTAAGTCTGAGGCTAACTCTCAAAGATGGGATGAAGGCAAACTCAAACCCCAATAAAGGATAAACCTTTATTACCTACACTCGTGATCTTGGGTAAACAAACAAAGGAATCACCGGGTAAGTCTCATCCTAGGCTTGCATTGAACCAGGAAAGGTATAACAAGGATAGGATATTGCAAATTGAAACCTCAACTCAGATAAGGATCAGGAAAGGGCTCGCCTCGCTCAGTTATATCCCATCCCGGCCGAGATGTTCTATGAATGACCGAGGTGTTCTACGGTTAAGGCAAAGGCTCGAGCTTTCAGGGTCCACCAGGATAAAGGCTCATTCTTTCATCTTCTTTCCCACAACTTTCAACCAATCACCCTAGAATCGCATAAAGAACTTAGCCAACAATCATCATGATAACAATAATCAAATATATAAGAAATGAATCAATATTCAAACAAGAAAACCTTAACACAAAGGTCTCAATAACTGAATCAATCAATCAAACAACCAATCGGCGTTCCTCAATCACAAATCCGAAAAGACAACAAAACCAAACCAACTAAGAAAATCTTACAAACTTCCTTCAAACTAGATTTCTTCCTTCCTTGAACTTCAACCTTCAAAACTTCCTTCAACATCCTTAAACTTCTGAATCAAAGAATTGGTGATCCGAAGATGGTTGAATTCTAGAAAATCAGCCTCTATATATAGGAGAATTATCTTCCAAAGATAAAATATCATAAAAAGATAATTTCCTTCCTTCAAATATCTTGCAATCTTCTTTGCTTCCAAAAATATATCAGCCAAAAAGATATTCTTCCTTCCAGAAATCCATCCAAAAATATGTGATATTCACTTTCCAAAAATAGAAGATTTCAGCCAAAGATAAAGATCTTATGTCCCGTTATTACTTCGCCTCGGTCTAGACGCTGTTGAAGATCACCTCGGTCGAGGTGGTACTGTAGCTGACCGAGGTGAGTGTCATCTGAGTGTGAAACTCTCTAATCTGGTCTGAAATCAATCTTCCAAATCATTTCCATGATTCCTGAGCTCTTCTTGTAAATCCTCAATGCTCCAAAATGTAGCTTCAATGACTCCTTAGCTCCTTTAGCTCCAAAACATTCCAAAACGTGCCATTTTTCCTACAATCACAACGAAACTAGGTTTAGACCTCGATTCCCGCAAAGGTAGACAAAACAACAATATAATCAAAGAATATACATCCATACATGCAGATTTATGAAGATAAAACGTCTAAACAAATCCCAAAATATAGACTATAATACATGCTATCAAAGAACTCAGCAAGGGACCAAAGCTTGGTTCTTTCAATCCACACACGCGTCAACACTCAAACGAAGAGCTTGGAAAAACCACTAGCCATCAACAAAGGATAACCAAGAATCAAGACTCGATCTTGATTCATGGGGAGAAGAAGAAGATTAACGAAAAAGAGAAAGACGTAAAGAAGAAGAAGAAAGCATGCTGTAGGTTCATGAACGTGTAGAAGCATAAAAGGGATGAAGACTTACACGTTTTGCAGAAGATCACAAGGGAAAGGCCGTAGCTTTGCTCAAAGTTGAAGAAGATGTAAGCAAGAAGAGGAAAAAGAGAAAGACGGCGGGAATATATAGAGAACGGTTGGAAAAGATAAAGGAAGGTTGATTTTAGGGTTAGAAGATCAAAGGAAAGTCGCCCCATAACTTAGAAGATCGGATCTTCTAAGATAGGAATGAAATAAAACGGATTAAAAACAGATTGAGCGCGATCTGGAGTCAGCCGTAGGGCGGCTGACCTTGCCGTGACCGCGGCTTGCCGCAAGGGCGGCCACTGTCACTACGGGGGCGGTGAGAACCAAAAACCGGCTGTTATATCAGATCCCCCTAAAAATAAGTTTTGTCCCGAAAGTCAAAGCAAACCACACAAGAACAAACAATGAAGCACAAACATTGATCTCAACTCATAATCCCTCATGGGGGACATAACTCAAAACGTCACATACGCATGTACATAACTCAACAAAAGGAAACTAAAACTCCAACATCTATACTATAGGTATATCCAACTCAGCATAGAACTCCGGATAGTTCCTCTGGATACTATCCTTTGTCTCCCAAGTCACCTCGTCTGTTCCTCGCATCGACCACTTAATCTTCATCATTGGTATGTCGTTCGACCGCAAGCATCTCATACTACGCTCTAAGATAGCTACCGGGTGCTCCACGAACGTATGGTCTGGCTCGACCACTAAATCCTCATTATTGACGACGTGTCTCGGGTCTGGTACGTACTCCTATAATTGAGACACATGGAAGACTGGGTGAACACCCTCTAGTCTCGGTGACAGAGCAAGTTTGTAAGCTGCCCCTCCAACTCGCTCAAGAATCTTGAAAGGTCCGACGTATTTGTGACTCAACTTTCCCTTGACGCCGAAACGTCTACCACCTCGGGTTGGGGATCCTCTCAACCATACATGAGCTCCAACTCTGAACTCTAGAGGTCTGTGCCTCTTATCCGCGTAAGACTTTTGACGACTCTGTGCTGCTAACATCCACTCTCGGATCATCATTACTTGAGCCATATCGTCCTGTATTTGCTTAGGTTCTACCCCGCTAGCACTACTCGGCTTATCCCAACATAGCCGGGTACGAAATCTTTGTCCGTATAAAGCCTCGTAAGGAGTCATCCTGATCGATTCGTGCCAATTGTCTGTCCCCAGTCTAGCACGTAGATCGCGCCGATCTATTTTTTGTTCGTTTTTATTTCCTTCCATATATAGAAGATCCGATATTCTATCTTATGGTCCGGCTTTCCTATGATGTTCTTAACCCTAGAACGTCTTTCCTTCTATCTTTTAACCCCTTTCCTATAAATTCCCTCTTTCTCTTCTTTTACCCGTTTCTTGCATATGTTTTCCTTCAACTTCAAAAACTACAACCTTCTTCCTTGTGATTCCTTGCTGAACGTGTAAGTCTTCTCCTTCTGTGTTTTTCATAAGTTGTTGCATGCCTTTCCCTTCTGTTTCGCTTTCTTCTTTCATTCTTCCTTTTCTTCTTCTTCTTCTTCTTCTTCTTCAAGAATCAAGTTTGAGTCTTGATTGCTTTTGGCCTTCCGTTGTTGATTCATTGATGTTCACAAGCTCCCTTGGTTGAGTTGTGAAGTGTGTGTGTGTTGAGAGAAGCAAGCTTTGGCCTCGGTTGAAGTTCCTTGTTGTCGAAGAAGAAGTCGGCGTTTTTGTCACAAAAACCGCCCCCACGCCTCTGTCGTGCTGACCCCGTGGGATTTTCCCAATCCCGCCCCTGCGGTGCTGTTAGCCGCCCCTACGGTTTTCTTGTAGTAGCTCCCGTCTTTGGTGAACTATTTCCTTCCTTGCTTCCCTCATTCCTTTCCTTGACTTTTATGGATGTTGTTGACCCTTGGTGTTCAATAAGACTAAGGTTGAGACCTTAGATTGTGGAGATCTCTTAGAGATCATGGAGACTAGAAGTTATAGACTTCTAGCAATTGTTTCGGTTCCTGAATTGTTATGCCTAGTTGAGCATGCTTTCCGTCCTTCTTTCCTGCGGGAAACTGAGTTTTTGTTGATCTTTGAGTTACCTTCGAGTGAGGTAAGTCCCCTGGACTTACTTAGCTTCATTCCGTATATTGGTTTGAGTGTGTTGGCTTGTTTGAGTTGTTTATTGTTGTTAATGGATAACCGGACGAGGATTGACCTTTATAACGGTAATTGACCCAAGTGTATGATAATCGGGCGGTGACCACTTGTCTAGTTCTAAAGGAGACTAGGAGGTGCTCTTGCAACCTAGGCTTGCAGGTAACGGATAGTATTGATCTATTCCTGTTGGTAGATGGAAGCGGAGGCGAGTTTCGGTCCGGAGATTCTCGTATGATAAAAGAAGTTGAATTAGTAATGGATAACTTAATGAAAGATAATAATCGGTTGAATGCAAGCATTCTATATGTTTATGTTACCTTATGTGAGTTTGAGCCTTTACTGTCTTTCCGATATCTAGAATGTTAGCTAACGGTTTATACCGATGTTCTAGATGTTCCGCATGTTAGGGATGTTGTTGAGTGATCCGGACGGTGTAGTTAGCCAGGGTCCCCGTACATTATATGACGGGATCGGGTTTATATTTCTTTTGTTGTTTTTTCTCTTTGCTTTGAACTCGGCTGCGAGTCTTTTACGCTTACCTTTGTTATAACCTTTGATTTTATCATGAGTTTTGGTTTTCTTTTATTTGTTCCTTGTTGTAAGATCCGTTGTGTCGTTGCTACTCTTAAGGTCGGGATCCATTGTGAGGTCCTAGCCCGTAACGCTTCGAGTTCCTAGAACTCGGGATGCTACAAACAATATCACCATAGGAGACCTAAGTGTGAGTAGGGTCTCATTGAGTGTACAGTTGCTAACAAGCTAGCAACTTCATCTTGGATGGCCTTTCCTCTTATTCTAGTGATGTCTTCTTCCAAGATGGGGCTTGAAGATGTTGTGGTTGTCTTGTCATTCAATGCCTTACCCTTGATCTAGTAGTTGGTCCTTGACAACGTTGACGTAGTGTTGGGGATGATCCTTCATCATATTCTCTCAATCGAATTCATCCGCACATCAACTAAGGAGTAGTTGAAGCTTAAGCATGATCTAGATCCGGAATTCATCCTTGACGTATCCAAGGACGCTTCATACTACCGCCATCTACTTGCTTATAAGTTTCGAAGCACTCTTTATTAGGACATATGTAATAGGAAGCTCCGGGATCAAGAACCCACACATCAGTCTGATAGGTGTGCCTACCAACAACCAAAGGTATATCCTCATTTCATTTAAAATAATCTTCTACAATAGCTACAAAACCTAAATCCTGCGGTTTCTTCTTCTTAGGGCATTCGTTCTTCCTATGCCCTTTCTCCTTATAGTAGTTGCAAACGTTATTAGGCTTAAGACCTTTTGAAGAAGACAACTTCTTGTTTTTATTTTTCCTTGATTTTTCTTGTTTCTTGCCTCCACTTGTAAACATACCAAATGTCTATTTGCCCTTACCTACACCACTTTCATTCACCTTATGGCATAGTTCCTTTATATAAAGGGCGGACCTGAATAGAGTTTTCATATGATGACGACAAAGATACCAACATAATCAACACAACATCCTCGCCCTTAATCTTAACATTAATATTACGCAAATCTAGTAGAATTGTGTTCAAGTAATCTAAGTACTCATGAAGTTATGTACCTTCTTGTATTCGCAAGCTAAACAAACATTTCTTTAGAAACTTCTTGTTGTTGAGAGACTTCGTCATATAGAGACTCTCCAACTTCAGCCACAGTTTGACTGCGGTATCCCGATATGCAACCTCGCATAAGACATCATCTGCGAGACACAACATGATGGTCAAATGCGCCTTATCCTCCTGCGTGGTCATCTCAACAGCATCACCCTTTTCTTTATCGGATTTCTTCCTTGATAACGGCCCCATAAATCTTGTTGTAATGCTCACATCTTGATATGCCATAGACTGAAACTATTTCTCCTAGTAAACTTGTCGATCTTCATGTTGAAAGAAGACATCTTTCTCTCAGATCACAGAAAACTAAAGAACTCAAAACTCTAATACTAGTTTGTTGTCTGAAAATAATGAGAAAGAATAAAATTAAACAAGAAAGACGACACACATATATAATGATCCACCTAATAATGACTAGATCTAAAAAATTTTATTGAGAAATTTCGGAATACATATAACAATAGATAATTATCACCTTCAAAGATAATTATAACAAATAATTGAAGGCAAAACAAACAAATAAGGTAAACAATAACAAATAATTGGAGGCGAATCAAACTGATATACTGCAGTGGGAGCAGACCGGACATCTACAAAAGAACACCGCGAGTCTTCTCGTCAATTTGACGAGCGCCGGGTATCAACAAGTGGAGTGACGTGGCTTTGGAGAAAGTTCAAAGAATCCAAAGTGAGATTGACGGCTGCGGCTACAACTTGTAGAATTTTCGAACCACCAACTTTGTGGACACAAAGGACTTCTTTCTTCTCTTGAGACAAATTAGATTGATTTTGTCATAGAATTCATTAATTTGTTAGCTGGTATACCAATTATATCGCTGAAATTAAAAATACACAAATCATCTTAAATTGTTTAGAACCAAAAGTAGTTCAAATGGGATGCTCGTTACGTACCTTCATATTATATTACACGAAATATGCCATGCAGTCATGCACGATGCATATAAAGTACCAAAAAAAGTGAAAACAAAACTCAAAAACGAGAAAAAAAAAAACCAAACTAAAAACAGGAGCTTTATTTATCTTCACCGACTTTGACAAAGAAGCTAATTAAGCTTCAGCGCGGCTATCCATGTTGCTTCTTGAATTCCTGTTGGCACTTTAATCGGCAAAAGAGCGACTCTACTTCCTGTGCACGGGCAGGGAAGTCTTTCTCGCACTTCTTTTTACACTCTTCGTACTTCCTTTCAGCCTCTTGGCTGCGCACGTGCACCTTGTTGTCGCGATCCTCGTCGTCATAGCTCTCTCTTTGTTCTTGCCTCCCAAGTTCCTTCTCGCATCGTTCCTCGCATATGCGTAGTTGGAGACCGCTTAGCTCTTGAGTCTGGCACTTACGACTGAATTGACGGAATTTCTTTTGTGGGTCTTGGCTACGTGGGCTCAATGAATCTTCGTCGTCGTCCTCTACGTAGCTTGGTCTCCCTTGTTGCCTCTCGAGTTGCCTCTCGCAGCTTTGCTGGCACATTCGATGTTGGCGATCACTTTCCTCTTCGGTCTCGCAGCGACTCAGGCATTGACGGAATTTTTGAACTGGGTCATTGCTACGCATGGATAAGGCCGAAGAGGCCATCAACGACAAGAGAACCAGGAGGATCGGAACTGAAAAGCGGAATAGGCAGATAAATAGTTTAGCCAATACTCTAGAAGGGGGGATGAATAGAGTATGTATACTTTTCGCAATCTTAGGATAGGTAAGACCTTATCAAAAAGGATAAGACCTTATCCAACGAGATAAAGTCTTATTCGAAATTATAAGACCTTACACGTTTCTCTAAGATTGATATTAAGCGTAAAGGTTTAGACAAACCAGGAATGTTAAGAGTAAGAAAAGATCAGCAGTAAAGGACACGCGATATGTTAACGAGGTTCGGTCACCAACACGACCTAGTCCCCGCCTAGGATTGATTCAACCCTAGGATTCCAAGTAGCTTTATTTTCCTTCTTCTTGATGAGTTCCAGATACAATCTTCAGAAGACCTTCCCTCTTCTAAACTCAAAAGTCTTACACTTCCTATCTAGCAACTCACACACTCAAAAAGGAAAACTAAAGTACTCCAGATACAACAATAGTATCCAACGTGCCTAGAAGTAATAACGGTTTGTATGATCCTAGTTGAATTGTACTATCAGCTCGAATAAGGTCTCACACTCTCAGAGAAGTAGAACGACGAAGCTTCGAATGTGAGAACAACACTTTGTGAGAAGAAAATAGATAAGTCGATTTGTCACTTGTGTTCCAGTCGTAGGTAATGAACGTGTGTTTTGTGTCTTCTTCCTTGTCTCTTTAAATAGGCAAGCGTATCAGCAATTTTGATCGTTGAAGAAGATCTTGTCTACGTGATCCTTGGAGATCTTGGTTGTTGAGATTTGATTCAATTTTGTTTGTTGAGATTTGAAGTCAAGCCAAACTTGTTTGTTGGGATGTGAAGTCAAACTAAGTTGAGATTTAGAGAATCTTCCAATTTTATCTTAAGAAGATTTAATTAAAACAAATCAAAGATTTGTTAAAATCAAATCCTTTAAAGAACTCAACAAGAAGGAAATAGCCGTTTGGATATACGTCACTCAAGTGTAGTTTTTGTCCAGTTTTGGTAAGGTCTTACCAGATCATGTAAGGCCTTACTGAAACCTGGAAACCAAGGTTTTCTGTAATATGATAAGGCCTTACCAGACACTGTAATGTCTTTACCAAAACTTGTAAGGTCTTACAAAAACCTGGAAACCAAGGTTTTGACTTTCATCAACCATAAGTAATGTCTTATTATCAAGGTGGACTTAACAATCTCCCCCTTGATAAAAGACAAAACTTATGATCTATTATCCTGCAGTTGAACAAACAATATAACAGAAGCACATGTAGGATCAAATTTTTTAAAAAGAAAAGTTTTTCAAAACACCAAACCAAAACAACTAAGGTTTTTCCAAAATATTCAAAAGACAGAAATATTCTCCCCCTTTTTGTCTTTCAGCAAGAAAATTTTAAAATTTGAAAAGATCAATCTTCATCATCAGAGACTTCAACGACTTCATCAAACCATTGCCCATAAGCAGAAGAAGGACCACCTCTTGGTTTGCGAAATCGATTATGCACCTTTTTCCTCCATCTATCCTGTGCATCACTAACTTTGTTACATGCCATCATTTTTTCTAAATGCTTTTCCTGTTCATTTCGGTATTTCTTGACCAATCCATATTCTTCTACTGTCAAGATTGATGGCTCAGGAACTATGGGTCGAAGAATGCAGTGTTTTAACACCTTGCGTTCACAGTTAATCACAACATTCTGACACACTTCTTGAATGTGTTCCACAACATCTTCATCCAAAGGCATGATTGAGGAAGTTGCCTTGTAAGATAGAGATGTCAAAAATAGTAACTGATTTAGCTTCTCATTTACCATTAACAGCTTCTCATGTGTGTCATCCTGTCTATCCACAATATCAGCACGAGCAATATTCAGATCCTTCCTCAAAGCATCTACTTTTGCCTCCAAATCCTGAATTCTCTGTTCGGAAGAAGGCTGAGCAGTTTGTTGATGTTTCTTCGAAATCCATTCTCCAGATAAAGTTTTCTCAACCCCAAGTCGTCCCAAACATTCCTCATCAATTTGTCCTTTATGAAAAATCCTATCCTCATATGTAGTATCAACTTCAAAGAATTCGAAGATCTTTGGAAATAGATTGGCATACGGAAGAGGGGCTGTCAAAGGAGTGTTTACAGTGTGCAGCATGTAGGATAAGATGAGGTTAGGAACATCAATAACATGTCCAGTAAGAATTAAATCCAGAATCTCCAAAAGATTATCAGTGATCAATTCTCTGGAATGCTTTCGTGGAAGAATGCACCTAGCCAGCAAAGTGAAAACAATCTTGGCTTCTAAAGTTAAGACATTATGGGTTTGTTTTTGCTTTGGCTTTGAAGAAGTAGCCACTGAAGGGATTTGTTTCTCAAAAAATGTTTTCTGGGCATGGGCAAGACACACGCTTTTAGGAGGATGGGATTTGGTATCGATTTCCTCAGGAATCCCTAAGATGATCGCCAAGGAAGAAGCAGAGAGGGTGATTTTTTGCCCTTTTATCTGGGAATGTAGAGTCAAAATCCCCTTTTCTCGGTGAGCAAAAAGGTTAACAAAGAATAGTCGGGTAAGGCGTGGGAATGCAGAATTACCCAGATTAAACAAGCTCCAGACATTTGAACATTTCAGCAGATTAACACAAGGCAGATCCATAGACTCAAGAAAGCTCACATCAACATTTTCACAAAAACTCAAGGGATGATTGGCAAATCCATCTTTCCACATCCCAGCTTTGGTATAGTTTAAGAACCAAGAAAATGGTGCTTCATTACTAACCTCAAACCCTGAAGGCGGTGATCGAAGACGATGTTGCGGTCTATCCTTAGCGGCTGGGGGATAAATTTCTTTAGAAATCTGCTGAGAAGGAGAGGGTGTGGATCTTGAAGAATCAGAATCTGGATTGTATTCTTCTAGAATAGCTTTGCCCTTTCTAGCGGATGATCGCTGCTTCTTGGGTGCTGGAGCAGTGGACTGAGTTGAAGATCGCTTGGGAGCCATTACAATTTAGGGTTTTGAAGGTGAGAGAGACGAGAAGGTAGTCGGAGGATTTATGAAGCGCAGAAAGGAAATCATAAAATGAGATCTTTGAAGATTTGGTATGAGAGAGAGAGGGAAAATCTTTTAAAAATCTTCGTAAAATTTTAAGAAATTTTAAAAAGATCAAAAATAAAACATAAAGATTTCCATAAATAAAATCTATTAGTTAGTTATCTAAAAAGATAATAACTAAAAGATTTGATCCAAATTAATCTAAAAAAAAATAAAATCAAGAACATGCTATTATTTAGTAAGGCCTTGAAATGTATTTTAAGGTCTTAATGTAGGGAATAAGATCAATATTGTAAAACAATAATTGCTCCCCCTACATTTGTGCCTCCCTGTTAAGGATACCGAGTTCTAACCTTATGAAGTTAAATCTCTCTCCGGGTAAAGGTTTTGTAAAGATATCAGCTAGTTGTAGATCAATAGAAATGAATGTCAAAGACACATCACCTTTTTCTACATGATCACGTATAAAATGGTGTCTCACATCTATATGTTTCGTTCTTGAATGCTGTACAGGATTTTTGGAAATAGAAATAACACTAGTATTGTCACATTTTATTGGTATATCCTTAAAGTTGAATCCAAGATCTTTGAGTTGTTGCGCAATCCATAAGATTTGCGAACAACAAGCTCCAGCAGCAATATATTCAGTGTTCGCTCCAAACGGTGTGTGCAAGCTTTAAATTTATACCCTAGACGTAAGCTTAAAACAAGGATGCGAACCCGCAGTGTACGGGTCAATCGTAGTAAAAAGCAAGGAATTCCAGGGGTCGATCACACGGACTTAGTGAAACAAAGTCCAATTACGGTATGCTTAAGCAATCACTAACCACAATAGTTATTAAAACAATCAAAGATGATAAAGAAGTCAATAAAGGAAATATGCAATTCTAGGGATTAAAGCATCTAGTTGTGGTTCCAACTCAAGATCTAAAGATAAGCGGACAAAGCTGAGGTTTTTGCATGGGGAAGGTGTTACTAAAGTGGAATAGATCACCGGGTAAGTCTCACTACTCACTAATCCTAAACCATAACTCCTATTACCGGGTAAGTCTCAAAGAATTAAGATAAAGAACTATAACCTCAAACTAACACACCATCTAAGGGAATAGAATCAACCTTTACCGGGTAAGTCTCAGGCTAACTCACAAAGATGGGATGGAAGCACACTCAAACCCCAATAAAGGATATACCTTTATTACCTACACTTATGATCTTAGGTACACAAACAAAGGAATTACCGGGTAAGTCTCATCCTAGGCTTGCATTGAACCAGGAAAGGTGTAATAAGAATATGATTTGGCAAACTCTAACACTTAACTCTCAGTTTCGGATTAGATAAGTCACCTCGGTCAGCCAAATTCCACCCCGGCCGAGATGTTCATCGACTGAGCGAGATGCTTATGTTTAAGGTTAAAGACTCGAACTTTCAGGGTCCTACTGGAATCTAAGATTATTCTATCATTGTTTTTCCCACAACCTTCAGCCAATCACCCTAGAATCACACAAAGAGATTAGCCACTCATCATCATGAAAGTATTAATCAAGTATATGGGAAGAAGGTGAATATTTGAACAAGAAGAATTTAATGAAAAGACTTTAATAACTGAATCAAATATCACAACAAAAGCGTTCCTTGGATAGAAATCCAACAAGGCAAGACAACAAGGAAGGGAATCTAAGATAATCTTACAAAAACCCTTCAAAAGCTATAAAAGCTACAATCTTCCTTCTTCAACCTTCAAAAAGGTTCTTCAAATCTCCCAACTGGAGTATGGCTGCAGCGTGTTTTTCGGTGTAAGCGGGGTGATAGCGGATATAGCAGCGTATGCAGGATCTCCAACTGTATGCGGATGCCGGATTTATGGGAAATCCGATCCTTTTTATAGGAAAATTACTCTCCAAAGATAAGATATCTTAGAAAGATCTCTTCCCATAAAAATAGGTAAAATATATGATCCAGCATATCTTCTTCCTTCCAAGAGTCAAGCCAAAAAATATAAGATCTCTTTCCAAAGATAAAAGATCTCAGCCAAGAATAGAATATTCTCGCCGCGTCCCAGGTGTTCGCCTCGGTCGAGTCGACTTCTCTGGATCACCTCGGTCGAGGTGAATCTGTGGTCACCCGAGGTGAGTCACAACTGAATGTGAAATCTCTCAAATCTGGTCCAAAGTGAATCCTAAATCCATGGCTACGCTTCCTGGATGGTTCCTTATGTTCCTGGATGTAGCTCCAATGACTCCATAGCTCCTTTTGCTCCTTTTTGATGCAAAACGTGCCATTTTACCTACGATTACAACGAAACTTGGTGTAGACCTCGATTCCCGCAAAGGTAGATGAAACGACAATATAATCACATAATATACATTCAAACATGCAGATTATTGAAGATAAAACGTCTAAACAGGCCCCAAAATATAGACAATAATTCATGCTATCAAAATACCCCATACTTAGCCCTTGCTTGTCCCCAAGCAAGTTCCAAATCTAAAATACAAGATAGAATGGATTATAAGTCATAACGATCAATGAAAAAGTCTTTCAAAACATTTTAATGGTGTGCTACAATCATAGATCACTCTAAGAGAGTACTTCATGGAATTTAAAATCAAAATATGATCAAAACATTTTATTAAAATGAGAAAGTTGTTCATCTTTGCATAAAATCATAGAATGCATAATAAATCATAATCATCGAAATTAATCATGTATAATCCAGTTTAAACCACTAAGTCAATCAACAAGCTCGAGGTCTCAAGGGCTTCCCAAAAGAAAGGTCAAGAAACGTGTAGGGTAGGGATGTATAGAAGGTAATGTGGTGCTAGAATCCGGGAATAGGATCTTTCTTCACTTTAGTTGAACTTCAACGTCCCCCACCAATAAGCTTTGCTTATTTTACACTTTTTTTTTACTTTACTTTTTGGGATGCATGGACAGAGGTGCACAATAACCGAAGCCTGGGAAATCAGCAATCATCAATTTCTTGAGATGCATCAAACCCTTGATGCACATACCATGACCCGTTAGGAATATCGCTCAATCCGACTTTGGCAAGACACAAACACCCTGCTATGTGAATGGTGCCGAGTTACTCATCATCATGATTGACTTCCCCAAACCTATTTGTTTCTTTCTAAACTTTCAGCCAACATCTCAACTTTTCTTTCACTTTACTTGCTTTCACCACTCGCTTCCAAATTCCCGGATAGGTAAAGGGAGGCAAAAATGTATATGAGGGGCTAAGCATGATCAAGAAGAAGAAGAAAGAAGAGAATGAATTGCCTTGGTCTTTCCAGGAAGAAAGTGAGAGAACTCATCATGTGGTGTCAACCTTCAATTTCAACATAATTTGGATAAAAATAAAGTATTAAACATGCCAAAATTTCAAACAAAGCATTTAGCAACTTAAACATATTATAAAACCTTTCAAACATATAAATATTTCAAAACAAATCTGTAGACAAAATCTTCACTGAGGAAATATCCAAAGAAGAAGCACAAAAACTTTTTGGAAAAATTTCTTTCAGTTAGCCTACCTCGGTCAAGATGTTCTAAGTCAACCGAGGTGCATCACCTCGTTCGGCCAGAATCATCTCGGTCGAGGTCGAATTTTTTTTTCTTTAACCTGTTTTTCGACGTTTTTCTCAATCAAATAACCTGTATGTATGCATGTAATCTCAGATAAACACATAGAGCATAATAAGATCATAAATATCCATCAAAGTAGCATACAATCATCCATAGTCAAATAACACATCCGCATACCCCATACTTGGGATACATTGTCCCAATGGGTCAAATAAGTCTAGAAAATAGAGTACTCACCGGACATAAGCTGAAGTGCTTGAAGTCCGACCCTCTACTCTTTCTTTGTAGTTTGGAAGCAAGAATCGTCGAAATCGATCGAAGAACGGGAAAGCGAGGCGAAACTGTGCCGCGGTCGAGAAGGAGAGAGAGGGAAGAGAGAGAATTCGATCCCCCTTTTATACCCTTTTCTGAAACTGATGTCACCTCGGTCGAGATGGTCCCGACTGGACTGAGGTGATACGGACCGAGGTGAGTTGTCAGAAGCCCTAATCGACTCGGTTGTTCAGAAATCATCTCGGTCGAGGTGCTGTGACAGCAACCGAGATGTACTTCACTTAAACTCCGTCTTCTCAAATTCTCGAACTTTTGTCCTTCCAGTGCTGCTCCTGAGTTGTAATCGTTCCCTTGGAAGTACCTGGTTTATGTCTAGGACGCCAAAAACAAAACAAAGCAAAGCAAAAGCAAACTATCTAAAACTAGACTAGAAAAGGAAAAAGAAAGCAATACCTTGGGTTGCCTTCCAAGAAGCGCTTGGTTTAAGGTCGCTAGCTGGACCCTTCCCCATGGAATTACTCAATGTACCTCGAATATCCTGGAGTGCCCATCACATCCATCATAAAACTCTCCCAAAAAGGTCCCGGTTCCTAATTTCACCGGAAAGTGGTAGGATCTCCTACGTACAAGCTTGTACGGTTTGGTTCTCACCGGAATCATACCGGTCTTCCTCTTTTTCCATGGGACATAACTCAGTCCTTCGTCCCATCCTTTCCTTGATCGAGAAAACAGCTTCTCGAGGATTCTAGTAGCTTCCCCATCTCCAACTTGGGGATAGTACAAGGTCTTTGTCATGTGAATGACCCCATACTTGAACAAATAACACTTCGTTGCCTTAGCGATGAAGCGCTTGTTAACTTCACTCCTTATAATCCAAGGAGCATCTTCTTCCAACAAATTCAATGGAGGTTTCATCTTAATCTTAGGAGGTTCTTTCGGAAGAGACCTCCAACTCTTTGGTGCATCCCTGAAGAAATCTAGAACTTTAGTAGGAATTTCGAAGGGAGTAAGAGAAGGCACCTTATAAAGTTCTCCAAAGCTTGGGACAAGTTTCATGTTAGGTTGATAATCCACACATGAAATCTTTTCCAACTCAACTGATCTTTCTTCCACCTTGGCCACAGTCTCAGTAATTTGGCCAAGGTTCTCTCCATCTTCCACTTCCAGTTCTACAGATTCTTCTTCCATCTCGGCCGATCTCTCTTCCACCTCGGCCGATCTCTCTTTCACCTCGGCCGAAGTCTCAACAGTTGGATCGAGATCTTCCACATCTTCCTCTTCCTCAAAAGCTTCAGGAGAAACTTCTGGTTCGATTGGGGGAATGCTTGAAACTTGCAGCACTTCCTTATGCTCCTCTTCCGGATTAACATAGGATAGGGTGCTTTCCTTGAGCTCCTCCACCTGCTTCATCAACTTCTCCCATCTTGATTCAAGAGAATCTTCAAGAGGTTGCTCATAAATGTTTCTAGGGACATTCATCTCATCCCATATCGCAAGCTCCTTCTCAATGGCCTTTTCTCTTTCCCTTTCATTGTTAAACCAATAAAAGGAGTATTTCTCTTCCAAGTATTCATAATTGTCCGCCCTAGCACTTTGTCTTGCTATCCAGGCCGGATCAAATGTAGTCATCGAATATCCTGAAAACCACAAAACTCAGAGAAAGAGTAGTTAATATCAACAAGGGCAATAGCCCCGAAAGACAACCGTAACCGGCTCGGTCTAGACCAAGTCCCCGGCAACGGCGCCAAAAACTTGTTCGCTCCAAACGGTGTGTGCAAGCTTTAAATTTATACCCTAGACGTAAGCTTAAAAGAAGGATGCGAACCCGCAGTGTACGGGTCAATCGTAGTAAAAAGCAAGGAATTCCAGGGGTCGATCACAGGGACTTAGTGAAACAAAGTCCAATTACGGTATGCTTAAGCAATCACTAACCACAATAGTTATTAAAACAATCAAAGATGATAAAGAAGTCAATAAAGGAAATATGCAATTCTAGGGATTAAAGCATCTAGTTGTGGTTCCAACTCAAGATCTAAAGATAAGCGGACAAAGCTGAGGTTTTTGCATGGGGAAGGTGTTACTAAAGTGGAATAGATCACCGGGTAAGTCTCACTACTCACTAATCCTAAACCATAATTCCTATTACCGGGTAAGTCTCAAGGAATTAAGATAAAGAACTATAACCTCAAACTAACACACCATCTAAGGGAATAGAATCAACCTTTACCGGGTAAGTCTCAGGCTAACTCACAAAGATGGGATGAAAGCACACTCAAACCCCAATAAAGGATAAACCTTTATTACCTACACTTATGATCTTAGGTACACAAACAAAGGAATTACCGGGTAAGTCTCATCCTAGGCTTGCATTGAACCAGGAAAGGTGTAATAAGAATATGATTTGGCAAACTCTAACACTTAACTCTCAGTTTCGGATTAGATAAGTCACCTCGGTCAGCCAAATTCCACCCCGGCCGAGATGTTCATCGACTGAGCGAGATGCTTATGTTTAAGGTTAAAGACTCGAACTTTCAGGGTCCTACTGGAATCTAAGATTATTCTATCATTGTTTTTCCCACAACCTTCAGCCAATCACCCTAGAATCACACAAAGAGATTAGCCACTCATCATCATGAAAGTATCAATCAAGTATATGGGAAGAAGGTGAATATTTGAACAAGAAGAATTTAATGAAAAGACTTCAATAACTGAATCAAATATCACAACAAAAGCGTTCCTTGGATAGAAATCCAACAAGGCAAGACAACAAGGAAGGAAATCTAAGATAATCTTACAAAAACCCTTCAAAAGCTATAAAAGCTACAATCTTCCTTCTTCAACCTTCAAAAAGGTTCTTCAAATCTCCCAATTGGAGTATGGCTGCAGCGTGTTTTTCGGTGTAAGCGGGGTGATAGCGGATATAGCAGCGTATGCAGGATCTCCAAATGTATGCGGATGCCGGATTTGTGGGAAATCCGACCCTTTTTATAGGAAAATTACTCTCCAAAGATAAGATATCTTAGAAAGATCTCTTCCCATAAAAATAGGTAAAATATATGATCCAGCATATCTTCTTTCTTCCAGGAGTCAAGCCCAAAAATATAAGATCTCTTTCCAAAGATAAAAGATCTCAGCCAAGAATAGAATATTCTCGCCGCGTCCCAGGTGTTCGCCTCGGTCGAGTCGACTTCTCTGGATCACCTCGGTCAAGGTGAATCTGTGGTCACCCGAGGTGAGTCACAACTGAATGTGAAATCTCTCAAATCTGGTCCAAAGTGAATCCTAAATCCATGGCTACGCTTCCTGGATGGTTCCTTATGTTCCTGGATGTAGCTCCAATGACTCCATAGCTCCTTTTGCTCCTTTTTGATGCAAAACGTGCCATTTTACCTACGATTACAACGAAACTTGGTGTAGACTTCGATTCCCGCAAAGGTAGATGAAACGACAATATAATCACATAATATACATTCAAACATGCAGATTATTGAAGATAAAACGTCTAAACAGGCCCCAAAATATAGACAATAATTCATGCTATCATTCAGCTTCGGCTGTTGAGAGAGCCATTGAATTTTGCTTCTAGGAATGCCAACTTATTAAATATGTACCAAGAAATTGACAACACCCTGAAGTGCTTTTTCTATCCACTTTATATCCTGTAAAATCAACATCGGAATATCCGATAAGACCGAAACTACTTTGTGTGGGATACCATAGACCTATATCTTTTGTACCATTAAGATATCTTAATATCCTTTTTACCGCAATGAGGTGTGATTCGTTTGGGTTAGCTTGAAATCTAGCACACATGCAAACGCTAAACATAATGTCAGGTCTACTAGCAGTAAGATAAAGTAAGGATCCGATCATACCTCGAAATTCTTTTTGATTTACTTGTTTGCCGGTAAGGTCTTGATCCAGAGAGAGAGTAGAGCTCATTGGTGTTTTGGCTATTTTTTATTCATTCATCTTAAACTTCTTCAGAATGTCTCTTGTGTACTTTTCTTGATTAAGGAAGATACCCTTTTTACTTTGATGTACTTGTAGTCCAAGAAAGAAGTTTAATTCTCCCATCATACTCATCTCAAATTCCTTGCACATGATGTTAGAAAATTCCTTGCAAAGAGATTCATTAGTTGCTCCAAACAAGATATCATCCACATAAATTTGAACAACAAGAATATTCTTTCCAAGAGTTTTAATGAATAAAGTTTTGTCAATCAACCCTCTCTTGAAGTTATTTTCTAGAAGATATTTTGAAAGTCGCTCGTACCAAGCTCTTGGGGCTTGCTTTAAGCCGTAAAGAGCTTTGTCAAGCTTGAAAACATGATCTGGAAATTCATTACTTTCAAAACCGGGAGGTTGAGCAACATAAACTTCTTCATCTAAATAACCATTCAAAAAGGCGCATTTTACGTCCATTTGGAAAAGTTTTATACTCATGTAAGATGCAAAAGCAAGAAGTATACGAATGGCTTCAAGCCTGGCTACGGGAGCAAAAGTCTCCTCGTAGTCAATACCTTCCTCCTGATTATAACCTTGAGCTACAAGACGAGTTTTATTCCGAATGACATTACCACTTTCATCCAGTTTGTTTCGAAAGACCCATCTTGTCCCAATAAATGATTTTCCTTTGGGTCTTGCTGTAAGTGTCCATAGTTTGTTTCGCTCAAACTCGTTTAACTCATCTTGGATAGCGATAATCCAGTCAGGTTCTTGAAGAGCTTCGGTATACTTCTTAGGTTCTATAAGAGATACAAAAGCATGAAAGGCACACAAATCTTTTAATTTAGAGCGAGTTTGTATTCCAGATGAGGGATCAGAAATGATATCCTGAGTTGAATGGGATGATGCATGTTTGAATTTTCTCCGGACATTTCTCTGATTATAAGTATCAGGCTCGGAACTAATAGGAAGTGGAGAAGACGGCTCTTGTTGTTCAGTAGGTGATGTATCTTCAAGACTGGTTTCATTTGTAAGATCTTGAGAAGGTATTTCAAGATCTTGAGATATGTCTGTAAGGTCTTGAAATGGCTCCTGCATGTTTCTGACGTTCTTATCAACTTCTTCTTCCTCTTCCTCATGTTTATTTAGGTCAAGATCTGCAAAGCTCTCACTCAAGATACCATTATCATTTTCATCAAACAAAACATGGATACTTTCTTCGACTACTTTGGTACGTTTATTGTATACTCGATAAGCCTTGTTTTGAGTCGAGTATCCAAGAAATATACCTTCTTCGCTACGAGCATCAAATTTTCCAAGATTATCCTTCCCATTATTATGTACGTAACACGTACATCCAAATGGTTTAAAGTAAGATATGCTTGGTTTTCTTCCTTTAAAAAGTTCATAAGGAGTTTTCTTTAACATTGATCGAATCAAACATCTATTAAGAATGTAATTTGCTGTATTAACACCTTCTGCCCAGTATGACTTAGGCAAATCATTCTCTAATAGCATTGTCCTAGACATTTCCTCTAGGGTGCGGTTCTTGCGTTCCACAACCCCATTTTGTTGAGGTGTTCTAGGAGCTGAAAAATTATGAGAAATACCATATTTCTTACAAAATGCATCAAAGTCTGATTGATCAAATTCTCTACCATGATCACTTCTAATAGAAACGATTGGTAGGTTTTTCAAGGTTTGTAACTCCTTACAAAGTTTTGAGAAGTATAAAAGTGATTCCGATTTAATTTTAAGAAAGAAAACCCAAGTAAATCGAGAATAATCATCAACAATAACAAGAATGTATTGCTTGTCTTTGGGAGATTTGACACACATAGGTCCACAAAGATACATGTGGAGAAGTTCAAGAGGTCTAGTAGTACTTACCACTTGCTTCTTTTTGAAAGAACTACGAGTATGTTTACCTCTTGAGCAGGCATTGCATAATTCATCTACCTTGAATTTTAGGTCAGGAAGACCTCTTACAAGATCTTTTGATTTGAGTTTGTTAAGAGAGTGCATACTAATGTGACCAAGTCGTCTGTGCCATAGTCTTGAGTCATCTGATAAGACCTTGAGACATTTTAAATTTGTCCCTGCAATTTGGTTAGTATTAACAGCATATATATTATTATCCCTGTGAGCTGTTAGCACTAAATTTCCTGTCATCTCATCTCGAACTTCACACTTCCTCTTGTCAAAGCTAACACAATTTCCTTTATCACAAAGCTGAGAAACACTGAGAAGGTTATATTTTAAGCCATCCACCAAATAAACATCTTTAATATTATTATTTGAATCAAGACCAACGTTACCGATACCAAGAATGTCACATTTTCCTTTGTCACCAAGAGTTATTGTGCCAGTGATTTTCTTCTTTAGAGTGTCGAAAAGAGATTCTTTTCCACTCATATGTCTTGAACAACCACTGTCCATTATCCATTTTTGAGTCTTGGTGATATCTTGCAAAACGGAAAATCATCCTTTCCGGCTTGACCAATAAACAAAGTTAGATCCATTATGGGGTAGACCATGTTAGGTGGCCTAGTCCCTTTAGGAACCCATATATGTTTTACCCGTTCATTTAGACGTACAGGAAAGGTATTTCTAATAATATATGGATCCGTTCTCCTATAAGGACAAGTTTCCTTTACATGACCCTTTCTACAACAAAAGAAACAAGTAGGAGATCTCCAATTTCCTTTTGCCTTAACGAACGTGGTAGTAGGTTTAGCAGGAAAATTCCTGTTATATCCTATTCCACTTCGATTTAAGGATAATTGTTGTTCTCCAAGCATTTTATCAAGAGTAGCTTTAGATTTAGTAAATTGCACTAGAGCTATTTGCTGTTCTTGACATTTTTCAGAAAGTTTCACTTTTTCAATCTCTAAGTCAGTATTACATGTCTTAAGAGATGAGAGGTTTGCCTTTAGTTCGGAATTTTCCGATCGTAAGGCCTTAACCTCAGTGTCAAGATCTGATTGTATGCTGTCAAGATCTTGAACTTTCAGCGAAAGCATTCTTATGCAAGTTTCCTGATCATTAAGCTTTTCTTGTAAAATGTTGATTTCTTTGCTGTAAATTTCTTCATTAGAAATCATGTTTTTCAGTACTTCTGATAAAACATCGGTACGGCTAGATATAAGATCTCTTACCATTCCATCCAGATGTTGATCTTGATTTTTGTCGGTTTTTGCCATAAGGCACAAGTTTGCATGATCATCTTCAGAATCTAAATCACTCGAGGAGTCTGAATCGCTCCAAGCTGCTATCATGGCCTTCTTGCTAAATTCCTTTTTCTTGAATTTGTTCTTTTTTCTTTTGAGGACATTCTTTGATAAGATGATCTGTTTCACCACATTCATAGCAATTTAAAACACGATTCTTCTTCAAGGGGTTAGAAGACTTACCTCTGTATTTAGATGATCCAGCATTTTCTTTGTTTGAAAATTGCTTTTTTTATTTTCAATATTCTTGCTAGTCCTCTTGTGATAAGAGCGAAGGGATCTTCATCATCACTTTCAGAATCTTCCAGTGGTTCCTCTTTCTTTGTCTTGAGTGCCAAATTCTTAATGTTTGTTGGCAAATCCCCATCGTCCTCATTGAGGATCAATTCATGGGTGATTAATTTGCCCAGCAAATCATCAAGAGCAAGTGTATTGAAGTTTTGTGCTTCTTCTATAGCAGTTACCTTGGGACCCCATTTTGCTTTAGGCAAACATCTAAGTATCTTTCTGACTTTTTCTTCGTTATTAAAAGTCTTTCCCAGTGAGTCAAGATTATTAATGATCTCCGTAAAACGGGTGAACATTACTTTGATTGATTCATCTGGGATCATTTTAAACAATTCATATTGCCTAAGAAAGATACTTATTTTGGTTTCTTTGACCTGGCTGGTTCCTTCATAGGTAACCACTAATTTGTCCCATATTTCTTTAGCGGATCTACATGAAGATATACGATTAAATTCATCAGTACTTAAACCACAATATAATAGATTAATGGCCTTGTAGTTTTTCGCCACGCTCTCTAGATCTTTCTGATTGAATTCAGCTTCTGTCTTGTTTACTGTTGTACTGTCGGGACCTTCCTTGGTAGGAGTGAGAGGTCCGTTCTTGATAATATGCCAAAGCTCCAAATCTTGATCGATGATAAACATCTGCATCAAGGATTTCCAGTGCATAAAATTGTTTCCTACAAAAAGAGGTGGTCGAGAAATTGATCTTCCTTGACCAAATCCGCCTTGACCTTCACCTGCCATTAGTTAGCCTCACAGATAATAATATCTAAGAAGACGTGAGTTAGGCTCTGATACCAATTGAAAAGCGGAATAGGCAGATAAATAGTTTAGCCAATACTCTAGAAGGGGGGATGAATAGAGTATGGAAACTTTTCGCAATCTTAGGATAGGTAAGACCTTATCAAAAAGGATAAGACCTTATCCAACGAGATAAAGTCTTATTCGAAATTATAAGACCTTACACGTTTCTCTAAGATTGATATTAAGCGTAAAGGTTTAGACAAACCAGGAATGTTAAGAGTAAGAAAAGATCAGCAGTAAAGGACACGCGATATGTTAACGAGGTTCGGTCACCAACACGACCTAGTCCCCGCCTAGGATTGATTCAACCCTAGGATTCCAAGTAGCTTTATTTTCCTTCTTCTTGATGAGTTCCAGATACAATCTTCAGAAGACCTTCCCTCTTCTAAACTCAGAAGTCTTACACTTCCTATCTAGCAACTCATACACTCAAAAAGGAAAACTAAAGTACTCCAGATACAACAATAGTATCCAACGTGCCTAGAAGTAATAACGGTTTGTATGATCCTAGTTGAATTGTACTATCAGCTCGAATAAGGTCTCACACGCTCAGAGAAGTAGAACGACGAAGCTTCGAATGTGAGAACAACACTTTGTGAGAAGAAAATAGATAAGTCAATTTGTCACTTGTGTTCCAGTCGTAGGTAATGAACGTGTGTTTTGTGTCTTCTTTCTTGTCTCTTTAAATAGGCAAGCGTATCAGCAATTTTGATCGTTGAAGAAGATCTTGTCTACGTGATCCTTGGAGATCTTGGTTGTTGAGATTTGATCCAATTTTGTTTGTTGAGATTTGAAGTCAAGCCAAACTTGTTTGTTGGGATGTGAAGTCAAACTAAGTTGAGATTTAGAGAATCTTCCAATTTTATCTTAAGAAGATTTAATTAAAACAAATCAAAGATTTGTTAAAATCAAATCCCTTAAAGAACTCAACAAGAAGGAAATAGCCTTTTGGATATACGTCACTCAAGTGTAGTTTTTGTCCAGTTTTGATAAGGTCTGGAAACCAAGGTTTTCTGTAATATGATAAGGCCTTACCAGACGCTGTAATATCTTTACCAAAACTTGTAAGGTCTTACAAAAACCTGGAAACCAAAATTTTGGCTTTCATGAACCATAAGTAATGTCTTATTATCAAGGTGGAGTTAACAGGAACACTCCCTTTCATACTCATTGTGCTTTTACTCTTACAAGAACGATCGATGTGGGACGATCAAATTGAGTTGGGGATTTGGTTATTTATAGTAGTGGAAGTGTACATTTGGCGATGTGGGATGCCATGCAAAGAGACGAGTGTACATTTAATGGGATGCCAGGTGTGGGATTCAGCAAATCGACGTGTTTTCATTTGTCTGAAGTTTAAATTGGCACTGCATGCATGTTTACGATTGTGTTGTTCGATCTTTATTTAAATTTTATATCTTCAAAATTCAAAGTATATCAAATGACGCAACGAACAAAAATGGAAAACCTAGACGCAGCAAAGCGGTGATGCGCGGTGCAGTGTGTAAGGCACCACATCTTTGCAGGTGTACACACGTTAACTTGCATGTCACTTATATATATATATATATATATATATATATATATATATATATATATATATATATATATATATATATATATATATATATATATATATATATATATATATATATATATATATATATATATATATATATATATATATATATATATATATATATATATATATATATATATCTTCCTTTTAAAGTTGTTTGGCTTTTTTGTACCCAGTTGGCTAACTATTAATGTCGTAACCAAATTATTAGACTAGGGCCCGTTTGGAAGCACCGTGAATCATTCCCGGTAACGGAATAATTCCGAATCAATCAAAAATTACGTTTGGTTAGAGGTCTTTTAACACACAAAATAATCTTATCCATTCCATTTCATTTGTCTACCCTATTCGATTCCATTCCGTTTCCATTCCACCGCTCCAACCAAACGGGCACTTAAAGTGTGTTCTCATACCAAAAAAAAAAAGTGTCTCTTCTCCCTTATTAGTTTAAAATAGTTATTTAAGAAATGGAATAATCAAATCTATATATCAGAGTTCTCATAATTTATACCTATTAATCTTTTGTTTTTAAGTCCAAATTTAAAAAAAAAAAACTGATTTGCTTCTAAATATGTACATCAAGCTATTTTGATGGTTCAATTTAAACAACTAAAAAGAATAACAAAAATTATTATTTTGTAAACTAATTTTTTAAGGCAGAAAATATTTATTTATTAAACTAACAATATGTTATTGAAAATTTTTACGTAATTTTTTTTTCTCCAACCAATTTATTTTTTGGACAATAAATCTTTATTTTTAAACTATTTTTTAAACAAGAGAATCTTTTGTTATAAGTCTGATCTATTTATGCTAAACATTTTGAGAGATTTTGTTATCCCACATCGATTAACTTTTAAGGTTGATAGTTTTAGAACTTGTATAAACAGGGAGTCTAAAGAACAACAAACAATATATTTCTTGACCTTTTGGTTAAGTTCAAGTACAAATATTATATGAGATTGTTACCCTACAATTATCAGGGTCTCTTTGTTATCTCACAACATTTCTTGGCCTTTTGGTTAAACTAAAGTATAATCTATTATACATAATAAAAGAGAGCACGAATTTTGCTTTATACAAATCATACATTTCTTGGCCCTCCACAATTTTTTGGCCAATAAATGTTTATTTTGTAAACTAATTTTTTAAGCCAAAGAATCTATATTTATTAAAATAACAATATGTTATTGAAAAATTTTACGCAACTTTATTTTTGTTCTAACCAATCTATTTTTTGGACAATAAATCTTTATTTTTAAACTATTTTTAAGCTAGAGAATCTTTTGTTATTTTGAGGGATTTTGTTATCCCACATCGATTAGTTAATACTTGTATAAATGGGGAGTTTAAAGAGTATAAAAACAATACATTTCTTGACATTTTGGTTAAGTTCAAGTATAGTTATTATGTGAGATTGTTACCCTACCAGGTGTTAATGTTTTCCCTCTAAAATTTTATTTTTTGGACGATTTTTCTTTTTTTGATGAATTATCAGCCTAATCTATTAACGTAAAATTTTTAGGGATTTTGTTAACTCAGAGAGTATACAAATAATACATTTCTTGGTCTTTTGGTTAAACATACTAAAAGAGAATACGGATTTTGCTGACGTGACGCATTGTGGAACCAATATTGAGATAGAGCTCCCACAATATTTTGACTAATAAATCTTTATTTTGTAAACTAATTTTAAAGCACATAATTTTTTTTATTAAACTAACAATCTTTTATTGAAAAATTTGACGCAACTTTTTTTGTTCCAACTAATCTATTTTTTTGGACAATAAATCTTTATTTTTAAACTATTTTCTAAGCCAAAGAATCTTTTGTTATCAGTCTGATCTATTTAAGTTAAACTTTTTGAGCGATTTTGTTATCCCACGTCGATTACTTTTAAGGTTGATAGTTTTAGAACCAGTATAAATAGGGAGTCTAAAGAGTATACAAATAATATATTTTTTGACCTTTTAGTTAAGTTCAAGTACAATTATTATGTGCAATTGTTACCCTACAATTATCAGGGTCTTAATGTTTTCCCTTGAAGATTTATTTTTGAGACGATTTTTTCTTTTTTTAAAGAGTTATCAACCTAATCTATTTACGTTAAAATTTTAAGGCATTTTGTTATCTCACAGATTATAAAAATAATACATTTTTTTTGACCTTTTTAGTTAAACTCAAGTATAATCTATTATACATACTAAAAGAGAGCACGGAGTTTGATTTATACAAATAATAAGTTCAAGTATAATCTATTATACATACTTGTAAAATCTATTATACATACTAAAAGAGAGCACGAATTTTGCTGACATGGCACGTTGTGGAAGCAGTATTGAAATGGACCTCCCACAATTTTTTGGCCAATAAATCTTTATTTTGTAAACTAATTTTTTAAGCCAAAAAATCTTTATTTATTAAACTAACAATCTCTTATTGAAAAATTTTACGGAACATTCTTTTTGGTCCAACCAATCTATTTTCTAGGACAATAACTCTTTATTTTCAAACTATTTTTAAGCCAGAGAATCTTTTGTTATTAGTCGGATCTATTTCCGTTAAAGTTTTTGAGGGATTTTGTTATCCCACATTGATTTGCTTTTAAGGTTGATAGTTTTAGAACTTGTATAAATAGAGAGTTTAAAGAGTAAACAAGCAATACATATTTTGACCTTTGTAACATCCGGAATTTTTATTCCGGGTGTTAAGAGGTTTATCGATCTTCCCGCGTCAACGGCTCAATTTTCCCGCAGGCACGTGTGCTTAGTGCCGGGATTTATCCCTAAAATCCCGCGCCAACCTTTGGATTTTCCCTTTTTTCTTTCCAGCGTCGGGTTGTGGAGTGAGGAGACATAGGGGACAACTGACCCTTGGGTCTCCCCACCCCTTTATGCAGCCTTCTTTTACTCTCCCTCTCTCCTCACTCTTCCTTTTCACTCTCACGTTAGTTCTTTCTCTCTTCTCCTTCTTGTGCTCTCTTCTTCCTTCTCCTTGTAAGATCTTAATAGGAATTTGCAGCCTTGAAGAACTTGGATCTACTGTGGTAAGCTCCTTCCCCCCCCCCCCC
>BSUD01000003.1:16590956-16679432 GCA_033239045.1 Fagopyrum esculentum
CCCCCCCCCCCCTCTTCTCTTTGCTGTTGTTTTCTTCTTCCTCTTCTTCTCTTCACCTCCATGGCTATGGAGGAAGCTTTGAAGAGAGTTCTTGTAAAATCCTTTGCATGTCCATCTTCTTAGCTCGTTTAGATCGGGGAGAGGAGGCTAAGACCAGTGGATAGTGTTTGGAGAAGACCCAGCCAAAGAAGGAGGCACTTGAAGCATAGGCAGAGTCGAAGAAACGATGAAGACAAAGTTTCCGCTGCTCGACCGCGGGGGCGGACCACCAGAGGCGCAAGGGTGTACCTCAGCCACCGTAGGGGAAGCCAGAGCCACCATAGGGGCAGCTCCCAGGCGCAAGGGCGGCTCCAGGCTTCTGCAGGGGCGGTGACAGGTCCGCGCAGAGGGCACCAATTTGCTTCCGCGACTGCGTTTTCTTCACCAGTAGGCTTCTTCCTCCCTTTCTCTTCGTACCTTCCTTAGCCTTATGGTTATATCTAGTTAGTAGCATGCTTAGGGTGGATCTAGGATACATGAGAATGCCATCTAGTGGCTTGAACCTAGGTGCCCTTTGAGTTAGTTGGAATTGTTGTTGATCTTGTGTGTGTGAAGACCTTATGGTCTCTCTTTCGTCTTGTGTTCTTACTCCAGCCTTGGGTATCTTTGACCTCATATAGGGTGTGGGTTGTTGTTCCCTTTTCCTTTGATTGTCATGTTCATGACCTCTTAAAGATTTAAGAGAGATTTCCTAGCTTACTCGTTGTTCAACTCTATGCTCGGTTGCTAGCCTTGGAGAGTCTTTAAGTTGAGTTATGAGATTGATGTTGATATGTATCTCGTTGTGATAAGGCCTTGGTTATTCCCATACGGAAATTTGAGATCGTCTGTTTTGATTAGCTTGAGACGAGGTAAGTCCTCAGACTTACTTAATCGCTTTTATGCATTATTTGGATACATGATGGTGGTGTGTGTTCTATCGCTTTTTGATCATGAAACCGAATTAGGACAACTTGGCTATATATTATTTGGCCCATTGTAATTATTATTATCGTGCGGTGATATCACCGCCCAACTCCCGAGGGAGACTGAGAGGTTCTTTGCGACCAGGCCATACATGGTATACGGGCGGGCTTCTTAACCACTCCACATGGATACGGGTTGAGCTCCGCATCACTCCTATTGGTTACACGGGGACATAGGTGAGAGTTATAAGACTCTCGTGTCACACTTTAAACGAACGGAACTAGAAATGAAATAACTTAGAAAGAGAATAAGAACCGGATGTGTATGTATATGAGCATGTTGTGTGTTATATGTTCTTGTGTGTGTGTTTGTGCCATATTATCTATATAATGACTAGAATGTGAGCTAACGGTTTTAAACCGTTTGTGTAGATGCCTTGCAGGTTAGGGATGCATCCGAGTGAGGTGGAGGAGTGGGCGGCCGGGGGGTCTCCGTATATTATAGGGCGGGGACGTTTTTGGTTTTCATGATGTTGTTGGATTATTCATGTTGAACGGTTTTGAATATCTTTATCGTTGTTGTGTCATTTTGAGGACTTGGCTGAGTTTCCACCTTGTATCCTTCTTTTCTATTCTCGCATACATTATAAACGGTTTTAGTTTTTGCCTTTATTTGTGCCATTTTGGAAAGGTCCGGTGAGATTGTTGTCAAGCTAAGGGTCGGGAACCAGTGTGAGGTCTCGCCCGTAACATTCCGATATCCCGCAGATTCGGGGTGTTCCAAAGTGGTATTTGAGCCCTAGGTTGACAACAATGGCACTCACAACCTTCTAAAGGCCGAATGAGGAATAAACTGAACCCCCACGGGTTCTAACTTTTCGTTTTCAAAATTCATATGCATGAGTCGGGATTGGGTTAAAATGTATGGGACCACCACTCCTCACGCAAACCTCGGCGACGTAGATTTCTGGATTTGACGTATGCAATTATAGATGTATTTACATAGTTATATATATATATGTATATGGCCTTAGGATGTTTTTTTTGGACTTGTATATACCTAGTTATGCATGTAACCTTAGGACCTGCTAGGGGTAGACCCCCTCTTCCCCCTACCGTCTCGAGATGGGGACGAATAGGGAGACCTCCAGGCACGAGAGGTCGGAGACATATCCCCATTACGGACCCACCGATTGTGGATCCGCCAGCAGCTGAGGTTCCCGTAGAGGATGTTGCAGAGAGCATCATTCCCGAGGCTAGGGATAGGACAGTTGTGAGGTCCGGGGCGCATAGTTCCCCAGCTGCTAGGACGGGGGAGCATCTATTGGGTCTACTTTGTTTGAGGACTATGTATGTCGAGTTGAGGAGGCGTTTAGGACGGGAGCACCACCTCCCGCACCACCGATGCCTGTACCTGCAGCTGCACATGCACTTGCGAGATCAACTGAGGTCTCGCAGATGGTTACTGAGATTAGGGCCGCACCAGAGGTCGTAGCACCGGCGATAGTGGCACCCGAGCCGGGGTTGGAGATTGCTAGGGCTAGAGATGAGCTGAGGTCTTCGAGACCTAATTCATGGTTGAAGGCTTTCAACCAGCAGCATGTACCCAACTTCGACGGGAAGGTAAGGTTAGAGGTTGAGAATTGGATTAGGCACGTAGAGTCGGCATTGGAGGCGATACGTTGCCCAGAGGAGAGGCAAGTGGAGATAGTTCAGACCTTGTTTAGAGAGAAGGCCTAGTATTGATGGAGGACGGTTGGAGGAGGTGTGACTAGGATGAACCAGCTACTGAGTCTCATTAGAGGGGCATTTTGCCCGGATTCACTGAGGAGAGACCAAGTCCAGGATTTCTTGGAGGCAGGATTTGAGGACGCCCCAGTTATTGAGGCGATTAGGCGATTCCGAGCGGAGTTGGCTTTGCTTGGACCCTCCGCACCTCCGGCGGACCAGCATGTCTATCTCTTTTCTAGGAGATTGAGGGAGTCCTCCTGTGCATACCTTGCGGGATTCCGTTATGACTCCCTAGTGGAGTACCAGGACCGAGCCACGGAGTACGAAAGAGACCGACCAGGGTCTAGGAGGGTGGCACAGTTCGGAGGGGTGGACAAACATCAGAGGACGGCACCTTCTAGTTTGAGAGTAGGAGCCTCAGTACAGGGGCACAACCCGCTGCAGGGACGTGCGAGTCATCCGTCTGCTACGCAGGGCTGAGGTAGAGGCCGTGATGGAGGCACCCAGGAGACTAGATGCACACAAGCCAGGGCTTTTGAGTTGAGGAGTGTTGTTGATCTAGCGGCGCCGGTAACCACATGTACTATTCAGATTCACGGCCTTCCGGTCCGAGTTTTATTTAATACGGATGCTACACACTCTTTTATATCCAATGACTGTGTAGCTAGGTTGCCATTAGTTACGGTAGAGGGGATACCCTTCGTTGTGGGGTTACCCGATGGGGGTAGGGTTAGTGGTACCCGAGAGGTACACGGTTGTCCCATACGTTTGGGAAACCGTGATTGGTTAGCCGACTTCTATGTCATGCACTTAGTGCATGAAGAAGTCATCCTTGGCATGGACTGCATGGACCGCTATCGAGCCGTTTTGGACATCAGCTGGAGGACCGTGATAGTTACCAAAGAGACGGGACACGAGGTGATTTTCCGAGGTTGGGACCTCGGGAAGGCCAATACAGTCATTAGCACGGTCTGCGCCGCGAGACTTATCGAGCAGGGATACGAGGCCTTCTTGTGCTATGCCATGAAAGAGGAGTCAGATCTATTGCTAGAGGAGATTCCCGTGGCATGTGAGTTTGAGGACGTATTCGGGGAGCCACCCGGATTACCACCGTAGAAGAGCGTTGATTTTGTTATTGAGTTGGAGCCCGACACGAGGCCGATCTCAAAGGCTCCATACCGCATGGCGCCGATCGAGATGCTGGAGCTGAAGAAGCAGCTCGAGGATTTAGCCGAGAGGGGTTTCATACGGCCGAGCGTTTCCCATTGGGGTGCACCGGTCCTCTTTGTGAGTAAGAAGGACGGATAATTGAGGCTCTGTATTGATTACCGGGAGTTGAACAAAGTCACCATCAAGAACATGTATCCTCTACCGTGCATCGATGAATTGTTAGACCAGTTGCAGGGAGCCTCCGTGTTTTCACGCATTGACTTGAGGTCGGGATATCACCAACTGAGGGTGAGAGAGGAGGAAGGGCCGAAGACGGCATTCAGGACGAGATACGACCATTATGAGTTTGTCTTGATGTCATTCGGGCTCATGAATGTATCCGCCGTCTTCATGGAGTTGATGAACGACATCTTCATCGACTTCTTGGATCAGTTCGTGTTAGTGTTCATAGATGACATCTTAGTTTACTCCCGGAGTAGGGAGGAGCATACGGACACCTGAGGACGGTGCTTCAAGTCCTTCAGGATAGAGAGCTTTATGCAAAGCTCTCTAAATGTGATTTTTGGGTGTCCGAGGTGACATTCCTAGGTCATATAGTTTATGCCGAGGGTTTCATTGTTGACCCGGCAAAGATAGAGTCCGTCTCTTCATGGCCACCTCCTCGGACGGTCAAGGAGGTACGCAGTTTCTTGGGCTTAGCGGGATACTACCGCCGATTTGTTGAGGTTTTTTCCATGATTGCACGGCCGCTTACTTCCTTTCTGAGGAAGTCTACCAGGTTCGTCTGGTCCGAGCCTTGTCAGTGCAGCTTTGAAGAGCCAAGGAGGAGGTTGACCTCTCCTCCTGTTTAAGCCCAGCCTGAGGGCGTAGAGGATTTTGTTGTATATAGTGACGCCTCCAAGCTAGGCTTTGGGTGCGTTTTGATGCAGAGGGGTAGGGTTATTACGTATGCTTCTCGGCAGCTGAAGCCGTACGAGGAGAACTACCCCACCCATGATCTTGAACTACCGGCAGTGATTCATGCCCAGAAGATCTAGCGACACTACTTGTACGGGGCTACGTGCTAGATTTTCATAGACCATAAGAGTTTGAAGTATATATTCACTAGCGGGAGTTGAATAACCGCCAAAGGAGATGGTTAGAGCTGATTAAGGACTTTGACTTGGAGATTTTGTACCATCCGGGGAAGGCGAACGTAGTCGCCGATGCTTTGAGTAGGAGGAATCCTCGAGAGGAGGCTATAGCTCGACTTACAGTTCAGCCACAGTTGCAGAGGGATTTGGAGGAGTTGGAGTTGGATATCCGGTTTCCGGATACGGACAATCGTTTGTCCGAGTTGGAGGTATTACCTGACCTGTCCGGAGAGATCCGACAGAAGCAAGAGGGATGTCCCATTTTGATGAGGATTCGGGACAGGATGGCCCGAGGGGAGGCACCGCATTTTACCACCGGAGTAGACGGGTTATTGAGAGGCCAGAGACATATTTGTGTACCGTCAGACCGGGAGCTGAGAGAGCGGATTTTGCATGAGGCACATTCTACACCTTACTCGGTGCATCCTGACACGAGTAAGATGTACCAGGACATTAGGAGATCTTATTGGTGGGGCGGGCTCAAGCTCGATGTAGCTAGATATGTGGCCCGATGCGTGACCTGCTAGCAGGTCAAGATCGAGCACCAGAGACACGGAGGAAGAGCTTCACCCACTGCCCGTGCCGTAGTGGAAGTGGGAGGATATATCCATGGACTTCGTTACCGGTTTGAGACCGAGTAGGAGCTTTGATGCTATATGGGTAGTAGTGGATCGGTTGACGAAGACTGCACGTTTCATCCCTATTCGGGAGATGTGGCCGGTGAGTCGTCTAGCCGAGGAGTTTACCCGTCAGATTGTGAGGTTACATGGAGTACCGAGGACTATCATCTCGGATAGGGACGGGCATTTTACCTTGAGGTTCTGGCAGTAGGTACACGCTGCCCTAGGTTCGAGTCTTCGTTTCACCACCGCATACCATCCACGGACCGACGGCCAGTCAGAGCAGACTATTTAGACCTTAGAGGACATGTTGCGGGCATGTGTACTAGACTGGGGGCAGGTATGGCCAAACCACCTCCCATTGGTGGAGTTTTCGTACAATAACAACTGGCACACGTCATTGGGATGGCACCGTATGAGGCACTATATGGACGGAGATGCCGCACTCCTTAATGTTGGGACGAGCCGGGAAACTCTAGTGTTGTAGCTCTAGATAAGGTACAAGATAACATGGCTACAATCGCTTTGATACGAGAGAGGATGTTGACCGCGCAGAGTCGTCAAAGATCGTATGCGGATAGGAGGCGTAGACCTCTCGAATTTAGGGTAGGAGCTCAGGTTTGGCTGAGGGTATCACCGACACGGGGCGTCAGACGATTCGGCATTAAGGGGAAGTTAAGCCCCCGATAGGTCGGTCCATTCGAGATAGTGGAGAAAGTTGGTGAGGTGGCATACCGGCTAGCATTCCCACCACGGTTGGAGGGTATACATCCGGTATTTCATGTGTCTCAGCTGAGAGAGTACATCCACGACCCGAGGCACATCATTAGCCACGAGGATCTATTGGTCGAGGCGGACCATACTGTTGTAGAGCATCCGATAGCGGTTTTAGAGCGGAGTACGAGACGCCTTCGATCGAAGGAGATACCGATGCTGAGGGTGCAGTGGTCGAGGTGAGTAGCCGATGAGGCCACGTGGGAGACGGAGGATAGTATCCGGAGGAACTATCCCGAGTTTTATGACGGTGTAGTGGCATCGGTAGGGCATTCGGGTTAGTCCCGAGTTCTTCCTTGGTTACGCTTATGTGGATTGTGATGCGATATGTTTTGTGTGCTATTTATGTGTATGTATGAATACCTTTCGAGGTGTTGATGTGATTATGAGGGTGACTTCTGTGTTTGAGGGTTGATGGGCGACGTTACATGTTCCATACGATTTTCGAGTTGTGCTAGTTGTGAGTTTCACGTTTAGCAAGTTTCGGGACGAAACTTGTTTTTAGGGGGGTTAGTTGTAACATCTAGAATTTTTATTCCGGGTGTCAAGAGTTATATCGATCTTCCCGCGTCAGCGGCTCAGTTTTCCCGCAGGCACGCTTGCTGAGTACCACGATTTATCCCCAAAATCCCGCGCGAACCTTTGGGTTTCCCCTTTTTGCTTTCCGGCCTCGGGTTGTGAAGTGAGGAGACATAGGGGACAGCTGACCCTTTGGGTCTTCCCACCGCTTTATGTAGCCTCCTTTTACTCTCCCTCTCTCCTCACTCTGCCTTTTCACTCTCACATTAGTTCTTTCTCTCTTCTCCTTCTTGTGCTCTCTTCTTCCTTCTCCTTGAAAGATCTTGGTAAGAATCTGCAGCCTTGAAGAACTTGGATCTGCTGTGGTAAGCTCCTTCCTCCCCTCTTCTCTTTGCTGTTGTTTTCTTCTTCCTCTTCTTCTCTTCACCTCCATGGCTGTGGAGGAAGCTTTGAAGAGAGTTCTTGTGAATCCTTTGCATGTCCATCTTCTTAGCTCGTTTAGGTCGGGAAGAGGAGGCTAAGACTAGTGGATAGTGTTTGGAGAAGACCCAGCTAGAGAAGGGGGCACTTGAAGCAAAGACAAAATCGAAGAAACAAAGAAGACGAAATTTCCGCTGCTCGACCGCGGAGGCGGACCACCAAGGGCGCAGAGGCATACCTCAGCCACCGTAGGGGCATCCAGAGCCACCGCAGGGGCAGCTCTCAGGCGCAGGGGCGGCTCCAGGCTTCCGCAGGGGCGGTGACAGGTCCACGCAGGGGGTGCCAGCTTGCTTCGACGGCTATGTTTTCTTCACCAGTAGGCTTCTTCCTCCATTTCTCTTCGTTCCTTCGTTAGCCTTATGGTTATATCTAGTTAGTAGCATGCTTAGGGTGGAACTAGGATACATGAGGATGCCATCTAGTGGCTTGAACCTAGGTGCCCTTTGAGTTAGTTGGAATCGTTGTTGATCTTGTGTGTGTGAAGACCTTATGGTCTCTCTCCCGTTTTGTGTTCTTACTCCAGCCTTGGGTAGTCTTTGAGCTCATATAGGGTGTGAGATGTTGTTCCCTTTTCCTTTGATTATCATGTTCATGACCTCTTAAAGGTCTAAGAGAGCTTTCCTAGCTTACTCGGTTTTCAACTCTATGTTCAGTTGCTAGCCTTGGAGAGTCTTTAAGTTGAGCTATGAGATTGATATTGATGTGTATCTCGTTGTGATTAGGCCTTGGTTATTCCCATACGGAAAGTTGAGATCGTTTGTTTTGATTAGCTTGAGACGAGGTGATTCCTCGGACTTACTTAGCCGCTTTTATGCATTATTTGGATACATGGTGGTGGTGTGTGTTCTATTGCTTTTTGATCATGAAACTGGATTAGGACAACTTGGCTTTATATTATTTGGCCCATTGTTATTATTATTATCGGGCGGTGACATCACCGCCTAGCTCCCAAGGGAGACTGAGAGGTTCTCTGCAATGAGTCCATACATAGTATACGGGCGGGCTTCTTCGCCACTCCACACGGTATACGGATTGAGCTCCGCATCACTCCTGTTGTTCTTGTGTGTGTGTTTGTGCCATATTATCTATATAATGCCTAGAATGTGAGCTAAAGGTTTTAAACCGTTTGTGTAGATACCTTGTAGGTTAGGGATGCCTCCGAGTGAGGTGGAGGAGTGGACAGCCAGGGGGTCTCCGTACATTATAGGACGGGGACGTTTTTGTTTTTCATTGTGTTGTTGGATTATTGATGTTGTACGGTTTTGGATCTCTTTTGTAACGCCCCGTTTATTGGGAGCGTTTTCGGTATTTTCTTTTTGGCGGTTATCGAAGATATTAATACATTAAGTATGTTTTACGAGTATCTTAAGTCGTAGATGTTATGAGATCGATTTATATGTCGCAAGTATAAATTTTGTGAGTCTAATTATATATTCGATCAAAATATTTATTTCCGAGTACTTTTATTTATATTTTGGATACGTTCGCGTATATCCATATTATATTTTATTTCGGAAAATTCGAAAAGTTTTTCCGGTTCGGAAATCCCGTTCCGAGTGTGTTTGAATCGATTTCACCCTTTACCCTTTTTCTTTTCCTTTCACTTTATTTTCTCTCTCTCTCTCTCATTCGGCCGTGTGTGGTGCCCGACCCCTCGCCCCTGATGATGCGAGCTGCAGTGACCACTCATCTACACCTATCTGTTCCCCTCTCTTCCTCTCTATGTTGAGTTCTCTTCTCTCACGCCATCTCCCTCTATTCTTCCCTCGACTCTCCTTCTCCCCCACCTCTGTTTTCTGCAGACACCAACAACCTCCCATCCCTCCATCCTCGTCCTCTGCTCGTCTCCCCTACTCCGTTCATCAAAACCAGGATCCACAACACAACATCCCCTCGATCCCTCCTCTGTGGAGTCGCCAAACTCAAGGAGATGCTCAACCCAGCTGCTTTCCTCGCCATCGAAGAACAATCCCTGCCGGAGACAATCGGGGAGGAACCCCCTCGCCAAACTCAAGACAGGAACCGCCGGATCGAGAGGAGCTGCAACCTCGATCGATCGGAGCCACCATCCGGACTGGGCCCAAGTGCCGCCATGCCCTCCTCGATCTTCCCTTTCTTCTCTTTTCTTTACAAAAGCCGCCGGAGAGAGAGAGAGATCGGTCTGCCGCCGGAGATGACGCCGTTGGAGCCGCCGCCTGCACGCCCGGCCGCTCCTCCTCTTCTCAGCCTGGACAGCCGCCGTGAGCCCCTCTCCCCTTCCTTCCTTCTTCTGTCGTATGCAACAGTAGGTTGAAGAAGGAATTTTGTTTAAATTATAATTTTTCCCCTCAATTTTGTGTTAATTATAGATGTGACCCACCTTTTTGTTACTACAAGTTTTGAGCCAAGTTTCTGGAATTTTATAATTATTCCCCTGCAGGAATTTAATTACATATTATGGCCCAAGATTTTATTTTCGGAAAATAACTTAAGTTCTTGAGTTCCATATTTATGGCCCGGAGATTTAATTACGGTTTTATGACGCATGTTTGTGACGTTGTGTATTTTGCCTCGAAAAATATTTTAGTGGGTTTTAATCTTGTTTTTTAAGTTCCTTAGAGTTATATGTATTATATATATTCCGATCAAATTTAGCGTACGAGCTAAATTTGTTTAGTTTTGGGGCTAGGTTCGGGAACGACCCCGTAAAGGCTGAACAAGTCCAAAGTCGACATCCATTGATCGACTTCCATCTTTTGACGTCACGTGAGTACCCTCTCCCCCGAGCTTATGATCTTACTCGATCTAGTTATGTTTTATGGTAGTATTATGCTAGGTTGGATCTAGCATAATCTAGTTAGAATGCCAAGTAGTGGTTGTGAACCCTTAGCCGAGTTTTAAGGATTTGATATTGTTTGATGGATTGTTGTTATAAGCTTGAGGTAGTATTGTAATCTTATGAGGTAGTTTATGGCTTTAAGTTGTATGATTGTTGAGATTGTGGAGACTAGTACGAGAGTATCCTAGTTTGTGTTTTGATGGTTATGACCTTGTGAGATCGTGAGGACTAGGAGTTTGTTATCCTAGCATGGTTATGGTATATGATCTTGCGAGATCATTGAGACTAGAAGTCTAAGGACTTCTAGAATGTGAGAGAGATGTTGATTGTGTGCCTTGTTTTGACCAGGCGTTGAGTGCCTTCATACGGGAAGTTGAGAGCGGTGATTAGCAGGATTATCTTTGGGACGAGGTAAGTCTCCGGACTTACTTAGCTCGTATTCTTTGTATTAGCATTATTGTGTGTTGGGTGGTGTGTGTTTATTATTTTACTGTTTATAACAACTAAACTGGAAATAGGATTACCGACCTTTATATTATTTGGCCCAAGTGTATGATAACGGGCGGTGACATCACTGCCTGACTCCCCGTGAGAGCTAGGGGGATCTCGGCGACTGGCCAGTGCTGGTTAGACGGTCGGAGGCATCCGACCGTTCCATTGCCGGAAGAAGGGACCGATGCGAGTTTCGGAGGATTCTCGTGTCACAAAAGAAGTTGAACTAGAACGGGATATGACTTAATAAATAAAGATAATAAACCGGATTTGTGTGCTTTGAGTATGTTGTGTGACTATGTTGAATTAATTGTGTTTGTGCCTTTCCCTTTAATTCTAATTCTTCGAATGTGAGCTAACGATTTTATACCGAATGTTGTAGTTTGCCTTGCAGGTTAGGCATGCTCCGAGAGATCCGGAAGGATGGGCAGCCGGGGTCCGTACAGTTTAGGAAGGGTTTGAGTTGGAGTTGTCTTGTGTTTTGTCTTTCGGTTATTATGTTTCGTGTGCCGCTTGTTTGGCGTTTGGTTTGAGTTGTACCTCGGCTGAAGTTGTTGTTGCATTCTTTTGGGTTTCTTATCTTTTGCATTAAATTGATTTACGATTTTGCCTTTATTTGTGCCATGTTGGAAAGGTCTGGTGAAATTGTTGTCAAGCTAAGGGTCGGGACCCATTGTGAGGTCTTGCCCGTAGCATCCCGATATCCCGCAGATTCGGGGTGTTACAAAAGTGGTATCAGAGCCCTAGGTTGACAACAATGGCACTCGCAATCTTCTAAAGGCCGAATAAGGAATAAACAGAACCCCGCGGGTTTTGAGTTTTTGTTTTCCAAATCACTTGCATGAGTCGGGGTAGAATGTACGGACCACCACTCCTTCCGCGGATCTCGGCAGCTTAGTTTATTGGATTTTGATATGTATATATATGTATATATAGATATGGATAGGAGGTTTGTAGTTATTTATGATGGAATTGATTTGTATCTTTGTGATTGTAAGTTGCATGATGAACTTGATATATGTGTATAGTTATATATGTGGACGCTTATATGTTATGGGACCTTATATTGTTAATGGAATGCTTGATGTGTTATGTTGGTAGTGATATGGACTTAGGACTTATATAGTCATGTATAAGTTTTCTTATATATATAGTAGTATATGAAGTTATGAGACCTTTTAGCTAAGATGATAGTATGATATCATCATCCTTGGACGACGTCGTTTGACTTAGGATAGTGTACATACGAGGATGAATATACTCAAATATCGAGTTGAGGACTACGTTCGGGCGAACACCTTGGAGTTCTTGTACTCTTTTAAGAGGATGTCGAAGAGGAGGATTAGAGATGACATAAACGAAGGACGAACAAGTGAAAGGGGAACTTTGAGTCAACTTAAGCAAAACCGAGATTGAAGCTATACAAGAAAGGAAACGACATGAAGTTATGGGAGTGGTTCCGAGGAAGCAATGATGGACATCAATGAAGCGAATTCGAGACAATGAACTTAAGATTCTTCCAAGTGGCGTGACGATAAACCAAAGACGCGTTTCAAGAGGAAGAGAAATACCTACTAGCAAGGGTATAAGTGGTATTTCATTAAGACGTAAAAGTTTTCCTTGGCGCTCCTAGGCATGAGAGTCGAGATGAGAGGCGTTGATGAACTAATCACGAAAGATTTAAGATACCGTAAGTTAAGCTTACGAAGTACCAATAAGTGAAGTATCAACATTATTAGAGTTATGAGAAGAAGGGCATGGTGGGGATTCACGTGGAGTTGACCGATTTCCATTATGATGATAAGACTAAGAAACGCCAAGGAGGAAGTGTGTATAAATGATGACCCCCAGAAGATGAAAGACAAAACGAGGAGCTTTGATCGAGAGATTTAAGATACCAACCAAGATGAACGAGAGTGGATGCTAGCTACGGCTATAATATTTGGGAAGGTACTCTTGAAAGACATCAAGGAAGAATGGTTAAGTCTATGAAAGGGAGTTATATAAAAAAAAACAAGGCAAAGAAGATATAGTTACCTTATAAAGAAGAGGAAGCATGAAATGAAGAAGGAACTAACGGAGTTTAAGGTAGGTACCCCGAGGAGGGTGACCTTCATAAGAATGGTAACATGAGAAGTGTAATAGAATAATAATTCGTTGACTTCGGAGAAGGTCAGATACATGTTAATCAGTGACAACTGAGAACGCATAGGTGCGGGCTGTCTACTGGTGAATGTAAGTGGGAGAGTAATCCAGGTCTGGGGTATGAAGAAGGGTAACGAGAGCTCAGAATATTCGTGGTGGTTCAATGTCGACAATGAAGAGGTATATCAAGGGAAGTGCAAATATCTTAATCAAGTAACAATTTACCGATTCCAACAAGTGATGGTAACGTATCTTGTGAAGGGATTGTAACGATCTAATACGACCTTCTTAGGTCATGGGGGTTGTTATATGGAGAAATGACACGGATCAAGGTAAAGTAAATTGGAAGGACGAAGAGGAAATTGAGTCTTCTATAGTTTTTGTGCGGAAAGGGGGTATATATAAGGGGAGGTAAGATATGTTTGTTCTAAGGTTATGGATGACATGTTTTCACGAGCCAGGCTAAGTCAAGGTTTTTGTGACTCGTACGGTGGAACCATAGTCGCTATAACATGAAACGAGGAATCTGGATTGGGGAAACGCTACAAGCTTAGGGTTATGATGTTAGTGCTGAGTGGAGTTATGAGTTGGATACTTCAGTGATATTGGTAGGGGGAATATTAGCCTAGCGTTCTTCACAAGGCATATCGGTACGGTTGTGAAGTGGTTCATGAAATAGCAAGAGATGCTTAAGGTGACCAACAAGAGTAAGAGAAGACCGAAGTTTTGAAGTTGGATGTCGACATGAGATGTACGAGAAGTACATGAAAGATCGAGGTTAGAGCATCTGCGGTTGTTGATGTTACCTAAGAGAATGAAGTGTAAATTTCTACGCCGACTTGAAGAAAGGATGTCTATGGTGAAAGCTTATGTGAAAAACGAAGAGATCCTTCCATATGTTGGGATGTCCTGGAAAGCGAAGAAAAGTGAGAAACCTTAGAAGATTTCTGCAATCATGTCATCAAAGAGGGAGAATGAGATTAAGATAAAGGAATACTTAAATAAGGCTACAAGAGTCGGAAGACTCGAGTGTAAAATCCGGAATTTTTATTCCGTCTATTTCCGTTATAAAATAGATCTCGATCAGTTGACCCATATCCGTCTACTTAGTTAGACATATTATTGTAGGATATATCATTTTATGTAGATTCCTTCACATAAAATGATAGAATCTTTTATATAGTTTATCATTTTATGTAGATTACTTCCGCATAAAATGATAGAATTCTGAGCCGATCTTAAACTATAAAAACTCCCTATCCGCCTAGTCCGTATATTTATATATCGGGATATTGTCCAGCCAGAAACTCGCTAAATCAAGGAGCCCAGCCGCAACCCATTTTAACCCATCTGTTAACCGATATTTCAGCTCCAACGGATCCAGTTCTGCAGCCAGCTAGCCCAGCCCAACAGCCCACTGATTGCTTTGACTGCTTCATCCAACGCAAGCCCACGCCTGCTGCTTCTCCCAGTCCAGTGTTCGAGCAGCCCAACAGCCCAGCAGCAGCAGCGTTGCCTTCTAGCCCAGCGCCAGCCTGCAGTCTTCAGCTCAGTCCAATGTTCGTCCAGCCCAGCAGCAGCACAGCTCCAGCCCAGCGTCTAATTCAGCCCAGGAGAAAGGATGCTGTTCCGCCTCCTCCAGCTCAGCAGATCTAGCCGTTTCAAGAGGATCTCAGCAGCCGTTACATGAGATCAATGCAGACGATTAAGGCCATAACTCAGCAGTAATGCTTCATCCTATCTTCATACCTTTTTTGCGTCTGAGAATTGTATCGCCCCAGCCCCCTTCTGCGTTATCTCCTTCCATTCTGCGTTTCCTTTTCTTCTGCACACACCCAGCAGCGTCAAGAGCAACACGTAACTCTCCTGCACACGTCCGGTCCGTCCTCTTCTGCACACGTCCAGCCCGTTCCAGGCGTAGGAAACACCCTGGGAGAAGCCAACGTACCTCACGCCGCTTCTGCTCTAAGTGGTGAGTCTTCGTCCCTCTCCTCCCTTTCCTTCTTCCTCTTTCAGGATCTGAACGTGACCAACGTGCAGAGGCAGTGTGATCAACCAGCAGGTTCGGTTTTGGTACAGATCGGAACCAACAACAAATTAACCTTCTAGCTGCAAACCGGTAAGAGCCTATACTTGAATTAAAATAGGTTTCCGATTAGTTTAAGGGGAAGGTTATTGTATAATCTTTTGTGTGTATATTATTTCCGTAATGATAGATTGATGAGCTGTTGTAATTCGACCTTGAGCATAGTCAAGATAGTAATAGGTAGCTGCTGAGTTTATAATTAAAATGGTGGAAATAAAGGGCTGCTGTAAATTCCAATTTATTCCTTCAGCTTTTAGGTGATAAACAGCCTATCTTGTCGGCCAATTATTGAACGTTTGGATAAAGATCCACCGTTGAATTTTGGATATGTTGTAGATGGATATATGTAGTTTAGCATATTAAAAATTTAGAAGAAATGAACGGTCGGATTGAAAGTTATGAACTCCCGAAGTTAGGTAGTTGAGCAGTTTTGGTAAACTTAAGTTTTTGGCTAAGTATAGGATTTGTAAGTGAAGTAGTCAACTTGGTGAATTATTATAAAATTAATGGCTGAACAGTTTAGAGAAATTTTTCCTCCTAAGGTTAGATAGAACCTCATAGATGATCTGGAGATTTAATTCGGAATTATTTTGAGCTGTTAAGAATTTTATATTTAGAACCGAAATTAGACCTTTACGATTCTTCCGGAAAATAGAAACATAGGAAAAATGCCAGTTTGGAACCAAATAAAATTTTAGGAGTTAGAATATAAATTTAGAACCTCAAATAGGAGTTTAGACATGAATTTTAGGGTTTTCGAGAAAATCGGAACCAAGGGTAAAATGGTCATTTTACCCTAAACTAATATTGTAACTAGTATGTCTTAATACCTTATTCGATCTTAGAAGTTTTAGACTTCTATCTACGTGAGAGTGTGCTAATACACTTATCGCCTTTGACAGGCAACTGAGTGGTTACAGTTTACAGAGCGAGTGGTTTATAAAGAGTCGAGCGTTATAACACGTAAGTCCTTTGGGCTTACTTAGCTGACTTCTAAATATGAGTATAAATGATGATGGTGGTGTGTGATTGAAATGTGTAGAGAGATAGGTTGTGATAAATAATTACCGACCTATATTTTGGCCTAAGAGTAACGGGCGGTGGCATTCTGCTCAGTAGCTGGCGGGCGCTGGGGGTTTCTTTCGGGACTAGTCCATACATGGTTTGTAGTGATGCTACCAGTGGAAGTCAGCTAGAACTACACCAGTTGGATAAGGAAAGAAGGCGAGAACTAATAATAATTCTTGTGCCACAACTTAAATTGAATAATGTGAATCACTTAAATAATAGATAATAACTGGTTGAGTGCCAGCATGATGTTTGTTTATTTTTGTTTCTGCTTGTGTTTGTGCCGTTATCATTATGCTTATATTTGGATAGTTAGCTAACTGTTGATGTGTTGTTTAGATTTGACACAGGTTAGAGCAGATGCCGAGTGATCCAGACGGTAGTGGTCAGCCAGGGTGTCGTACGTTAGGACGTTTTACAGTTTCTGCATTTGTGGGTTTTACAGTTGAACATTGTTACCTTTCGTACTTTGTTATATTCCGTTTTCCGGCTGTAGTCGATCTGGTCACATTCATGCATTATTAAGAACTATTTTATGATTTCTGATTTTCCTTATCTGTGCCTTGTTGTAAGATCTCGTTAAGTTGTTGTCAAACTAAGGTCGGGACCCACTGTGCGGTCCTAACCAGTAACTCCCTAAGTTATAAAATTTGGGGTGTTACAACATGGTATCAGAGCTCTAGGTTGGCAACAATGGCACTTGAATCTTCTAAAAAGGTCATATAAGTAAATAAACAGAACCCGAAAAGGGTCTGAGTTTTCCAAAGAGAATTTTGGTTTTAAAATGCATATAGAGTCGGGTTGGGATAGAAAGTACGGATGACCACCACTACCTCTACGGATCTCGGTAATCTTAGAATAATTATAGACTTGTACTATTATGATAGATTAGCTAGTTTATAACTGTAGTTATTACTATTCGTGCAGATGGCCCGTACTAGGGCTGCACAAGTGACTGGCCGAGGTAGGGGTCGTCCCCCCTTCCCCCAGTCAGACAGGATCGAGCTGATAGCACCCCTGCTGTAAGAGGGCGTGGTCGTGGGGGTAGACCTCCACTAGGGAGAGGTCGAGGACGAGTCCCTCGAGAGGACCCACCTGCAGCAAGCATACCAGAGGCTGCTGTAGAAGAAGTAGCTGAGAGTGTAGGCCCCGAGGTCAGGCCTGAGACCGCCGCTAGGTCTGGAGCGCAAGGAGCACGTTCTACTGAGTCAGGACGTGTTTCTATTGGAGCATCGGAGTATAGGGAGTTCAGAGCCTATGTTGAGCGCCGGGAGGAAGCTGCCAGAGTTGAGAGGCTTACTCAGGTACCACCGGTGGTACCGGCTAGGTCAGCTCAGGTGACACAGGGAGTGTCTCAGGTGCCGGCTGTATCTGAGAGGAGGGCTAATGCTGATAGAGCACCTACTGGGTCCAGAGCACCGAGACCTGATGAGTGGTTGAAGGCTTTCAACTCTCAGAAGGTTCCTTCATTCAGTGGAGAAATAGGGCTAGAGGTGGATCACTGGATAGGGAAGATTGAGACTGCTTTGGAGGCAATACGTTGCCCCGTGGATTGACAGGTAGATTTGATACAGACCTGTTTCACAGATGATGCTCATTCATGGTGGCGAACCATTCGTGGCCGAGTCACCAGCTGGGAGCAGATGAGGAACATTGTTAGAGACAGGTACTATCCAGTTTCGCTGAGGACAGAGAGATTCCAGGATTTCATTGAGGCGGGATTTGAAGATATCCCGATTGCTGCAGCTATAAAGAAATTTCAGAAGGAATTGACCTTACTTGGACCTTCTGCACCTCCATAAGAGCAGCATGTTTACCTTTTTTCGAGGAGGTTGAGAGAGAGTACCCGATCCTACCTTGCTGGATTCCGCTGTGAGACCTTGTCTGATTATCAGGATAGGGCCTCTGCTTATGAGAGAGATAGGCCAGCTTCTAGGAAAGCAGCTCAGTCTAGTGGGCCGGATAAGCGGTAGAGGACAGGACATGCTGGTAGCAGTGCATCAGTAGCAGGTTATAGTCGAGGACAGACTCAGGGGAGGTCCAGCTACCACTCTACAGTTCGGACTCCCGGTGGAGATCGACAGTGCTTTAACTGTGGTGGCCGTGATCACATTAAGACGGACTGCCCGAAACCACCGATCACTTGCTTCACTTGTGGGAAGCCGGGACACAGGGCTACTTTCTGCCGTCAGGGCAAGGCTTCTTCTCAGCAGGGATCTTCTCCTGCAGGTGCTGAGAAGAGTGTACAGAGACCCCCTCAGTACCGAGCTCCGAGTCAGCAGCAGCAGCAATACCGGGCTCCAGGACATCCTGCTTCATACAGTACTGCACAGGGATCAGGTCGTGGCAGAGGACGTGGTAGTACCACTGACACCAGAGGAGGACCATCGAGAGTGTTCGAGCTGAGGAACACTGAGCAGCCTACAGCACCTGCGACCACAGGTACTATTTGGATCCATGACTTACCTGTGAGAGTTTTATTTGATACGGGTGCTACGCACTCATTTATATCAGATGCATGTGTAGATAGGTTGTCCTTAGCTACAGTAGAGGGTGTACCTTTTGTGGTTGGGTTACTAGATGGGGGTAAGGTTAGAGGATCTCGAGAGATTTATGACTTCCCTATTCACCTGGGGGGCCGGATTTGGTTAGTAAATTTTCTAGTCATGCCCTTAGCACATGAGGACGTGATATTAGGGATAGATTGGATGACTAGACATGGAGCCGTCTTGGATATTGGTAGGAGGACTGTGACTGTCGCCACGGAGGAAGGCCACAGAGTGATATTCCGAGGTTGGGACCTCGGAAAGTCCGGCACAGTTATCAGTGCAGTGAGAGCAGCCAGACTGATAGCATAGGGTTGCGAGGCCTTCTGGTGTTATGCCATGAAGGAGCGTAAGAGCCTGACAGTAGAGGAGATACCAGTTGCCTGCGAGTTTGCAGAGGTATTCAGCGACGACTTGCCAGGGCTACCTTCACAGAGGAGTGTTGACTTTAGCATCGAGTTAGAGCCGGGCACGAGACCGATCTCGAAGGCCCCGTACCGCATGGCCCCGATAGAGCTGCTCGAGCTGAAGAAGCAGTTAGAGGAGTTAGCAGAGAAGGGCTTCATACGCCCTAGTGTTTCTCCCTGGGGCGCACCAGTGTTATTTATGAGGAAGAAAGATGGATCGATGAGGCTGTGTATCGACTACAGGGAGCTGAACAAGGTCACCATCAAGAATAAGTACCCACTGCCTCGCATAGATGATCTGCTGGACCAGCTGCATGGAGCGTCAGTGTTCTCGAGGATAGATTTGAGATTGGGTTATCACCAGCTGAGGGTGAGAGATCAGGACATACCTAAGACGGCATTCCGGACTAGGTATGGTCATTATGAGTTTGTAGTGATGCCATTCGGGCTCACTAATGCGCCAGCAGTATTTATGGAGTTGATGAATGGGATTTTCATCGACTTCTTAGACCAGTTTGTAGTGGTCTTCATTGACGACATTCTGGTTTACTCTAGAAGTCGAGAGGAGCATGCCGGACACTTGAGGACAGTGTTGCAGATTCTACAGGATAATCAGCTATATGCTAAGCTATCCAAGTGTGAGTTCTGGATGTCAGAGGTGGCGTTCCTAGGCCATGTAGTGACTGCTGAGGGGATTAAGGTCGACCCAGCGAAGATTGAGTCAGTGTCCTCGTGGCAACCTCCGAAGAATGTTAAGGAGGTTCGCAGCTTCCTTGGATTAGCAGGTTATTACCGTCGGTTTGTGGAAGGGTTTTCCCTGATCGCCCGACCACTTACTTCCCTCCTAAGGAACACTACTCGGTTCGTCTGGTTTGAGCCGTGTCAGCAGAGTTTTGAGGAGCTGAAGAGGAGATTGACGTCTGCTCCGATCTTAGCACAACCTGAGGGTACAGAGGACTTTGTAGTGTACAGTGACGCATCCAAGCTGGGCTTGGGGTGTGTCTTGATGCAGAGGGGTAAGGTTATAGCATATGCGTCTCGACAGCTGAAGACGTATGAAGAGAACTACCCCACTCATGATCTGGAGTTAGAAGCAGTAGTGCACGCTCTTAAGATCTGGCGTCATTATCTCTATGGAGCGACCTGTCAGATCTTCACAGACCATAAGAGTTTGAAGTACATATTCACTCAGCGGGAGTTGAATAACCGCCAGAGGCGGTGGCTAGAGTTGATCAAGGATTTTGACCTTGAGATTCTTTACCACCCCGGAAAGGCGAATGTAGTTGCTGACGCTTTGAGTCGGAAGACGCCTCGGGAGAAGGCGATAGCTCGGCTGACAGTACAGCCACAGTTACAGAGAGACTTAGCTTGGTTGGAGGTAGAGATCCAGTTCCCCGATACAGCTCATCAGTTAGCCACCTTAGAGTTACTTCCTGACCTGTTGGGTGAGATCCGACAGAAACAGGAGACCTGTCCGATGTTGACCCGGATCCGAGACCGGATGTCACGAGATGAGGCACCTCAGTTCACTATTGGTGCCGATGGAGTGATGAGACGGCAGGATCGTATATGTGTGCCATCAGACATTGAGTTGAGACAGAGGATATTAGGTGAGGCTCATGCTACCCCTTACTCCGTACATCCAGGAGCGAGTAAGATGTATAAGGACGTGAGACGTTCCTTCTGGTGGGGCGGTTTGAAGCCCAATGTGGCCCGTTATGTAGCCCAGTGTGCGACCTGTCAGCAGGTCAAGATTGAGCATCGTAGATCCGGAGGAGAACTCCACCCACTTCCAGTACCACATTGGAAGTGGGAAGATATTTCTATGGATTTTGTTACTGGATTGAGGCTCAGCAGAGGTTTTGATGCCATTTGGGTAGTGGTAGACCGTCTGACGAAGACCGCACGTTTCATTCCGATTAAGGAAACGTGGCCGGTAAGTCGTCTAGCAGAGGAGTTCACCAGGCATATTGTGAGACTCCATGGAGTACCGAGGACTATCGTCTCCGACAGGGATGGACGTTTTACCTCGAGGTTCTGGCAGCAAGTACATACTGCTCTGGGTACGAGTCTTCACTTTACCACTGCCAACCACCCACAGACAGACGGTCAGTCAGAGAGGACCATTCAGACCATAGAGGACATGTTGCGGGCATGTGTGCTAGATTGGGGACAGGTATGGCCAGATCACCTCCCACTAGTAGAGTTTTCATATAATAACAGTTGGCACGCGTCTATTGGGATGGCACCTTATGAGGCTTTGTACGGACGGAGATGTCGTACACCGTTGTGCTGGGATGAGCCTAGCAAGGCTGATGGAGTAGTACCAGATCAGATATAGGACGACATCGCCCGGATTGCCTTAGTCCGGGAGAGGATGTTAGCAGCTCAGAGTCGTCAGAAGTCCTACGCCGACAAAAGGCGTCGACCTTTGGAGTTTAGAGTAGGTGCACACGTGTGGTTGAGGGTGTCACCTACGAGAGGAGTTAGACGTTTCGGCATTAAGGGGAAACTGAGTCCCCGATACGTCGGCCCATTTGAGATCGTAGAGAGAGTCGGAGAGGTTGCCTACCGACTAGCACTGCCACCGAGATTAGAGGGAGTACACCCAGTTTTTCATGTATCTCAGCTGCGAGAGTACATACCGGATCCTAGACACATCATCAGTCATGAGGATCTGATAGTTGAGCCAGACCACACTTTTGTGGAGTATCCAGTAGCCGTCCTAGAGCGTAGCATTAGGCACCTGCGTTCTAAGGAGATACCGATGCTGAGGATTCAGTGGTCTAGACGAGGAGTTGATGAGGCTACCTGGGAGACAGAGGAGAGTATTAGACGTAACTACCATGAGTTCTTTGCGGAGTTAGCCGCTACCTCAGTACCGACGGGTTAGTACTAAGACGAGACCTTATATGACTTCTGTGATTACATGTTTACATAATTGTTTATGTCTATGTGCTTGATGACGTGAGTAGTTGCTTGCTAGAATATATTTCTCGAGGGGAAATGTATGGGGTAGGTATCTTATTCCAAGTTTTGGGACGAAACTTATTTTAAGGGGGTACTGATGTAAAATCCGGAATTTTTATTCCGTCTATTTCCGTTATAAAATAGATCTCGATCAGTTGACCCATATCCGTCTACTTAGTTAGACATATTATTATAGGATTTATCATTTTATGTAGATTCCTTAACATAAAATGATAGAATCTTTTATATAGTTTATCATTTTATGTAGATTACTTCCGCATAAAATGATAGAATTCTGAGCCGATCTTAAACTATAATAAACTCCCTATCCGCCTAGTCCGTATATTTATATATCGGGATCTTGTCCAGCCAGAAACTCGCTAAATCAAGGAGCCCAGCCGCAGCCCATTTTAACCCATCTGTTAACCGATATTTCAGCTCCAACGGATCCAGTTCTGCAACCAGCTAGCCCAGCCCAACAGCCCACTGATTGCTTTGACTGCTTCAGCCAACGCAAGCCCACGCCTGCTGCTTCTCCCAGTCCAGTGTTCGAGCAGCCCAGCAGCCCAGCAGCAGCAGCGTTGCCTTCTAGCCCAGCGCCAGCCTGCAGTCTTCAGCTCAGTCCAATGTTCGTCCAGCCCAGCAGCAGCACAGCTCCAGCCCAGCGTCTAATTCAGCCCAGGAGAAAGGATGCTGTTCCGCCTCCTCCAGCTCAGCAGATCCAGCCGTTTCAAGAGGATCTCAGCAGCCGTTACATGAGATCAATGCAGACGATTAAGGCCATAACTCAGCAGTAACGCTTCATCCTATCTTCATACCTCTTTTGCGTCTGAAAATTGTATCGCCCCAGCCCCCTTCTGCGTTATCTCCTTCCATTCGGCGTTTCCTTTTCTTCTGCACACACCCAGCAGCGTCAAGAGCAACACGTAACTCTCCTGCACACGTCCGGTCCGTCCTCTTCTGCACACGTCCAGCCCGTTCCAGGCGTAGGAAACACCCTGGGAGAAGCCAACGTACCTCACGCCGCTTCTGCTCTAAGTGGTGAGTCTTCGTCCCTCTCCTCCCTTTCCTTCTTCCTCTTTCCGGATCTGAACGTGACCAACGTGCAGAGGCAGTGTGATCAACCAGCAGGTTCGGTTTTGGTACAGATCGGAACCAACAACAAATTAACCTTCTAGCTGCAAACCGGTAAGAGCCTATACTTGAATTAAAATAGGTTTCCGATTAGTTTAAGGGGAAGGTTATTGTATAATCTTTTGTGTGTATATTATTTCCGTAATGATAGATTGATGAGCTGCTGTAATTCGACCTTGAGCATAGTCAAGATAGTAATAGGTAGCTGCTGAGTTTATAATTAAAATGGTGGAAATAAAGGGTTGCTGTAAATTCCAATTTATTCCTTCAGCTTTTAGGTGATAAACAGCCTATCTTGTCGGCCAATTATTGAACGTTTGGATAAAGATCCACCGTTGAATTTTGGATATGTTGTAGATGGATATATGTAGTTTAGCATATTAAATATTTAGAAGAAATGAACGGTCGGATTGAAAGTTATGAACTCCCGAAGTTAGGTAGTTGAGCAGTTTTGGTAAACTTAAGTTTTTGGCTAAGTATAGGATTTGTAAGTGAAGTAGTCAACTTGGTGAATTATTATAAAATTAATGGCTGAACAGTTTAGAGAAATTTTTCCTCCTAAGGTTAGATAGAACCTCATAGATGATCTGGAGATTTAATTCGGAATTATTTTAAGCTGTTAAGAATTTTATATTTAGAACCGAAATTAGACCTTTACGATTCTTCCGGAAAATAGAAACATAGGAAAAATGCCAGTTTGGAACCAAATAAAATTTTAGGAGTTAGAATATAAATTTAGAACCTCAAATAGGAGTTTAGACATGAATTTTAGGGTTTTCGAGAAAATCGGAACCAAGGGTAAAATGGTCATTTTACCCTAAACTAATACTGTAACTAGTATGTCTTAATACCTTATTCGATCTTAGAAGTTTTAGACTTCTATCTACGTGAGAGTGTGCTAATACACTTATCGCCTTTGACAGGCAACTGAGTGGTTACAGTTTACAGAGCGAGTGGTTTATAAAGAGTCGAGCGTTATAACAAGTAAGTCCTTTGGGCTTACTTAGCTGACTTCTAAATATGAGTATAAATGATGATGGTGGTGTGTGATTGAAATGTGTAGAGAGATAGGTTGTGATATATAATTACCGACCTATATTTTGGCCTAAGAGTAACGGGCGGTGGCATTCTGCTCAGTAGCTGGCGGGCGCTGGGGGTTTCTTTCGGGACTAGTCCATACATGGTTTGTAGTGATGCTACCAGTGGAAGTCAGCTAGACCTACACCAGTTGAATAAGGAACGAAGGCGAGAACTAATAATAATTCTCGTGCCACAACTTAAATTGAATAATGTGAATCACTTAAATAATAGATAATAATTGGTTGAGTGCCAGCATGATGTTTGTTTATTTTTGTTTCTACTTGTGTTTGTGCCGTTATCATTATGCTTATATTTGGATAGTTAGCTAACTATTGATGTGTTGTTTAGATTTGACACAGGTTAGAGCAGATGCCGAGTGATCCAGACGGTAGTGGTCAGCCGGGGTGTCGTACGTTAGGACGTTTTACAGTTTCTGCATTTGTGGGTTTTACAGTTGAACATTGTTACCTTTCGTACTTTGTTATATTCCGTTTTCCGGCTGTAGTCGATCTGGTCACATTCATGCATTATTAAGAACTATTTTATGATTCTGATTTTCCTTATCTGTGCCTTGTTGTAAGATCTCGTTAAATTGTTGTCAAACTAAGGTCGGGACCCACTGTGCGGTCCTAACCAGTAACTCCCTAAGTTATAAAATTTGGGGTGTTACATCGAGCAAGTCTCTCGAGTTCAAGAGATGAGGGATCTCTAAAAGCAGGACGGTAAACAATGTAGCTAAAGATGTAACCATGCACATGTTTAATGGACGTCACCCCAATAGATCGGGGTAGATCATTAGTGCCATGGCCACATGTCAAGTTTTAAGACAAGGTTGTGTCGGTCTTATTTTATGTGGCAGGATATGAAAAGACGCAACCGAGATATCACGGATTCCCAATTATTGGTGAAATTCCCAACGTCTTCTTGATAACGTACCAAGACTTCCAATATGTTAGAATGTGAATTTTTCACTAAGGTCGAGCTTGACTCAATCCCGATATATAAGGCACCGTATGCAATGACACTTGTGAAGAAACACGAGTTGTGGAAGCAAGTGAAGGGGCAATTGCAAGAACTTATTGATAAGATTTCATTAGAATTAGTGAAATGCTATGGGAAACTCCGAATGTTATCTTGAACTCTTGATTTGAAGTTGTTATGAGAACACCAAAATTGTTGTGAAAAATACAGACAATTATCTTCATTTGAACATCGATTACTGTGATCTGAACAAGATAACACTGAAGAACGAGTATCCCTTACCATAGATTAAAGATATACTCGACCGGTAACAAGGGATTGTAGTCTCTTCTAAGAATGATTTAAGGTCTGATTGTCACCAATTGAGAATTCGAGACTGAGATATTGCAAATACGGCATACTGGACAACCATGGTCACTACGAATTGTAGTGATTTCATATAGGCTTACCAATACCCGGATAAGATATTTTGGTCTACTGTCGAAGAAGAGAGAAGTTGTATGGCAAGTTGTCTCGGGATGGCAAAACCCAAAAGATGCGAAAGAAGTTACAAGCTTTGTTAGATGTACTGAGCTTTACCAGATATGTGAAGAGAGAAGTTGTTCAACACCAATTATGGTAACCCTCCGGACCACAATGAAGTATTGAATGAGACGGAAATTGACAATAGAGTTGTGGAGAGTTAAAAGGGAGTTCATTGGTGCAACTGTTTTGATTTACCGTGAGGTATTATGGGTTTGAGGTGTAAAAGTGATTCTTCAAGACAAGGTCTTGATCGAGCATTGAGGAGCAATGTAAAAATAATAGCATACGTGTCTTGTTAGTAGAATTAGTATGGAATAAAGTACTTCCTTCATTACTTGGAATTGCAACAAGAATTGAGGAAACATAACGTCAAAGTTTGGTTTGACAAGAACCAAAGCCAGCAGTGTAAATTGGAAGTTCGATCTTCTTTGGTAGAGAAATCAAAGGAAAACTAATAGATATGCTGCATTGGGAGAGCTCCGAGAAGAAAGTTGAGTTCCGATATATCGACCTTTTTGAGATCATAGCGTGAGTTGGAGGAGTAACTTACAAGTTGGTGTTGCCACCAAGAGTAGAGGGTGTTCACCGGTGTTTCATATGTATCAATCAAGAGAGTACATATATGACTTGAGGCATGTCGTCAGTCATGATGATCTAGTGGCAGACGAGGAACCGATGAGTCTAACTAGAAGACGGAGGATAGTTTCTTCAGTTGAGTTTTACCCTGAGCTAGTAGCATTGATAGAATCGACAGGTTAAACCTAGTTCTTCTCTTGGTAGAGTTATTGGCATGTGTGATGTTATGTGTATTTTGTGCCCTGTGCGGGAATGTGCTATATGACCTAATATATCTTGTGGTGGTAGTTTGAGTAGACTTTGAGTATAGATTAGAAGGTCTAAGCTTTCCTAGTTGTGAGTTTATACCTCGGCCTTAGGAGCCGAGAAGTTCGGCGTGTGGCAAGTTTCAGGACGAAACTTGTTTTTAGGGGGATCGGATGTAACACCCCGTTTATTGGGAGCGTTTTCGGTATTTTCTTTTTGGCGATTATCGAAGATATTAATACATTAAGTATGTTTTATGAGTATCTTAAGTCGTAAATGTTATGAGATCGATTTATATGTCGCAAGTATAAATTTTGTGAGTCTAATTATATATTCGATCAAAATATTTATTTCCGAGTACTTTTATTTATATTTTGGATACGTTCGCGTATATCCATATTATATTTTATTTCGGAATATTGGGAAAGTTTTTCCGGTTCGGAAATCCCGTTCCGAGTGTGTTTGAATCGATTTCACCCTTTACCCTTTTTCTTTTCCTTTCACTTTATTTTTTCTCTCTCTCTCTCATTCGGCCGTGTGTGGTGCCCAAACCCTCGCCCCTGATGATGCGAGCTGTAGTGACCACTCATCTACACCTATCTGTTCCCCTCTCTCCCTCTCTATGTTGAGTTGTCTTCTCTCACGCCATTTCCCTCTATTTTTCCCTCAACTCTCCTTCTCCCCCACCTCTGTTTTCTGCACACACCAACAACCTCCCATCCCTCCATCCCCGTCCTCTGCTCGTCTCCCCTACTCCGATCATCAAAACCAGGATCCACAACACAACAGTCCCTCGATCCCTCCTCTGTGGAGTCGCCAAACTCAGCGAGATGCTCAACCCGGCTGCTTTCCTCGCCATCGAAGAACAATCCCTGCCGGAGACAATCGGGGAGGAACCCCCTCGCCAAACTCAGGACAGGAACCGCCGGATCGAGAGGAGCTACAACCTCAATCGATCGGAGACACCATCCGGACTGGGCCCAACCGCCGCCATGCTCTGCTCGATCTTCCCTTTCTTCTCTTTTCTTTACAAAAGCCGCCGGAGAGAGAGAGATCGGTCTGCCGCCGGAGATGACGCCGTTGGAGCCGCCGCCCGCACGCCCGGCCGCTCCTCCTCTCCTCATCCTGGACAGCCGCCGTGAGCCCCTCTCCCCTTCCTCCTTCTTCTGTCGTATGCAACAGTAGGTTGAAGAAGGAATTTTGTTTAAATTATAATTTTGCCCCTCAGTTTTGTGTTAATTACAGATGTGACCCACCTTTTTGTTATTACAAGTTTTGAGCCAAGTTTTTGGAATTTTATAATTATGCCCCTGCAGGAATATAATTACATATTATGGCCCAAGATTTTGTTTTCGGAAAATAACTTAAGTTCTTGAGTTCCATATTTATGGTTCGGAGATTTAATTACGGTTTTATGACGCATGTTTGTGACATTGTGTATTTTGCCTCGAAAAATATTTTAGCGGGTTTTAGTCTCGTTTTTTAAGTTCCTTAGAGTTATATGTATTATATATATTCCGATCAAATTTAGCGTACGAGCTAAATTTGTTTAGTTTTGGGGCTAGGTTTGGGAAGGACCCCGTAAGGCCGAACAAGTCCAAAGTCGACATCCATTGATCGACTTCCATCTTTTGACGTCACGTGAGTACCCTCTCCCCCGAGCTTATGATCTTACTCGATCTAGTTATGTTTTATCGTAGTATCATGCTAGGTTGGATCTAGCATAATCTAGTGAGAATGCCAAATAGTGGTTGTGAACCCTTAGCTGAGTTTTAAGGATTTGATATTGTTTGATGGTTTGTTGTTATAAGCTTGAGGTAGTATTATAATCTTATGAGGTAGTTTATGGCTTTAAGTTGTATGATTGTTGAGATTGTGGAGACTAGTACGAGAGTATCCTAGTTTGTATTTTGATGGTTATGACCTTGTGAGATCGTGAGGACTAGGAGTTTGTTATCCTAGCATGGTTATGGTATATGATCTTGCGAGATCATTGGGACTAGAAGTCTAAGGACTTCTAGAATGTGAGAGAGATGTTGATTGTGTGCCTTGTTTTGACCAGGCGTTGAGTGCCTTCCTACGGGAAGTTGAGAGCGGTGATTAGCGGGATTATCTTTGGGACGAGGTAAGTCTCCGGACTTACTTAGCTCGTATTCTTTGTATTAGCATTATTGTGTGTTGGGTGGTGTGTGTTTATTATTTTACTGTTTATAACAACTAAACCGGAAATAGGATTACCGACCTTTATATTATTTGGCCCAAGTGTATGATAACGGGCGGTGACATCACTGTCTGGCTCCCCGTGAGAGCTAGGGGGATCTCGGCGACTGGCCCGTGCTGGTTAGACGGTCGGAGGCATCTGACCGTTCCATTGCCTGAAGAAGGGACCGAGGCGAGTTTCGGAGGATTCTCGTGTCACAAAAGAAGTTGAACTAGAACGGGATATGACTTTATAAATAAAGATAATAAACCGGATTTGTGTGCTTTGAGTATGTTGTGTGACTATGTTAAATTAATTGTGTTTGTGCCTTTCCCTTTAATTCTAATGCTTCGAATGTGAGCTAACGGTTTTATACCGAATGTTGTAGTTTGCCTTGCAGGTTAGGTATGCTCCGAGATATCCCAAAGGGTGGGCAGCCGGGGTCCGTACATTTTAGGAAGGGTTTGAGTTGGAGTTGTCTTGTGTTTTGTCTTTCGGTTATTATGTTTCGTGTGCCGCTTGTTTGGCGTTTGGTTTGAGTTGTACCTCGGCTGAAGTTGTTGTTGCATTCTTTCGGGTTTCTTATCTTTTGCATTAAAATTGATTTACGATTTTGCCTTTATTTGTGCCATGTTGGAAAGGTCCGGTGAAATTGTTGTCAAGATAAGGGTCGGGACCCATTGTGAGGTCTCGCCCGTAGCATCCCGATATCCCGCGGATTCGGGGTGTTACATCTTTATCGTTGTTGTGTCGTTTTGAGGACTTGGTTGAGTTTCTACCTTGTATCCCTTCTTTTCTATTCTCGCATACATTATAAACGGTTTTAGTTTTTGCCTTTATTTGTGCCATGTTGGAAAGGTCCGGTGAGATTGTTGTCATGCAAAGGGTCGGGATCCATTGTGAGGTCTCACCCGTAGCATTCCGATATCCCGCGGATTCGAGGTGTTACAACCTTTTGGTTAAGCTCAAATACAATTTTTATGTGGAAGTGTTAACCTACAATTATCAGGATCTTAATGTTTTTCCCTCAAGTTTTATTTTTTTGGACGAATTTTTTCTTTTTTTTATAGGATTATCAGTCTAATCTATTTACGTTAAATTTTTTGAGAGATTTATACATACTTAAAGAGAACACGGATTTTGCTGACGTGGCGCGTTGTGGAAACAGTATTGAAAAGGAGTTCCCACAATTTTTTGGCCAATAAATCTTTATTTTGTAAACTAGTTTTTCAAGCCAAATAATCTTTATTTATTATAGGAACAATCTGTTATTGAAAATTTTCACGTAACTTTTTTTTTTGTTCCAACCAATCTATTTTTTGGGACGATAAATCTTTATTTTTAAACTATTTTTTGAGCTAGGAAATCTTTTGTTATCAGGCTAATCTATTTACGATAAACTTTTTGAGGGATTTTGTTATCCCACATCGATTAGCTACTAATATTGATAGTTTTAGAACTTGTATAAATGGGGAGTTTAAAGAGTATAAAAACAATACATTTTTTGACGTTTTGGTTAAGTTCAAGTACAATTATTATGTGGGATTGTTACCCTACAGTTATTAGGGTGTTAATGTTTTCTTCTGAAAATTTATTTTTTGGGACGATTTTTTCTTTTTTTAAAGATTATCAGCCTAATCTATTTACGTGAAATTTTTTGAGGGATTTTGTTATGTTACAGAGTATACAAATAATACATTTCTTGGTCTTTTGGTTAAGTTTAAGTATAATCTATTATACATTCTAAAAGAGAGCACAGATTTTTCCGACGTGACGCGTTGTGGAAGCAGTATTGAAATGGAGATACAAAAATCACTCATAATCAGATCAACAAAATGTAATAAGAAAAATACATCTACAAAAAATTACTCATACAAAAGGAAAGTAACAAAATATATATTTTAAATATCCGTGCAAGGTCGGGACACTAAACTAGTTATTAGGCTTAAGAATATATTTGAATGTTTCTCTCATGTTCAATTAATTTAGGTACTTAAACAATTTACTATCTTGAATAATTAAAATATATAATTCAAGATATTTGACTTGAGTGATTAGTAAATTTCGTATTACGATTTATATTGAGTATTATTAAACTTAGGTAATACTAGTTTGTAGTGTTAAAATTGGTTTATATTAAAATTTGTGTAAATTATGAACTTGATCTATTAGTGAATGAAAGATTTTGGCCTACTAGACCTTTTTTAAGTTTTCATTTAAGTAAATGTACCCCACAATTTTTTACTGTTGAATTATGTTAATAGGTAAATCAATATTCACATTTGCACTACCCGCTTCATTTCTCTTCAAAGCAAAACCTCTCTTCTTCAAAGTAGAGTAGTTCGACTCATAAACTTCTCCCTCATCTCTCTCGGAATCTCAGTTTGTTCAACTTTCAGAGAAGAAGACCGTCAATCTCTGGCAATCGCAGTCTCAATTTCGTCTTCGCTGATACTAGAACTCAACTGTTTTGGCCAAATCTCTTCTTCACCTGTTAATCGATCGTAAACCTTAACCAACACAAAAATGTCGACTCGATCTAATGCCCTAGCTAATCGATCGTTTGGTTCTGATGTTCCTACATTCAATCTTCTAACCCCAACGCCTCCTTCACCTGTTGAAGAGGTTGCGTCAAACGAGGGGCAGACACCTCCGGTGTTTAATCAGGATGAAGGTCTTCAATTAGTTTTATTTGGTGCTCCAAGAGAAGAAATCCATGTGGTTAGTATGGATTTGATACTCTCTCATGTTTTCTGGTATTTTTGTTTCTGGTATTTGTTTCATATTAGGGTTTGATGAGTTTATCTATGGTTTCATGAATGTGTTTTGATATGATTTGTGGTATGTTTTGTTTCGTCTTTATATTACATGAGTTTTCTGGTATGTTTTTATTGTATGTGTTTCTAGTATTAGCTTTTCTGGTATGTTACTAGTTTTAGGTTTTCTGGTATGTCTTCTATTATGAGTTTTTTGGTATGTGTTTATGGTTTGTGTTTCTGGTATTAGGTATTCTGGTATGAGTTGTTGATATGTTTCTTGTTTATATTGATATGATTTGTCTGGCATGCTTTCTATTTTGAGTTTCATATGAGGTTTTTATATTACTTTCTAGTATTGAATATTTTTGTGTACATTGATATTAGTTTCTAGTATGTTTACACATGCAGGAAGAAATGCCTATAGATGTACATGAAGACTCCTCTGTAAGTTGAATGTTTGATATGAGTTTTTGGTTTATTTATTGTAATGTTTTTTTGGTATTAACAAACTTATTTCCTTTTCTAGCTCATGTACAGGTTTGATGATAATCCCAAATATGAGACAACACTGATAATTGTGCTGTCTCGTGTAAATATAATCAATTTTATACTTGAAGGTTTAGTTGCCAATGGGCGAGAAATGTTCAAAAATTGTATATTGGCAGACATAATCTCTCTTTGTACAAATCTGAAGCTTTCAAACCAATTAAAACACTTCACGCTTCAGCACGAAGTGAAAACATACCGCATTCACTCGATGTGGTTTGCCATCAACAAAACTCTGCTTAGGTATATATAACTACACACCCTTTTCAGTTTGTTACCTCAATTCCACTTTCTATTGTTAAGGTTTTTCTTTCTTTTTTTGAATAATTTGGTTTATAAGGTTTGACTTAAGCGATTTTGATGAATTTACCGGCCTTGAGTGTCTTTACAACGCTTACAAGGAAGAGGAGAATGTCGACATGAGGGAGGTGGTCGGCATTCTCAGATGTCAATTGGGAACTTTGGAGGAGAAATATTCAGAACTTTCTAAGACCGATGAACACAAATATAAGATGGCTCTAATATTGTTTGTTGAATATGTTTTGCTTGAGAATGACAAGAAGAAGACAATCTCCAATCTAACTCTTTCCTTGCTCAAGGACATGAAAGCCTTTAATTCCTTCCCATGAGGGTGTCTTGTGTACATTAAGACACTTGAGAGCCTTTAGGAGTGCGAGCCAACAAAGTATCGTAAATCAAGAAATTACTGTCTTTCTGGTTTTCCTTTGACACTCCAGATATGATTGGTTTATGTTGTATAATTGAGTTATGTGATGTATTGTGTTGTTTCTGGTATGATTTTAATTGTATACTTCGTCTGGTATGAGTTTACTGCCTTTCTGGTTTTATGATATGTTTTCCTGATTTCATTTTCTGGTATGAGAGTATGTTATTAGTTTGATATCATTTATTGATATGAGTTTCTAGTATGCTCTATTCATGTGTTTCTTGTGTATAATTTACAGGTTCACGTGCTTGAATCAATCCCCAAACTGACATCGTTGTTTGACAGATGTGTTGAAGAAGAAACAACCCTACTTTGTATTAAGTGGGTTTCATCAAACAAGGGGAAGATGAAATGCAGCTTCCAAACCATTAAAGATACAACATCAATCTTGACCCAAGATGACATAAAACTATCCCATTGTCCCTAGATGATCCAGAAACTAAGGATGACCGCAAGTGGTAGGGGGATGAAAACATTGACGAATATGGTTATTTTATGTCATCTGTTCAAGGTTGGGTTCCACAATGTCCGGGTATGCAGACCCGAAGGTGCTGGTGTCAAGGTTATCAAGGATGTCCCAAAGAAGGAGGAATCCGATAGTGATGACTTTGTCGCTCCTCCTCCTTCTCGTCGTCTTCTTTTGAGGTTGTCAAGACCAGAAAAAATTATAAAGAAAGAAGATGCTCCAAAGAAGAGGAAAAATGAACGGGGAGTAAAAAGTATTTCAATATATTTCATACTCACTCTATCTTTTAATTATGTGGTATGAGTTGTTGGTATGTGTATCTGGTATTATTTGATGATGTTTGTTCTGTCTATATTAGTTTGATTTGTCTGTTATGAGTTTCTGGTATAGTTTTTTGGTATGAGTTTCTGGTTTAGTAGTCTAGTATGAGTTTCTAGTTTAGTTGTCTGGTATGAATGCTATCTTAGTTTTTGGTATGAGTTTGGTCTTAGTTTTTGGTATGAACTTTGTCTTAGTTTCTTGTATGAATGTTGTCTTAGTTTCTGTTATGAGTTTGGTATGAGTTTTTCTTATATTTTCTAGTATGATTTTTTGATTTGTTTCCTGTGTACATTGTTATGTTTTGCGTGGTTTGAGTTTCTGGTATGTTTTTCATTTAGTTAATAATGTTTTTTTATGTAGGTTGCATCTAAGAAAATTAAGAAAGAGGAGAGTGTTGAGGAGGATGAATGGTAAATAGTTACATATTTATATTTTCATACAAGAATTATCATTTTTTTAATTATTTGTTCTACTGTTTTAGCCAAGAGCAAATGATTCCAGTGGCTAGTCCCCGAGGTTGTGGTTGCACCATCTAGCCCTGTTGGGATGGTTGATCATCAGGAAATGGATACCAATGTCCCTACAAAGACTATGGTTGCACCATCTATGGCTGATCCCACCCCCACTATTCCTACCATAAACAGGTAAATGAGAGTTTACATTATGGTTATTTATTACTTTCAAAAGCTTATTTGATCTCGCATATGTAATCTTGTACTATGTGAATGTATATGGAGCCTGATTGGGTGAAGGATTTGAGTAAACAACTATAAACCCAAAATCCATTGATTTTTGAGTTGGTGAAAAAGGTTGAGCATCAAGATGAAACGATCAACCAAGTAGTTATGAGGCAGAAAGAACATATTGTCGCCCAACACCAAATAGGAGGGAAATGTTTTAGGATCCTCACTAAGCTTGAAAGGATGGCCCCTTCTAGTAAAGGCACCCAAATCTCCAAGAAACTCCCACCCCCACCCCCAGCTGATGATGCTAAACTAGAAATTCTTGGGGTTTCAAGTTCGGAAGAGACGCCATCCCCAGCCCAGCTCCAGCCCGAGGAAGATGTTGAAGTTGATAAGCCAAATGAAGAGGTAGAGGAAGTGGTTTTTATACACAACTATTATTCATTTGTTTTGTTTCCGTGCACATTTGTTAAGGTTTGTGTTATGTTGTGAATCTGGTACAGAAACATAAACCAGACATAGTCGCCAAAGGGAAAGCAAAAGCAAAAGGACTGAGGAGGATGGGTTTACATCAAAAGAAACCTAGCGACCTTGTCATATCTCCCTACGTTGTCCCAATAAAGATCCCTAAGTCACCCAAGCACAGTTTTTTGAGCAAGAAGGATAAAAATGCATTTTATGCTTGATACCTTGAGTCGACGAAAGAAGATTCTATAATTGGATATCACCATGAACCAAATAAGAAACACTTCAAGTTGTTACTCCAAAAAACTGGATGGTCGGGGGATTATGTAAGTTAACTGATAGCATGTATTATAGTCTATATTTTGGGATTGGTTTAGACGTTTTATCTTCATAAATCTGCATGTATGGATGCATATTCTTTGATTATATTGTTGTTTTGTCTACCTTTACTGGAATCGAGGTCTACACCTAGTTTCGTTGTAATTGTAGGGAAAATGGCACGTTTTGCATCGAAATGGAGCTAAGGAGTCATCGAAGCTACATTATGGAGCTATAAGAAGATCTCAAGAAGCATGGAAATGATTTAGGAGATTGATTTTGGACCAGATTCGAAAGATTCACATTCAGCTGAGATTCACCTCGGTCAGCTACAGTACCACCTCGACCGAGGTGATCTTGAGGAGCGTCCCGGCTGAGGCGAACACCCTGCCGCCGGTGAGATCTTTATTTTTGGCTGAGATCTTGTATTTTTGGAAGGAGAATATCATATATATTTGGCTGGATTTCTTGAAGGAAGATATTATTTTTGGCTGGTTTATTTTAAGAGATATGGATATATTTTCTAGGAATTTATCTTTTTAAGATATTTTATATTTGGAAGATAATTTTCCTATATATATGGCCTAATTTTCTACAATTTAGCCATGCTTGGAGCATCCTAGAATTCTCTGGAGTTTTGAAGGAAGTTTGAAGGAAGAGTTGAAGGAAGTTTTGAAGGTTGAAGTTCAAGGAAGGAAGGATTCATAGTTGAAGTTGGCTTTTGAAGGAGTTTGTAAGATCTTCTTAGATTGCTTTTGGTTTTGTTGTCTTTGCTGATTTTTGATTGAGGAACGCTGCTTGTTTGTTTGTTTGATTCAGTTATTGAGACCTTTGTGTTAAGGTTTTCTTGTTTAAACATTGATTCCTTTCTCACATATTTGATTATTGTTATCATGATGATTGTTGGCTAAGTTCTTTATGCGATTCTAGGGTGATTGGCTGAAAGTTGTGGGAAAGACGATGATAGAATGATCTTAGTTCCAGCAGGACCCTAAAAGCTCGAGTCTTTACCTTAACCGTAGAACACCTCGGTCAGTCATTAAACATCTCGGCCGGGATGGAATATAACTGAGCGAGGTGAACCTTTCCTGAACCTTATATGAGTTAAGAGTTAGTTTGCCAAATCCTATCCTTGTTATACCTTTCCTGGTTCAACGCAAGCCTAGGATGAGACTTACCCGGTGATTCCTTTGCTTGTTTCCCCAAGATCATGAGTGTAGGTAATAAAGGTTTATCCTTTATCGGGGTTTGAGTGTGCCTTCATCCCATCTTTGAAAGTTAGTCTGACACATACCCGGTAAGGGTTGATTCTATTCCCTTGGGTGGTGTGTTGGTTTGAGATTATAGTTCCTTTCCTTAGTACCTTGAGACTTACCCAGTAAAAGGAGCTTTGGTTTGGGATAGTGAGTAGTGAGACTTACCCGGTGATCTATTCCCACCTTAGAAACACCTTCCCTTTGCAAACCTCAGCTTTGTCCACGTTCTCTTTTGAGATCTTGAGTCAGAACCACAAGTGGATGCTTTAATCCCTAAAATCCACATTCCCTTTATCTGATTATATCATCTTTGATTGCTTTAATTTGTGGTTAGAAGTTATTTGACAACCTGATTACCGCACTTTGTTTCACCATAGTCCTTGTGTTCGACCCCTGGAATTATTGCTTTTATTACAATTGATTCGTACACTGCGGGTACGCATATTGTTCTAGCATACTTCTTGGGTTATAAATTTTAAAGCTTGCACACACCTTTTGGAGCGAAAATTAACACTAACCTTACATTTATTGAAGTTAATAATTTGTGAATATGTTTCTGGTATGCCTTTCTAGTATGAGCTATTGATGTGTTTCTGGTATGAGCTTGGGTCCACAGTTTGTTTTATGAGTTTTTGGTATGCTATGTTGAACTGCTTTTTGGTAAGAGCTAGTTGTATTAGAGTCTGGTATGACTTTGATTTGTGGATGTGTATTTTGGTTTTCTAGTATTATGTATTTCATTAGTTTTTTGATATGGGATTCTTGCATATTGGTTTTGATCTATGTGATATGGTATGATGATTTCTATGCCAGAAATTATCATGTGACTTCCTGAGATGATTTATTGCTTGAGCTTTTTGGTATTTGTTTATGTTTTGGGATTCTGGTATGATGGATTTTCATGTATGTGTATCTTGTCTGATGGTTTTCATGTATTGAATTCTGGTATGAGATCTTGATGTGTTTCTAGTATGAGTTTGTTGTATAAGTCTCATATGAGTTTCTGGTGTGGATTTATTGTGTTATTTTCTGGTATTGCATTATTAGTTTTGTTCCTAATTTAGAACAACTCGATGAAATGCTCATCAACCTCAGAAAAGTTGTGCATGAACATCCGAGGTTTATGGTCGTGTTGCCATTCTTCTTGGAATATCCCTCTCATATTTCAATGATGATCACTATCAAGAATTCCTAGAGGTTAAAAAGTCAGGGGAGGCCGAGTTCGAATTTAGTGAATCAGTTATAAACTATATATTTGGATTTGAACCTCCACCCTTCTCCAAGAACTCATACGATGTTGATACCATATACACTACCATGAACAATGGAGGTAAACATTGGATAACGATACAGATTGATTTAATTAAATGGTGTGTTAATTGTGGATTATATGCTTGATGGGGACTTGAAGGATTTGCTTACCTCATTCCTTGTTATGTATCCTCATCTTTTGAAACTTCATGGAAGCTTTGAGTGGTTTGGCGACAAACATGATACGCCACTAGGATATGTTCGAAAGACAACTGCAGAGGTTCCACAAAACAACCCAAGATAATTTATACAATACTACTCATAAGTTTCTGGTATGTTCATTACTATGTTGGTTTCGAAAAACACTTATGTAATCTATTATTGAATGGCAGTGGAAGTTGTGGAGTATTCACTATCAAGCACATCCAGTACTTGTCATCTGGGCGAACTGATTTGTCGATCATATGTCAAGAATACGTCCCAGCTTTCAGAAAACAGTTTTGTGTGATTATGTACAATAGGGAGTGGGTCAAGCCCTTCAAGTCGCTTTGAAACTGTAATTGTCCTTTATGCTGTTGTTTTATTGACTATGTTGTAATTGTGTGTTTGTGTAGCATTAAGATGTACATGATAAACGAATATTTTGGTATTGACTCTGTTGTAACAGTTATTCAGGTTGTATTTACTCTTTTGTAATCTAATCTTGTTGATGACTCAAAAACAAATATTCTGGTATTATGGTTTCTATACCAGAAATTGTCATGTTTCTATTTTCTGGTATGATTTTTGTCATTAGTTTTTCTCGTATTTGTTAAGGGTATCGTATTCTTGTATGTTGGTTTTCATTTATGTGATTCTAGTATGATGATTTCTTACCAGAAATGTTTATGTTGCGATTTAGGATTTTGGTATGATGGGTTTTCATTTATGTGCCTCTGGTATGAGTTTATCTGGTATTTTGCTTATGGTTTATGATTCTGGTATGATGGATTTTCATTTATCTGATTCTGATATGATGATTTCTTTACCATATATTATCATTTGATTTCCTGAGATGATTTATTGCTTGAAATATCTGATATTTGCTTATATTTTAGGATTCTAGTATGATGGGTTTTCATATATGTGCCTCTATATTGAGTATTTGTTTACCAAAAATGTTCATTTTGTGATTTATGGTATGATTTATTGCATTAGCATTTCTGGTATTTGTGTATGGTGTTGGATTCCTGTATATTTGTTTTACACATAAAACAAACATATACTAATATAATAAACGTTTTGTACAATCTCATATTAATATAAAATCATAATCTGTATTTTTGGTATGTGTCTTCATGCCTTCACCAGTGGATAATTTCGGTAAGTCTTTTTGTTATGGCTTACCATACACAACAGTTGCACTTCTTCTAATTGTTCCCTTCCCCTGATCCCCGTATCCTAGCTTTAGGCAATCTTTAAGCTCTCTTCCGGTTTATAGGAGGGATGCATTCAATAGCCGCAATGCAACTTGAAATATCTAAATCCTCATCGTCAAGGGCGGGGTATATTGTCTCCGCATATGCCGCTCTCCAATATTCAACGCTGTAATAATCAGTTACCAGAGAAGCCAGATTCATTTTCGTCATCTTTGATCAATATCAAATTCTTTGCAAGTGCAACTCCTATCCACTAAACAAACAACTTTATTTTATTGGTTCCATCGTAGCTCAAACAATAGCCTTTTTGCATCAAGCACGTAGCATCCATACTTTGTCGTCTCCCCATATTTAGCTTGTATTAGAGCATCGACGTTTGATGTTTTCAATTTTGTACTTGATGCAGCCTTTTCCCTTCGCGTTGCAAACCATCTACCCACCATTTATCTGATAACATCAATGAGGGCAAGCACCAGACAATCTCTTCCATCACAGAGAACACTATTAATACATTCTGCATTGTTGTTTATCATAATGTTGTAACGTTTGGTGGAGCAAAAAGCTCGGGACCATGCAACAAATCCAATCTCATCCAACAGCTCCGCAACTACTTCCTTCTCTTACACATCATTGTCAGGTACACATGAAGTTATATACAATATCTGAAAATTCATACCAGAAACATAACATGTGTTCATACCAGAAAAAGTTAATACAATAATCATGTTCATCAATGATAATGCTCAATACATGAAACATATCATGTATGATACCAAAAATGAGCATAAAATTCATACCAGAAATGAGCAGAAAATTCAGACAAGAAACATAACATGTGTTCATACCTGAAACATAACATGTGTTCATACCTGAAACATAACATGTGTTCATACCTGAAACATAACATGTGTTCATACCTGAAACATTCATACCAAGAACAAAGAAAACAATATACAATTGAATATTATATGTAATAACAAGCAATGGACTTACATTTTTCAACTATTTCAACAATGACAGAATATGACACCTTTCTGCGATTAGTTCTTCTTTATGGAATGAACAAGTGCGCCCTCTTGTATACTTTGTTAGTGTAAACACTTTCGATTTCTGGATTTTTGAGAACCGCACACCCCACTTACAATCTTTATCTACACATCGGGCAGGAACAACAAGCTTGATAGACATTGGTATTCTGTATTGTGTAAATTCAACAACAACATGCAAACACAATGCATTTTTCACTGCGAATTTATCCTTGAACTTTGACTAACCTTAAGATCCCATTTAGTTGCTTCAGGTTCAATGTAATATCCGGAATTTTTATTCCGTTTATTCTGTAATAAACCCGATCTCGATCAGTTGATCCATATCCGTCTACTTAGTTAGACACATTATTATAAAATTTATCATTTTATGTAGATTTCCTTCACATAAAATGATAGAATCTTTTAAAAGTTTATCATTTTATGTAGCTTACCTTCACATAAAATAATAAGTTTAGCCCCAAACCCTAATTTAGAATATGACTCGTCGTTGACAAGTCTGTGACGAAGCTGTGACAAGGCCCGGACAAGTCTGTGACGAAGCTGTGACAAGGCCCAGACAAGTCTGTGACGAAGCTGTGACAAGGCCAGACAAGGCTGTGACGAGTCTGTGACAAGGCCCAGACAAGGCTGTGACGAGTCTGTGACAAGCCCAGACAGGCTGTTGACAGCCCAGTGTCCGCCTCAGCTCAACAGCGCCATCTTGCCCAGCTTCTGCCTTACCTTCTTCAGCCAGGGAGCCCAGCGGATCCAGCTTCTGTAGCCCAGCTTCTGCCTTACCTTCTTCAGCCAGGGAGCCCAGCGAATCCAGCTTCTGCAGCCCAGCTGCTGCCTTGTCTTCTTCAGCCCATCTTCAGCACGCCAGCCCAAGGGAGAGCAGCTGTTATGACGTTCTGAATTTGCTGAGCTGGAACAATGCAATCTTCTGTATATAACTGCTCCTTAAATTACGCAGAACATTTATATCCTGCTGAATGCAACCACGTTCCCAACTTTCTGTCTACATTCAGAATCTTCTCTTCTTCATCCTTCCTTCTGCAGTAGACGACCCATCTTAATCGATCTCTCCTGCACACGGCTCTTCTGCACACAACTCTTCTGCACAGCAAGTACACAAATCCGGTAGAGTTTACTCCCCTTACCTTCTGATCTGTAGCCGTTTGATTGTATCTCTAATAAGAGACTTTCAGTGCAGCGAATTCTCTTCCGGCTGGAAGGAAATACACTCGACTTTGTTCAACAACCGGGTAAAAATCTATTTACATTTCTATCTCTTCTGTCGTCTCCTTACTAGTTAAATCCGTGTCTTATACCTCCCTTTTGTGCCGGACTGCCTTCCCATTGACGCAGCAGTGTGTAGGCTGTAGTTGCTCCTTGGATCGTCGATAAAAAAAAAACGAGTCAAGGCCCCAGTCCAGTGAGAGGTCAGTTTTGTTTTTCTCTCTCACTTCTGCTTATGAAATAGATGTAATGAATTCAATGAGAATAGAACCTAGGATGTGCGAGTTCAAGTGTTTAAACTAGTGTACTCGGGGAGAGTCGAATAGAGAACCCTAAGAAGATTAGGCTGCTGTAAAACAGGAATGAGAAGCAAGAGAAAGAGAAGTGAAATACATTGTTTTAATTTCATTATTGTAAGATGGAAACGAGCATAGTTGGAGACCAATGTTAGAGAGTTTGGATGATGATCCACCGTTGAAATTTTAATAGATGATAAATGGATATATGTAGTTTAGTATGTTAAAATTTGAGAAGGAATGAACGGTCGGATTAGAAGTTATAGGCTTCCGAAGTTGAGTAGTTAAGCAGTTTTTGTAAACTTGGATTTTTTTGGCTAAGTATAGAAATTGTAAAGGGAGTAGTCAACTTTGAGAATTTTTATAAAAATAATGGATGAACAGTTTTGAAAAATTCTTTCTCCTGAGGGTAGATTAAACATCATAGATGATCTAGAGAATTATTTCGGAATTTTTATAAGCTTTTACGATTTTTATATTTGAAATCGAAGTTAGACCTTTACGACCTTTTGGAAAATAGGGAAATAAGAAAAGTGACAGTTTGTAACCAAACTAAACTTTAGGAGTTGGAATATGACTTTAGAGTCTCAAATAGGAGTTTAGACATGAATTTCGGAAAATTTGGAAGTCTCGGGACTAAGGGTAAAATGGTCATTTTTCCATAAAGTAGAGTTGTAATTAGTTATGTCCTATTACGATCTTCTATCTTAGAAGTCTTAGACTTCTAATTACGTTGGAGTGTGCTAATGCACTTATCTCCTTTGACAGGCAACTGAGTTGCTACAGTTTACAGAGCGAGTTTGGTTTACACAAAGTCGAGCTTTATAACAGGTAAGTCCTTTGGGCTTACTTAGCTGACTTCTAAATATGAGCATGAATGATGATAGTGGTGTGTGATTGAGATGTTTAGAGTTATAGGTTGTGATAGATATTTACCGACCTATACTTGGCCTAAGAGTAACGGGCGGTGGCATTCTGCTCAGTTAGCTTGCGGGCGCTGGGGGTTTCTTTAGGGACTAGTCCATACTCGGTTTGTAGTGATGCTACCGGCGGAGGTCAGCTAGACCTACACCCAGTTGGATAAGGAACGGAGGCGAGAGCTGTTAATAGCTCTCGTGCCACAACTGTAAAATTGAATAAGATGAATCACCTAAATAATAGATAATAAACGGTTGAGTGCCAGCATGATGTTTGTTTATATTTTTTTCTGCGTGTGTTTGTGTTGTTGTTGTTCTACTTATATTTGGATAGTTAGCTAACAGTTGATATGTTGTGTAGACTTACCACAGGTTAGAGCAGATGCCGAGTGATCCGGATGGTAGTGGTCAGCCGGGGTGTCGTACTTTTAGGATGTGATGCAGTTTCTTTATTTATGGGATTCCAGTTGAACCTTGGTTCTTTTCTTTCTTTCTGTACTTTGTTATCTTATGTTTTCCGGTTGTCAGTTGTTCTGGTCACATTCATACATTGTTAAGATTTATTTTATGATTTATGGTTTTCCTTATTTGTGCCTTGTTGTAAGATCTTGTTAAGTTGTTGTCAAACTAAGGTCGGGACCCACTGTGCGGTCCTAACCAGTAACTCCCCGAGTTGTAAAATTTGGGGTGTTACAACATGGTATCAGAGGTCTAGGTTGGCAACAATGGCACTTGAAATCTTCTAAAAGGTCAAATAAGTAAATAAGTAGAACCCGAAAGGGGTCTGAGTTTTTCAAAGGGATTTTGGTTTTCAAAATGCATGCATAGTCGGGTTGGGATAGAAAGTACGGATGACCACCACTACCTCCGTAGATCTCGGCAGCTTAGTACTTTTAGAAATGTTATGTTGACTTAGAAGCTGCTTATAAAGATATGTACAATAAATAAGTTTATGCCGAAGGATTGTAGCATAATGATTATATTATGTCCTTAACGGAGATAACATAATGAGGTTCTCACTCCGTTGACACGTCTAAGTAGATTTTGAAGGGTGTCAATATGAGGATTAGGGTGCACATCTTATGTGCATTAGGGTAGGCAAACGGCGGACAACTCCTTCGAGCGTGTTGAAAAGCGTCAAGACGGAAAGCGAAGACTGAAGGATAACACCAACGAGCATGGCAAGAAGGGGATCCCGAGTCAAGTTAACAGGATCAAATGAAGATTATACATGAGAGTAGTTCCGGAAAAGCATTGGATGATCGACAATTATGCAAGTGGGGAGCAACATCACATAGATTCTTTCAAGTGTGGTGACGATATGAACAACGTGGATCCCGTCAGAAACAGTCACAGTAATGAAAGTCAAAGTAAGATATGGAACCAATCCAGACAAAAGACATTTAATTTACGCTTACCGACGGACCAAAATATGAAGGTTGTTGTTAGAAGCAGGGCGGAATATGGCCACTATTAGCAAAGTAAGTCGGCATCCTAATCAAGCGGGTCCCACCTAGACACTCATAACCTAAGAATTAAGAAGAGATATGTCGTCGAACCAACTATGAAGACTTATAGAGCCACACAACTGAAGCTTATGGTTAGCCAGAAAGTGGAGGGTGGATTTCATAAGCATGGAGGCAGAGTGACTTTCTATAAGACAAGTGAGCTACAAGAAAGATGGTGATACAGATATCCAAATGATATAATCCTGAAAGCGGAGTCTGTTCGCTCCAAACGGTGTGTGCAAGCTTTAAATTTATAACCCTAGACTTAAGCTTAAAACAAGGATGCGAACCCGCAGTGTACGGGTCAATCGTAGTAAAAGCAAGAAAATTCCAGGGGTCGATCACAGGGACTCGGTGAAACGGAGTCAATACGGTATGCTAATGTCAATACTAACCACAAGAGCAATTTAACACAATCAAAGATGAATAAGAAGTAAATTAAGCAAACATGCAATTCTAGGGATTAAAGCATCAAGTTGTGGTTCCAACTCAAGATCTATAGATAAACGGACAAAGCTGAGATTTTTGCGTGGGGAAGGTGTTGCTAAAGTGGAGTAGATCACCGGGTAAGTCTCACTACACACTAATCCTAAACCGTAACTCCTATTACCGGGTAAGTCTCAAGGAATCAAGATAAAGAACTATAACCTCAAACTAACACACCATCTAAGGGAATAGAATCAACCTTTACCGGGTAAATCTCAGGCTAACTCACAAAGATGGGATGGAAGCACACTCAAACCCCAATAAAGGATAAACCTTTATTACCTACACTTATGATCGTTGGTAAACAAACTAAGGAATTACCGGGTAAGTCTCATCCTAAGCTTGCATTGAACCAGGAAGGTGAAATAAGAATAGGATTTAGCAAACTCTAACACTTAACTTTCTGTTTTAGGTCGAATAAGTCACCTCGGTCAGAAGAATTTCACCCCGGCCGAGATGTTCATCAACCGAACGAGATGCTTAGGGTTAAGGTTAAAGACTCGAACTTTCAGGATCCTACTGGAATCTAAGATTATTCTATCATTGTTTTTCCCACAATCTTCAGCTAATCACCCTAGAATCACACAAGGAAATTAGCCACTCATCATCATAATGAAAGTATTAAAATATATGGGAAGAAGGTGAATATTTGAACAAAGAAGAATTTAATGAAAAGACTTCAATAACTGAATCAAATATCACAACAAAGCGTTCCTTGGATAATAATCCAAAAAGACAAGACAACAATTGAGGGAATTGAAGACAATCTTACAAAACCCTTCAAAAAGCTATAAAAGCTATGGTCTTCAATCTTCCTTCAACCTTCAAAAAGGTTCTTCGAAAACTCCCAAATTGGAGTATATTGCGGCTGCTGCGTGTGTAAACCCTGATCGACGGTATAGCGTGATGTCGGAATTGTGGAAATCCAACCCTTTTTATAGGAAAAATAAACCTCCAAAAATAATAAATCTTAAGAAGATATTATCCCATAAATATAGGTAAAATATATATTCTGCATATCTCCTTCCTTCCAGAAGCCAAGCCCAAAAATATAAGATCACTTTCCAAATTTAAAAGATCTCTTCCAAGAATAAAATATTTTCGCCGCGTCCTAGGTGTTCGCCTCGGTCGAGTCGGCGTCCCTGGATCACCTCGGTCGAGGTGAATCAATGGTCAACCGAGGTGACTCACAATCAGAATGTGAAATCTCTCGAATCTACTCCAAAGGGAATCTTCAATCCATGGCTATGCTCCCTGGATGTAGCTCCAAATGACTCATGACTCCTTTTTGATGCAAAACGTACCATATTACCTGCAATTACAACGAAACTAGGTGTAGACCTCGATTCTCGCAAAGGTAGATGAAATGGTAGTAAAATCACATAATGTACATACAAACATGCAGATTATGAAAGATAAAACGTCCAAACAAATCCCAAAAACTAGACTATAATTCATGCTATGAAAATACCCCATACTTAGCCCTTGCTTGTCCCCAAGCAAGTTCCTCATATAAAAGACAAGATAGAATGGATTATAAGTCAAGAAAATCAATGAAAAAGTCTTTCAAAAATATTTTATGGTGTGCAACTATCATAGATCACTCTAAGAGAATACTTCCTGGAATTAAAAACTTAATATGCTCAAAACATTTTATAAATATAAGAAAGTTGTTCATCTTTGCATAAAATCATAGAATGCATAATAAATCATAATTATCAAAATTAATCATGTATAATCCAATTTAAACCGCTAAGTCAATCAACAAGCTCAAGGTCTCAAGGGCTTCCCAAAAGAAAAGGTCAGGAAACGTGTAGGGTAGGGATGTATGTAAGGTAATGTGGTGCTAGAATCCGGGAAAAGGATGAACTTCACTTTCACTTCAACTTGCAACATCTTCCACCAATAAGCTTTGCTTATTTCACATTTTTTTCTCTTTTTTTTTTTTACTTTACTTTTTGGGATGCATGGACAGAGGTGCACAATAACCAAAGCCTAGGAAATCAGAAATCATCAATTTCTCGAGATGCATCAAACCCTTGATGCACATACCATGACCCGTTAGGAATATCGCTCAATCCGACTTTGGCAAGACACAAACACCCGGCTATGTGAATGGTGCCGAGTTACTCATCTTCATGATTGACTTCCCCAAACCTAAAATTACTTTCTAACACTTCACTTCCAGCCCACTTCTCAACTTTAACTTGCTTTCACCACTTCGCTTGCTTCCAAATTCCCGGATAGGTAAAGGGAGGCAAAATGTATATGAGGGGTTAAGCATGATCAAGAAGAAGAAGAAGAAAAGAATGAATTGCCTTGGTCTTTCCAAGAAGAAAGTGAGAGAACTTATCCTGCGGTGTCAACCTTCAAATTCAACATAATTTGGATAAAAACAAAGTATTAAACATGCCAATAATTTCAAACAAAGCATTTAGCAACTTAAACATATTATAAAACCTTTAAAACACACAAAGAATTTAAAAACAGTAAGTAAACAAAATCTTCACTGAGATCATATCCAGCTAAGTAACACAAAATCGTTTTCGAAAACTTTCTGTTACGCCACCTCGGTCGAGATGTTCTTGGTTCAACCGAGGTGAAACACCTCGTTTCGCCAGAATCTCCCCGGTCGAGATCAAAAAATTTTTTTTAAAACCAATTTTTTTTTTTTTGGTTCGGTTTCGACGTTTTTCTCAATCAAATAACCTGTAGGTATGCATGTAATATCAAATAATCATATAAAGGCAAGTGAAGCATAAATATGAAAATATCCGATAAATAAAATACATCAAAAGTGTCGAATACATCAAAGGTAGTCAAATAAATAACAAACACCCCATACTTGAGACACACTGTCCCAGTGGGTATAATAAAAGTCTAAACAGGAGAACTCACCGAACATAGCTAAACTGCATGAAGAAGTAAGAAACAGCTCCCAGATAAGACCATCTCGGTTGGCGAAGCACATATCGGTCGAGGTGTTCTGACAGTACCCGAGATGTATCTCAGTAAAGCTCGTTTCCTCAACTTCTCGAAACTTCGTTCTTCTAGTGTAGCTCCTGAACTGTGATCCTTCCTTTTGGAACACCTGGTTGTTGTCTAGAGGAAAACAAAAACAAAAACTATCTAAACTAAACTAGAAAACGGGAAAGAAGAGCAATACCTTGGGTTGCCTCCCAAGAAGCGCTTGATTTAAGGTCGCTAGCTGGACCCTTCTCCATAGAATTACTCAATGTACCTTGAACACCATGGAGTGCTCATCACATCCATCATAAAATTCTTCCAAAAAGGTTCCGGTTCCTAATTTCACCGGCAAATGGTAAGATCTCCTACGTACAAGCTTGTACGGTTTGATTCTCATCGGAATCCTTCTAGCCTTCCTGCACTTCAATGGGACATAATCTAGCCTTGCGTCCCATCCTTTCCTTGATCGAGAAAATAGTTTCTCGAGAATCATAGCAGCTTCCCCATCTATAGCTTGGGGATGGTACAGGGTCCTGAGCATGCGAGGGACCCCATACTTGAACAAATAACACTTCGTTGCCTTAGCGGTGAAGCGCTTGTTAACTTCACTCCTTATAATCCAAGGAGCATCTTCCTCCAACAATTTCAAGAGAGATTTCATCGTGATCTTAGGAGGTTCTTTCGGAAGAGACCTCCAACTTTCCGGTGCGTTCCTGAAAAATTCAAAAATTTTAATAGGAATTTCAAATAAAGTAGGAGAATGTACCTTGTAAAGTTCTCCAAAGTTTGAGACAAGTTTCATGTTGGGTTGATAGTCCACACACGAAATCTCTCCCAACTCAACTGGCCTTTCTTCCACCTTGACCACAGTCTCAGTAATTTGGCCAAGGTTCGCCGCATCTTGTAGTTCTACAAATTCTTCTTCCATCTCGGTCGAGATCTTTTCCACCTCGGCCGAGGTCTCGGCAATTGGATCGAGATCCTCCACATCCTCCTCTTCCACAAAAACTTCAGGAGAAGCTTCCGGTCCGACCAGAGGAATGCTTGGAACGTGCAACACTTCCTTATGCTCCTCTTCCGGCTTAGCATAGGATATGGTGCTTTCCTTGAGCTCCTCCACCTTCTTCATCAACTTCTCCAATCTTGATTCGAGAGAGTCTTCAAAAGGTTGCTCATAAATGTTTTTAGGGACATTCTTTTCATCCCATATCGCAAGTTCATGTTGAATGGCCTCTTCTCTTTCCCATTCATTGTTGAACCAATAGAAGGAGTACTTCTCCTCCAAGTATTCATAATGGTCCGCCCTAGCACTTTGCCTTGCTATCCAGGCTGGATCAAATGTAGTCATCGGAAATCCTGAAAACTACAAAACTCATAGAAAGAGTAGTTAGTAGCAACAGGGGCAAGTGCCCCGAAAGCAAACCGCAACCGGCTCGGTCTAGACCAAGTCCCCGGCAACGGCGCCAAAAACTTGTTCGCTCCAAACGGTGTGTGCAAGCTTTAAATTTATAACCCTAGACTTAAGCTTAAAACAAGGATGCGAACCCGCAGTGTACGGGTCAATCGTAGTAAAAGCAAGAAAATTCCAGGGGTCGATCACAGGGACTCGGTGAAACGGAGTCAATACGGTATGCTAATGTCAAAGCTAACCACAAGAGCAATTTAACACAATCAAAGATGAATAAGAAGTCAATAAAGCAAACATGCAATTCTAGGGATTAAAGCATCAAGTTGTGGTTCCAACTCAAGATCTATAGATAAGCGGACAAAGCTGAGATTTTTGCGTGGGGAAGGTGTTGCTAAAGTGGAGTAGATCACCGGGTAAGTCTCACTACACACTAATCCTAAACCGTAACTCCTATTACCGGGTAAGTCTCAAGGAATCAAGATAAAGAACTATAACCTCAAACTAACACACCATCTAAGGGAATAGAATCAACCTTTACCGGGTAAGTCTCAGGCTAACTCACAAAGATGGGATGGAAGCACACTCAAACCCCAATAAAGGATAAACCTTTATTACCTACACTTATGATCGTTGGTAAACAAACTAAGGAATTACCGGGTAAGTCTCATCCTAAGCTTGCATTGAACCAGGAAGGTGAAATAAGAATAGGATTTAGCAAACTCTAACACTTAACTTTCTGTTTTAGGTCGAATAAGTCACCTCGGTCAGAAGAATTCCACCCCGGCCGAGATGTTCATCAATCGAACGAGATGCTTAGGGTTAAGGTTAAAGACTCGAACTTTCAGGATCCTACTGGAATCTAAGATTATTCTATCATTGTTTTTCCCACAACCTTCAGCTAATCACCCTAGAATCACACAAGGAAATTAGCCACTCATCATCATAATGAAAGTATTAAAATATATGGGAAGAAGGTGAATATTTGAACAAAGAAGGATTTAATGAAAAGACTTCAATAACTGAATCAAATATCACAACAAAGCGTTCCTTGGATAATAATCCAAAAAGACAAGACAACAATTGAGGGAATTGAAGACAATCTTACAAAACCCTTCAAAAAGCTATAAAAGCTATGGTCTTCAATCTTCCTTCAACCTTCAAAAAGGTTCTTCGAAAACTCCCAAATTGGAGTATACTGCGGCTGCTGCGTGTGTAAACCCTGATCGACGGTATAGCGTGATGTCGGAATTGTGGAAATCCAACCCTTTTTATAGGAAAAATAAACCTCCAAAGATAATAAATCTTAAGAAGATATTATCCCATAAATATAGGTAAAATATATATTCTGCATATCTCCTTCCTTCCAGAAGCCAAGCCCAAAAATATAAGATCACTTTCCAATTTTAAAAGATCTCAGCCAAGAATAAAATATTCTCGCCGCGTCCTAGGTATTCGCCTCGGTCGAGTCGGCGTCTCTGGATCGCCTCGGTCGAGATGAATCTCTGGTCAACCGAGGTGACTCACAACTGAATGTAGAATCTCTCAAAACTGGTCCAAAGGGAATCTTCAATCCATGGCTATGCTCCCTGGATGTAGCTCCAAATGACTCATGACTCCTTTTTGATGCAAAACGTACCATATTACCTGCAATTACAACGAAACTAGGTGTAGACCTCGATTCTCGCAAAGGTAGATGAAATGGTAGTAAAATCACATAATGTACATACAAACATGCAGATTATGAAAGATAAAACGTCCAAACAAACCTCAAAATATAGACTATAATTCATGCTATCAAAATACCCCATACTTAGCCCTTGCTTGTCCCCAAGCAAGTTCCTCATATAGAAACAAGATAGAATGGATTATAAGTCAAGAAAATCAATGAAAAGTCTTTCAAAAACATTTTTATGGTGTGCAACTATCATAGATCACTCTAAGAGAATACTTCCTGGAATTAAAAACTCAATATGCTCAAAACATTTTATAAATATAAGAAAGTTGTTCATCTTTGCATAAAATCATAGAATGCATAATAAATCATAATTATCAAAATTAATCATGTATAATCCAGTTTAAACCGCTAAGTCAATCAACAAGCTCAAGGTCTCAAGGGCTTCCCAAAAGAAAAGGTCAAGAAACGTGTAGGGTAGGGATGTATGTAAGGTAATGTGGAGCTAGAATCCGGGAAAAGGATGAACTTCACCTTCACTTTGACTTGCAACATCTTCCACCAATAAGCTTCGCTTATCTCACACTTTTTCTTTTTACTTTACTTTTTGGGATGCATGGACAGAGGTGCACAATAACCGAAGCCTAGGAAATCAGCAATCATCAATTTCTCGAGATGCATCAAACCCTTGATGCACATACCATGACCCGTTAGGAATATCGCTCAATCCGACTTTGGCAAGACACAAACACCCGGCTATGTGAATGGTGCCGAGTTACTCATCTTCATGTTTGACTTCCCCAAACCTATTATTGCTTTCTAACACTTCACTTCCAGCCCACTTCTCAACTTTAACTTGCTTTCACCACTTCGCTTGCTTCCAAATTCCCGGATAGGTAAAGGGAGGCAAAATGTATATGAGGGGTTAAGCATGATCAAGAAGAAGAAGAAGAAAAGAATGAATTGCCTTGGTCTTTCCAAGAAGAAAGTGAGAGAACTTATCCTGCGGTGTCAACCTTCAAATTCAACATAATTTGGATAAAAACAAAGTATTAAACATGCCAATAATTTCAAACAAAGCATTTAGCAACTTAAACATATTATAAAACCTTTAAAACACACAAAGAATTTAAAAACAGTAAGTAAACAAAATCTTCACTGAGATCATATCCAGCTAAGTAACACAAAATCGTTTTCGAAAACTTTCTGTTACGCCACCTCGGTCGAGATGTTCTTGGTTCAACCGAGGTGAAACACCTCGTTTCGCCAGAATCTCCCCGGTCGAGATCAAAAAATTTTTTTTAAAACCAATTTTTTGATTTTTTTGGTTCGGTTTCGACGTTTTTCTCAATCAAATAACCTGTAGGTATGCATGTAATATCAAATAATCATATAAAGGCAAGTGAAGCATAAATATGAAAATATCCGATAAATAAAATACATCAAAAGTGTCGAATACATCAAAGGTAGCCACATAGTCAAATAACAAACACCCCATACTTGAGACACACTGTCCCAGTGGGTATAATAAAAGTCTAAACAGGAGAACTCACCGGATAAAAGCCGAACTGCATAAAAATATAATAATAAAACCCTGCAGCTCCTCAGTAGTCTCGATCCGGTGGTGGTGGTATGTAGGGGAACTGAGTCGGATCATAGGGATGGCCCATGATACGCTCAAACTGTAGCTGAGCCATCATGTGCTGATGATGCTGACGCTCCTGCATCTCGCGGATATCCAGCGAAAGTGCAGCATATGAGTCGATAACCTGATCCGTCAGGTCATCGATCCGTCGGTGTGCAGCCCTATCCCTCACTCCCCGCCTCCTGCGTCTAGCAGGTCGGACCGGAGAAGTCTCAGCTGGCGCCGGCTCAGTGTCCTCCTCATCATCTAAATCAATAATAGGTGGCGCGCTCGTCCCAGCTGTATCTGTCCCTGTGTCCATCGGGACGCCGCCTCCTCTCTCATCCACTGTCTCATCATCGTCGTCATCCTCATCCTCTGCCTCCTCCTCAGCTGCAGCAGGGGCAGCTGCTGCCTCTCTGTGATCCTCTATCAGTGTATCCCATGCTGTCTGCCAGAAATGTGGATCAAAGACTGTGAACTGCGCAGACCAGCGGATGCCCTGAGGTGCAGTCCGCTCCCAAGGCATGGCGACGTATGGAGTGGTCAACCCACGGGGAACTAGAATCCTCCGTGTGATCATCTCCTGCAATCCCAGCGGCTTCGGAGCCGCCGCCAACGTGCAAACGCTGAGGTCCATCCCGTGGTAGGTAGCGATGTGGGTGACTAGACCTCCGCAGCATATGTCTCCCTTCGCCTTGGCCTTGATCTTGTGCAGATCCTCTGCCAAGAGCAAGCCAAAGTCCGGGAAACCTCCTATAACCATGTAGTAAAGCGAGAAGAGCTCCCCCTGTCGGACCTTCTGGGGCGTCTCAGTACGCGCCAGAAGCGTCTCGTTGAAAATCCTGTGAGCAAGTCTGAAGGCCGGATGAAAGATGACCTTCTCCCTGGAATCTCCAGGGCGCCATCTGTCTGCGTGCTCAGTAATGTGGGCTATCTGTCCCCAGAACTCCCTAGCTACGGATCGGGAGGGGAAGTCAACAGCTGTGGGGTCGGGAAAGCCAAAAATCTCTCTCCATATCTCTAAAGAAACTATGAAGTTCCGGTTCATCAACCGGTACTTCACAGAACGGTCTGTGGGGAGGTAGGAGAAGGAGCTAACAAACTCGAGTGTCGGCTCTAGGTAGGCTGGGGCTCGGATCTCAGTAAACTGATCCAGCCCGACAGTAGCTATCATCCTCCTAAGGTCAGCATCTAACCCTAGGCAGTCAAAAGCTGACACATCCAGAAATCGTGGTGCGATGACTGGACGGCCAGCTATCCTCTCATAGTCTACCCGGCATCTCTCGTGGATAACCGGGCGGTAGGGACGGGATGAGGAAGGAGAAGGGGAAGGGGAGGATCTATCTCTAAGAGCTAATCGACGATCTGAACTCATTTTTTAAACACACTGTCAGACTACCTCGGTCGGCTGACAAACTCCAAGAATCACCTCGACCGAGGTGCAGAACGACTGGACCGAGGCGAAGGCAGTGCGATTTCAACTCTCTGATTTTCAGTTCTTTTCCCCCAAAAATCACTACCGATGCTTCCTAAGGGGTACTTAAAGGTTTCCTCAACAGAATCAAGGGCAACCAAAGCCCAAATATCAATAAACGAACGAGTTTAGGTTTTCGAACGTTTTTACCTCGTTTCGGTCGAAACGCTCAAATTTCTTGCAGATCTGTAGTTGCAATCGACTCCTCTATCCTTCAATCTCGGTTTGGAAGCAGAAATTGTTGAAAACGAGCAAGGAACGAGGTGAGCGAGGTGCTTCTGTCCGCCGCGGTCGAGGAGGGTAAAAAAAAGTGAAAATGTAATTTTTCCCCCTTTTATACTGTTACTGGATCTGCTGTCACCTCGGTCGAGATGGTCTCGACTGGACCGAGGTGGTATGGACCGAGGCGGTTCTACAGAAACCCTAGTCGCCTCGGTTGTTTCAAGAATCAACTCGGTCGAGGTGCTCTGACAGTGACCGAGGTGCTTCTGTCTTCTCAGAATCTCGAACTTCTGTCCTTCCAGATGTGCTTCTTCCTGTTGTCTGTCCAGAACGCCAAAAACAAAGCAAAGCAAAGCAAAAACAAAAACTATCTAAGCTAGACTAGAAAACGGGAAAGAAGAGCAATACCTTGGGTTGCCTCCCAAGAAGCGCTTGATTTAAGGTCGCTAGCTGGACCATGATGCGTCTCAAAGGAGGTATATCGGTGCAACCTCCTCAACCGGCGTTTCCGGCTGGTACTTCTTAAGTCTATGACCGTTGACCTTGAAGCTTCCGCTAGTTTCGCCCCATATCTCAACTGCACCATGAGGGAAAACATGTTTCACAACATAAGGTCCGGTCCATCTAGATTTCAACTTACCTGGAAAAAGACGGAGGCAGGAGTTGAAGAGTAGAACTAAGTCTCCTTCGTTAAGCTCCTTTGGAATGATACGCTTGTCATGCCATCTCTTTGTCCTTTCCTTATAGATTTTGGCATTCTCGTAAGCGTTCAAACGCAGCTCCTCCAGCTCGTTAAGTTCCAATAGTCGCTTCTCACCAGCTTCCTTGATGTCAAAGTTCAACCATTTGATAGCCCAATACGCCTTGTGCTCCAATTCAACGGGCAAATGGCAAGATTTCCCATATACCAAATTATAAGGGGTGGTACCTATGGGAGTCTTGAATGCGGTCCTGTATGCCCAAAGAGCATCGTCCAATTTCATGGACCAATCCTTCCTCGTTCTAGAGACGGTCTTCTCCAAAATTGCTTTGATTTCTCTATTCGAGATTTCGACCTGTCCACTAGTTTGAGGGTGATAAGCGGTTGATACTTTGTGGGTTACCCCATACTTTGATAGAAGTGCTTTAAACTTCCGGTTGATGAAATGCGTCCCTCCATCGCTAATGATGATGCGTGGAGTTTCAAATCGTGGAAAGATAGTTCTATTCAAGAACTTCACAACCACCTTGGCGTCGTTAGTGGGAGAAGCAATGGCTTCAACCCATCTAGAGACGTAATCAACTGCAAGGAGAATGTAGAGGTTTCCTCCGGAGGATGGGAAAGGTCCCATGAAGTCAATCCCCCATACATCAAAGATTTCCACTTCTTGGATGTTATTAAGTGGCATCTCGTTCCTCCTTGATAAGTTCCCTGTTCTTTGGCATGCATCACAAGAAACAACAAAAGATTGTACGTCCTTAAACAATGTAGGCCAAAAGAAACCGGAACGCAATACCTTAGCGCATGTTTTATCGGTGCTAGCATGCCCCCCACAAGGAAGTGAATGACAATGCTTTATGACGCTATTAACTTCATCCTCCGGAATGCACCTTCGAAGCATCCCATCCGGTCCGCGCTTGAACAGCAGCGGCTCATCCCAGTAGTAATGTCGCACTTCCTTGAAGAATTTCTTCTTTTGAGAGTACGTCAATCCGGGTGGTATTTCCTGGCAAACAAGATAATTCACAATATCAGCATACCAAGGACCTTTATTATCAGATAGTTGGTGGAGGGAATGGTCCGCCAACAGTGGGTGAATGTCAGAGAAAGGAGTAAGAAAATTGTTATTCTCGGCAATCTCAGTTGACATCGTCTCGCTGTCGTCCTCGGTCGAGGCGCAAAGGCGTTGACCGAGGTGTTCTTCAGACGCCTCGCTCCGTCCAGAAAGTGCCTCGGTCGAGGTACTGCTACTGGAACCGAGACTGGAGATCTTCGTCTCCTGGACTAGCTTCTCAGTTTTAGCTCCTGGATCCTCTTCCAGTGCCTTCAAGCTCCGTATATCTGCATCACAAGAAGCATCTATACCTTCCTCCATTAAACTGAAGCTAATAACTCTTTCGAGTGGATCGTTAATAAGGATAGAGCTCACCAATTCCCTTGATTCTTCTTCATCGTAGATGTTGAAGATATCATCAATTAGTTGCTCCCCTTTCATGGCTGCAAGTAGTGCGAACTCCACCTCATCGCCACCAACGTTGAATTTCAACTTGGCGTTCTTGCAATCCACATTGCAACCCGAAGTTGCTAGAAATGGCCTCCCGAGAATGATAGGAACAGGATAATCTGCGGGAATGTCAAGTACGACAAAATCTATAGGTAGATAGAAGTTACCTAACTTGACCGGAACGTCCTCCAAAATGCCCACGGGATGGGTGATGGAGCGATCCGCCATGTAAAGTCGAATCTTGACCGGCTTGGGCTCTCCAAGACCGATCTTAGTGCATAGCTCCAGCGGGATGATGCTCACGCTGGCTCCTAGATCACAAAGGGCTTCACAAGTGACATCCCCAACTTGAATGGGAATGCAAAATGAGCCGGGATCTCTCAATTTAGGTGGCATCTTCTCCTTCATGATTTTGATTAGCTCCGAAGACTTAGACGTCATCCTAACTTCACCAACATCCTCCAGCTTCCTCTTCCTTGATAAGATCTCTTTTAAGAACTTCCCATAGGCGGGCATACCTAAAATAGCATCAAGGAAAGGAATATTAATATGTAGCTTATTCATCAAGTCAAGAAACTTACCGAAGTGCTTTTCTAGATGTGCTCTGGCTCTGGATTGAGGGAATGGAAGTGGTGGCTTATATGCAGGAGGTGGAACATAAGTTTCTGTCGTTCCTCCCACTTTCTGTTGCTCCGCCTCGGTTGGCATCTCGGTCGAGGTGTTCTTCGACTGGATCTGGACCGAGGTGGTCTGCGTCGAGCGAGGTACTGGATCAGCAGTTTTGAGTCCACTCCTCGTCGTTATGGCCATGCACTGGCCCTTAGGGTTAGTTTCCGTCTTTGCTGGAAGCTTCCCTGGATCTCTTGGCGCTTCATTCGCCCTATTAGCAAGTTGTTGTTCAAGGAACTTTTGGGCCCTCGAAAATGAAGTCATAGAATTCTCCATAGCGTTAAGCTTGATCAAGATTGCTTCCAGAACTGCGTCTTTCTTTTCTGGCTGAGACGAACTTGATCCTTGCCCTTGGCTTTTCAATGGAGTAGAAGAAGAAGAAGGAGAAGAGAGGAAAGGATTAGAGGAATCATTAGAGTTGGAGTTTGAATAATTGTTACCGTGGTTTTGATTATTCGCCCTCCAGTTGTTGCTATTGGATCCTCTATTGTTGTTGTTGTAGTTGTTGTTTCGGGGTCCGTTGTTGTTGTTACGGTACCCGTTATTGTTGTTGTTGTTGTTCCTTTGCCCTTGCTCTTCCTTCTTAGTTTGAGCCATCAAGAGCTCCTTCAATTGCTTCACGTCATTCTTCAATGATGTGAGTTGATTGTTGTTGGGTTGAGTCTCTTGAAAGTTGACTCTTTTTACTCCACCTTCGGCTCCTTGGTGGGTATACTTCTCCATGTGCAAGGCTTGCTTCTCAATGAAGTCCCATGCATCATCAATCGCCATGTCCATGAAGGTACCGGCGGAGAGTAGTTGGAGATTGAACTGGGTGCTTCCGTCCAGCCCTTTGAAGTAGATCTCCAACAACTCGATCTTTGGAATCCCATGATGTGGGCAATCCAAAAGGATATCCTTGAACCGCTCCCAAGATTTGGACAAGCTCTCCTTGTCCTTCATGATGAAAGCATTGATCTTCCCTCTCATTTCAGCAGTCTTTGAGGGGGGAAAGAATTTGGTTAGGAATTCTGTAGTCATCTCCTCCCATGTGCTAATTTTTCCTGGAGGAAGAGATTGATACCAAGTAAGAGCTCTATCTTTTAAAGAAAAGTAAAAAGGTCTTAGCTTGTAGTTGTTATTTTCAATTCTAGAAGGTCGCAAGGTCTCCATCAAGATCTCGTAGTTTTGAAGATGTTGATGCGGCGACTCCTTCTCTAGCCCTCCGAATTGACATTGGCGAATCATAGATAGAACTTGTGGTCGAAGTTCGTAGTCATGATCCGCTGGATCTCCTAGGTTCACCCCTGGACGCCTCAGCTGTTGATTAGGGTCCATCCTTTGACCTAGGGTTTGCGGGATTCCTGCAAGAAGAACATCTCGGACTGGTATCCGAAGTGGGAGTACATCGGCCGGGGCGTCAGGTACTGGAATCTGCCTCGGTCGAGGATCTACTACTGGATTCTGCATCGGTCGAGGATCAACAGGAGGATCTTCCCTCGGTCGAAGTAGAATCTGATCTCGTATGGCTGCAATCTCAGCTTCGATTACTGCAGTCCTGGCACGATTCTCTTCTTTCTCTTGCCTTAGCTCTTCTTTACTGAGACGTAGCAGCTCCTGCGTCTCTCTCAATTGGGCCGCAAGATCGTGATCGTCTTGTTGGGCCATCTTCGCTTCTCTTAAGCGTCGCTTTTATGTCTTTTCTGGTTCGGGATCGTAAGGAACGATTTCCTTCCCAGTGCGGGTTCTTCGCATGTACCTAAGAAAGAACCTGCAAAGATCGTCACTCAAGTAGAGTGGTTAGATGAAACGGGGCAAGCGCCCCAAGAGCAAACCGTACCGGCTCGGTCTAGACCAAGTCCCCGGCAACGGCGCCAAAAACTTGTTCGCTCCAAACGGTGTGTGCAAGCTTTAAATTTATAACCCTAGACTTAAGCTTAAAACAAGGATGCGAACCCGCAGTGTACGGGTCAATCGTAGTAAAAGCAAGAAAATTCCAGGGGTCGATCACAGGGACTCGGTGAAACGGAGTCAATACGGTATGCTAATGTCAATACTAACCACAAGAGCAATTAAACACAATCAAAGATGAATAAGAAGTCAATTAAGCAAACATGCAATTCTAGGGATTAAAGCATCAAGTTGTGGTTCCAACTCAAGATCTATAGATAAACGGACAAAGCTGAGATTTTTGCGTGGGGAAGGTGTTGCTAAAGTGGAGTAGATCACCGGGTAAGTCTCACTACACACTAATCCTAAACCGTAACTCCTATTACCGGGTAAGTCTCAAGGAATCAAGATAAAGAACTATAACCTCAAACTAACACACCATCTAAGGGAATAGAATCAACCTTTACCGGGTTTGTCTCAGGCTAACTCACAAAGATGGGATGAAAGCACACTCAAACCCCAATAAAGGATAAACCTTTATTACCTACACTTATGATCGTTGGTAAACAAACTAAGGAATTACCGGGTAAGTCTCATCCTAAGCTTGCATTGAACCAGGAAGGTGAAATAAGAATAGGATTTAGCAAACTCTAACACTTAACTTTCTGTTTTAGGTCGAATAAGTCACCTCGGTCAGAAGAATTCCACCCCGGCCGAGATGTTCATCAACCGAACGAGATGCTTAGGGTTAAGGTTAAAGACTCGAACTTTCAGGATCCTACTGGAATCTAAGATTATTCTATCATTGTTTTTCCCACAACCTTCAGCTAATCACCCTAGAATCACACAAGGAAATTAGCCACTCATCATCATAATGAAAGTATTAAAATATATGGGAAGAAGGTGAATATTTGAACAAAGAAGAATTTAATGAAAAGACTTCAATAACTGAATCAATATCACAACAAAGCGTTCCTTGGATAATAATCCAAAAAGACAAGACAACAATTGAGGGAATTGAAGACAATCTTACAAAACCCTTCAAAAAGCTATAAAAGCTATGGTCTTCAATCTTCCTTCAACCTTCAAAAAGGTTCTTCGAAAACTCCCAAATTGGAGTATACTGCGGCTGCTGCGTGTGTAAACCCTAATCGACGGTATAGCGTGATGTCGGAATTGTGGAAATCCAACCCTTTTTATAGGAAAAATAAACCTCCAAAGATAATAAATCTTAAGAAGATATTATCCCATAAATATAGGTAAAATATATATTCTGCATATCTCCTTCCTTTCAGAAGCCAAGCCCAAAAATATAAGATCACTTTCCAAATTTAAATGATCTCTTCCAAGAATAAAATATTCTCGCCGCGTCCTAGGTGTTCGCCTCGGTCGAGTCGGCGTCCCTGGATCACCTCGGTCGAGGTGAATCAATGGTCAACCGAGGTGACTCACAATCAGAATGTGAAATCTCTCGAATCTGCTCCAAAGGGAATCTTCAATCCATGGCTATGCTCCCTGGATGTAGCTCCAAATGACTCATGACTCCTTTTTGATGCAAAACGTACCATATTACCTGCAATTACAACGAAACTAGGTGTAGACCTCGATTCTCGCAAAGGTAGATGAAATGGTAGTAAAATCACATAATGTACATACAAACATGCAGATTATGAAAGATAAAACGTCCAAACAAATCCCAAAAACTAGACTATAATTCATGCTATCAGAGTCAAAGGATCACTATAAAGACAACATTATAATTTAACACCAACTAAGGAACAAGAGTGTGTGAAAATGATCTTGGCGTACCCAAGGGCCGTAATAACTTCCCTCTCTCAAAGGGACTTAAGTTACCAACACCAACAATTCACACCGGAACCTCGCAAGCAGCTGATGACCGAGGTAAAAGGAATTGCGAAGATGTAATTACGAGCTATCATGGAAAATCTGATGAGTCCATTGACGACAGATGAATGATGCAGCTAAACTAGGAAAGAGTATAGTGGCCTTATAGTGAGAAATAGAAGTGTAGATTATAGAAGAAGCTAAAGGAGTACAAACGTGGAAACTGGAGGAGATAGATTCCACCAAGTAAATCAAACTTCAAAGAGATAGAAGAAAAGTAAGTCTATGATATTGTAGAAGGTCAACCATAGACTAAATGGTAACAACGGAGCCTTTACATGTGCGGGTTAATTAGTAGTGACGGGTTGGCATATAAGAAGAATGACCACATGGTTACAAATGAATTTTATCGACATGTGGAGAAGTCCTTAAAGGGATCAAATACGACAATTGTATTGTCAAATCGATACAAGTACAAGTAACACCGAATAAGTCAAGTCAGTAAATCTAATTAAAATGGTAAAGGAAGAATTGACGGTAAAAAATGACCCCTTATATCATTAATGATATAAAGAGAATGGTTGCGAGCAGTTGTTCACTTACAGGCTAAGGAAAGAGTACAAATCATAGTTAGTACATATGAAGTCGTATTAGAAGCACGAGAGGAGTAAGAAGAAGTAGATAATTTTGATCAGATCCTACGTTAGACCAGATAGAGGTTACTTAGCATTCCACACAAATAGAGCTGCTTGAGTTGAAGAAGCAGTTAGAGGAGTTAGCAGAGAAGGGCTTTATACGCCCTAGTCTTTCTCCCTTGGGCGCACCAGTATTATTTGTGAGGAAGAAGGATGGATCGATGAGGCTGTGTATTGATTACCGGGAGTTGAACAAGGTCACCATCAAGAATAAGTATCCACTGCCTCGCATAGATGATCTGCTGGACCAGCTGCATGGAGCGTCAGTGTTCTCGAGGATAGATTTTAGATCGGGTTATCACCAGCTGAGAGTGAGAGACCAGGACATACCTAAGACGGCATTCCGGACTAGGTATGGCCACTATGAGTTTGTAGTGATGTCATTCGGGCTCACTAATGCGCCAGCAGTATTTATGGAGTTGATGAATGGGATTTTCATCGACTTCTTAGACCAGTTTGTAGTGGTCTTCATTGACGACATTCTAGTTTACTCTAGAAGTCGAGAGGAGCATGCCGGACACTTGAGGACAGTGTTACAGATTCTACAGGATAGCCAGCTATATGCTAAGCTATCCAAGTGTGAGTTCTGGATGTCAGAGGTGGCTTTCCTAGACCACGTAGTGACTGCTAATGGGATTAAGGTCGACCCGGCGAAGATTGAGTCAGTGTCTTCATGGCAACCTCCGAAGAATGTTAAGGAGGTTCGCAGCTTCCTTGTATTGGCACGTTATTACCGTCAGTTTGTGGAAGGGTTTTCCCTGACCGCCCGACCACTTACTTGTCTCCTGAGGAAGACTACTCGGTTCGTCTGGTTTGAGCCGTGTCAGCAGAGTTTTGAGGAGCTGAAGAGGAGATTGACGTCTGCTCCGATCTTAGCACAACCTGAGGGTACAGAGGACTTTGTAGTGTACAGTGACGCATCCAAGCTGGGCTTGGGGTGTGTCTTGATGCAGAGGGGTAAGGTCATAGCGTATGCGTCTCGATAGCTGAAGACGTATGAGGAGAACTACCCCACCCATGACCTGGAGTTAGCTGCGGTAGTACATGCTCTTAAGATCTGGCGTCATTATCTCTATGGAGCGACCTGTCAGATCTTCACAGACCATAAGAGTCTGAAGTACATATTCACTCAGCGGGAGTTGAATAACCGCCAAAGGCGGTGGCTAGATTTGATCAAGGATTTCGACCTTGAGATTCTCTACCACCCCGGTAAGGCGAATGTAGTTGCTGACGCTTTGAGTCGGAAGACGCCTCGGGAGAAGGCGATAGCCCGGTTGACAGTACAGCCACAGTTACAGAGAGACTTAGCTTGGTTGGAGGTAGAGATCTAGTTCCCCGATACAGCTCATCAGTTAGCCACCTTAGAGTTACTTCCTGACCTATTGGGTGAGATCCGACAGAAGCAGGAGACCTGCCCGACTTTGACCCGGATCCGAGATCGGATGTCACGAGATGAGGCACCTCAGTTCACTATTGGTGCCGATGGAGTGATGAGACGGCAGGACCGTATCTGTGTGCCATCAGACAGTGAGTTGAGACAGAAGATACTAGGTGAGGCTCATGCTACCCCTTACTCCGTACATCTAGGAGCGAGTAAGATGTATAAGGACGTGAGACGTTCCTTCTGGTGGGGTGGTTTGAAGCCTGATGTGGCCCGATATGTAGCCCAGTGTGCGACCTGTCAGCAGGTCAAGATTGAGCATCGTAGGTCTGGAGGAGAGCTCCACCCACTTCCAGTACCACATTGGAAGTGGGAGGATATATCTATGGATTTCGTCACAGGGTTGAGGCTTAGTAGAGGTTTTGATGCCATTTGGGTAGTGGTAGACCGTCTGACGAAGACCGCACGTTTCATTCCGATTAAGGAAACGTGGCCGGTAAGTCGTCTAGCTGAGGAGTTCACCAGACACATTGTGAGACTCCATGGAGTACCGAGGACCATCGTCTCCGACAGGGATGGACGTTTTACCTCGAGATTTTGGCAGCAGGTACATACTGCTCTGGGGACGAGTCTCCACTTTACCACTGCTTATCACCCATAGACAGACGGTCAGTCTGAGAGGACCATTCAGACCTTAGAGGATATGTTGCGGGCATGTGTGCTAGATTGGGGACAGGTATGGCCAGATCATCTTCCACTGGTAGAGTTTTCATATAATAACAGCTGGCACGCGTCTATTGGGATGGCACCTGTTACGCTAGGAAATAGCACAAAAAGCTTTACATTTATAAACTCGAATCTAATCTCCTAAACTACCTAGCGAACCCGCAGTGTACGGGACGTTCGTAGAAAGGTAAGTATTCCGAGGTCGACACAAAGACTAAGGTGAAATCGAGTCAAGCAATGATCAAAGATAGTGTGAATCTAGACTAAGATAAGATGAGAAACAAGAAAATGGAAAAACACAATGTTTTTGTTGGTTTTTATGGTGATCAAACAAAGATCACAAGTCGAGCAAGATAATAAAACAACTAACAACTCAAGCTAACAAAGGAACAAGTAACACAAAGCACAAGATATATGATCAAGAGAGAAAAGTAGATTCTAGAGGTCAAGATTTCCGGTTATGGCATTGGACTCAAGGTTCTAAGGGTTCTAAGGACAAGCTGCGGTGTTGGGGAAAGAATGTTTCACAAATGGAAGCAATTACCGGGTAGGTCTCTCACTTCACTAATCCCGCATCAAACTCCTATTACCGGGTAGGTCTCAAGGGGTTAGAATAAGGAATTCCACACAAACTAGATACTACTTAAGGGGTAACCCTCTCCTTACCGGGTAAGTCTCGGAATAGGGAAATCTCAAGTAATAATCCTAGCACATTCGATCCAATAGCGGCTTACGAGGCTCACTACTACCTAGCATTCATCATCTTAGGTATCTAAGGTCGGAAATCATCGGGTAGATCTCTTCCCTCACTTAGGTTGATAGCATTAGGTGATCCTAAGCTAAATTAGGCTTAATAAACACTAGGATTAGACAACCTAACACCCCAATCATACAGATTTATCATTTAGAAAGCAACAGAAGAATAAATCGGGTAGATCTTAGTAAAAATCGGCCGATCTTCATGATGAACAGCCCGATTTTTCTTCCTGGAATGGGTTTCGTGCATTCAAATCATCCTAAACTAACATATAAGTCCATCCTATCATCACCCTAGCCATAACCATCAATCCATCACTCCAGAATCACAACAAACTAGCCGACAATATGCATATCAAGATCCAAAATCATCAAACAAGCATACATGGTGTTCATGGTGGAAAATGAAAGATAAACAAGTAAAATCAATAAATCTCAGCCAAATCCAAGTTGTAGCAAGACTTACAAACTCTCAAATGAAGATTCAAAACGTTCTTAACAATCCTTGCAATTAGTTCTTCAATCCAAGACTACAAAATCACTCAAAATCCCTCTAGACTCTTAGAATGGTGTTCTTCTTCTTCCTTCAATCCTTGGGAGCTTTTCTTCTTCTCCAATCTTCCTCCAAGATCCAAATGAGCTGTCAATGAGAGTGTGGGAGAGGAGAGATGCTCAGCAACCACCTGAGGGACCACTTATATTCTCCACCAAGAGCAAGGACGGGCAAGAGATCGTGGGACACGTGGCTTTAAGCTGTCAAAGGCCTAAAAATCGACCCAGAGAAATAAATCGGCCGATTTATCTGCTACCTGGTCCGATTTTCTTCAACAGATTCATGCTATGATCGTCTAGCCACTAGTTGCTCCATTGCTTGCACCATTAGTGGTCTTTGTGTCCTTTGTTGCTCCAATTATGCTCCTCCAATGCTTTGGATGTGTACCATCATGAGGCTTGGCCCTCAAATGTATCAATTAACGTCCAATAGATCCCCGAATTACCTACAAAACCGATAAAAGGTAGTGTAGACGTCTTTTCTAGAAATGTGCATGAATTGAGCGAAGACGTCATGAACCAATGCCAAAACGTGCATGAATGAGTGAAAATTCTATCTAAATGATTACCTAATCCTAAGTCATAAATCTTGTTATCAAAAATACCCCATACTTAAGGTTTGCTCGTCCCCGAGCAAATTCTCAACTATAGACTAAGAGATGACATGATTTATGCATGCAGAAAAATGGCAAAATCTTTTGGAGTTGTGCTTCTAATATTGGATCACCTTCATAGTCATGTTTCATGGCAATGGACAAGCAATTATGTATCAAATAAATGAAAGCATGGAAAGACAATTGCACTTAACTTGATAGCATGCAATGAAATGTAAAGATGAAGAAGTCAAGATGATCATGAGTATATCCAATCTAAATCACTAAGTCTTACACACATACAAGTAGGTCATAAGGACTTGTTAAAATAGAAGGCCAAGAAACGTTGCGATTAGGTGGGAATTTTCTAGGCTTTGTGATGCTAATCCGGGAAAGGAACTAAACAACCACAACTTCAAATTTCTTATCATCTTCCCTCAAGTGTATATTTTTCTTCATTTTTCTTTTCTTTCTTTTATTTTTGAGACAATGGCATTGGTGTACAAAAGCCGAAACCTTGGTGATTGGCCATTCTCGGGCTTTTTCTATTTTTCGAGATGCATCCACACCGGGCACACATACCAAAGCTCGTTAGGACTATCGGTTTATTTGACTTTGGCAAGGTACCAACACCCGATTATGTGAAGTGTACCGAGTTACTTGTCATTTAAGCCAACGTCCCCAAACCTATATTTTTGGCTACACTTTCGCAACAATTTCAGCATTTCGTTCACATCATTCTTTCATCAACAACTTCACCCCACACTTGCTTTTCACACACATCAACACACTATCATGCTCCTATTCCCGGATGGGTCAAAAGAGGTCAAATTTTTCATCAATTGAGGTGCTTAAGCAACATGATCAAGATGAGAAGTAGAGAAAGATGAATTGCCTTATTCATTCCTAAATGATGTGCAAGAACTAGCATGCAATTTCGACTTTCAATACTCAATTAAATCAAGGCAAACATTCATGATCACAAATCATTCATGGGATTCAAGAGAAGTACTTCATGTCCACATATGCATCATCAATTAAACACACAAGGCCATCCATAGCCAATTCACAAGACAAGGTTCATCATTAGGGTCATATCCAAGCTTTAGAAGCACTAAAATTTTTAAATTTTCTGATTTTTTGGATTTTTCGAAATATGTATGTACAATGCAAGACATAATGAAACATGTGACAAAATTAAACTATCCTAGATGCTAATCATGCAAGTGATCATGAAAACCCCACCCCATACTTAGAAACACATTGTCCCTAATGTGTAAACTAAATAAAGAAGTGAAAGAGAGTCCTCACAATGTAAGATTGGTGATGCCTTGGTATTTCGGGTCACATTGAATGATGATGGTGGATGATCGATCAAGGATGGTAGAGAGCTCTTGATGTTCATTATGGTGTTGGAACCCGCGCTTGGCACCGCAAGCCGTCCAAGTTCCACGTCCGCTCCACCCATGCTTGATTGGAGATCATCACTTCCCTTTATACAGAGGAAAAATCGACCCAATTGCCCAGAAAATCGGACGATTTTTGTGATGAACAGTCCGATTTTCCTGGGTGCTTTCTTCCTTGTCCATGTGCTCGGATCTTGCACCTTCTTCTCGACAGTTCCATGAGGTTTTCACATGACCTCCAGCCTCTCATAACTCATGACAATCAACAAGATCTAGCACCCAAAAACACAAAAGAAAAACAAAGCACACCAAGAGTAAGATCAAGCAAAAGCAAGAAAAAGAAAGGGAAAAATATGTACCAATGGGTTGCCTCCCATTAAGCGCTTCTTTAAGGTCATTAGCTTGACCAAATCCAGGAGCGTTTCAATCAAGGTGAAGCGGGGCAATCACTTCCACCGGGGCTTCCGGGATGTACTTCTTCAAACGATGCCCATTCACCTTGAAGTTACCACAATGATCTCCTCCTATCTCTACCGCTCCATGAGGGAAAACTTTCTTCACCACATATGGCCCGGTCCATCTTGATTTGAGCTTTCCGGGGAATAGCCGCAGCCTCGAGTTGAAGAGAAGGACAAGGTCGCCTTCACTCAACTCTTTCGGGATGATCCTCTTGTCATGCCATCGCTTGGTTCGCTCCTTGTAGATCCGAGCATTCTCGTAAGCATCCAACCGGATCTCTTCAAGAGCATTTATATCAAGCAAACGCTTCTCACCGGCTTCTTTGAGGTCAAAGTTTAACCACCTTATAGCCCAATATGCTCTATGCTCCATCTCTACCGGAAGGTGGCAAGACTTGCCATAGACCAACCTGTAAGGAGTGGTGCCAATTGGTGTCTTGAAAGCGGTCCTATATGCCCACAAGGCATCATCGAGCTTCATAGCCCAGTCCTTTCTCGTCCTTGATACCGTCTTCTCAAGAATGGCCTTGATCTCCCGGTTGGAGATCTCCACTTGGCCACTAGTTTGGGGATGGTAAGGTGTTGCCACCTTATGGGTCACCCCATACTTAGCCAAAAGTGCTCCAAAGTTCCTATTGGTGAAATGCTTTCCTCCATCACTTATGATCACCCTTGGTGTTCCAAATCTAGGAAAGATCACTCGGTTGAAGAACCGCACCACAACCTTGGCGTCGTTTGTAGGAGAGGCGATTGCCTCCACCCATCTTGAAACGTAGTCAACCGCCAATAGGATGTAGAGGTTGCCACAAGAAGAAGGGAATGGTCCCATGAAGTCCACACCCCATACATCAAATATCTCCACCTCTTGGATGTTGTTCAAGGGCATCTCATTCCTCCTTGAGATGTTGCCCGTCCTTTGGCAAGCATCACAAGCTACCACAAAGCCTTGCACATCCTTGAACAAACTTGGCCAAAAGAAGCCCGATTGCAACACCTTAGCACATGTCTTGTGTGCACTAGCATGCCCTCCACATGGCAAGGAATGGCAATGCCGGATCACACTCTCCACCTCATCCTCCGGTATGCATCTCCTAAACATTCCATCCGGCCCTCTTTTGAACAAAAGTGGCTCACTCCAATAGTAGTGCCTCACATCTTTGAAGAACTTCTTCCTTTGGGCATATGTCAAACCGGGAGGCACTTCTTCACACACCAAATAGTTCACAATGTCGGCATACCATGGCTCACTTCCTCTAGACACTTGGAACAAGCACTCCTCCACCATTTGCAATTGCTCATCCCGGAATGAGTCATCAATCGGGATGTCATCTCTCTCAATCTCTAAGGGAGGTAGTCTACTAAGGTGATCCGCCACGGAGTTCTCGGATCCCTTCTTGTCCCGGATTTCCAAATCAAACTCTTGAAGAAGAAGGATCCACCGAATCAACCTAGGTTTGGCATCCTTCTTTGTAAGGAGATAACGGATCGCAGCATGATCCGTATAGACTATGACCTTTGCTCCAACAAGGTATGACCGAAACTTCTCAAAGGCATACACTACCGCTAGCAACTCTTTCTCGGTTGTGGCATAGTTGAGTTGGGCATCATCTAGCGTCTTGCTAGCATAATAAATGGCATGAGTGCGCCCATCTTTCCTTTGCCCCAAGACAGCCCCAACGGCTACATCGCTTGCATCACACATGATCTCAAACGGTAAACTCCAATCCGGAGGTTGCATGATAGGTGCGGAGATCAAAGCGTTCTTCAACCTATAAAAAGCTTCAAGACAATCTTTGGAAAAGACAAAATCAACATCCTTCATTAGTAGGTTAGTGAGAGGCTTAGAAATTTTAGAGAAATCTTGAATGAACCTCCGGTAAAAACCGGCATGCCCCAAGAAACTCCTTACCCCTTTCACCGAGGTAGGTGGCGGCAACTTCTCTATCGTTTCAATTTTGGCCCTATCAACCTCAATGCCACGGTTAGACACCAAGTGTCCTAACACAATACCTTCACTTACCATGAAGTGGCATTTTTCCCAATTTAAGACAAGATTTGTCTCCTCACATCTTTGCAATACTAAGGACAAGTTAGCCAAGCAATCATCAAAGGAAGAACCATAAACAGAGAAATCATCCATAAACACTTCCATGATATTTTCTATGTATTCCGAAAAGATAGCCATCATACACCTTTGGAAGGTGGCGGGTGCATTACACAACCCAAATGGCATCCTCCTATATGCAAAAGTACCCCATGGACATGTAAAGGTTGTTTTCTCTTGGTCATCGGGGTGGATAGGGATTTGGAAGAATCCACTATAGCCATCTAGGTAACAAAAATGGGAATGTTGAGCTAATCTCTCTAGCATTTGGTCAATGAAGGGGAGAGGGAAGTGATCTTTCCTAGAGGCCATGTTAAGCTTTCTATAATCAATACACATCCTCCATCCCGTAACCGTTCTAGTGGGGATTAGTTCGTTGTTCTCATTAGTTACTACGGTCATCCCACCCTTTTTAGGTACTACATGAACGGGACTAACCCACTTACTATCCGAGATAGGGTAGATAATTCCCGCATCTAGCAACTTTATGATCTCCTTCTTAACTACCTCTTTCATTATAGGATTTAGTCTTCTTTGATGTTCAATAGATGGTTTATGATTATCTTCCATCATTATCCTATGCATGCACAAAGATGGTTTGATGCCAACAAGATCATCAATGGTGTATCCTATAGCCTTTCTATGCAGTTTCAATTCATTCAACAATCTATCAAGCTCATCATCATTCAAAGATGCATTCACAATCACCGGATAAGTTGAATTTGAACCAAGGAAAGCATACTTTAAATGAGAAGGAAGAGGTTTAAGATCAAGTTGAGGAGGACCTTTTTCGGTTGGAGATGATCCATACAATGTAGGTTGAGATGATTGCAAAGCCATGGAAGCCTCCTTGAAGTCCCTTGATGATTGCTCAAACTCAAGTGGTTGATGCTGAAAAGACTCAGGAAAATCGACCCAGGAAGAAAAATCGGTCGATTTTTCAAGCAGTGGGTCGATCTGAGTTTCTGTTTTGGCAAATCTGGCTGAAATTTCAGCACAAGTAGAAAAATCGGCCGATTTTTGGCCCCCAGTCCGATTTTTCTGGCAGTTTTCCTCTCCTTCTAACACTTCAAACCCAACACTTGGTTGCTCGTCCAATGCATTCAAGGCCTTGATCACTTCATTGCTACTCTCCTCAACTCCTTCCTCCATCAAGCTTGAGCTAAGAACCCTCTCAAGTGGATCCTTGAGCAAGATTGAGCTCACAATCTCTCTAGACTCTTCCTCTTCAACTATGTTGAACACATCCTCATCAAGAGTCGGTCCTTTCATCATTGTTGATAGCTTGAACTTGATGTTCTCTTCTCCAATGTTGAAGGAGAGAGTCCCATTCTTGCAATCTACTAGACATCCGGAAGTAGCTAGGAAGGGTCTCCCCAAAATGATAGGAACCGGATAGTCCGCCGGGATGTCCAAAACAACGAAGTCTATGGGCACATAGAACTTCCCTAATTGCACCGGGATGTCTTCCAAGATCCCAACCGGATGAGTGATTGAGCGGTCCGCCATGTAAAGGGTCATCTTGACCGGCTTTGGCTCTCCTAGCCCAACCTTGTTGCAAAGTGCTAGCGGGATGATGCTTACACTTGCCCCAAGATCACATAGGGCATCATACTTCACTTCTCCTACTCCGATTGGCACACAAAAGGATCCCGGATCTCTTAGCTTGGGAGGCATCTCCTCCTTCATCGTTTGAATCAACTCCGAGGATCTCTTAGTCATCCTTATCTCACCATACTCCTCCAACTTCCTTTTGTTGGAGAGTATTTCCTTCAAGAACTTGCCATATGCCGGCATACCTAAGATAGCATCCATGAACGGAATGTTAATATGCAATTTAGACATTAGTTCAAGGAACTTACCAAAATGATTGTCCAAGCGAGCTCTTGCTCGTGATTGGGGGAACGGTAGTGGTGGCTTGTATGGAGGCGGTGCCACATAGGTTGGCTCTACATCCTTGCTCTTGCCTCCATCTCCTTGCAAAGTCACTTCTTCATTCACCACTTGCTTCCCTTTAGCATTCTCCTTGGGCAAAGGATCCTTCATGCTTAACCCACTCCTTGTTGTAATAGCCAACACTTGGCCTCTTGGGTTTTCTTCGGTTCTTCCGGGAAGCTTTCCCGGATCTCTATGTGCTTCACCCGCCTTTTGGAACACTTGTGCTTCCAAAACCTTTTGAGCCTTTGAGATAGAAGTCACCGTGCTCTCAAGACCACTCAACCTTCCAAGCAATTGCTCAAACATCATTTCGGTTCTATCCTTTGGAGGTTGAGTGAATCCGGGTGGAGGTTCTTGTGAAGCTCTTGGTGGTGGAGTTGTGCTTGTAGAAGCGGGAGGGTTCAAGGCTCCATCCGGGTTAGAGTAAGAAAACCCCGGATGGTTGTGGTTGGGCCGGTAATTGTTGAATTGCCGGTTGTTGTTGAAGTTCCTTGGGCCTTGATAATTGTTGTAATTGCCCCTTCCCATGTAATTCACATCCTCCTCCTTGGAAGACAAGTTGGCTTGTGGAAGCACTTGAGGGGTTGCTTGGTTCTTCAAGGTTGTAGCACACAACTCCCTCAAGGACTTCAACTCGTTGTTGATGGCGTCGAGCTTGAAGTTGCTCATGGTGACCTCACTCACCTCATATGCTCCCGCCTTTCTCCCCTCACTCTTCCTATGGGAGTATTTCTCAATCACAAGAGCTTGTTTCTCTACAAACTCCCAAGCATCATCCACATGCTTCTCCATGAAAGTCCCACCGGAAAGGGATTGAAGCTTGAATTGGCTATCTTCATCAAGTCCCTTGAAGTAGATCTCCAATAGCTCAATTTTCGGTATGCCATGGTGTGGACAATCTAGGAGAAGGTCTTTGAATCTCTCCCAAGACTTGAACAAGCTTTCTCTATCTTTCATCACGAAGGCATTGATCTTCCCTCTTAACTCGGTAGTCTTGGAAGGTGGGAAGAACTTAGTCAAAAACTCGGTTGTCATCTCCTCCCAAGTACCAACTCGCCCTTGTGGAATAGATTGATACCAAGCCAAGGCTTTGTCCTTAAGAGAGAAGGAGAAAGCCCTTAGCTTATGGTTGTTGCTCTCCAATCTTGGCGGTCTAAGAGTCTCCATCAAAATCTCATAGTTCATCAAGTGTTGATGAGGAGACTCTCCTTCCATCCCTCCAAATTGATTATGCCGGATCATTTGTAGAACTTGAGGGCGGAGCTCATAGTTGTGGGCTGCGGGATCTCCTAAGTTCACACCCGGACGGTGTGCTCTTTGTGCCGGATCCATACGTCTCCCTAGGGTTTGTGGCTCTTCAATGGCAACGGGCACAACCCTAACATTAGCCGCCGGCTGCGGTTGTACCACCGGTGGTGGAGGAGGTGGAGGTTGTCGGCGATTAAGCTCTCCTTGAACAAGGGCTTGCCTAATCTCCTCAATCTCCCTCCTAGTTTCCTCTTGCCTCTCATTGGCAAGTCTCCTTTCTTCCTCCAAGAGCTCATCTCTTAGCCTTATTTGCTCTAAGGCTTCATCCAACTCAGCTTGGAGGTTTCTTCCGGCCATCTCTTTCTCTTTTCGGATGTTCTTGGATCTAGATCGAAGGGTTTTCTCCGGTTCGGGATCGAATGGAGCTAAATCCTTGCCACGAGATCTTCGCATACACCTAAAGAGAGAGACGATGTCCTGAAAAGCAAAGACACACACCAAAGAGAGATCAAAAGCAACAAGAAAGATCTACACTATAAACAATCACGAAATGACTCAATCTAGACCTAGTCCCCGGCAACGGCGCCAAAAACTTGTTACGCTAGGAAATAGCACAAAAAGCTTTACATTTATAAACTCGAATCTAATCTCCTAAACTACCTAGCGAACCCGCAGTGTACGGGACGTTCGTAGAAAGGTAAGTATTCCGAGGTCGACACAAAGACTAAGGTGAAATCGAGTCAAGCAATGATCAAAGATAGTGTGAATCTAGACTAAGATAAGATGAGAAACAAGAAAATGGAAAAACACAATGTTTTTGTTGGTTTTTATGGTGATCAAACAAAGATCACAAGTCGAGCAAGATAATAAAACAACTAACAACTCAAGCTAACAAAGGAACAAGTAACACAAAGCACAAGATATATGATCAAGAGAGAAAAGTAGATTCTAGAGGTCAAGATTTCCGGTTATGGCATTGGACTCAAGGTTCTAAGGGTTCTAAGGACAAGCTGCGGTGTTGGGGAAAGAATGTTTCACAAATGGAAGCAATTACCGGGTAGGTCTCTCACTTCACTAATCCCGCATCAAACTCCTATTACCGGGTAGGTCTCAAGGGGTTAGAATAAGGAATTCCACACAAACTAGATACTACTTAAGGGGTAACCCTCTCCTTACCGGGTAAGTCTCGGAATAGGGAAATCTCAAGTAATAATCCTAGCACATTCGATCCAATAGCGGCTTACGAGGCTCACTACTACCTAGCATTCATCATCTTAGGTATCTAAGGTCGGAAATCATCGGGTAGATCTCTTCCCTCACTTAGGTTGATAGCATTAGGTGATCCTAAGCTAAATTAGGCTTAATAAACACTAGGATTAGACAACCTAACACCCCAATCATACAGATTTATCATTTAGAAAGCAACAGAAGAATAAATCGGGTAGATCTTAGTAAAAATCGGCCGATCTTCATGATGAACAGCCCGATTTTTCTTCCTGGAATGGGTTTCGTGCATTCAAATCATCCTAAACTAACATATAAGTCCATCCTATCATCACCCTAGCCATAACCATCAATCCATCACTCCAGAATCACAACAAACTAGCCGACAATATGCATATCAAGATCCAAAATCATCAAACAAGCATACATGGTGTTCATGGTGGAAAATGAAAGATAAACAAGTAAAATCAATAAATCTCAGCCAAATCCAAGTTGTAGCAAGACTTACAAACTCTCAAATGAAGATTCAAAACGTTCTTAACAATCCTTGCAATTAGTTCTTCAATCCAAGACTACAAAATCACTCAAAATCCCTCTAGACTCTTAGAATGGTGTTCTTCTTCTTCCTTCAATCCTTGGGAGCTTTTCTTCTTCTCCAATCTTCCTCCAAGATCCAAATGAGCTGTCAATGAGAGTGTGGGAGAGGAGAGATGCTCAGCAACCACCTGAGGGACCACTTATATTCTCCACCAAGAGCAAGGACGGGCAAGAGATCGTGGGACACGTGGCTTTAAGCTGTCAAAGGCCTAAAAATCGACCCAGAGAAATAAATCGGCCGATTTATCTGCTACCTGGTCCGATTTTCTTCAACAGATTCATGCTATGATCGTCTAGCCACTAGTTGCTCCATTGCTTGCACCATTAGTGGTCTTTGTGTCCTTTGTTGCTCCAATTATGCTCCTCCAATGCTTTGGATGTGTACCATCATGAGGCTTGGCCCTCAAATGTATCAATTAACGTCCAATAGATCCCCGAATTACCTACAAAACCGATAAAAGGTAGTGTAGACGTCTTTTCTAGAAATGTGCATGAATTGAGCGAAGACGTCATGAACCAATGCCAAAACGTGCATGAATGAGTGAAAATTCTATCTAAATGATTACCTAATCCTAAGTCATAAATCTTGTTATCAGCACCTTATGAGGCTTTGTACGGGCGGAGATGTTGTTCGCTCCAAACGGTGTGTGCAAGCTTTAAATTTATAACCCTAGACTTAAGCTTAAAACAAGGATGCGAACCCGCAGTGTACGGGTCAATCGTAGTAAAAGCAAGAAAATTCCAGGGGTCGATCACAGGGACTTAGTGAAACAAAGTCCAATACGGTATGCTAGTGTTAATGCTAACCACAAGAGCAAGTATACAATCAAAGATGAATAAGATGTCAAATAAGCAAACATGCAATTCTAGGGATTAAAGCATCTAGTTGTGGTTCCAACTCAAGATCTATAGATAAGCGGACAAAGCTGAGGTTTTTGCATGGGGAAGATGTTTCTAAAGTGGAGTAGATCACCGGGTAAGTCTCACTACACACTAATCCCAAACCGTAACTCCTATTACCGGGTAAGTCTCAAGGAATTAAGATAAAGAACTATAACCTCAAACTAACACACCATCTAAGGGAATAGAATCAACCTTTACCGGGTAAGTCTCAGGCTAACTCACAAAGATGGGATGGAAGCACACTCAAACCCCAATAAAGGACAAGCCTTTATTACCTACACTTATGATCGTTGGTATACAAACTAAGGAATTACCGGGTAAGTCTCATCCTAAGCTTGCTTTGAACCAGAAAGGTATAATAAGAATAGGATTTGGCAAACTCTAACACATTAACTCTCAGTTAAGGATCGGATAAGCCACCTCGGTCAGCCAGTTTCCACCCCGGCCGAGATGTTCATCGACTGAACGAGATGCTTAGGGTTAAGGTTAAAGACTCGAACTTTCAGGATCCTACTGTGATTAAGACCATTCTATCATTGTTTTTCCCACAACCTTCAGCCAATCACCCTAGAATCACACGAGGAAATTAGCCACTCATCATCATAATGAAAGTATTAAATATATGGGAAGAAGGTGAATATTTGAACAAAGAAGAATTTAATGAAAACACTCCAATAACTGAATCAAATATCACACAAAATCGTTCCTTGGATAATAATCCAACAAGACAAGACAATCAAGGAAAGGAATTGAAGACAATCTTACAAAACCCTCCAAAAAGCTATAAAGCTATAGTCTTCAAATCTTCCTTCAACCTTCAAAAAGGTTCTTCAACTATCTCCCAAATTGGAGTATGATGCGGCTGCTGCGCGTGTATGCGAGGTTCCCAGCTGTAAGCGGATTTCGATGATCCGAAGATGGGTGAATTGTGGAAAATCCAACCCTTTTTATAGGAAAAATAACCCTCCAAAGATAATAAATCTTAAGAAGATATATTCCCATAAAAATAGGTAAAATATATGATTCTGCATATCTCCTTCCTTCTAGAAGCTCAGCCCAAAAATATAAGATCACTTTCCAATTTTAAAAGATCTCAGCCAAGAATAAAATATTCTCGCCGCGTCCTAGGTGTTCGCCTCGGTCGAGTCGGCGTCTCTGGATCGCCTCGGTCGAGATGAATCTCTGGTCAACCGAGGCGACTCATAACTGAATGTAGAATCTCTCAAAACTGGTCCAAAGTAAATCTTTAATCCATGGTTGTGCTTCCTGAATTTAGCTCCAAATGACTCTTGACTCCTTTTGCTCCTTTTTGATGCAATACGTACCATATTACCTGCAATTACAACGAAACTAGGTGTAGACCTCGATTCTCGCAAGGGTAGATGAAATGGTAGTAAAATCACATAATGTACATACAAACATGCAGATTATGAAAGATAAAACGTCTAAACAAACCCCAAAATATAGACTATAATTCATGCTATCAAAATACCCCATACTTAGCCCTTGCTTGTCCCTAAGCAAGTTCCTCATATAGAAATTAAGATAGAATGGATTATAAGTCAAGAAAATCAATGAGAAGTCCTTCAAAAATATTTTATGGTGTGCAACTATCATAGATCACTCTAAGAGAGTACTTCCTGGAAATTAAAAACTCAATATGATCAAAACATTTTATAAATATAGGAAAGTTGTTCATCTTTGCATAAAATCATAGAATGCATAATAAATCATAATTATCAAAATTAATCATGTATAATCCGATTTAAACCGCTAAGTCAATCAACAAGCTCAAGGTCTCAAGGGCTTCCCAAAAGAAAAGGTCAAGAAACGTGTAGGGTAGGGATGAATGTAAGGTAATGTGGTGCTAGAATCCGGGAAAAGGATGAACTTCACTTTCACTTTGACTTGCAACATCTTCCACCAATAAGCTTTGCTTATTTCACACTTTTTCTTTTTACTTTACTTTTTGGGATGCATGGACAGAGGTGCACAATAACCGAAGCCTAGGAAATCCGCAATCATCAATTTCTCGAGATGCGTCAAACCCTTGATGCACATACCATGACCCGTTAGGAATATCGCTCAATCCGACTTTGGCAAGACACAAACACCCGGCTATGTGAATGGTGCCGAGTTACTCATCTTCATGATTGACTTCCCCAAACCTATTATTGCTTTCTAACACTTTCACTTTCAGCCACTTCTCAACTTTTGACTTGCTTTCACCACTTCGCTTGCTTCCAAATTCCCGGATAGGTAAAGGGAGGCAATATGTATATGAGGGGCTAAGCATGATCAAGAAGAAGAAGAAGAAGAAGAATGAATTGCCTTGGTCTTTCCAAGAAGAACGTGAGAGAACTTTATGCTGCGGTGTCAACCTTCAAATTCAACATAATTTGGATAAAAATAAAGTATTAAACATGCCAATAATTTCAAACAAAGCATTTAGCAACTTAAACATATCATAAAACATTTCAAACATATAAAGAATTTAAAACCAGTCAGTAAACAAGATCTTCACTGAGATCATATCCAGATAAGTAACACAAAAATCGTTTTCGAAAACTCTCAGTTAACCCACCTCGGTCGAGATGTTCTTGGTTCAACCGAGGTGAAACACCTCGTTTTGCCAGAACTGTCCCGGTCGAGGTCAAAAATTTTTTTTTTTTTAAAACCATTTTTTTTTCGGTTTCGACGTTTTTCTCAATCAAATAACCTGTAAGTATGCATGCAATCTCAGATAAACATATAAATGCAAAAGTGAAGCATAAATATAAATATCCGATACATCATAAGTCGAATAATACATCATGAGTCAAATAAGTCAAATAATACATCAACTACCCCATACTTGAGAAACACTGTCCCAGTGGGTGTAAATAAAGTCTGAAAGAAAGGAGGACTCACCGGATAAAGAGCCGAACTGCATAAAAATATAATAAATAAAATCCTGCAGCTCCTCAGTAGTCCTGATCCGGTGGTGGTGGTGGTGGTACATAAGGATACTGGGTCGGATCGAATGGATAGCCCATAGTCTGCTGGAACTGTAGCTCCATCATCCTACGCTGATAGTGCTGCCCCTCCAACATCTGCTGAGTCCAGCTGTCAAGGTGTCGGTGCTGGGCGGCAAACCTCTCATGCATGTCCACTGTAAGGGCAGCATATGAGTCTATCATCTGCTCTGTCAAATCGTCGATCCGACGATGAGCCTCTGCATCTCTGTGACGGCGTGTCCGACGTCTAGTAGATCTAACGGGAGGTGCAGCAGGTGCAGGCTCAGTATCCTCCTCATCCTCATCCAAATCAATAATGGGAGGCGCGCTCGTCCCAGCTGTATCTGTCCCTGTGTCCATCGGAACGCCGCCTCCTCTCTCATCAACTGTCTCGTCATCATCGTCCTCCTCCTCAGCCTCCTCAGCCTCCTCAGCAGCTGCAGCTGCTCCCTCTCTATAGTCCTCCATAAGCGGGGCCCATGCTGTCTGCCAAAAATGTGGGTCGAAGACCGAAAACTGTGCAGACCATCTGATGCCCTGAGGCGCTGTCCGCTCCCAAGGCATGGCAACATACGGAGTAGTCAACCCACGAGGAACAAGAATCCGCCTCGTGATCATCTCCTGCAGACCCAGCGGCTTCGGAGCCGCCGCCAATGTGCAGATACTGAGATCCATCCCGTGGTAGGAGGCGATGTGGGTGACTAGACCTCCACAGCAAATATCACCCTTCCCTTTGGCCTTGATCCTGTGCAGATCCTCTGCCAGGAGCAAGCCAAAGTCCGGGAAGCCGCCTGTAACCATGCAGTACAGCGAAAATAGCTCCCCCTGTCTGATCTTCTGGGGCGTCTCAGTACGCGCCAGAAGCATCTCGCTGAATATCCGGTGGGCGAGTCTGAAAGCTGGGTGGAAGATGACCTTCTCCCTGGAATCACCAGGGCGCCATCTGTCTGCATGTGTAGTGATGTGGGCGATCTGACCCCAAAACTCCCTAGCTACTGATCGGGAGGGGAAGTCTACAGCTGTAGGGGTAGGAAAGCTGAAAATCTCTCTGAATATCTCTAATGGAACTATGAAGTTCCGGCTCATCAGCCGGTACTTCACAGATCCCTCTGTGGGTAGGTAGGAGAAGGAGCTGACGAACTCTAGTGTCGGCTCTATGTAGGCTGGGGCTCGGATCTCAGAAAACTGATCCAGCCCGACTGTAGCTATCATCCTCCTAAGGTCAGCCTCTAACCCTAGGCAGTCAAAAGCGGATACTTCCAGAAATCGCGGTGCGATAACTGGACGGCCCGCTATCCTCTCGTAATCTACCCGGCATCTCTCGTGGATGACCGGGCGGTAGGGACGGGAAGAAGAAGGGGAAGGGGAGGGTGAAGATCTGTCTCTCAGGGCTAGTATCCTATCTGAACTCATCTTCCCTAATCAATCTGTCAGACCACCTCGGTTGACTGACAACCCTCAGAAATCACCTCGGTCGAGATGCAGTTCGACCGGACCGAGGCGTAGCAGTGTCGATTTCTATTCTCTGATTTTCAGTTCTTTTCCCCCCAAAATCACTACAATTGCTTCCTAAGGGGTACTTATGGGTTTCCTCAGCAGAAATAAGGGCAACCAAAGCCCAATAAACGGTAAACGAGTCGAGTTAGGTTTTCGAACGTTTTTACCTCGTTTTGGTCGAATCGCTCAAATTTCTTGCAGATCTGTTGTAGTAATCGACTCCTCTACTCTTTAATCTCGGTTTGGAAGCGGAAATCTTCGAAAACGAGCGAGAAATGAGGGAGAACGAGGTGCTCTGTCGCCGCGGTCGAAATGAAAAATAAAAAGTGAAAAGTAATTTTTTCCGCTTTTTATACCGTCGCGAGATCTGCTGTCACCTCGGTCGAGATGGTCTCGACTGGACCGAGGTGGTACGGACCGAGGCGGTTCTGCAGAAACCCTAGTCGCCTCGGTTGCTTCAAGAATCAACTCGGTCGAGGTGTTCTGACAGTGACCGAGGTGCCTCTTTCTTCTCAGAATCTCGAACTTCTCCCTTTCCTGGAGTGCTCCTTCCTGTTATCTGTCCAGAACGCCAAAAACAAAGCAAAGCAAAGCAAAGCAAAAACAAAAACTATCTAAACTAGACTAGAAAACGGGAAAGAAAGCAATACCTTGGGTTGCCTCCCAAGAAGCGCTTGATTTAAGGTCGCTAGTTGGACCATGATGCGTCTCAAACGAGGTAGGAGGTTCCCTCACCCCATACTTCACCTCCATCGTGGGGTGAAGTAAGTAAGTCCATCAAACGCTCCAGAACGTGCAAGTGCTCGTCGGGGAATGAATCGTCTATGGGTGGGCTATCCGTCTCGCGGGAGGATTCCGGTAGCCGGCTGAGGTGGTCCGCAACTGAATTCTCGGATCCCTTCTTATCGCGGATCTCTAGGTCAAACTCCTGGAGCAAGAGAATCCATCGAATAAGGCGCGGCTTTGCATCTTTTTTAGCCAACAAGTAACGAATGGCTGCGTGGTCGGTGTAGACAATGACTTTCGCCCCTACTAGATAGGAACGAAACTTCTCGAAAGCATATGCAACCGCCAATAACTCCTTCTCAGTGGTAGTGTTGATGCTAACCCTAGACTTAAGCTTAAAACAAGGATGCGAACCCGCAGTGTACGGGTCAATCGTAGTAAAAGCAAGAAAATTCCAGGGGTCGATCACAGGGACTTAGTGAAACAAAGTCCAATACGGTATGCTAGTGTTGATGCTAACCACAAGAGCAAGTATACAATCAAAGATGAATAAGATGTCAAATAAAGCAAACATGCAATTCTAGGGATTAAAGCATCTAGTTGTGGTTCCAACTCAAGATCTATAGATAAGCGGACAAAGCTGAGATTTTTGCATGGGGAAGGTGTTTCTAAAGTGGAGTAGATCACCGGGTAAGTCTCACTACACACTAATCCCAAACCGTAACTCCTATTACCGGGTAAGTCTCAAGGAATTAAGATAAAGAACTATAACCTCAAACTAACACACCATCTAAGGGAATAGAATCAACCTTTACCGGGTAAGTCTCAGGCTAACTCACAAAGATGGGATGGAAGCACACTCAAACCCCAATAAAGGACAAGCCTTTATTACCTACACTTATGATCGTTGGTATACAAACTAAGGAATTACCGGGTAAGTCTCATCCTAAGCTTGCTTTGAACCAGAAAGGTATAATAAGAATAGGATTTGGCAAACTCTAACACATTAACTCTCAGTTAAGGATCGGATAAGCCACCTCGGTCAGCCAGTTTCCACCCCGGCCGAGATGTTCATCGACTGAACGAGATGCTTAGGGTTAAGGTTAAAGACTCGAACTTTCAGGGTCCTACTGTGATTAAGATCATTCTATCATTGTTTTTCCCACAACCTTCAGCCAATCACCCTAGAATCACACAAGGAAATTAGCCACTCATCATCATAATGAAAGTATTAAATATATGGGAAGAAGGTGAATATTTGAATAAAGAAGAATTTAATGAAAACACTTCAATAACTGAATCAAATATCACACAAAATTGTTCCTTGGATAATGATCCAATAAGACAAGACAACAAGGAAAGGAATTGAAGACAATCTTACAAAACCCTCCAAAAAGCTATAAAGCTATAGTCTTCAATCTTCCTTCAACCTTCAAAAAGGTTCTTCGAATCTCCCAAATTGGAGTAGGATGCGGCTGCTGCGCTGATAGCTGGGTGTATGCAGCATCTAAGCATCTAAGCATGATCGGATTTGTGGAAAATCCAATCCTTTTTATAGGAAAAATAAACCTCCAAAGATAATAAATCTTAAGAAGATATATTCCCATAAAAATAGGTAAAATATATGATTCTGCATATCTCCTTCCTTCTAGAAGCTCAGCCCAAAAATATAAGATCACTTTCCAATTTTAAAAGATCTCAGCCAAGAATAAAATATTCTCGCCGCGTCCTAGGTGTTCGCCTCGGTCGAGTCGGTGTCTCTAGATCGCCTCGGTCGAGATGAATCTCTGGTCAACCGAGGTGATCATAACTGAGTGTAGAATCTCTCAAAACTGGTCCAAAGTAAATCTTTAATCCATGGTTATGCTTCCTGAAGGATTCCTTTTTGCTCCTCAATGTAGCTCCAAATGACTCTTGACTCCTTTTGCTCCTTTTCGATGCAAAACGTACCATATTACCTGCAATTACAACGAAACTAGGTGTAGACCTCGATTCTCGCAAAGGTAGATGAAATGGTAGTAAAATCACATAATGTACATACAAACATGCAGATTATGAAAGATAAAACGTCCAAACAAACCCCAAAATATAGACTATAATTCATGCTATCAAAATATGAAAATATCCGGTACATCATAAGTCAAATAAGTCAGATAATACATCAACTACCCCATACTTGAGACACACTGTCCCAGTGGGTGTAATAAAAGTCTGAAAGAAAGGAGGACTCACCGGATAAAGAGCCGAACTGCATAAAAATAAAATAAATAAAATCCTGCAGCTCCTCAGAAGTCCTGATCCGGTGGTGGTGGTGGAATGTAAGGGTACAAAGTAGGGTCATAGGGATAGCCCATGACATGCTGGAACTGTAGCTGAGCCATCATGTGCTGATGATGCTGCCGCTCCTGCATCTCCCGGATATCCAAAGAAAGTGCAGCATAAGTGTCGATAACCTGATCTGTCAGGTCATCAATCCGTCGGTGTGCTGCTCTGTCTCTAACCCTCTGCCTCCTGCGCCTAGCGGGCCTGACTGGAGAAGTCTCAGCCGGCGCTGGCTCAGTGTCCTCCTCATCCTCATCAAGATCAATAATGGGAGGCGCGCTCGTCCCAGCTGTATCTGTCCCTGTGTCCATCGGAACGCCGCCTCCTCTCTCATCAACTGTCTCGTCATCATCCTCCTCATCAGCCTCCTCAGCCTCCTCAGCAGCTGCAGCTGCTCCCTCTCTGTAGTCCTCCATCAGCGGGGCCCATGCTGTCTGCCAGAAATGCGGGTCGGCGACAGAAAACTGTGCAGACCATCTGATGCCCTGAGGCGCTGTCCGCTCCCAAGGCATGGCAACATACGGAGTAGTCAACCCACGAGGAACAAGAATCCGCCTCGTGATCATCTCCTGCAGACCCAGCGGCTTCGGAGCCGCCGCCAATGTGCAGATACTGAGATCCATCCCGTGGTAGGAGGCGATGTGGGTGACTAGACCTCCACAGCAAATATCACCCTTCCCTTTGGCCTTGATCCTGTGCAGATCCTCTGCCAGGAGCAAGCCAAAGTCCGGGAAGCCGCCTGTAACCATGCAGTACAGCGAAAATAGCTCCCCCTGTCTGATCTTCTGGGGCGTCTCAGTACGCGCCAGAAGCATCTCGCTGAATATCCGGTGGGCGAGTCTGAAAGCTGGGTGGAAGATGACCTTCTCCCTGGAATCACCAGGGCGCCATCTGTCTGCATGTGTAGTGATGTGGGCGATCTGACCCCAAAACTCCCTAGCTACTGATCGGGAGGGGAAATCTACAGCTGTAGGGGTAGGAAAGCTGAAAATCTCTCGGAATATCTCTAATGGAACTATGAAGTTCCGGCTCATCAGCCGGTACTTCACAGATCCCTCTGTGGGTAGGTAGGAGAAGGAGCTGACGAACTCTAGTGTCGGCTCTATGTAGGCTGGGGCTCGGATCTCAGAAAACTGATCCAGCCCGACTGTAGCTATCATCCTCCTAAGGTCAGCCTCTAACCCTAGGCAGTCAAAAGCGGATACTTCCAGAAATCGCGGTGCGATAACTGGACGGCCCGCTATCCTCTCGTAATCTACCCGGCATCTCTCGTGGATAACCGGGCGGTAGGGACGGGAAGAAGAAGGGGAAGGGGAGGGTGAAGGTCTGTCTCTCAGGGCTAAACGGCGATCTGAACTCATTTTCCCTAATCAATCTGTCAGACCACCTCGGTTGACTGACAACCCTCAGAAATCACCTCGGTCGAGATGCAGTTCGACCGGACCGAGGCGTAGCAGTGTCGATTTCTATTCTCTGATTTTCAGTTCTTTTCCCCCCAAAATCACTACAATTGCTTCCTAAGGGGTACTTATGCCTTTTCTCAACAGAAACAAGGGCAACCAAAGCCCAAATAGCAGAAAACGAACGAGTTAGGTTTTCGAACGTTTTTACCTCGTTTTGGTCGAATCGCTCAAATTTCTTGCAGATCTGTTGTAGTAATCGACTCCTCTACTCTTTAATCTCGGTTTGGAAGCGGAAATCTTCGAAAACGAGCGAGAAATGAGGGAGCGAGGCGATTCTGTGCGCCGCGGTCGAAACGAAGTAAAAAAAGTGAAAAGTAATTTTTTCCCCTTTTTATACTGTTACTGGATCTGCTGTCACCTCGGTCGAGATGGTCTCGACTGGACCGAGGTGTGTGCAAGCTTTAAATTTATAACCCTAGTCGCCTCGGTTGCTTCAAGAATCAACTCGGTCGAGGTGTTCTGACAGTGACCGAGGTGCCTCTTTCTTCTCAGAATCTCGAACTTCTCCCTTTCCTGGAGTGCTCCTTCCTGTTATCTGTCCAGAACGCCAAAAACAAAGCAAAGCAAAGCAAAGCAAAAACAAAAACTATCTAAACTAGACTAGAAAACGGGAAAGAAAGCAATACCTTGGGTTGCCTCCCAAGAAGCGCTTGATTTAAGGTCGCTAGTTGGACCATGATGCGTCTCAAACGAGGTAGGAGGTTCCCTCACCCCATACTTCACCTCCATCGTGGGGTGAAGTAAGTAAGTCCATCAAACGCTCCAGAACGTGCAGGTGCTCGTCGGGGAATGAATCGTCTATGGGTGGGCTATCCGTCTCGCGGGAGGATTCCGGTAGCCGGCTGAGGTGGTCCGCAACTGAATTCTCGGATCCCTTCTTATCGCGGATCTCTAGGTCAAACTCCTGGAGCAAGAGAATCCATCGAATAAGGCGCGGCTTTGCATCTTTTTTAGCCAACAAGTAACGAATGGCTGCGTGGTCGGTGTAGACAATGACTTTCGCCCCTACTAGATAGGAACGAAACTTCTCGAAAGCATATGCAACCGCCAATAACTCCTTCTCAGTGGTAGCGTAGTTGCGTTGTGCTACATCTAGCGTCTTGCTAGCATAGTAAATGGCGGTGGTCCGTCCATCCTTCTTTTGCCCAAGCACCGCTCCTACGGCTACATCGCTAGCGTCACACATGACCTCAAAGGGCAAGGTCCAGTCAGGAGGTTGGATAATGGGAGCGGAGATCAACGCTTCCTTAATCCTGTAAAAAGCATCAAGACACTCCTGCGAAAACTCAAAAACAACATCTTTATTCAAGAGGTTAGTTAGAGGTTTAGAAATCTTGGAGAAGTCCTTGATGAATCTCCTGTAGAAACCTGCATGCCCGAGGAAACTCCTCACACCTTTAACAGAACAAGGAGGAGGGAGCTTCTCAATAGTCTCGATCTTAGCTCGATCGACCTCAATACCTCGATTAGAAACGAGGTGTCCTAGCACAATGCCTTCATTAACCATAAAATGACACTTCTCCCAATTCAAAACAAGGTTAGTGTCTTCACATCTTTTAAGCACTAGAGAAAGGTTAGATAGGCAATCATCAAAAGAGGAACCATATACAGAAAAATCATCCATAAATACCTCCATGATCTCCTCTATGTACTCGGAGAAGATGGCCATCATGCATCGCTGGAAGGTAGCTGGTGCATTGCACAACCCGAATGGCATCCTCCGATAGGCAAACGTCCCCCAAGGACATGTGAAAGTGGTCTTCTCCTGATCATCCGGATGGATAGGAATCTGGAAGAATCCACTATAGCCGTCCAAGTAGCAAAAGTGTGAATGCTGGGCCAACCGTTCGAGCATTTGATCAATGAAGGGAAGCGGAAAATGATCTTTCCTAGTAGCCGTGTTCAGCTTCCTATAGTCGATGCAAACTCTCCAGCCCGTAACGGTCCTTGTTGGGATCAACTCGTTGTTCTTATTCGTCACAACGGTCATCCCTCCTTTCTTCGGGACGACATGCACCGGGCTAACCCACTTGCTGTCCGAGATAGGATAAATAATACCTGCATCCAACAACTTAAGAACTTCCTTCTTCACAACCTCTTTCATGATCGGATTTAACCGTCTTTGAGGTTCCCGTGAAGTCTTATGATTATCTTCCATTAGAATTCTATGCATGCAGAAAGAAGGGTTAATGCCAATAAGATCGTCCGTGGTGTAGCCTATGGCTTTCCGATGCTTTCTCAGGACATGCATTAGCTTAGATAATTCAGAATTGGAGAGGGAAGCACTAGCAATAACGGGATAAGTAGAATCCGGCCCAAGAAAGATATACCTCAAGTGACTAGGGAGTTGTTTAAGCTCCACAACTGGGGGTGCTTTCTGGGAGGGATCTGTGCTTCCTCTTTCCAGTGAAGTGGTGTCAGAAACTGGACTATGTGCAGTCTCAGTTTGAATCGTCTCTCTGTCGACCTCGGTCGAGGCGCAAAGGCGTTGACCGAGGTGTTCTTCAGACGCCTCGCTCAGTCCAGAAAGTGCCTCGGTCGAGGTACTGCTATTGGATCCGAGGCTGGAAATCTTCGTTTCCTGGATCAGCTTCTCAGTCATGGCTCCTGGATCTTCTTCCAGTGCCTTCAGGCTCCGTATATCTGCATCACAAGAAGCATCTATACCTTCCTCCATTAAACTGAAGCTTATAACTCTTTCGAGTGGATCTTTAATAAGGATAGAGCTCACCGATTCTCTTGATTCCTCTTCATCGTAGATGTTGAAGATATCATCAGTCAGTTGCTCCCCTTTCATAGCTGCAAGTAGTGCGAACTCCACCTCATCGCCACCAACGTTGAATTTCAACTTGGCGTTCTTGCAATCCACATTGCAACCCGAAGTTGCTAGAAATGGCCTCCCGAGAATGATAGGAACAGGATAATCTGCGGGAATGTCAAGTACGACAAAATCTATGGGTAGATAGAAGTTACCTAACTTGACCGGAACGTCTTCCAAAATGCCCACGGGATGGGTGATGGAGCGATCCGCCATGTAAAGTCGAATCTTGACCGGCTTGGGCTCTCCAAGACCGATCTTATTGCATAGCTCCAGCGGAATGATGCTCACGCTGGCTCCTAGATCACATAAGGCTTCACAAGTGACATCCCCAACTTGAATGGAAATGCAAAATGAGCCGGGATCTCTTAATTTAGGTGGCATCTTCTCCTTCATGATCTTTATAAGCTCCGAAGACTTAGATGTCATCCTAACTTCACCAACATCCTCCAGCTTCCTCTTCCTTGATAGGATCTCCTTTAAGAACTTCCCGTAGGCGGGCATACCTAAAATAGCATCAAGGAAAGGGATATTAATATGGAGCTTATTCATCAAGTCAAGGAACTTACCAAAGTGCTTGTCAAGATGTGCTCTGGCTCTGGACTGGGGAAATGGAAGTGGTGGTTTATATGCAGGAGGTGGAACATAGGCTTCAGTTGTTCCTCCTGCTTTCTGTTGCACCACCTCGGTTGGCATCTCGGTCGAGGTGTTCTTCGACTAGATCTGGACCGAGGTGGTCTGCGTCGAGCGAGGTACTGGATCTGTGGTTTTGAGTCCACTCCTCGTCGTGATGGCCATGCACTGGCCCTTAGGGTTAGTTTCCGTCTTTGCTGGAAGCTTCCCTGGATCTCTTGGCGCTTCATTCGCCCTATTAGCAAGTTGTTGTTCGAAGGACTTTTGGGCCCTCGAAAATGAAGTCATAGAATTCTCCATAGCACTAAGCTTGATCAAGATTGCCTCCAGGACTGCGTCCTTCTTTTCCGGCTGAGACGAACTTGATCCTTGCCCTTGGCTCTTCAATGGAGTAGAAGAAGAAGAAGGAGGAGAGAGGAAAGGGTTAGAGGAATCATTAGAGTTGGAGTTTGAATAATTGTTACCGTTGTTTTGGTTATTATTCGCTCTCCAATTGTTGCTATTGGATCCTCTATTGTTGTTGTAGTTGTTGTTTTGGGGTCCGTTGTTGTTGTTACGGTACCCGTTCTTGTTGTAGTTGTTGTTGTTCCTTTGCCCTTGCTCTTCCTTCTTAGTTTGAGCCATCAATAGCTCCTTCAATTGCTTCACGTCGTTCTTCAAGGACGTGAATTGGTTGTTGTTGGTTTGAGTCTCTTGAAAGTTGACTCTTTTAACTCCACCTTCAGCTCCTTGGTGGGTGTACTTCTCCATGTGCAAGGCTTGCTTCTCAATGAAATCCCAAGCCTCGTCAACCGCCATATCCATAAATGTGCCGGCGGAGAGTAGTTGGAGATTAAACTGGGTGTTTCCGTCCAGCCCTTTGAAGTAGATCTCCAACAACTCGATCTTTGGAATCCCATGATGTGGGCAATCCAAAAGGATATCTTTGAACCGCTCCCATGATTTGGACAAACTCTCCTTGTCCTTCATGATGAAAGCATTGATCTTCCCTCTCATTTCAGCAGTCTTTGAGGGGGGAAAGAATTTAGTCAAGAATTCCGTAGTCATCTCTTCCCATGTGCTGATCTTTCCTGCAGGAAGAGATTGATACCAAGTAAGAGCTCTATCTTTAAGAGAAAAGTAGAAAGGTCTTAGCTTGTAGTTGTTATTTTCAA